>JACAVU010000004.1:59125485-59842985 GCA_014183005.1 Castanea mollissima
AAAACTCAAGACTGTAAGAATGTCTCAAATCAAATCAATTACTAGTGTAAATGACACACCATTTAGCTCAATTGCAATTCTTAATTTTTTTTAATTTTTTGACATTGTTTCCCATTCAGATGGGTATGATCATCAATGAGCTCTAAGTATATCACCCGTAATTGCAATCACAAGAAAGTTGAAAGGGAAGTTAGATTGGGGAAGCTCAGTCTTCCAGCTAATTTATTATTGTACATCCTAACTCTTGCGCCTCACCATGAACCCAAAAATAGGGGAGAAGATGTGCATCTTTCAAACCAGAGAGATTCTCAGAAGGTATTACAAGGCTCAACTAACAACAAATAGCTGCTTTTTTTTCCCTTTGGAATAGGACCTCGAACTTGTGTGGGGTTGAACTTTCTACAATTGAAGCAAAGATTGCTCTTTCCATAATTCTACAACGCAATGCCTTCACTCTTTCCCCAGCCTATGTCCACTCACCATTTCAGGTTGTTACCATTCGCCCATAACCATGAGTTCAAGTGATGCTACACTCATTGTAAAGACCAGAATTGATAGAAAAATGTGCACAAAATCCAGACATCAATGCCTGGGATGTATACTGTAGCCTTTTTTTCATTTTAGTTGTTTTGAGCTTAATTGGATTTGGTAGTTGGGGAGTAAGGAAAATCAATGCGCTACACAAAAAGCAAATGAACATTGAATTTATAGTATCGGTTGAGATATTGAAGACAAGGGTGCCAATATGAAGATTATGTTGATCATTAGTTAGTGTAACGTAATGGCATTTTGGAGACTTTTCAGGTATCCTAAGATCTAATATGATCTGGTCTGTTGGTCGGGTGTCTTAATTAAAGTCATGACATTATCTTATATGCTTGAGCTTAATTTTAATTTACTATGACCTGTTTTGATCTTGATTACATCATTAGTGATCATCTAATATTACGCCATTAGCGGCACTGATTAGTTGAATACTTAGCTTAACAACCTCATATAGACTATGATGGCTGATATATGCCAACAGGTGTGGAAAAGTTGCTTCATTCTGATTCGCGCATAACACACACACACACACACACCACAAACACACAAAAGCATATAGTTTCTTTGTAAAGTATGTTTAATAAGAAGGTTTATTGGGATTTAGCCAAAAAAAAAAAAGGCTTGGTGGGAAGTAAGGTCTCAAGTTTTTTGATACAAGATAGATTCTACTCAAGCTTAATCTAAGTGTATATGTGTGTAAAGCTCCTCTGGAGACTTGAACCCTGACCCTTGCCTCCCACACCCACAAACACTTATACTTGTTGAGAGTGACCATCGCACTAGGGTTTGCAGTGGTGGGAAGTAAGGTCTCAAGTTAAAAGAAGAGGGATTTTTTTTTTTTTTTTTTTAATTGGAGAGGAGAAATTTAAACCCTAGTTATCTCTGCTGAAAACAACATGAGGTATTAGTTACATTACAAGGCCATTGGTAAAACGGAAAACACTTTAGTAATTTCACCATGAATTTAGATAAGAAATATATATTATATTTATTATTATTAGTTAGGAGAGGGGAGATTTAAACCGTGAGTGCCCCATTGAATTTTTTTTTGAGCAATTCAAAGGGCAATTGTAAATGCCAAAAAAACAGGTCCAAGTCCACTTAGATCAATAGTACCTTGTCCTTCAAATCAAACCCAAACAATAGAATTTATTGAGAGAGTGAGAAAAAGTCCAAGTGCAATACTACACTAAGCCCAAGCTTAAGGCTAAAGAGCCCAGATTAACAGATTGAGGTGATTGAATCAACAATTGAGAATAAAGTTCTCCTCGGGCAAGTCTGAGGATCAACTCCTTGTACATGAATTCAGTTCAGTTTTACCCAAGTGTTCGTAGTTCTGTTTCCTATTCTAATGTTTCTTAAAATGTTCATCCCTTTAAGGGGGGGGGGGGGGGTTCCTTTCTTTTTATATCCCTTTTCCATGCATCTCAGCCCTTAACTTGTATGTCTCAAGGCACTTCACAGGATAGTTATCCCATCAAGACTCTGCTGAAAGTGGTAGAAAGGGTGCTAGTTGTGAAGTTACTATTAAGGGGTCATTTCCACATTAATGTAGCTAATAAAATTTTGTAAGGCATTGAATGTAGAGGTGGAAGGTATGTCTTCAAGAAACTTCCTCCCACCATCCTACCCCTGTGTTACCTCCCTCGTTCTTTCTTTTCTTTCTCCCTTCGGGTCTTCATAGGATATTGATTGTCCTGATTCTCTTGCTTTCCTCGAGTGGGTGGCCTCGAGGTCATTTACCCTTTTGGGTCTTGATTAGGCTCGCTTACTCTTCACAGTTCCTACTACTTTCCTTAAGACCAGGTCCCCGAGCCAGTAGCCTTACCTTGACTCCTCTGTCATACCTTTGCCTGAGCTTCTGCTGATAATGTTCATTTTGACCATGGCCACCTCTCTTCTTTTCGTCAACTAAATCCAAACTTGTTGAGAGCAAATGGTTGTTTTCTTCCACACTAAACTGGCTAGTCCTTAACATTGGGAATACTGTCTTGAGAGGTATGACCGCTCAGATCCATAGTTATTAAGAATGGAGCGTCCCCAATTGATCTTCGGGTGTGGCATGATATGTCCACCATTTCCTCTTTACTTCTTCCAACCTCTTCTTTAGCCACTAACTATGACTTTATGACTGCTCTGCTTGCCCTTTCCCTGTAGGTAGGTAGGAGTAGAATATCTATTTGTGACCCAACTCTCCCATTATCTTTGAAAGCCTTACTGTCAAATTAGAGGTCGTTGTTCGAGATCATCTATGAGGAATCTCGAAACCTAGTTACAATATTCTTCCAAACAAACTTTTTAGCATACATGTCCTTAATATTAGACAATGGCTTGGCCTCAAACTATTTTTTAAAGTAGTCAGGCCAACAAGAAGCCATCTTCGGTTCCCTATTAACCTTGGGAATGGTCCTACTATATCTAAGCCCCACTGTGCAAAAGGCTAAGGACTAAAAGTGGATTCAGACTCCACCAAGTTGGTGGATATTGGGAGCGTATCTCTAACATTGGTCACACTTCTTTACATAATCTTGAGCAGTCTTTTGTATACTAGGCCACCATACCCTTACGTAAGAGATCTATGTGATAAGGACTTCCCCTAATATGACTACCACAAATCCTTTCATGCAACTCCTCCAATAAGGGTTCTACAGCTTCAAGATGGACATATAGTAAATATGGTCCTGAGTTAGAGTGTTTGTACAACTTCTGCTCCTCGAAAGCCAATACGTGGAGCTTTTTTTGAATCTTATCAGCCTCACCTTTGTCTTCAAGTAGTGACCCATTCCTTAAGAACAAAACTAATGGGTCCATCCAACATGGACCAACTTGTATGCTATGTATTCTGTTCGGTGTTTGATCACTATGGCTGAGGACCACCATATCCTCGACAATTATAACCTGAGGGAGGCCTGATCCTAAGAGGTGGCCAACTAGCCAACGAATCAACATGAGAGTTCTAGCCTTTCGGGAGATCTACCTTATGGAGATGAGATATCCTTGCATTCTTTGGTCCTGGGCCCCAAATTCTCCATTGACTTGCCTAACCACTAGTCTCGAATCTAAGAAAACCTTTACAACTTTTCCTCCTAGCTTGCTAACCATTGCCATTCTAGCCAATAAACCTGCATTCTGCTTCATTGCTTGTTGCAGGAAATCCCAATCTCAAGGAGTTTCCACAGTTTTCTTCTAGCCCATTGAACCATCTAATAGGCTAGAACCCTCTTCTAGCCCATTGAACCATCTCATGGCAACGAGCTTGAGGCTAGAAGGAAAGACCTTACACATGAGGCCTTATTCCTTGAATGAATGGCCATCCTTTGATTAAACGAATGGCCTCCCATTGTATAATAAAAGGGGCTGGGTGAAATGATGAGGGAACTTGCCCTATCAATTCTTCCCGTGAAGGTGTGACTTAGCAATTTGGTGTAGAGCTTTACTCATTGCATCATTTCCCATGCTCTTAGGGAATGAGCTATATTCATGCCTTTTACTATGTCTCTCTACCCTATCCAAGTGTGAAGATGCAGAGAAAGATTCACTAGGAGGAGTCTTGGACCTCTATCTATAACTACTATCTTCAAATCCTGAGCTTGATGAAGGTGTCTAATTTCCCCTATCGTGTGCCCTATGACGCAATATTTTGCATAGATAATCAATCTCCAACATGAGATTTCATGTCTCTTGTTCATGGGAAACATGACTCCTAGTTCTTGATTGGCTCCTACTAGTATGCCTTGTGTGTTGTGATTTCACCCTAATGCTTGGAGTTCGATCATGCTCTCGGTCTCTCCGTCGTTCTAGACTGACAAAGTGGTCCACACACTGCGAGGCAACAAATTCCTCTCTACTCTGTCTGGAGTTAGCCATAACTTGGGAGAAGCGAATTGGAGATGTTTCCTACAAACGACACCAATTGTAAGTGCTAAAAAAATACAAGTTCAAGCCCACTTAGATTAGTGGTACCTTATCCTTCAAATCAAGCCCAAAAAATAGACACTGTCGAGAGAGTGAGAAACAAGTCCAAGTGCAATATTACACTAAGCCAAAGCTTAAGGCTGAAGAGCCCAGATTAACAAACTGAGGTGATTTAATCATAAATTGAGGATAAAGTCCTCATTAGGCAAGTTTGAGGATCAACTCTTGTATATAAATTTAGTTCAAGTTTTACACAAGGCTGTTCAGTTCTGTTCCTATTCTAATGGTTTTAAAATGTTCATCCCTTTTTTCTGGGGGGTTCCCTTCCTTTTATATCCCTTTTCCATGCATCCCAACCCTCCACATGTATGTCTCAAGGCACTTCACAGGATACTTGTCCTATCAAGACTCTATAGAAGGTGGTAGAAAGGGCTACTAGCTGTGAAGTTACTGTTCAAAGGTCATTTCCACATTAATGCAGTTGATATGGTTGTTGTAAGGCATTGAATAAGGAGGTGGAGGTATGTCCTTCTGGAAAACTTCCTCCACCACCCCTACCCATGTTGTTATCTTTTTCTCCTCCCCTCGAGTCTTTACAGGATATTGATTGTCTTGATTCTCTTTTTCTCCTCGGGTGGGTGTCCTCGGGCTCGCTTACCCTTCTAGGTCTTGGATTAGGCTTGTTAATCTCCAACCTAGAACTTATGAAGTACGGGTGCATTTTCCAATTCAGTGCGGGGTGAGACTCAACAATTTTTAAAAAGTAGGGTTCGGGTGCGGTGGGGGTGCTGCGATCAAAAACTATTAAAAATATTTATATTTATATTTTTAATATATTGCTAAGCATACTTTTTCACATTTTATAAACATATACCAAATTTAAGAGCAATAATAGATAATAACTAAAACATGATGTTCATAAATTAATTACAACCTACAAGTTTGAAACTAAAACATTCCTTGATGTTCGGAAATTAGAATATAACTCATAAGTTTGAAACTAAAACAAAATAAAAGATAATCAACAAGACAATCAAAGATAAGTATCATCATCATTAAGATCAATAGCTTCACTTTGAACATCACTTTCATTGGTAGTAACACTAGTGCTAGTAGCATTCCCAATAACTATGGCCTCCAACTTTGGCTCATCAAGTGTAAGGGCAGCATTCTTAAGAATTCCAACTCCTTCATGTATGTGGCTTTCATTCCAAGAGTCTCTTGCAATATCCCACATCTTTGTTGCTATATTTACGTACTCCTCATTGCGCCTTGGCAAGAGTCAAAAATTAGAAGGCCCATATACCAAATCCTCAGTGTGTGTAGGAGCCATTTTTTTTCTTTTTAAGGAATGAATGAATTTTATGTGCTCCAATTTCTCTTAGCACATGAGGATGAACAGGTTGTCCATGGTATTGCCACCAAACCAAAGGTTGTAAGGCCCATCTATCTGCCAAGGCATCTGGTGAAGGAAACCTTCCTCCTGAAAATGTAGCAAACTCAACTTTCACCACCCTTAAGTCAATCTCATCTTCAAAGTATCAATCCAAACACTTGCTCCTTTCCATAGAAATTTCATGATCCTAATGTGGAGCAATGCGTTTTGGATTCTCTGAAAGCCATTCAATGGAGTAATACTAGTTAAAGATAAAAAACAATATAGATGAAACGTGTGTTTAACTAGAAAAGGGAACGAAGGAAAATAGAAAATAAAGTACTTCTTAGGATTTAAGAATGAGCCAAGAAATGTAGTGGTGTACAATTTTTAGTCCATCGGTCAATGAGTATATCATACACCACACCCCAAAATGACTATACTCATCATCTTCAAGCCTTCATGCCGATATATTGCTACCTTCACCTTCTTTATCAATGAATCCCACATCTCATACATAAGATGAAGACAAGGCTTATCGGTGTCGGCTGCTCGTAGCCTATCATAATAGGTGTTTGAATTCAAGGATTAATCAACAGTATCCCACCAACGATCACTTAGAATCATATCTTTCACCTTTTGAGCTTTTCCAACATCATCCTCCCTATAAGAAACCCATTGGTCACTAATAGCCATGGCTTGAAGGCGTCTTTTTATCAACTTCAACCTTTTCAGCATTACAACAATCGAAACAAATCTAGTATCAGCAAGTTGGAGCAGCTTTAACGGACAAAATTCATTAAACATCGCCAACCTCATTGAATGGTTCATGATAAAAACACATATGAAGGATGCATCATCAGCAATACGTGTAATCCAACTACATTCCTCATATGTAACTTCATTCTTTTCAATGTTTTTTGTTGCACAAATATTCTTCAAAGCTAGATTAAGAGTGTGGACAACACAAGATGTCCAAAATATTTTGGGATACTCACCTTCAATAAAAGCTCTAGTAGACTTCATCACACTAGCATTATCAATGATGACTTGGAAAACTTTTTATGTCCAATCTCTTTTATAGCATCCTTCAACACCCCAGCAATATAATGTTTGTCTTTGAACTAACCTGACCCATCAATTGCCTTTATAAACACTGGACCCCCATCTGATACAACCATAATATTAATAAGAGGCCTCCTTTATGGATCTGATCATCCATCAGAAACTATACTTATACCATTTTCAAGCCAAGAGTCCTTAATTGGTTTCAAAAGTCTTTTAACATGAGCTCTTTCTCTTTACAAAAGTATTGTTCTCAAGGAATTGTATCCAGGAGGAACATAACCCAGAATGCTATGGTAGCAGCATATGAATAAGAACTACGATAATATGGGTTCCTTGCAAAGTTAAACAAAAGTCCACTAGTGTAAAACATCCTACCAATTCTACTATCCAATTTATGTCTAGCATTATCTGGAATGCTCTCTCTATTGGAGAATTCGTAAACACCTTCCTCCTCTTACCATCAACCAGATTTGTACCATCACTCTCTTCCTGTCTTCAAAATGAGGGAATAGGCCCACGATCTAGAGGAGGTGGGGTAAGGGAATTTGACTTCTCTGTTCTCTCTCTAACTTATCATTCTCAATTTGATCATGCATTCGTTACATTTTCAACCTATAGCTTGGTGTCACATTTAGGCATGCTTTAATACCTTTATTACTAATTTTTAATAAATGAGCCTTAACCCTAGAGTAGGATCCCAAATAAACTTTACCACAATAGTTGTACTTAAAGTGTGTGTGTTTCCACCTGATTTAACAGTAGAACCAGATGGTTTTCTATTTTAGTCACATACTGCCAAAGAGGAGCTTCATCATTGGGCACTTCTTCATTAGATGAAGGTGAACTTTTTGTGCTAGTAGCTTCATCCATTGCAACTTCAATAGATTCAATTTAACCTATAAATAATTTGATAAATATTAACTAAATAAAAAAATCAAACCCAAGTCACAACATACAGACAGCTATAGAAAAAATAAAAAAATCAATCGTAGTTCACAGATTCACAAATTCACAAATCATAATGAGTAATAATTATTAATTAAATAAAAAATCAAACCCAAGTCACAACATTATTACACTACAGCTTATATAAAAAATTTTAAAAAATCAAATCACAGATTCACAAATCACATTAAGTAATAGTCAAAGCATGTGAAAGCATAATGAGCTTGAGATTGAAAAACTAAGATTGAAAGCTTTAGTTTGATACCTGAGCTTGAGACTTGAGTTGAGTTGAGAATGGGTCACCAGGTCGGTTGTGAGTGAGTTGAGAGTGAGATTGTGTGAGTGTGAGAGTGAGTGTGAGATTGTGTGTGTGACTGAGTGCATTTGTGAGTGTGAGAGAAGGGAGATGGAGAGCAGAGAGCTGTGGAGTGGCGTGGAGCATAGAGACTCAGAGAGTGAGAGAGAGCTGAAGAGAAGACTGAATCGGGTGAGATAGAGATAGGGTTTTGTTATTTTTTTCACAAACAGTGTGTTTTGCACCCTTTTTTTTTTTTTTTTGAATTTTGGCCAAACGGTGCATGTAGGGAGTAAAAAGACCACAGTGGGTATATGGGCCTGTAGGCTATGGCAAGGAAGGCCGACCTACTCTTAGGTTAAGAATTTGTTAGTACTACGGATAGTCCCATATGCCGAGGATCCGAGAACCCGTCCTAGGGTGGGTATATCCTCGGACAGACATAAGAGAACTTGGGACTTCGTTATAAATGCCAAGGCACGGCTCTGTGAAGACCGATGGTTATAAGGGGGAATCCTTGAATGTCCTAGAGGCACCGATATTTGAGAAACACCAAAGATAAAGGCTGTCACCTCCACATTAAAGTCTCTGCACCTACCCCCTTGGCCGCATTAATGGGGAAGTGACCCCTGAACAGTGGAACGGAGACTTTTGGTCACTATCCAAAGGCACTAAGAAAAGAAATATCTAGGGGGGAAGGGGTTGGAGCAACACGTGGAAAAAGTATCAGAAAGAGAAGTATTTAAGGTGGGGGAACCTAGAAGAAAAAGAGAGGATCTTTTTTGTAATCTAAAGAAAAGAAAAGAGAAATAAGAGAAAAAGAGCTCTCGACTTACGTCCGAGGAGGTTATTTGCAATAATTGTTTGTTGTTAACAAGGTTGTAGTTTTTAGATTGTTATCAAATCCTTAATACTTCTAACCTGGGTTTCAAGCCCACACTCTAGAAATATATTGTTAAGGCTCATTGGGCCTGAGCCCGTAGCTGTTCTTGGGTCCAGGTGCAATTGTGCACTTACAATTGGCGCTGTCTGTGGGAAACCTAGTCTAGAAGAAGTGGGGATAAGATGGCAGGCTTAGGTTCTCACCATGCAGAATCACAGGGATCTCAACCGGAGGATCATTTCGAACTTCTTGAACGTCGAAGGGATCGTGAGGGAAGTGTCCATACAGAATACCCAGGCGCTAGCCATACGCATGGTGGGGGTAGCACCACCCACGAAGATGGTTCTAAAGCCATGCAGAAGGAAATCAATCGTTTGAAGAGAAAGTTACGCCGTGCTAAACGAAGGTTTTCATCGTCCTCATCTAATCCTTCCTCAGAGGAGGATAAGGGAGGTGGCTACAGCTTAAGGTCACGCTCCCCCACCAGTGCAACGTCCTCCGGCGAGGAGAACGACCAGCCAACTCGCAGACGTAAGAAGCTTGGTTCTAGGGGCTTAGGCAACGATGCTATGAGTAGGGCGTTGCACCAACTCTCCAAATCTCTGTTTACACGGAGGATTGAGAAAGGAAGGCTTCCCAGGAGGTTTACCCAGCCCACTTTTACCATCTACAATGGCCGGACTGATCCGGTGGAGCATGTGAGTCACTTTAACCAGAGGATGGCGGTATACTCACACAACGAGACCTTGATGTGTAAAGTTTTCCCCTCTAGCTTGGGACTAGTGGCTATGAGGTGGTTCAACGGCCTTAAATCGGGGTCTATAGGTTCATTTGGGGAGCTGACCAGAGCATTCGCTTCGCAATTCATTACATGTAGCAGAGTCCCTCGGCCATTGGACTCGCTGCTATCCATGACCATGAAGGAAGGGGAGACGCTGAAAGCATACTCTGACTGGTACTGGGAGATGTTTAATGAAATAGATGGTGACTTTGATGAGGTGGTGCTTAATACCTTTAAGGTAGGTCTTCCTACTGATCACAACCTGAGAAAATCTTTGACAAAAAAGCCCGTCCGCAGTGTACGTCGCCTTATGGATCGTATTGATGAGTACAAAAGGGTAGAGGAAGACCAGCAGCAAGGAAAGGGAAAGGAGAAGATTATCCCGCAGGAGAGAAGGGATTTCAGGTCGGACAGGTACCACAACAACAAGCCGAGGAAAGATTACTTCGGGCAATCTGGCTCGGCAGCACCTCAGGCCGTAAACACTGTATTCCGAGAACTAGTGCATCAACTACTGGAGAAAGTTCGTATGGAGCCCTTCTTCAGGTGGCCTAGTAAGATGGCAGGGGACCCTGCGAAGAGAAATCAAAACCTCTTTTGTCAGTACCATCAAGATGTGGGCCACACTACCGAGAACTGTCGGACCCTTTGGAACCACTTGGAGCAGCTTGTTAGTGAAGAAAAATTGAAGCAGCACTTGTGTCAACCTACTGGGCAGGGCAGTTAATCCGGCTCAAACAATCAGAGGAACAATTCATCTCGGTCGGCATTGGGAACAATTAATGTTATCTTCACTGCACCTGGTAGGACCGGCTCAGGTCCCACTAGGGTGATGGCGGTTTCCCATTCTCAGGCTGAGGAGGCAGGCTGCAGGCCGAAGGGGTTGAAGGTCACTTTGCCCGTCTTGGGATTCTCCGAGGAGGATAAGGTTGGTACCATTCAACCTCATGATGACGCTCTTGTGGTCACTCTTAGGATAGGGAATTATGATGTGAAGAGGGTGATGATAGATCAGGGCAGCGGTGCAGATATCATGTACCCTGATCTATTTACGAGATTAAGACTGAAGCTGGAGGATCTTACTCCTTATGACTCGCCACTTATAAGCTTCGAAGGGAGAGCTGTTGTGCCGAGGGGACAGATCCATTTGCCTGTTCAATCCAGATCAGAAACGGTTGAAATGGATTTCATTGTTGTTGATGCGTACTCTCCATACACGGCCATCCTCGCCAGGCCTTGGCTGCACGCTCTGGGAGCTGTCTCCTCTACCTTGCATGTTAAGGTTAAATTCCCCTCGGGGGAATGTGTTGAGGAAATCCTCGGTAGCCAATCGGTGGCCAGGCAATGCATATCGGCTGCAGTGCTGCATCAGACAGAAGCCGAGTCTTCGGCTTTGATCACCAAAGACTTATAGCAGTTAACAGCTCTTGATGCATCTGGATTGGTGATAGGAGAAGAGACACATTATGAGGAGTTAGAGAAGTTTCCAGTAGCCGATGACCCAGATAGGTTCTTCCAAGTCGGCATACTTTTGCCACACCAAGAGAAGATGGAGTTGTTGGAATTTCTGAAGGACAACATTGATGTTTTTGCGTGGGATCCTTATGAAGCTCCAGGCGTCGATCTGAGCTTCATTTGTCATCATTTAAATGTCAACCCAGCTATTGTTCCGAGAAGGTAGCCACTTCGGCGTTCTTCTAGAGAACATTCCGAGGCTGTGAAGGAAGAGGTGCTTAAACTCAAGAGGGCTGGGGCTATCAAAGAAGTTTTCTACCCCGAGTGGTTGGCCCATACAGTTGTTGTTAAAAAAAAAAAGAATGGAACGTGGAGGGTATGTGTAGACTTCATCGATTTGAACAAGGCCTGTCCCAAAGATTCGTTCCTAATGCCGCGTATTGATCAACTGGTGGATGCCACTGTCGGACATCCTCGGATGAGTTTTTTGGACGCCTTCTAGGGTTACCACCAGACTCCCTTGGCATTGGAGGATCAAGAGAAGACTGCTTTCATTACTCCGACGGGGAATCATCATTATAAGGTCATGCCATTTAGTTTGAAGAATGCTGGGCTACCTACCAAAGGATGATGACTAGAATGTTCGAACAGCAACTGGGGAAGACCGTTGAAGTATATGTGGATGATATGGTGGTGAAGAGCAAAACAATACCCTCACATGTGAGAGACCTGGCTGACACCTTTCAGGTGTTAAGAAAGTACAAGATGCGCCTTAACGCCTCAAAATGCTCTTTCGGCGTTGGGTCTGGAAAGTTTTTGGGGTACATGATCACTCATAAAGGCATAGAGGTAAACCCAGCACAGGTTGAGGCTATTTAGGACTTGTAGCCTCCTCGGAACCCAAAAGAAATCCAGAAATTAACCGGAATGATTGCCGCCTTGAACATATTTATATCTTGGTCAGCTAACCGATGTCATCCTTTCTTTTAGTTGTTAAACAAGTGGAAAGGGTTTCAATGGACTGAGGACTGCGAGTTAGATTTCCAACAGCTTAAGCGATATCTTTCTCGGCCACCCATTCTCTCTCGCCCAGAGGCACATGAGATTTTGTTTGCTTATTTGGCCGTGGCCGTCCATGCGGTTAGCCTTGTCCTCATAAGGGATGATAACGGTGTGCAAAGACCGGTATATTACGTTAGTAAGTCTTTAAATGATGCCGAGGTGCGTTATCTACCCTTGGAGAAAGTGCTTCTGGCTGTAGTTCATGTCACACGAAAGCTTCCTTATTATTTTCAGTCCCATATTGTGGTGGTTCTTACCCAATTGCCCCTCAAGGCCGTGCTACGTAGCGCCGACTACTCGGGCAGGGTAGCAAAGTGGGGGACCATCCTGGGGGCTTTTGACGTTAAATACAAGCCTCGCACCTCTGTGAAGGGCCAGGTCCTCGCTGACTTAGTGGCAGAGTTTACCGAGCCATTGCTGGAAGAAACTCTGAAAGAGGCGCGCACGGATGAGAATTCAGTTGGTGTGATCACAGCTACAGTGCCTCCGACTTGGAAGGTGTATGTGGACGGGGCAACTAATCAAAAAGGGTCAGGTGTTGGGCTTGTCTTGATGTCCCCTGAGGTAATTGTCTTCAAAGAATCTCTGAGATTGGCATTCTTGGCTACTAATAATGAAGCCGAGTATGAAGCAGTCTTATTGGGCATGAAAATGGTACATAGGATGGGTGGAAAGGAAATCCATGTGTTCTCGGACTCTCAGTTGGTGGTCGGCCAGGTCACGGGGACCATGGAGGTTAGAGATCCAAGGATGCAGGAATATTTGGCCCAGGTCAAGCGTCAGCAAACTGAGTTTGACTCCTTCGTCTTAGCTCACATCTCTCGAAGTGGAAACACCCATGCAGACTCCTTAGCCACGCTGGCAACGTCTTCGGCTCAAGGCTTGCCTAGGGTTATCCTCGTCGAGGATTTGCTAGAACCCTCTCTTACCATTGTCAATGCACCTCGCATTCATCTGATAAGGCTTGGACCTAGTTGGATAGACCCGGTCGTATCTTTTCTTAAGAATGACATCCTTCCCGAGGACAAATTTGAAGCTAATAAGATACATCGAAAGGCACCACCCTTCTGGTTGTCCGAGGATCAGAAATTGTATAAACGATCCTTTTTAGGACCGTATTTGTTGTGCGTACACCCGGACTCAACGGAAGAGCTTTTGGAAGAACTGCATGAAGGGATTTGTGGTAGCCACATTGGGGGAAGATCCTTAGCCCACAAAGCTCTGACTCAGGGTTATTGGTGGCCCAATATGCAAAGGGAGGCTCAAGACTACGCCAGGAAATGTGATCAATGTCAGAGGTTCGCCCCTAATATTCATCAACCTGGAGGAGTTCTTAACCCCCTTTCCAGTCCTTGGCCTTTCGCACAATGGGGATTGGACATAGTTGGGCCATTTCTGAGGGCAACAGGTAACAAAAGATGGCTGCTTGTGGGAACGGATTACTTTACTAAATAGGTCGAGGCTGAGCCCTTGGCAAACATTAGAGACGTTGATTCCAAGAAGTTTGTGTGGAAGAACATCGTCACTAGATTCAGAATACCACATACACTTATATCAGACAATGGTGTTCAATTTGACAGCAAGGCTTTTAGGAAGTATTGCGATGATATGGGCATCATAAACAGATATTCCACCCCATCTTATCCTCAAGAAAATGGGCAAACCGAGGCCGTTAACAAGGTCATAGTCAGTGGGCTGAAGAAAAGGTTAGACGACGCGAAGGGCAGATGGGTAGAAGAACTCCCACATGTCCTGTGGACGTATCGGACCACACCGCGTAGGTCCACTGGAGAAACACCATTCTCTATGACTTATGGAGCCGAGGCGGTGATACCCCTGGAATCTGGCTTTCCCACCCTGAAGACGAGTTCTTTTAACCCCGAGAACAACGATGGACTCCTGGAGAAAGATCTTGACTTACTTGAAGAACAACGCAAGGCAGTCATGGCCCAGATGGCTTATTATCAACAAAAACTTAAACGGGGATATGATGCCCACGTGAAGCTAAGGCCACTAGCACCTAGGGATCTTGTACTAAGAAAGGTTGTGGGCACTTCTAGGAACCCAGCTTGGGGTAAGCTAGGACCAAACTGGGAAGGCCCCTATTGAATTGTTTCAGTAGCAGGCATAGGGTCGTATCGGCTAGCTGATCTAGATGAAAGAATTGTACCACGCCCATGGAATGTAAATAACTTGCGAAGGTATTATTATTAATAAAGTGCGTTTTTGTTTGTAATCAGTTCAAAGTTGTAAATACCGCAGGAGTTTCCAGTTACTCTCCTTAAGAATCAAACAGAAACTTGGTTAAGTGTTGTCCTCGAACCACAAACTTGGTGGAAATTGATATCTTGTCATTTGTTAAACAGAACCTTAGTTATGCCGGGTCCTCGGACCTCCTACTTTGGGGAAATTAACATTTGAAGTTACTCTCCTTAAGAATCAAACAGAAAATTGGTTAAGTGTTGTCCCCGGACCACAAACCTGGTGGAAATTGATATCTTGTCATTTGTTAAACAGAACCTTAGTTATGTCGGGTCCTCGGACCTCCTACTTTGGAGAAATTAACATTTGAAATTACTCTCCTTAAGAATCAAACAGAAAATTGGTTAAGTGTTGTCCTCGGACCGCAAACCTATTGGAAATTGATATCTTGTCATTTGTTAAACAGAACCTTAGTTATGCCGGGTCCTCGGACCTCCTACTTTGGGAAAATTAACATTTGAAGTTACTCTCCTTAAGAATTAAACAGAAACTTGGTTAGGTGTTGTCCTCGGACCGCAAACCTATTGGAAATTGATATCTTGTCATTTGTTAAATAGAACCTTAGTTATGCCGGGTCCTCGGACCTCCTACTTTGGGGAAATTATCATTTGAAGTTACTCTCCTTAAGAATCAAACAGAAAATTGGTTAAGTGTTGTCCTCGGACCACAAACTTGATCAAAATTAATTTCTTATTGTGTCTGGAAATTCGTGCCTTACCGTTCATTAACTCGGATCTTAAGTTTTATATCTTTAAGTGTTAATCAAATTTATGTAAGGAATGGTCCTCGGATCTTACATCCTACTAAAAACAATACCACACATTATAAGGGTTTAATCGTTATATGAGGTCTTTTTTTTTTTTTTTTTAAGGTATTGTTTAAATATCTAAACCATGTTACTCTCTGTTAGGTTTTTAATACTAAAACATGCGCATGACTGCGTGGAGGTTATAATTGTGCAATCCTTGGAGTTAGATTTGTTTGCTCTGACCTTTTTTTTTTAACTATGTACTAATGGGAATCTTTACGACAAGTACAAAAAGAATAAAGTAAAACAGATACAACATGAGTGAAAATCAAACAAAATCGTCCTTCATTAATCATTCAGACATACATTACATATTGAATTCAAATACAGAGAAAGAGAAGTCCTAAGCTAGGTCCTAAGCTTTTGAAGGGGGGTCTTGCTGAGAAGTGCTGGTTGCCTCGGTCTTTCTTAACTCCAACTCAAAAGGAGATAGAACTTGCTTTCCTTTGTCTGCTGCCTTTGTTAGAGGGACGTTGGACTCTATATTCTGGCTCAGGTCCTTCTCTGCATCCCCGCCCCCTTCCTTCTCTTTGTTGGAACCTGAAAAATTCTGTAGGATCTGGAATTAGCTTTGGGACCATGGGAGGAAGAGCAGGAAGAGTTGCCTCAGGGGTAAGAGCGACAGCAGGAGCCTCTTTAATCTCCTATATCTCCAGGGGAAGCCAAACATTCTCGGACTTCCTCAGCTCCGAGGCTAAAGGAACCCTTGCTACATTTAGAGCTTCCCCCTAGACTTGCTGACAGTACTCCCGGCACAAGGCCGCGAAAGCCTCTGTCAGCTGCTCCTCAGTGGCAACTACCCCTTCCTCGTAACTCGCCTGCTTGGCAATTTCCAAAGAGCGTTGGAATGCGCCGGCTTCCTCCTTCATTCGCGCAAGTTCCTTCTCCAAATCCGAGCGTTCCCTTTGGGCTTAGGAGAGCTCGTTATCTTTTTCATGAAGGAGCTTGCACTGCCCTTCTATCTGGGTCTTTATGGTGTTTAGGTTCGCCTCGGCCCCATTCCTCTCTCTTTTTAGCTTAGCCACCTCAGAGATAAGCTTCTCATTTTCAGCGAAGGCCGTGCCTAAGGACTTCTCAGTCTCCATCCGAATTTCAAGCTCTGCTCTGGCCTTCTTCCGAGTGTCTTCTATAAACTTCTCGGCCACGAAGACTTCCTGAATGGCCTGCAATAAAGTATGAGGAAATTAGGTATAGCAAGACACTCATGAATAGTCCAATGCTATTAAAAATGGAATCTTCCTAAAAAGTTAAACTTACCAGGGCTAGATCCCTTTTTAGAGACAGGAACAATTGAGGTTGGCTCATTCTTTCCAAGGTCTTCATATCCTTCGGCGGCAGAAGAGGGCGTTCCAACACTTCCGCCAAATGATGGGCATGGCCTTGTTGGACCGCCTTGATACTGGACTGGCAGGAGATAGGTGCGCCGTCCAGTCATAGGTCAGGGGACCAGGTGGCCGGTGCTCGGCGCACTTCGGCCATGTCCCTGATCTCCCCGCTTTCAACTGAGCGGGCCCTGCCTTTGCCTTTGTCCAGCTTCTGTTGCTGGACAGGTTGCGGTTGTTGTCATGGCTTCTTTTGTTCTTTGCTGCTTGTATCCTCGGCCTCCTCCTTTCTCTTCTTTTTGGGGTCTTCGGCTGGAAGTTTTGGTTCGGCTGAGGGAGGGGGAAGTGGCAAAGATGGAAAAGCTTGGGACCCCCCCCGCCTTCTTTTGAGCAACCTTCGCACCTCTCTTAGTCAAAAGACCCTGAAGTTTGTCCATATTCTCCTCGGAGTCGTCTTCTGGGTGGGCAATCACTAATCCCAGAGGCCTCGGTGGCTTCTTCTTCCTCGTCAGAAAGTACGACGAACTGGTTCCCTCGAGGTCTTTCGGTGTCTTCAAGTTGGAACTGTTCTATCTCCTCGTATAGCGTGTGTGAAGAAGACACCTACTCCTCTGGAACAACAGTTGCCTGAGAATGCACAGCGAGGGGAATCGCAACAATCGATTGAGTGTATAGTATGGTGCGGTCGTCATCGGGAAGGTCGTGGTCGTCCAGGAAATGTCGTCTAGCCACGTGAATCTTCTTACGTCGCCGGTCACCTGCGATAATGGCATTCTCGATCTCCTGGAAGTCCGAGGAGATGGGCTTGTACCCCAAGATCAAGTGGGCTGCCCTAAGTTGTAGGTCTTCACTGACGAACACCTCGGAGCGCAGCACTAGGTTTAGATCTGCGACGTTACAGTGACTCAAACGAGGGCGCACGTGTTGTTTATCTGTGAAGAAAGACACCAAAAACAGATAAGCGTGGTCAGAATCATAAAACGTGTAAGAACTAAAGCTAAACATTCAGATAAATGCAAATGCACTTTCATAGGTATGGGGCGCGGTTGTGAGGTGGGAAGTTGGATCCTAAGGAACCGCACCTGGATCTCGCCACTCAACCAGGCAGTGGAGGCCATCGTGCCAGTTCCTAGAGACGATCAGGTAGTCATCCTTCATGCCTTTGTTGGATTTGGGCAGACAGGAGATTAGCCTAACGACGCTAGAATGAGACTTAATGTAGTAACCTACTTTGGTAAGTTTATGGCATTCGTACATAAAAACGACATTATGCCAGGTGAGGTTTAGACCCATTTGCTCGTTTAGAGCATCGACACTACCCAAAACTCTAAAAACGTTTGGGGCACACTGATCGGGACACAACCGGTGGTTACAGAGGTACTCCCTGGTTACAGGCTTCATTGGGAGGGCCATCCCACCTTCTACAAAGGCTACCATTGGGATGATAACTTCCCCAGCCTTTCTAGAACCGGCCACGGCTTCCGCAGGACAATATTCTAGACCTACGTCGTTGGGAATACGATATTTGGCTCTAAAGCCTTCCATCCCAGCGGCGGTATCAACTAGACACTTAAACTTTCCCATCAGAAAGGAACGAAAGGCTAAACTCTAAAGGGGAGAATGTCTACAAGGACATCCGAGGACAAGATCCGAGGAGAAAAGGTTAAGAAAAGAAGGAGCAAGAACTTACGAATCTCAAGTTGTGCAAATTTCCATGGGTTTCTGAAGGTAAAGTATGATTACTGATGTTTTGATGGGATTAGTCCCTGGTGAAATAAATGAAGGCGTAGGTTCCCAAAGCGTCACGATGTGCGGAAAGCGGCCTCGAAATTATATTTGTCCCGCCCAAATTTTCGTGAAATAACGAGGACCGTTGGATGCCCATCTCATCGTTAAGCGTGGGGGACAAGGTGTAATTTACAGTAATAAATGCGCGCGTTTTTGAATATAAAACCGCCAAGTGGCATCTTCTGGAAAGCGAAACGGTTTCCACACGTGCAATCATTCACAAAGTGTACGGAGTAAGTTCTCATCGGATCAAAACCCTATTTTTCTCCTCGGATGTTGAAAATTAGAGTTTTGAGGGGCTATTGTAGGGAGTAAAAAGACCCCAGTGGGTATATGGGCCTGTGGGCTATGGCAAGGAAGGCCGACCTGCTCTTAGGTTAAGAATTTGTTAGTACTACGGGTAGTTCCATACGCCGAGGATCCGAGAACCCGTCCTAGGGTGGGTATATCCTCGGACAGACATAAGAGAACTTGGGACTTCGTTATAAATGCCAAGGCACGGCTCTGTGAAGACCGATGGTTATAAGGGGGAATCCTTGAATGTCCTAGAGGCACCGATATTTGAGAAACACCAAAGATAAAGGCTGTCACCTCCACATTAAAGTCTCTGCACCTACCCCCCTAACCGCATTAATGGGGAAGTGACCCCTGAACAGTGGAACGGAGACTTCTGGTCACTATCCAAAGGCACTAAGAAAAGAAATATCTAGGGGGGAGGGGGTTGGAGCAACACGTGGACAAAGTATCAGAAAGAGAAGTATTTAAGGTGGGGGAACCTAGAAGAAAAGGAGAGGATCTTTTTTGTAATCTAAAGAAAAGAAAAGAGAAATAAGAGAAAAAGAGCTCTCGGCTTACGTCCGAGGAGGTTTATTTGCAATAATTGTTTGTTGTTAACAAGTGTTTGTAGTTTTTAGATTGTTATCAAATCCTCAATACTTCTAACCTGGGTTTCAAGCCCACACTCTAGAAATTTATATTGTTTAAGGCTCATTGGGCCTGAGCCCGTAGCTGTTCTTGGATCCAGGTGCAATTGTGCACTTACAGTGCATTTCACACCTTTTTTTAAAAAAAAAAAAAAAAATTTGCCAAATGGTGCGTTTCACACCTTTTTTATTTTGAATTTCGGCCAAACAGTGCTTATTAGCACCAGTATGGCTTGTATCAGTGGTTTCGGCCGATACAGACCAATTCAGCCTAAATTGGCGTAAATCAGCTCGATTCCGCACGAGTCGGGCCAAGTCAGCCCAATTCCAGCATAAGCCTAATTTTGCGATACGCATTGATTCGCGAATCAGCTCACTTTTTACGCTGGGGGGAATGCTCTTGTAGTTCCCGTTGTACCCCAACCCCCTACTCTTGCTCCACTTCATTCCTCTACTTTTGATGCCACTGAGAAGAAGAGTAAGAGGGGAAAATAGACTGAAAATGAGAGCTTTGAAGAGGGGGAGATAATCCACTTAACAGCCGCCCTCTAAGGAGCCCAGAATTACAAGGGTACAATAAAAGAAGTGCACTTCTGCCGAGGCAAGTAAAAGCATTGAAAGGGAGTAGCACTCCAAGGCCACTATATGGAACCTAGCCTCTGTGATCAGCATAAGATATCCCGTCACATGTAAGGCAACCCTTAGGGATGCCCAAAAAGGCAAGTCAGGGCTAGTGTCCGAGTGCCTTAAGAAGGCCTTACTTCTTCCTAATGACATGTAGGAACTAATGGGGCTGAGGAAACATGAAGTGTTCCTCTCACTAAAGAGGGACCTTGTAAAGATTGGCTTTTATACCTTAGTTTCTATACAACTTACTCATATCTTTTATGTTAAGAACCGTAACATGTGTATACATTTTTTCTTAAAAACAAGCCATGTAAGCGCCCTTTATGGCCAAGGAATGGGTCGACTACGCTCTCTCAAAGTCCCAAAAAGTGGAGAGTAAACTGGCCAATTCAGATAAGGCTCTGGCTAAGGCAAAGAGAAGTACAAGGACTCACTCTTCCACCTAGTCGAGGCCAAAAGGGGGCGCAAGAATGCCGAAGCTACTTTGTGAGGGTTTGAAAAGCAAGCTGAAGAGTTGTAGGTTTTATTGAAGAAGTCAGAAATGCAACTAGCTTCAGCCAAAGATCAAATCAAGCTCTAGAAGAAGGAACTTGAGGGCAAGGTTGCTAAAAAGAAGAAGGCTGAACAAGCCGCTTATAATGCCGGTATAACCAAGACCGCCCAAAGCTTTACCGCTTACCTTAGAGATGTGGCTCGGGCCTTCTATCTCGAAGTTTGGGGTGAAGTCATTAATGCTACTAGAGTTGGTGTTGACTCTGATCTTGGGGGGCTCGACATAGTTTACTATCCCCTAGCTCTTCCTGTTGCTACCAGCTTTAGCCTACCTCAGCTAAATCCAAGCTCTAACTCCTCGGCGCCCAAATCCTAGGCAGCCCCAACTTCTGAGCCTTCTACTAAGAAAAAGAATAGACTCTCCCCAGTGGTGGAACTGGAATCAGAAGAAGTTGAAAAAGCTGAGAAATGAGGGAAAAGAAAAAGGGGAAAGAGAAGAATGACATAGCGAAGCTTCGTTAAGTTTAGCACTTAGGCAAATTATGTAACGGGCTAGGTTTAGCAAACGCTCTATTTTTCTTCTTCTTTTATAGTTTTGCCAGATTTGTAAACATTTTTCTGAACTTTGAATGAATATATCCAAGTTTTATTGCATTCTCACTTTGCTTAAATACTTACTTTCTCATTACTTTGCAAAATATAATACACACTCTCCTTATTAAAGTGTATAGTTTCAAGTATATAAAGTCATCATCAGTAAATTTAAGCCTAACAATATGATTCAAGAATCCAAAAAGAATTATGGTTATGTTTCCGGATTTAACAATATTCACTTAAAGGTTAATTTACCCACAGCTTGTGAACCAAAGAGTTGAACAGGGCCAAAATTCTGTTTAACACTTAGCCAAATTCACACAAGAGTTAATCACAATGATTAACTTTAGAAAACTGAGCATCAAACATCAAGAGAAATGTGTTTGAACGGAATCCAAAATATTATTAATAATAATATCTATGCAAATTGTTTACATTCCATGGATGTGGACAACACTTCTTATCCAAATCTTCTAAGTAATAGGCCCTAATACCAACTACTGATGTGATATGATAGGGACCTTCCCAATTAGGCCCTAACTTTCCCTATGGTGGATTCTTCACAGTTCCTACTACTTTTCTTAAGACCAGGTCCCCAAGAGCCAGTGGCCTTACCTTAACTCCTCTGTCATACATTTGCTTGAGCTTTTGCTGATAATGTGTCATTTTGACCATGGCCACCTCTCTTCTTTCATCAACTAAATCCAAACTTGTTGAGAGCAAATGGTTGTTTTCTTCCATACTAAACTGGCTAGTCCTTAACATTGGGAATACTGTCTCGAGAGGTATGACCGCCTCGGATCCATAGGTTATTAAGAATGGAGCGTCCCCAGTTGATCTTCGGGGTGTGGTACGATATGTCCACAATACATGAGGTAGCTCGTCCACCCATTTCCTCTTTTGCTTCTTTAGCCTCTTCTTTAGCCCACTAATTATGACTTTATTGACTGCTTCTACTTGCCCTTTTCCTTGTAGGTAGGTAGGAGTGGAATATCTATTTGTCATACCCAACTCTCCATAATATCTTCTGAAAGCCTTACTGTCAAATTAGAGGTCGTTCTCCGAGATCAATGTATGAGGAATCTTGAACCTAATTATAATATTCTTCCAAACAAACTTTTTAGCATCCACGTCCCTAATATTAGATAGTGGCTCGGCCTCAAACCATTTTGTAAAGTAGTCACTCTCGACAAGAAGCCATCTTCAGTTCCCTATTGCCCTTAGGAATGGTCCCACTATATCTAAGCCCCACTAAGCAAAATGCCAAGGACTAGAGAGCAGAGTCAAGACTCCGCCAGGTTGGTGGATATTTGGAGCGTATATCTGACATTGGTCACACTTCATTATGTAATCTTGAGTAGCCTTTTGCATACTAGGCCACCAATACCCTTGGTAAGAGCTCTATGTGATAAGAACCTTCCCCCAGTATGACTACCACAAATCCCTTCATGCAATTCCTCCAACAAGGGTTCTACAGCTTCAAGATGGACACATAGTAAATATGGTCATGAGTAGGAGTGTTTGTACAACTTCTACTCCTCGAGAAGCCAATATTGTACTGCTTTTCTTTGAATCTTCTTGGCCTCACCTTTGTCTTTAGGTAGTGACCCATTCCTTAAGAACAAAACTAATGGGTCCATCCAACTTGGACCAACCTGTATGCTATGTATTATGTTTGGTGTTTGATCACTATGGTCGGGGACCACCATATCCTCAACAATTATAACCTGAGGAGGCCTGATCCCGAAGAGGTGGCCAACATTGCCAACAAATCAGTATGAGAGTTCTGGCCTCTCGAGATCTACCTTATGGAGAAAGCTTCAAAGCTGGATTAAGCTTGCTTGACTTTAATGAGATATTTTTGCATTCACTGGTCCCTGGTCCCAAATTCTCCATTGACTTGCCTAACCACTAGTCTTAAATCCAAGAAAACCCCTACAACTTTTCTTCTAGCTTGCTAACCATTGCCATTCTAACCAATAAAGCTTCATATTATGCTTCATTATTTGTGGCTAGAAATCCCAATCTCAAGGATTTTTTTGCAGTTATCTTCTCGGGGGATATTAAGACAATTCCCACACCAGATCCTTTCTGATTAGCTGCACCATTATTATAAACTTCCTAAGATGGAAGATAGGGAGTGGAGACTACTAGGATCTCAGAACTTGACATCTCGCCTCCAACAAAATCCTCGATAAACTCAATAACTAGGTCTGCTAGGACTTGTCCCTTTACATCTGTCTGGGGCATTTATTTGATATCAAAAGCACTGAGCATTGTTCCCCACTTTCGTAATCCTCCCCGTGTAGTTAAATTTTCAAAGTAGTGCTTGTCAGGGGTTGGGTAAGAACCACCATGGTGTGCACTTGAAAATAATAAGGGAGTTTTCCTCATTGCATGTATAATAGCCAAAATGGCCTTCTCCAAGGGTAAGTAGGGAGTTTTGCTTCTTGCAAGGATTTGCTGGCGTAGTCAACATGACTTCGCACCCCATCATTTGTTCTAACCAAGACTAGACTTTCTACATGATTAATAACTACTATATAAGAATATAAAACCTCTTTCTTCTCGAGTCGGGAAAGAACATGAGGATGTGATAAGTGCCACTTCAATTCCTTAGAAGCATCAATACATTCCTTTGTCCACTCAAACTTCTTCCACTTATGGAGGAGTTGAAAGAATGGCCGACAGCGCTCTGCTGACTGGGAGATAAACCTATTCAAGGCAGCCATCATTCCTATTAGC
This sequence comes from Castanea mollissima, assembly GCA_014183005.1. Lineage (NCBI taxonomy): Eukaryota > Viridiplantae > Streptophyta > Magnoliopsida > Fagales > Fagaceae > Castanea > Castanea mollissima. The sequence goes on from JACAVU010000004.1 coordinate 59,149,372, forward strand.
TTCTATACTTCTTTGGGATTTCGAGGTGAATGCAAGTTATTTATAGCTTTTATCTAATCGGGATTAACCTCATATAACCCAAAAACTTGCTCGAATTGACACCAAAAGAGCATTTAGAAGCATTAAAATGCAACTTGTTCTCCTTAAGCACCGAAAACACATTTTCCAAGTCATTCAAATGCTCTGAAGTTTGCTGAATTTTTTCAACCATGTCATCAATATATGCCTCCACACTCTTCCTGATCTAAAACTCAAACATCTGGGTCATCATCCTCTTATATGTGGATACAACATTTTTTAAGCCAAAAGGCATTACATAGTAATGGTAATTCCCAGTAGGGTTCAAAAAGCTATCTTCTCTTGGTCAAGGAGGGCTAAAGGTATTTTGTGATACCCTTAGAAAAATCATCTAAAGATGCCCAACGGTCGAATCCACTAGTCGATCAATCTGAGGTACGAAGAAAGGATCCATTGGACATGATTTATTTAGATCCGTGAAATCAACACACACTCGCCACTTCCTGTTCTTACTTTTTAACCATCACAGTATTAGCTAGCCATTTAGGGTAAAAGCTTCCTTAATTGCCCCTGCTTGCTTAAGTTTGATCACCTCTTCCTTAACTAACTAGGCGTGCTCCTTTGAAGAGCTCCAGGTGGTTGCTTTTTTGGTACAACTCTAAGATTCACATTCAAATGATAGCATATAAAGTTTGGGTTGACTCTTGGTGCCTTATAAGCACTTCAGGCAAAAAAATCCATGTTATCATTCAAAAGCCTATCAACTTCTCTTTTTCACAGGGGTAGTTGAGCCCCCACCTGAAAATACCTATCTCCATCTGATCCAATCATCACTTTGTCTAACTCCTCACAAAGCAAACCCTGCTGCTCAGTCCCGAGGTCTTCCTCGGGGTTCATTAATTTCTACAGGGCCTTTTTTGATGCAGAAGAAGCCTTATCCAATGATTGTTGTCTGATAGCAGCCACTAGGCATTGTTTGGCAATTGTTTGACTTCCAAAAAGTTCCCTAACTCGGCCCTCAGTGGGTATTTGACCTTTAGGTGCAAGGTAGATGATACCGCTCCCAGTAAATGTAACTAGGGCCTTGCCAAAATAGCTGTATAAAGGGAATAAGCTTCAACTACAATAAAGTTTACTTACACAACTTCATTCCCTGCCTGCACAGGTAGCTTAATTATTGCTCGAGGAATCACAGTTCTCCCATCAAATTTGACCAAAGGGGAGTCATACCTATTCAGATCCTTGGGCTTGAGGTTTAGTCCCTTATACAATTTTGGATACATTATCTCAGCTCCACCTCCCTATCTATTAGGACTCTCTTCACATTATATCCCCCAATTCGCAAGGTCACAACTAGGGCATCGTCATGAGGTTTTAAAGTCCCAACCATATCTTCCTCAAAGAAGCCCAAAGTCGGTAATGCTTCAAGCCTAACCTTCTTAGATTCTCAGATTTTCTCCTCGAGCTTTGGCTTCAATGCCACTAACATGACGCCTGAAAGTGAACCCACAGACAGCTAGGAGTGGTAAAAATCACATCGATTGTTCCGAGAGGTGGCCCAAAGGTTTAGTCCCTTATGCAACTTCCCTTTGATACCCTACTTCGGTCTGACTTGCTTGCCCTAAAGGTTGGTGCATGAATTGCTTCAGCTTCTCGGCTTTCACCAACTGATCCAAATGATCACGCAAAGTTCTGCAATCCTCAGTTGTGTGTCCTCTATCCTGATGATACTAGCAGTAAAGACTTTGATTATGCTTAGATGGATCTCCTCCCATCTTATTGGGCCATTTGAAATAAGGCTCATTCTCGATCTTCTCGAGGATCTGATATACCGACTCCTTAAACACCAAATTTACTACTTGTGCGTTAGCCCTTGAGGATTGATTATCAAACTCTCTCCTGGATTAGCTATGATTGTACCTCTCTGGTTGAGTATCTCTTCTTTTAGGGGGGGGGGGGGGGGGAAGACTTTGGTTTTTCCCTTTCCTTGGGTTCGATCCTCCTCAACCTACTTATGCTCATCTATACGATCCATGAGCTGACACATATTTAGGTGATTTCATAGTCAAGTTTTTCTCTTGTTTTGTTGTGAGCCCAACCTTAAAGGCCTTGATGGCTACATCCTCAAAATCCCCATCAATTTCGTAAATTGTTTCCTAGTATCTGTCAGAGTAGGTTTTGAGTTTCTCCCCCTCTCTCATCATTATGGACAACAAAGAGTCTAAAGGCTTGGGGGCCCTGCTATACGTCACAAACCTAGCTCCGAAGGCCCTTGTCAACTCTTCATAGGAACCCATAGAACCCTCTCTAAGCCCATTGAACCATCTCATCACAACAAGTCTGAGGTTAAAGGAAAGACCTTACACATGAGAGCCTTATTCCTTGAATGAATGGCCATCTGTTGATTAAAATGACTCACATGCTCCACGAGATCAGTCCTCCCATTGTAAATAATAAATGTGGGCTGGGTGAAACGATGAGGGAGCTTGGCCTTTTCAATTCTTTGCATGAAGGGTGACTTAGCAATTTGGCATACAACTTTGCTCATTGCATCATTTCCCATGCTCTTAGGGAATGAGCTATCTTCATACCTTTTACTATGTCTCTCCACCCTATCAAAGCGTGAAGATGCAGAGAAAGATTCACTAGGGGGAGTCTTGGACCTCAGTCTATAACTACTATCTTCAAATCCTGAACTTGATGGGGTGTTCGATTTCCCTTATTGTGCGACTTATGACGCAAATTTTTGCATAGATAATTAATCTCCAACCTGAGATTTTGTGTGTTTTGTTTATGGGAAACATGAGTCCCATTCCTTGAGTGGCTCCTACTAGTACGTCATATGTGTTGTGTTTTCACCCTAACAGTTGGAGTTCGATCATGCTCTCGATTTCTCCTTTATTCTAGACTGATAAAGTGGTCCACACGCTATGAGGCAATAGATTCCTCTCTACTCTGTCTGGAGTTAGCCATAACTTGGGAGAAGTGAATTGTAGATTTTTCCCACAGACAACACCAATTGTTAGTGCTCAAAAAATACAGGTCCAAGCCCACTTAGTCAGTGGTACCTTGTCCTTCAAATCAAGCCTAAACAATAGAATTTGTTGAGAGAGTGAAAAACTAGTCCAAGTACAATACTACACTAAGCCTAAGCTTAAGGCTGAAGAGCCCAGATTGAGGTGATTTAATCAACAATTGAGGATAAAGTCCTTATCGGGCAAGTCTAAGGATCAACTCCTTGTATATAAATTCAGTTTAAGTTTTACACAAGGCTATTCACAGTTCTATTTCCTATTCTAATGATTCTTAAAATGTTCATCCCTTTTCCATGCATCCTAGCTCTCCATATGTATGTCTTAGGGAACTTCATAGGATACTTGTCCCATCAAGACTCTACTGAAGTTGGTAGAAAGGGCTACTAGCTGTGAAGTTACTGTTCAAGGTCATTTCCACATTAATGCAACTGATAAGGTTTTTGTAAGGCATTGAATATGGAGATGGGAGATATGTCCTTCAAGAAACTTCCTCCTAACATCCCTGCCCTTGTTGTTATCTTTTCTCCTCCCCTCATGTCTTCACAAGATATTGATTGTCCTGATTCTCTTGCTCTCCTTAGGTGGGTGTCCTCGGGGCTCACTTACCCATCTGGGTCTTGGATTAGGCTTGTTAATCCCCGGCCTAGAACTCTTCGGTCCTTGAACTCCACATAGCAACAATATCAAGAAACCATTCTATAATAAGTTCAACAAGCTTGTCAACATTCTACATATGATTACACATTTACCTTTAAAAAATTGTATTAGAAACCTTTAACAAGATTAACTATGCAATCTCACAGCAATAACCGACAGGCACACAAAGGAACCATAAATCACAACAATGTCAATTTTTTTAATATTAAAAAAAGAGTTTTCAGTTTTACCTGGTGGAGGCCAAACGCAAGTACTGCCAGATGGAGATGATGGAAGGAGTTCTTTCCATTGACTCTCTCCCATACACTAGTCAACATATCCGAAAGCTATACAATGGTTTAGACATAATCTGACAATGACATATTACTTGTAAATAGGGTGCAATCAGTTTAGTTTCGATCTGTTTTCTAAGTGTTGGCCAACCGAAACTAAAATTTTGGTGTGTGAAATTCTCAACCAAAACTGATCGAAGTAATTGGAAATCAATCGGTTTCGGTCGATTCAGTGGGGCTCTTTCGATTTCCTTTTCATTTATTTTCTTAGAAAGCAAACAAATAAAAATAATAAACAAACCCAAAATATATATATATATATAAAGAGAGAGAGAGAGAGAGAGAGAGGATAGGAAATTGAAAAAATAAACAAACCCAGAATATAAACAACCAAGCACATGGGACAATCACAAATTCAAAACCCACTATTATTTTAACTTCTACAATCATCTAAACCATTCCAATTGCCCCTAGAAAACAAGCATATACGCAAAGATCCGATCTGAGATCCAATCTTTTCAAAAAACAAACAAAACCCAGAAACATAATCCAATTCCACATACCAATTCAATCTCAAAAAACAATAAAGCTTCGATCTTTTTTAACAATTAGAAATTCAATACAGAAACAAAAAAAAAAAAAATTGAAACCAAAGTTTCTTTGATATAAAAGATCAGCATGTGGAGGCCGTCGTGTGGAGGCCGCATGTGGAGCAATGAGAGAAAAGGAAGGCTGAATAGTGAACTCTGAAGAGTGGAGGCTGTGAGAACTGAGAATGAAAGTGGGCTATGGGTAGGGTTGTTAACTTTTGTTTTTATAGTTAATTAGATTAAGTAGATATCTAATTAGTAATTAGTTTAATTATACTTATTCTAAAAATAAAATGAATACATGGAAAAGGGGAAAGGGCCAGATCTATTCCTATAATTCATTGATTCCTATCAAACAAGAAAGGGCCAGATTCTATGAAAAAAAAAATGGCCAAATCATATAAAAGAAAAAAAAAAAAGGCCCAAAAGGTTTTTTTTTTTAAATGAAAAGGCCAAACATGTATGGCAAGCCCAAATATGTATAGGAGGCTTGATGCCCAATATTATATATTATATATTTATGTAAATATATTATACTATGTTCGGTCCGGTTTCGGTTGGTTTGTTGTATTAAAACCAAAACCAAAATCAAACTAAAATTTTTCGGTTTTTAAAATTAAAAACCAAAATCGAACCGAAATTTTTGCAACAGTTAAGTGCCCGTTTGTTTCAATGTTTTAGCCCAAAAGGCACGTTTTGAAAAAGCTAGCCCTTTATATGCGTTTGGTTCAGCACAAAACGCAACTTTTTAGAAAAAGTTGCATTTTATATTTGTAAAGAAACAAACATTTGCAAAATGGAGCTTAGAGCTCCAGTTGTAAAACGCGCACAATCACGTTTTCTTGGGTTTTTTTTTTCCTAAATTGCCCAAAGGTTCTTTGTACTCAAAAATCACAACGGTAACAACAGATTCTTGATCTTTTCTCTCAAACATCTCTAAACTCAGTCACAATCAAACATTCACAACAACTACATTCACAACAATCATTCTCTTAACCATCTCTAAACTTAAGCATAAGCAAAATACAAACTCAAAAACACAATCTTAAAATTAATCAAATCATAACAAAAAAAAAAAAAAAAAACAGTAGCCATCTGACCCACGGTGGAACAATCAAGCAACCCACGGTGGAGCAAAAAAGAGACAACGCCTGCCTGTGTTCTTTGATCAATGGTGGAGCATGCAATTGCTTGTTCTTAATTCTCTGTTTCTTATCATTGCTAGAGTCCTCAAGTAGAAATAGAAAAAGTAAAAGAAAGAGAGGGCAAGAGAAAGAAAGAGAGAGTTGGAGAAAGGGAAAGTGCATCCGGAAAGCACTAGAAAAAGAAAAAGAAGAGTAATAGATAGAGATGGGAGTGGGGTAGGTGTGTAGTGGAGAAAAAACCAAGAGAAAAAAAAAAAAAAAACATATGGATGTAATAAAAGATAAGTGGGTACTATTTGTGACATTTAATAAAAGATAGGTGTGTAATATTTAATAACTGTGATGTTATAGAGTATGCGGTAGAGCAAAAATGTGAGTACTAGAACAACTCATTTAAAGATAAGTGTTATCAAATTTATTTTACAAAGATTAATTTTAAATTAGTATTGAAAAATATTGTGACATTTTATTATATTTCTAAACTTTTTAAGTTAGTACTATTTTTTTTCTAAAAAAAAATTGTACTATTGACAGAATATTTTTATAACAATTCATAATAAACTTTAAATGGTAAGTTGTTATTAGTTCTCATCTAGACCTGCCAGTGACATTTTTTTCCTACCATTAACAACTTGTTATATAGACTTTATTGTGAAATTTTTGTAAAAATATTGTATCCATAACTTGCATTAAAGAGGTAATTAAAACAAAGAATTCTCTTTATATAGACATTGTCCTTTTAGTAATTTACTCCTCAAACTGCAACTTTTATAAGTGCTAGCCAAACACTCAGCTTTTTCAAAAAACACTTTTTAACAGCTTTTACCAAACACTCAACTTTTTAAAAAACATTTTTTTCATTATGCACTTTTTGAAAACTCCACTTTTTCATTATGCACTTTTTCAAAAAGCCCAACCAAACTCACCCTAAGTTGGTTCGGCCAGTTTCTTCAGTTCGTCAGTTTTATGCACACCCCTATTTGTAAAGAGAAAGTCCCCAATTAGTAACAAAGTCATATATATTATCCTCATCCTTAATATGTTAATTAATTACTAAATTGTTTATAATATCATCATGATTTGATCCCACCATTCAAGCAATAATTCAATACTTTCATTCATATTGGACTTGGTGTAATTGAAGCCCACAACGCTCATCATGATATCATCATGATTTGATTCAATAATATCAAAAACAAACAAAAACCTAGAAACATAATCCAATTCCACATACCAATTCAATCTCAAAAAACAATAAAACTTCGATCTTTTTTAACAATTAGAAATTCAATACAGAAACCAAAAAAAAAAAAAAAACCAAAGTGAAACCAAAGTTTCTTTGATATAAACAGATCGGCATGTGGAGGCCGGCGTAGGAAGGCCGTCATGTGAGGCCGCATGTGGAGCAATGAGAGAAAAGGAGGGCTGAACAGTGAACTCTGAAGAGTGGAGGCTGTGAGAACTGAGAATGAAAGTGGGCTATGGGTAGGGTTGTTAACTTTTGTTTTTATAGTTAAATTAGATTAAGTAGATATCTAATTAGTAATTAGTTTAATTATACTTATTCTAAAAATAAAATGAATACATGGAAAAGGGGAAAGGGCCGGATCTATTCCTATAATTCATTGATTCCTATCAACAAGAAAGGGCCAGATTCTATGAAAAAAAAAATGGCCAAATCATATAAAAGAAAAAAAAAAAAAAAAAAAAAAAAGGCCCAAAAGGTTTTTTTTTTTTTTATTAAATGAAAAGGCCAAACATGTATGGCAAGCCCAAATATGTATAGGAGGCTTGATGCCAAATATATATTATATATTTTATGTAAAATATATTATACTATGTTCGGTCCGGTTTCGGTTGGTTTGTTGTATTAAAACCAAAAACCAAAATCAAACTGAAATTTTCGGTTTTTAAAAATTAAAAACCAAAACCAAACTGAAATTTTGCAACAGTTAAGTAAGTTTCGGCCAGTTTTTTTGGTTCGTCAATTTTATGCACACCCCTACTTGTAAAGAGAAAGTCCCCAATTAGTAACAAAGTCATATATATTATCATCCTCCTTAATATGTTAATTAATTACTAATTGTTTATAATATCATCATGATGTGATCCCACCATTCTAGCAATAATTCAGTACTTTCATTCATATTGGACTTGGTGTAATTGAAGCCCACGACGCTCAATTCAGCAAGTCCACATTCATCACAAATTAAAGGTTGAAACATTGTGGATAAGTGGATAACCATCCAATTCTAAACCTCCCAAAAGTTTCCTTCAAAAAGAGAAAATGGGTGCTGTTGAAATCCTTGTAACCAGTCTTACAAGCTCCTTGTGCCTGTACTTTATATTAACTCTCATCCGGGGCCTCCACAAACTATGGTGGACTCCAATTCACATGAAGAATCAATTGAGTTCACAGGGAATCAAAGGTCCTTCCTACAGATTCTTCCATGGAAGCACCAAAGAAATTATCAACATGAAAAAAGAAGCCATGAGCAGGCCAATGAATTTATCACACGACATTTTTTCCACAATTCTGCCTCATGTTCACTCATGGGTTGACAAATACGGTAAATAAATCTTTCAAAGTGATTTAGTCAATTTTAGTAAATTAGCCATTTTTAATTTTGTTGCCTTTTATTCTTTGGTACAGGTAATAATTATCTTCAATGGTTTGGCCCTAAAGCTCAACTGGTTGTTACTGAACCAGAGCTAATCAAAGAGATAATGAACAATAGAGACAACGCTTATACAAAGTCAGAGATCCCACACTATACGAAGAAGCTCTTAGGAGATGGGCTTGCGACTTCTGAAGGTGGAAAATGGGCAAAGATGCGGAAACTTGCTAATTCTGCCTTTCATGCAGAGAGCCTCAAAGTAATCTCTTACTCTTAGTCTTACCATTTAGAATTAGCACCATTAATATTGCAATTATTAACCTAGAAAAATATGTTTAATTGATTTTTATTTGATAAAATAAAAACTAAATCTTCTATCAATTTTATTATAAAAATTTTACAAACTAGAGAGTCTATTAACATAATTCATCTCACATCAACAATATACATGTAACAAATAAATTTCTTATTACTTTTTGTGTGACTTAAAATTGACACATCTATTTATAAAGCTAACAATAAAATTTATCGTATCTTATTATCACTACCCTATTTTAAATGAACTAAACTCAATAACAAATTAGCATATTTATTATTGACAAAATTCTATCCAAAAGCAAAGATACACAATCTTGGAAATTGCCAAGAGCCTTGTGTAGTTGTAGTTCAATCAGTACTATTAATATTTCTAACTGAGATATCAACTAATGGTTCAAATTCCTGCACGAAATTATTCTAAATGTTAGAAGGAATTCACTTTTGCAGAATATGATTCCATCAATGATCAGTAGCATTGAGGTGATGCTAGAAAGATGGAAACATCATGAAGGTAGAGAGATTGAGGTATATGAAGAATTTAGGCTATTGACATCAGAAGTGATTTCAAGGACAGCTTTTGGGAGCAATTACATAGAAGGGAAGAGCATTTTTCAGATGTGATGAAATTGGCCTTGATAGCATCCAGAAATGCTTTTAAACTTAGGTTTCCTGGCATCAGGTAAAGTCCTTTTAGTTAAACCAACAATTGGGGAACATAGAACTACTCTCTATTTAATTCTCATGTCCTAATAGCATTCCAAAATGTGACCAACTCTAACTAGTATGTTGATGATCATAACTAACCTGGAAATTTGAAATTAATGCTTATTGTTGATATTGTACCATTGATCGATGTTGTCCTAATATCATTTGTCCATTTTTACAGTAAAATTTTAAAACTAATGATGAAATTGAATCGGAGGAGCTTGTAAAAGGAGTACACAACGCTATATTAGAGATAATAAAGAAGAGAGAAGAGAAGGTAATGACTGGAGAGCGTAACAGCGTTGGGGGTGATTTTCTTCAACTACTTGTAGAGGCTCATCATGATGCCAATGCTAGCCTAAAGATTTCAATAGAAGATTTGGTGGACGAGTGCAAAACATTTTACGTTGCTGGTCAAGAAACACTAGTACTTTGCTTGCGTGGACTATATTTCTTCTAGCAATCCACACAGATTGGCAAGAAAAAGCAAGAAAGGAGGTGCTCAATTTATTTGGCCAACAAAATCCAAACCCGGATGGAATCACAAAACTCAAGATTGTAAGAATGTCTCGAACTCAAATCAATTACTAGCGTAAATGACAAACCATTTAACTCACTTGCAATTCTTAAATTCTTAATTTTCTGACATTGTTTCCCATGCAGATGGGTATGATCATCAATGAGTCTCTAAGGTTATATCCACCCGCAATTGCAATAACAAGAAAAGTTGAAAGGGAAGTTAGACTGGGAAGCTCACTCTTCCGGCTAATTTATTATTGTACATCCCAACTCTTGCGCCTCACCATGACCCCAAATATGGGGAGAAGACGTGCATCTTTTTAAACCACAGAGGTTCTCAGAAGGTATTGCCAAGGCTACTAACAACAACATAGCTGCTTTTTTTCCCTTTGGAATAGGGCTCGAACTTGTGTGGGGTTGAACTTTGCGACAACTGAAGCAAAGATTACTCTTTCCATGATTCTACAACGCTATGCCTTCACCCTTTCCCCAGCCTATGTTCACTCACCATTTCAGCTTCTTACCATTCGCCCACAACATGGAGTTCAAGTGATGCTACACTCATTGTAAAGACTAGAACTGGTAATAAAATGTGCACAGAATATCCAACACCAATGCCTTGGGATGTATACTGTAGCCTTTTTATTTCAATGTTTTTTAGCTTAATTGGGATTTGGTAGCTTGGAGATAAGTAAAAATCAATGTGCTACACAAAAAGTTAATGAACATTGAATTAATAGAATCAGTAGAGACATTGAAGACAGGGGGGACTTTTCGGGTATCTCAAGATATAATACGATTTGGACTGTGGTCGCGTGTCTTAATTAAAGTCATGACTGTTGTCTTATATGCTTGTGCTTAATTTTAGTTACTATGACCCTATTTTGATCTTGATTACATCTTTAGCGATAATCTAATATTACGCGGGATGAAGACATTAGCAGCACTGATTGGTTGAATACTTACCTTAACAACCTCATAGACTATGATGGCTGATACATGCCAATAGGTATGTAAAAGTTGCTTCATTACGCGCGCGCGCGCACACACACACACACAAAAGAATATAGTAGTTTCTTTTTATAGTATGTTTAATGAAGAAGGTTTGCTGGGATTTAGCCACACAAAAAAAAAAAAAAAAAAAATGGCTTGTTGGGAAGTAAGGTCTCAAGTTAAAAGAAGAGGGACTTTTTTTTTTTTTTTTTTTCCACAGGAGAGGACTAAATTTGAATCTCAGATATTTCCGCTGAAAATAACATGAGGTATTAATTACTCTACAAGGCTCTTGGCTGGTAGAATGGAAAAACACTTTGGTGAGACCTCTCTCTCCTATGCACGAATAGTGAATTTCACCATGAATTTAGATAAGGAATTATTATTATTATTATTACTAATCACTAACCCGTGCAATGCACGAAAAAAAGAAAAAAAAAAAAAAAAAAAAGATCATCAAGCACTGTCATTTCCACCTTCATGTATTTATACTGAATTGATATTAGTTGCATTGAAAACTACAAATAAAATATAAAATAAAATACCAGCGTACAAATAAAAACCCATAAACCTTTTTCTTTTCTTTCTAAACTAAAAATAGTACCAACCCAAAATAGGGAATCATTGATTCCATAACATCCAAATTATGAGCAACACAAAAACGTTGAATCAAAGAACACTAAGAAAGTGTCAAGTGGACTTTGCATTAAAATCACAATTACTTGTAGTTTCTTGAATAAACAATTACTCTGAATCATTATGCAAAAGAGGAGAGACATAAAAACTTGGTAAGTCTCAAAGATGAAGTTCCTTGGATATATTTCAGCATCAATGTCCAAGTTCAGCCCTATTTATAGCAAGCAGTAGCAAAGTATCCACGACCTTCCTCCTTTAGAATTCAAAAAGCTACTCTAAAGAAAAATTGTTAAACAATGGTATACCACCCTACACATGTATTTACTTTCTTAAAAAAAAATTAAGAGAGGAGAAGAAGCATAAGACAGCAAAAAGAAATAAAATCTAACTTATATAATTGAATAGTTAAGTCAATAAATTTGTTTGAATCATTAAAATTCACCTTCATATTTACCCTAGAAGACCACATGCGAAGGATCTAACAATATCAAAGATAATTATTCACCAAGAAGAACAATAACTCAAGGAACTGTAGATTGGAGAGGGGAAAAAGTAGGAGACTATTATGCTACAATGAATATGAACAAAAATCACGTACTAAAAACATGCAATTATATAGAACACAACCTCCAACGCATGCTAAAATATTGCAAGAGGTACATAACCCCATTTTTGTATCCTATCATCTCATGAGAAAAATATTAACAAATGTAAATGTAGCCAAGCATAAACCAACAAATTCTAGCACAATATTAATGATAGGCTATGAACTGAAAAACACAAGATGAAGATAGGGTGTTTTACATTTTCAAACAGGAGAACATATATGCAGAAAAGCCTAGATTCAAATAAAAAATGAAAAAAAAAAATTAACCAAAGTAAAAGCCTAGATTCCCGAAAGATGCTCATCAAAATTGTAGAAACCATTGGCAACTTAGGGCCCTACAACATTCAAATTAAAAGACCCAAAATTGTCCCCACATAGAAAGACTAAACAAGGTCACAAAATACAAACTCATAAACAATTTCATCTAGAATAAGGAATTTTTTTTTTCCAATTTCAACTGACAAATTAAACAACAAAACTATATTAGAGGAAGGAAAAGAATTGAAACAAAAACATACAAAGAGACTACCTAGATGTTCATGGCCTTATTGCTTGACTTAAGTTGGTTTCCTGCACAGAGAAGTTTCTAAAATTTTCACACTATTCCATTACCGTAAATTTCCCAAATTCAACTCACTCTTCCACCTAGTCGAGGCCAAAAGGGGGCGCAAGAATGCCGAAGCTACTTTGTGAGGGTTTGAAAAGCAAGCTGAAGAGTTGTAGGTTTTATTGAAGAAGTCAGAAATGCAACTAGCTTCAGCCAAAGATCAAATCAAGCTCTAGAAGAAGGAACTTGAGGGCAAGGTTGCTAAAAAGAAGAAGGCTGAACAAGCCGCTTATAATGCCGGTATAACCAAGACCGCCCAAAGCTTTACCGCTTACCTTAGAGATGTGGCTCGGGCCTTCTATCTCGAAGTTTGGGGTGAAGTCATTAATGCTACTAGAGTTGGTGTTGACTCTGATCTTGGGGGGCTCGACATAGTTTACTATCCCCTAGCTCTTCCTGTTGCTACCAGCTTTAGCCTACCTCAGCTAAATCCAAGCTCTAACTCCTCGGCGCCCAAATCCTAGGCAGCCCCAACTTCTGAGCCTTCTACTAAGAAAAAAGAAATAGACTCTAGCCCCAGTGGTGGAACTGGAATCAGAAGAAGTTGAAAAAGCTGAGAAATTGAGGGAAAAGAAAAAGGGGAAAGAGAAGAATGACATAGCGAAGCTTCGTTAAGTTTAGCACTTAGGCAAATTATGTAACGGGCTAGGTTTAGCAAACGCTCTATTTTTTTCTTCTTCTTTATAGTTTTGCCAGATTTGTAAACATTTTTCTGAACTTTGAATGAATATATCCAAGTTTTATTGCATTCTCACTTTGCTTAAATACTTACTTTCTCATTACTTTGCAAAATATAATACACACTCTCCTTATTAAAGTGTATAGTTTCAAGTATATAAAGTCATCATCAAGTAAATTTAAGCCTAACAATATGATTCAAGAATCCAAAAAGAATTATGGTTATGTTTCCGGATTTAACAATATTCACTTAAAGGTTAATTTACCCACAGCTTGTGAACCAAAGAGTTGAACAGGGCCAAAATTCTGTTTAACACTTAGCCAAATTCACACAAGAGTTAATCACAATGATTAACTTTAGAAAACTGAGCATCAAACATCAAGAGAAATGTGTTTGAACGGAATCCAAAATATTATTAATAATAATATCTATGCAAATTGTTTACATTCCATGGATGTGGAACAACATTCTTATCCAAATCTTCTAAGTAATAGGCCCTAATACCAACTACTGATGTGATATGATAGGGACCTTCCCAATTAGGCCCTAACTTTCCCTATGGTGGATTCTTCACAGTTCCTACTACTTTTCTTAAGACCAGGTCCCCAAGAGCCAGTGGCCTTACCTTAACTCCTCTGTCATACATTTGCTTGAGCTTTTGCTGATAATGTGTCATTTTGACCATGGCCACCTCTCTTCTTTCATCAACTAAATCCAAACTTGTTGAGAGCAAATGGTTGTTTTCTTCCATACTAAACTGGCTAGTCCTTAACATTGGGAATACTGTCTCGAGAGGTATGACCGCCTCGGATCCATAGGTTATTAAGAATGGAGCGTCCCCAGTTGATCTTCGGGGTGTGGTACGATATGTCCACAATACATGAGGTAGCTCGTCCACCCATTTCCTCTTTTGCTTCTTCTAGCCTCTTCTTTAGCCCACTAATTATGACTTTATTGACTGCTTCTACTTGCCCTTTTCCTTGTAGGTAGGTAGGAGTGGAATATCTATTTGTCATACCCAACTCTCCATAATATCTTCTGAAAGCCTTACTGTCAAATTAGAGGTCGTTCTCCGAGATCAATGTATGAGGAATCTTGAACCTAATTATAATATTCTTCCAAACAAACTTTTTAGCATCCACGTCCCTAATATTAGATAGTGGCTCGGCCTCAAACCATTTTGTAAAGTAGTCACTCTCGACAAGAAGCCATCTTCAGTTCCCTATTGCCCTTAGGAATGGTCCCACTATATCTAAGCCCCACTAAGCAAAATGCCAAGGACTAGAGAGCAGAGTCAAGACTCCGCCAGGTTGGTGGATATTTGGAGCGTATATCTGACATTGGTCACACTTCATTATGTAATCTTGAGTAGCCTTTTGCATACTAGGCCACCAATACCCTTGGGTAAGAGCTCTATGTGATAAGAACCTTCCCCCAGTATGACTACCACAAATCCCTTCATGCAATTCCTCCAACAAGGGTTCTACAGCTTCAAGATGGACACATAGTAAATATGGTCATGAGTAGGAGTGTTTGTACAACTTCTACTCCTCGAGAAGCCAATATTGTACTGCTTTTCTTTGAATCTTCTTGGCCTCACCTTTGTCTTTAGGTAGTGACCCATTCCTTAAGAACAAAACTAATGGGTCCATCCAACTTGGACCAACCTGTATGCTATGTATTATGTTTGGTGTTTGATCACTATGGTCGGGGACCACCATATCCTCAACAATTATAACCTGAGGGAGGCCTGATCCCGAAGAGGTGGCCAACATTGCCAACAAATCAGTATGAGAGTTCTGGCCTCTCGAGATCTACCTTATGGAGAAAGCTTCAAAGCTGGATTAAGCTTGCTTGACTTTAATGAGATATTTTTGCATTCACTGGTCCCTGGTCCCAAATTCTCCATTGACTTGCCTAACCACTAGTCTTAAATCCAAGAAAACCCCTACAACTTTTCCTTCTAGCTTGCTAACCATTGCCATTCTAACCAATAAAGCTTCATATTATGCTTCATTATTTGTGGCTAGAAATCCCAATCTCAAGGATTTTTTTGCAGTTATCTTCTCGGGGGATATTAAGACAATTCCCACACCAGATCCTTTCTGATTAGCTGCACCATTAGTATAAACTTCCTAAGATGGAAGATAGGGAGTGGAGACTACTAGGATCTCAGAACTTGACATCTCGCCTCCAACAAAATCCTCGATAAACTCAATAACTAGGTCTGCTAGGACTTGTCCCTTTACATCTGTCTGGGGCATTTATTTGATATCAAAAGCACTGAGCATTGTTCCCCACTTTCGTAATCCTCCCCGTGTAGTTAAATTTTCAAAGTAGTGCTTGTCAGGGGAGTTGGGTAAGAACCACCATGGTGTGCACTTGAAAATAATAAGGGAGTTTCCTCATTGCATGTATAATAGCCAAAATGGCCTTCTCCAAGGGTAAGTAGGGAGTTTTGCTTCTTGCAAGGATTTGCTGGCGTAGTCAACATGACTTCGCACCCCATCATTTGTTCTAACCAAGACTAGACTTTCTACATGATTAATAACTACTATATAAGAATATAAAACCTCTTTCTTCTCGAGTCGGGAAAGAACATGAGGATGTGATAAGTGCCACTTCAATTCCTTAGAAGCATCAATACATTCCTTTGTCCACTCAAACTTCTTCCACTTATGGAGGAGTTGAAAGAATGGCCGACAGCGCTCTGCTGACTGGGAGATAAACCTATTCAAGGCAGCCATCATTCCTATTAGCTTCTATACTTCTTTGGGATTTCGAGGTGAATGCAAGTTATTTATAGCTTTTATCTAATCGGGATTAACCTCATATAACCCAAAAACTTGCTCGAATTGACACCAAAAGAGCATTTAGAAGCATTAAAATGCAACTTGTTCTCCTTAAGCACCGAAAACACATTTTCCAAGTCATTCAAATGCTCTGAAGTTTGCTGAATTTTTTCAACCATGTCATCAATATATGCCTCCACACTCTTCCTGATCTAAAACTCAAACATCTGGGTCATCATCCTCTTATATGTGGATACAACATTTTTTAAGCCAAAAGGCATTACATAGTAATGGTAATTCCCAGTAGGGGTTCAAAAAGCTATCTTCTCTTGGTCAAGGAGGGCTAAAGGTATTTTGTGATACCCTTAGAAAAATCATCTAAAGATGCCCAACGGTCGAATCCACTAGTCGATCAATCTGAGGTACGAAGAAAGGATCCATTGGACATGATTTATTTAGATCCGTGAAATCAACACACACTCGCCACTTCCTGTTCTTACTTTTTAACCATCACAGTATTAGCTAGCCATTTAGGGTAAAAAGCTTCCTTAATTGCCCCTGCTTGCTTAAGTTTGATCACCTCTTCCTTAACTAACTAGGCGTGCTCCTTTGAAGAGCTCCAGGTGGTTGCTTTTTTGGTACAACTCTAAGATTCACATTCAAATGATAGCATATAAAGTTTGGGTTGACTCTTGGTGCCTTATAAGCACTTCAGGCAAAAAAATCCATGTTATCATTCAAAAGCCTATCAACTTCTCTTTTTCAACAGGGGTAGTTGAGCCCCCACCTGAAAATACCTATCTCCATCTGATCCAATCATCACTTTGTCTAACTCCTCACAAAGCAAACCCTGCTGCTCAGTCCCGAGGTCTTCCTCGGGGTTCATTAATTTCTACAGGGCCTTTTTTGATGCAGAAGAAGCCTTATCCAATGATTGTTGTCTGATAGCAGCCACTAGGCATTGTTTGGCAATTGTTTGACTTCCAAAAAGTTCCCTAACTCGGCCCTCAGTGGGTATTTGACCTTTAGGTGCAAGGTAGATGATACCGCTCCCAGTAAATGTAACTAGGGCCTTGCCAAAATAGCTGTATAAAGGGAATAAGCTTCAACTACAATAAAGTTTACTTACACAACTTCATTCCCTGCCTGCACAGGTAGCTTAATTATTGCTCGAGGAATCACAGTTCTCCCATCAAATTTGACCAAAGGGGAGTCATACCTATTCAGATCCTTGGGCTTGAGGTTTAGTCCCTTATACAATTTTGGATACATTATCTCAGCTCCACCTCCCTATCTATTAGGACTCTCTTCACATTATATCCCCCAATTCGCAAGGTCACAACTAGGGCATCGTCATGAGGTTTTAAAGTCCCAACCATATCTTCCTCAAAGAAGCCCAAAGTCGGTAATGCTTCAAGCCTAACCTTCTTAGATTCTCAGATTTTCTCCTCGAGCTTTGGCTTCAATGCCACTAACATGACGCCTGAAAGTGAACCCACAGACAGCTAGGAGTGGTAAAAATCACATCGATTGTTCCGAGAGGTGGCCCAAAGGTTTAGTCCCTTATGCAACTTCCCTTTGATACCCTACTTCGGTCTGACTTGCTTGCCCTAAAGGTTGGTGCATGAATTGCTTCAGCTTCTCGGCTTTCACCAACTGATCCAAATGATCACGCAAAGTTCTGCAATCCTCAGTTGTGTGTCCTCTATCCTGATGATACTAGCAGTAAAGACTTTGATTATGCTTAGATGGATCTCCTCCCATCTTATTGGGCCATTTGAAATAAGGCTCATTCTCGATCTTCTCGAGGATCTGATATACCGACTCCTTAAACACCAAATTTACTACTTGTGCGTTAGCCCTTGAGGATTGATTATCAAACTCTCTCCTGGATTAGCTATGATTGTACCTCTCTGGTTGAGTATCTCTTCTTTTAGGGGGGGGGGGGGGGGAAGACTTTGGTTTTTCCCTTTCCTTGGGTTCGATCCTCCTCAACCTACTTATGCTCATCTATACGATCCATGAGCTGACACATATTTAGGTGATTTCATAGTCAAGGTTTTTCTCAAGTCTTGTTTTGTTGTGAGCCCAACCTTAAAGGCCTTGATGGCTACATCCTCAAAATCCCCATCAATTTCGTAAATTGTTTCCTAGTATCTGTCAGAGTAGGTTTTGAGTTTCTCCCCCTCTCTCATCATTATGGACAACAAAGAGTCTAAAGGCTTGGGGGCCCTGCTATACGTCACAAACCTAGCTCCGAAGGCCCTTGTCAACTCTTCATAGGAACCCATAGAACCCTCTCTAAGCCCATTGAACCATCTCATCACAACAAGTCTGAGGTTAAAGGAAAGACCTTACACATGAGAGCCTTATTCCTTGAATGAATGGCCATCTGTTGATTAAAATGACTCACATGCTCCACGAGATCAGTCCTCCCATTGTAAATAATAAATGTGGGCTGGGTGAAACGATGAGGGAGCTTGGCCTTTTCAATTCTTTGCATGAAGGGTGACTTAGCAATTTGGCATACAACTTTGCTCATTGCATCATTTCCCATGCTCTTAGGGAATGAGCTATCTTCATACCTTTTACTATGTCTCTCCACCCTATCAAAGCGTGAAGATGCAGAGAAAGATTCACTAGGGGGAGTCTTGGACCTCAGTCTATAACTACTATCTTCAAATCCTGAACTTGATGGGGTGTTCGATTTCCCTTATTGTGCGACTTATGACGCAAATTTTTGCATAGATAATTAATCTCCAACCTGAGATTTTGTGTGTTTTGTTTATGGGAAACATGAGTCCCATTCCTTGAGTGGCTCCTACTAGTACGTCATATGTGTTGTGTTTTCACCCTAACAGTTGGAGTTCGATCATGCTCTCGATTTCTCCTTTATTCTAGACTGATAAAGTGGTCCACACGCTATGAGGCAATAGATTCCTCTCTACTCTGTCTGGAGTTAGCCATAACTTGGGAGAAGTGAATTGTAGATTTTTCCCACAGACAACACCAATTGTTAGTGCTCAAAAAATACAGGTCCAAGCCCACTTAGTCAGTGGTACCTTGTCCTTCAAATCAAGCCTAAACAATAGAATTTGTTGAGAGAGTGAAAAACTAGTCCAAGTACAATACTACACTAAGCCTAAGCTTAAGGCTGAAGAGCCCAGATTGAGGTGATTTAATCAACAATTGAGGATAAAGTCCTTATCGGGCAAGTCTAAGGATCAACTCCTTGTATATAAATTCAGTTTAAGTTTTACACAAGGCTATTCACAGTTCTATTTCCTATTCTAATGATTCTTAAAATGTTCATCCCTTTTCCATGCATCCTAGCTCTCCATATGTATGTCTTAGGGAACTTCATAGGATACTTGTCCCATCAAGACTCTACTGAAGTTGGTAGAAAGGGCTACTAGCTGTGAAGTTACTGTTCAAGGTCATTTCCACATTAATGCAACTGATAAGGTTTTTGTAAGGCATTGAATATGGAGATGGGAGATATGTCCTTCAAGAAACTTCCTCCTAACATCCCTGCCCTTGTTGTTATCTTTTCTCCTCCCCTCATGTCTTCACAAGATATTGATTGTCCTGATTCTCTTGCTCTCCTTAGGTGGGTGTCCTCGGGGCTCACTTACCCATCTGGGTCTTGGATTAGGCTTGTTAATCCCCGGCCTAGAACTCTTCGGTCCTTGAACTCCACATAGCAACAATATTCAAGAAACCATTCTATAATAAGTTCAACAAGCTTGTCAACATTCTACATATGATTACACATTTACCTTTAAAAAAATTGTATTAGAAACCTTTAACAAGATTAACTATGCAATCTCACAGCAATAACCGACAGGCACACAAAGGAACCATAAATCACAACAATGTCAATTTTTTTAATATTAAAAAAAAGAGTTTTCAGTTTTACCTGGTGGAGGCCAAACGCAAGTACTGCCAGATGGAGATGATGGAAGGAGTTCTTTCCATTGACTCTCTCCCATACACTAGTCAACATATCCGAAAGCTATACAATGGTTTAGACATAATCTGACAATGACATATTACTTGTAAATAGGGGTGCAATCAGTTTAGTTTCGATCTGTTTTCTAAGTGTTGGCCAACCGAAACTAAAATTTTTGGTGTGTGAAATTCTCAACCAAAACTGATCGAAGTAATTGGAAATCAATCGGTTTCGGTCGATTCAGGTGGGCTCTTTCGATTTCCTTTTCATTTATTTTCTTAGAAAGCAAACAAATAAAAATAATAAACAAACCCAAAATATATATATATATATAAAGAGAGAGAGAGAGAGAGAGAGAGAGATAGGAAATTGAAAAAATAAACAAACCCAGAATATAAACAACCAAGCACATGGGACAATCACAAATTCAAAACCCACTATTATTTTAACTTCTACAATCATCTAAACCATTCCAATTGCCCCTAGAAAACAAGCATATACGCAAAGATCCGATCTGAGATCCAATCTTTTCAAAAAACAAACAAAACCCAGAAACATAATCCAATTCCACATACCAATTCAATCTCAAAAAACAATAAAGCTTCGATCTTTTTTAACAATTAGAAATTCAATACAGAAACCAAAAAAAAAAAAAAATTGAAACCAAAGTTTCTTTGATATAAACAGATCAGCATGTGGAGGCCGTCGTGTGGAGGCCGCATGTGGAGCAATGAGAGAAAAGGAAGGCTGAATAGTGAACTCTGAAGAGTGGAGGCTGTGAGAACTGAGAATGAAAGTGGGCTATGGGTAGGGTTGTTAACTTTTGTTTTTATAGTTAAATTAGATTAAGTAGATATCTAATTAGTAATTAGTTTAATTATACTTATTCTAAAAATAAAATGAATACATGGAAAAGGGGAAAGGGCCAGATCTATTCCTATAATTCATTGATTCCTATCAAACAAGAAAGGGCCAGATTCTATGAAAAAAAAAATGGCCAAATCATATAAAAGAAAAAAAAAAAAGGCCCAAAAGGTTTTTTTTTTTAAATGAAAAGGCCAAACATGTATGGCAAGCCCAAATATGTATAGGAGGCTTGATGCCCAAATATTATATATTATATATTTTATGTAAAATATATTATACTATGTTCGGTCCGGTTTCGGTTGGTTTGTTGTATTAAAACCAAAAACCAAAATCAAACTAAAATTTTTCGGTTTTTAAAAATTAAAAACCAAAATCGAACCGAAATTTTTGCAACAGTTAAGTGCCCGTTTGTTTCAATGTTTTTAGCCCAAAAGGCACGTTTTGAAAAAAGCTAGCCCTTTATATGCGTTTGGTTCAGCACAAAACGCAACTTTTTAGAAAAAGTTGCATTTTATATTTGTAAAGAAACAAACATTTGCAAAATGGAGCTTAGAGCTCCAGTTGTAAAACGCGCACAATCACGTTTTCTTGGGTTTCTTTTTTTCCTAAATTGCCCAAAGGTTCTTTGTACTCAAAAATCACAACGGTAACAACAGATTCTTGATCTTTTCTCTCAAACATCTCTAAACTCAGTCACAATCAAACATTCACAACAACTACATTCACAACAATCATTTCTCTTAACCATCTCTAAACTTAAGCATAAGCAAAATACAAACTCAAAAACACAATCTTAAAATTAATCAAATCATAACAAAAAAAAAAAAAAAAAACAGTAGCCATCTGACCCACGGTGGAACAATCAAGCAACCCACGGTGGAGCAAAAAAGAGACAACGCCTGCCTGTGTTCTTTGATCAATGGTGGAGCATGCAATTGCTTGTTCTTAATTTCTCTGTTTCTTATCATTGCTAGAGTCCTCAAGTAGAAATAGAAAAAGTAAAAGAAAGAGAGGGCAAGAGAAAGAAAGAGAGAGTTGGAGAAAGGGAAAGTGCATCCGGAAAGCACTAGAAAAAGAAAAAGAAGAGTAATAGATAGAGATGGGAGTGGGGTAGGTGTGTAGTGGAGAAAAAACCAAGAGAAAAAAAAAAAAAAAAAAACATATGGATGTAATAAAAGATAAGTGGGTACTATTTGTGACATTTAATAAAAGATAGGTGTGTAATATTTAATAACTGTGATGTTATAGAGTATGCGGTAGAGCAAAAATTGTGAGTACTAGAACAACTCATTTAAAAGATAAGTGTTATCAAAATTTTATTTTACAAAGATTAATTTTAAATTAGTATTGAAAAAATATTGTGACATTTTATTATATTTCTAAACTTTTTAAGTTAGTACTATTTTTTTTCTAAAAAAAAATTGTACTATTGACAGAATATTTTTATAACAATTTCATAATAAACTTTAAATGGTAAGTTGTTATTAGTTCTCATCTAGACCTGCCAGTGACATTTTTTTTCCTACCATTAACAACTTGTTATATAGACTTTATTGTGAAATTTTTGTAAAAATATTGTATCCATAACTTGCATTAAAAGAGGTAATTAAAACAAAGAATTCTCTTTATATAGACATTGTCCTTTTTAGTAATTTACTCCTCAAACTGCAACTTTTATAAGTGCTAGCCAAACACTCAGCTTTTTCAAAAAACACTTTTTAACAGCTTTTACCAAACACTCAACTTTTTAAAAAACATTTTTTTCATTATGCACTTTTTGAAAACTCCACTTTTTCATTATGCACTTTTTCAAAAAGCCCAACCAAACTCACCCTAAGTTGGTTTCGGCCAGTTTCTTCAGTTCGTCAGTTTTATGCACACCCCTATTTGTAAAGAGAAAGTCCCCAATTAGTAACAAAGTCATATATATTATCCTCATCCTTAATATGTTAATTAATTACTAAATTGTTTATAATATCATCATGATTTGATCCCACCATTCAAGCAATAATTCAATACTTTCATTCATATTGGACTTGGTGTAATTGAAGCCCACAACGCTCATCATGATATCATCATGATTTGATTCAATAATATCAAAAAACAAACAAAACCTAGAAACATAATCCAATTCCACATACCAATTCAATCTCAAAAAACAATAAAACTTCGATCTTTTTTAACAATTAGAAATTCAATACAGAAACCAAAAAAAAAAAAAAAAACCAAAGTGAAACCAAAGTTTCTTTGATATAAACAGATCGGCATGTGGAGGCCGGCGTAGGAAGGCCGTCATGTGGAGGCCGCATGTGGAGCAATGAGAGAAAAGGAGGGCTGAACAGTGAACTCTGAAGAGTGGAGGCTGTGAGAACTGAGAATGAAAGTGGGCTATGGGTAGGGTTGTTAACTTTTGTTTTTATAGTTAAATTAGATTAAGTAGATATCTAATTAGTAATTAGTTTAATTATACTTATTCTAAAAATAAAATGAATACATGGAAAAGGGGAAAGGGCCGGATCTATTCCTATAATTCATTGATTCCTATCAAACAAGAAAGGGCCAGATTCTATGAAAAAAAAAATGGCCAAATCATATAAAAAAAAAAAAAAAAAAAAAAAAAAAAGGCCCAAAAGGTTTTTTTTTTTTTTATTAAATGAAAAGGCCAAACATGTATGGCAAGCCCAAATATGTATAGGAGGCTTGATGCCCAAATATTATATATTATATATTTTATGTAAAATATATTATACTATGTTCGGTCCGGTTTCGGTTGGTTTGTTGTATTAAAACCAAAAACCAAAATCAAACTGAAATTTTCGGTTTTTAAAAATTAAAAACCAAAACCAAACTGAAATTTTTGCAACAGTTAAGTAAGTTTCGGCCAGTTTTTTTGGTTCGTCAATTTTATGCACACCCCTACTTGTAAAGAGAAAGTCCCCAATTAGTAACAAAGTCATATATATTATCATCATCCTTAATATGTTAATTAATTACTAAATTGTTTATAATATCATCATGATGTGATCCCACCATTCTAGCAATAATTCAGTACTTTCATTCATATTGGACTTGGTGTAATTGAAGCCCACGACGCTCAATTCAGCAAGTCCACATTCATCACAAATTAAAGGTTGAAACATTGTGGATAAGTGGATAACCATCCAATTCTAAACCTCCCAAAAGTTTCCTTCAAAAAGAGAAAATGGGTGCTGTTGAAATCCTTGTAACCAGTCTTACAAGCTCCTTGTGCCTGTACTTTATATTAACTCTCATCCGGGGCCTCCACAAACTATGGTGGACTCCAATTCACATGAAGAATCAATTGAGTTCACAGGGAATCAAAGGTCCTTCCTACAGATTCTTCCATGGAAGCACCAAAGAAATTATCAACATGAAAAAAGAAGCCATGAGCAGGCCAATGAATTTATCACACGACATTTTTTCCACAATTCTGCCTCATGTTCACTCATGGGTTGACAAATACGGTAAATAAATCTTTCAAAGTGATTTAGTCAATTTTAGTAAATTTAGCCATTTTTAATTTTGTTGCCTTTTATTCTTTGGTACAGGTAATAATTATCTTCAATGGTTTGGCCCTAAAGCTCAACTGGTTGTTACTGAACCAGAGCTAATCAAAGAGATAATGAACAATAGAGACAACGCTTATACAAAGTCAGAGATCCCACACTATACGAAGAAGCTCTTAGGAGATGGGCTTGCGACTTCTGAAGGTGGAAAATGGGCAAAGATGCGGAAACTTGCTAATTCTGCCTTTCATGCAGAGAGCCTCAAAGTAATCTCTTACTCTTAGTCTTACCATTTAGAATTAGCACCATTAATATTGCAATTATTAACCTAGAAAAATATGTTTAATTGATTTTTATTTGATAAAATAAAAAACTAAATCTTCTATCAATTTTATTATAAAAATTTTACAAACTAGAGAGTCTATTAACATAATTCATCTCACATCAACAATATACATGTAACAAATAAATTTCTTATTACTTTTTGTGTGACTTAAAATTGACACATCTATTTATAAAGCTAACAATAAAATTTATCGTATCTTTATTATCACTACCCTATTTTAAATGAACTAAACTCAATAACAAATTAGCATATTATATTATTGACAAAATTCTATCCAAAAAGCAAAGATACACAATCTTGGAAATTGCCAAGAGCCTTGTGTAGTTGTAGTTCAATCAGTACTATTAATATTTCTAACTGAGATATCAACTAATGGTTCAAATTCCTGCACGAAAATTATTCTAAATTGTTAGAAGGAATTCACTTTTGCAGAATATGATTCCATCAATGATCAGTAGCATTGAGGTGATGCTAGAAAGATGGAAACATCATGAAGGTAGAGAGATTGAGGTATATGAAGAATTTAGGCTATTGACATCAGAAGTGATTTCAAGGACAGCTTTTGGGAGCAATTACATAGAAGGGAAGAGCATTTTTCAGATGTTGATGAAATTGGCCTTGATAGCATCCAGAAATGCTTTTAAACTTAGGTTTCCTGGCATCAGGTAAAGTCCTTTTAGTTAAACCAACAATTGGGGAACATAGAACTACTCTCTATTTAATATTCTCATGTCCTAATAGCATTCCAAAATGTGACCAACTCTAACTAGTATGTTGATGATCATAACTAACCTGGAAATTTTGAAATTAATGCTTATTGTTGATATTGTACCATTGATCGATGTTGTCCTAATATCATTTGTCCATTTTTACAGTAAAATTTTTAAAACTAATGATGAAATTGAATCGGAGGAGCTTGTAAAAGGAGTACACAACGCTATATTAGAGATAATAAAGAAGAGAGAAGAGAAGGTAATGACTGGAGAGCGTAACAGCGTTGGGGGTGATTTTCTTCAACTACTTGTAGAGGCTCATCATGATGCCAATGCTAGCCTAAAGATTTCAATAGAAGATTTGGTGGACGAGTGCAAAACATTTTACGTTGCTGGTCAAGAAACCACTAGTACTTTGCTTGCGTGGACTATATTTCTTCTAGCAATCCACACAGATTGGCAAGAAAAAGCAAGAAAGGAGGTGCTCAATTTATTTGGCCAACAAAATCCAAACCCGGATGGAATCACAAAACTCAAGATTGTAAGAATGTCTCGAACTCAAATCAATTACTAGCGTAAATGACAAACCATTTAACTCACTTGCAATTCTTAAATTCTTAATTTTTCTGACATTGTTTCCCATGCAGATGGGTATGATCATCAATGAGTCTCTAAGGTTATATCCACCCGCAATTGCAATAACAAGAAAAGTTGAAAGGGAAGTTAGACTGGGGAAGCTCACTCTTCCGGCTAATTTATTATTGTACATCCCAACTCTTGCGCCTCACCATGACCCCAAAATATGGGGAGAAGACGTGCATCTTTTTAAACCACAGAGGTTCTCAGAAGGTATTGCCAAGGCTACTAACAACAACATAGCTGCTTTTTTTCCCTTTGGAATAGGGCCTCGAACTTGTGTGGGGTTGAACTTTGCGACAACTGAAGCAAAGATTACTCTTTCCATGATTCTACAACGCTATGCCTTCACCCTTTCCCCAGCCTATGTTCACTCACCATTTCAGCTTCTTACCATTCGCCCACAACATGGAGTTCAAGTGATGCTACACTCATTGTAAAGACTAGAACTGGTAATAAAATGTGCACAGAATATCCAAACACCAATGCCTTGGGATGTATACTGTAGCCTTTTTATTTCAATTGTTTTTTAGCTTAATTGGGATTTGGTAGCTTGGAGATAAGTAAAAATCAATGTGCTACACAAAAAGTTAATGAACATTGAATTAATAGAATCAGTAGAGACATTGAAGACAGGGGTGACTTTTCGGGTATCTCAAGATATAATACGATTTGGACTGTTGGTCGCGTGTCTTAATTAAAGTCATGACTGTTGTCTTATATGCTTGTGCTTAATTTTAGTTTACTATGACCCTATTTTGATCTTGATTACATCTTTAGCGATAATCTAATATTACGCGGGATGAAGACATTAGCAGCACTGATTGGTTGAATACTTACCTTAACAACCTCATAGACTATGATGGCTGATACATGCCAATAGGTATGTAAAAGTTGCTTCATTACGCGCGCGCGCGCACACACACACACACAAAAGAATATAGTAGTTTCTTTTTATAGTATGTTTAATGAAGAAGGTTTGCTGGGATTTAGCCACACAAAAAAAAAAAAAAAAAAAATGGCTTGTTGGGAAGTAAGGTCTCAAGTTAAAAGAAGAGGGACTTTTTTTTTTTTTTTTTTTTCCACAGGAGAGGACTAAATTTGAATCTCAGATATTTCCGCTGAAAATAACATGAGGTATTAATTACTCTACAAGGCTCTTGGCTGGTAGAATGGAAAAACACTTTGGTGAGACCTCTCTCTCCTATGCACGAATAGTGAATTTCACCATGAATTTAGATAAGGAATTATTATTATTATTATTACTAATCACTAACCCGTGCAATGCACGAAAAAAAAGAAAAAAAAAAAAAAAAAAAGATCATCAAGCACTGTCATTTCCACCTTCATGTATTTATACTGAATTGATATTAGTTGCATTGAAAACTACAAATAAAATATAAAATAAAATACCAAGCGTACAAATAAAAACCCATAAACCTTTTTCTTTTCTTTCTAAACTAAAAATAGTACCAACCCAAAATAAGGGAATCATTGATTCCATAACATCCAAATTATGAGCAACACAAAAACGTTGAATCAAAGAACACTAAGAAAAGTGTCAAGTGGACTTTGCATTAAAATCACAATTACTTGTAGTTTCTTGAATAAACAATTACTCTGAATCATTATGCAAAAGAGGAGAGACATAAAAACTTGGTAAGTCTCAAAGATGAAGTTCCTTGGATATATTTCAGCATCAATGTCCAAGTTCAGCCCTATTTATAGCAAGCAGTAGCAAAGTATCCACGACCTTCCTCCTTTAGAATTCAAAAAGCTACTCTAAAGAAAAATTGTTAAACAATGGTATACCACCCTACACATGTATTACTTTCTTAAAAAAAAATTAAGAGAGGAGAAGAAGCATAAGACAGCAAAAAGAAATAAAATCTAACTTATATAATTGAATAGTTAAGTCAATAAATTTGTTTGAATCATTAAAATTCACCTTCATATTTACCCTAGAAGACCACATGCGAAGGATCTAACAATATCAAAGATAATTATTCACCAAGAAGAACAATAACTCAAGGAACTGTAGATTGGAGAGGGGAAAAAGTAGGAGACTATTATGCTACAATGAATATGAACAAAAATCACGTACTAAAAACATGCAATTATATAGAACACAACCTCCAACGCATGCTAAAATATTGCAAGAGGTACATAACCCCATTTTTGTATCCTATCATCTCATGAGAAAAATATTAACAAATGTAAATGTAGCCAAGCATAAACCAACAAATTCTAGCACAATATTAATGATAGGCTATGAACTGAAAAACACAAGATGAAGATAGGGTGTTTTACATTTTCAAACAGGAGAACATATATGCAGAAAAGCCTAGATTCAAATAAAAAATGAAAAAAAAAAATTAACCAAAGTAAAAGCCTAGATTCCCGAAAGATGCTCATCAAAATTGTAGAAACCATTGGCAACTTAGGGCCCTACAACATTCAAATTAAAAGACCCAAAATTGTCCCCACATAGAAAGACTAAACAAGGTCACAAAATACAAACTCATAAACAATTTCATCTAGAATAAGGAATTTTTTTTTTCCAATTTCAACTGACAAATTAAACAACAAAACTATATTAGAGGAAGGAAAAGAATTGAAACAAAAACATACAAAGAGACTACCTAGATGTTCATGGCCTTATTGCTTGACTTAAGTTGGTTTCCTGCACAGAGAAGTTTCTAAAATTTTCACACTATTCCATTACCGTAAATTTCCCAAATTCAACACACTATTTTAACTTCAAAATTTATGCATTAAACCTCCAATAAATTGCTCACAATATATCAAAATTCTTTCATTAAACCAAATTATACCTTTTGGTAAAGTACATACATAGTAGTACATTCTTTTGGTGCTAATTAAAAACAACATATAAAATAAAAATTAATAAAAACAAAGGAGAAAAAAATTCAAATACAGCAATTAAATTACCCTTATTACAAAAAAAAAAAAAAAAATCAATAAAGCAAAAATTGTATGTAACCCTATCTTCATCATGTACAACCACAAAAATGAAAAAATAAATAAAGCAAGTACATGCAATGAATAGATAGATGGCCTTTATATTTTATTTTTTGTCTAATACATTTATCGCTTTTATGGTAATTCAATTTTTATATAAAATAAAATGACATTCCAAATGATCAATGTTAGATTTCTAAAACATAAACACAATTTAACATCTACCTCTCAAAACTGAATAGAACTGAAAATTAGAATGCTTAACACATCAAAACACACATATACACATAACCAAAAAAAAAAAAACCAACAGATCATTTACTCAAGAACCTCAAAAATGTACAATTTTCCAAAAGCAAAAGCACATAGACCTGCACAAGTACATGTCTACATAAATATCACAATCAACATGTATATATGTCATAAAGACCAAAGAGCATATTTGTTAATGTTCTAATTGTCAAGCCAAACAATCCCAAGTTTACTACCAAGAATTGTGTCATAGGAATAGGAGGAGATTGACATTTTAGAACAAATTCATTGAAATTGTAGCCTCTCTCACTTGCAAGCAATTGGCTGCCTACATCTAATAAATTATTTTGTCAATTTTTTGGATGTCTGTGCCTTCATCTTAAAATAAAAAATTAATTTCCAAAAAAAGAAGAAAGGAAGAAACTTGTTTATCTTAGATTACCTCTATTCAGCTTTGCAGTGGCTTTGGTGAGAGATGATGATGAGTTCACCTTGGGCCTACGATAAAATGGCAAATCACAAAATGCATTGAACACAACCCAATAAGTGGCAGCAGTTTATAATTTTAATAAACACTAAGTTGTATTCTTTAATAGATAAACAAAAAGAATATTTTCAAATCTCATCAACCTGTGGCATTTAACTCAACATACTCAACATGAACGTAGCATTTAACTTTTAGTAATATATAGATATAGATTAATTGGGAGAAGGGAGATGTAAACCGTGATATCTCCATTGAAAAAATAAATTGAGCAATTCAAAGGGCAACAATATTCAAAAAACCATGCTATAATAAATTGAGCAAGCTTGTTAGCATTCTGCGTATGGTTACACATTTACCTTTAAACAAATTGGAAAAAATCTTAAGAGATTTCCTAAACTTTGAAGTAGTGGTCAGAACACCCTAAACTATTAATTTGACCAATTTGCTCTTTAAACTATACAAGCCTACCAAATAAAGCCATCTATTAGTCTGTCTATTAACTAAATTAACAGAACACAACACACATGCGTTTCATTTAAATCAAAGAAAAAAAAGCCCACCACGTTCTGATACAGTACAGAGAGTGCATCACCTGAGTTCATGCTTCTGCCACCGTTCATATTTTCTGCCACCACCTATCGTCGTCTATAAATCTGCAGCTATTATTGCCAGCCATGGGTAAGAGGAAAGAGAGTACTCGAGCTTGAGAGAGAAACCCAGTTTGGAGAAATCTATGGATTAATGTTAAGAGAGGGGGAGAGAGTTTAAGATGTGGAGATTAGATTTGGGATTAGTTCTGACTTCTAAGAGGCTAGAGCTTGAGAGTTTTTGGCTATGGAGGCAACAGTTTGGCTAGAGGGAGAAAATTGAGAGAGAAAGAAATCGCTGGAGAGAAGTTAGAGAAGAGAGTTGGCTTGGTCTTAGGAGTCATAGCTACCAATGCTGGTAGCGGTCTTGAGTCAGCCATGGTGGCTGATCTGTGAGTTTGAGAGAGAGAGAGAGAGAGAGAGAGGATGATCTGTGGGTTTAAAAAGGAAAAAAACAAAATACCCGCACTTTTTAGGGACAAATTTATTAACTCTTTTTTGAAATATACTAAAATTAAAATTAATATTAAATAAATTTATTAATAATATAATGTAATTATCTTGAAATATGTTAAAATAAAAATTTTAAATTTTAAAAACAATAGAAAAATATCTCATCTCCCTATTTATCTGCCTTTCTGTCTATAATCTTAACTCTCTTTTCTTTATCTTCATCTTCGTCTTGGTTCTTGATTTTTTTCATAAACTCAGTCAATCAGTGAAATTTTTCTTTGTTGATTCCCTTCGATTTACAACAAATTCAAAATTGAAACCAGTCTACCAAAGGTAATCTTTAGACTTCAGAGAGGCTCTGAGTCCGTTTGGATAGAATTTATTACTGAAAACTGAAAACTAAAAATACTGTACAAAAATAATTTTTTAATGTGTAAAAATTACTGTTCATCCCAAAAAATACTGTTTATTGACCTAAAATCACTGTTCATGACTAATAAACAGTGACATATGCACGTGAAAAAAAAAAAAAAAAAAGAGTCAGACGTGGACGCAGCCCTCTATCCAGATGTATTATCTGTCTTTCCTAATATGAAGAGTGAAGTCTTCTATTTATTTAACTTATATTATATATATTTTTAGTTTATTTTACTGCATAATGGTTTGATGCGAGTCCCATCATGGACACGTTTGATAGGACACGTTTTATGCTTTAAAACTTAGCCATAGGATGATAGGAGTACAGGCTGTTCTAGTCATGGCGCCACATCTCTTCTGCATGAGTAACAGGCTCTAGTAGCTACCAAACACATTAGGCCACGGATGGATGGGCTTGCTGGTATAGTTAGGGCTGTTTGGTAAGAGGATTGAGAAAGGTTGTTGTTTTTTGAAATATGTATTGATAACAAAATATATAAAAATTCGTATAATATTATTTAAAAACTAAAAATTCGTGTTTAAAATATTCTGCCTAACTAAAATGGTTTTGTTTTTTATTTTTTATTTTTCATCTTTTTCGGCTGTTTTGCTGTAAGGTAATTCAGAGGTAGTGTTTTCTTAGTGTTTTTTTATTATTCTTTGTCTGCTTGTCCTGCTGCGAGGCTAGTGTGTAACCTTTTGTGGCTGCAGACACATAATTATATCTCTGGAACCTTTTCTCTATTTAAGGAAGGAAAATATTAACAAATATCCGGTATTGTTTAATAATTTATTTTTAAAAAAATTTATAAAAAAAAATTAATATTTTAATTATTTTTTTATAACAATAATGTTAAAATTTTTCTAAAATAAATTGTTAATCAATTAAATATACCGATTCTTTCTTTTTAGTAAAAAAAAAATACATGACCAGATAAATAACAAATTTGCATGGGAGTCTTTGCATTTCTCACACTATACCTTTCTTTATTTAAATATACCGATTCTATCTTCTTAGTTAAAAAAAACATACCTGACTAGATAAATAATAAATTTGCATTGGGGTCTTTTCATTTCTCAGACTACACCATAGATGTCGGTCCTGCACTGATGTCTGACCCTTGACAAAATGGGGCGTGATTTAACACAGTCGGCACAAATCAAGAGGTTTTTTTTAAAAAAAATTCTTTTAAGAGATGCACACAGAAGACATTATGTTTCGGGTCTATAATTATATTCCATGTGTTGAGAGAAAGTTAAGTGTATATACCACTGTTTTAAAAATCGGACCGGACTGATCGGTCTGATCGGTTCAATCGGAAAAATCGGTGCAGTTTGGTCCGGTTAAAAGCATAAAAACCGGTCAACAACCGGAAAACCGAAAAAAACTTGTCAAAAATCGGAAATTTTTTTAAAAACAATTTGATGTCCGGTTCGGTTTTTAAAACCATAGTATATACCCGAAATTTGATATACACCGACGTGAAATGTGATGGGCAAGTAATATAATAATAATTTTTGTTTTTTATAGAATTTGAAATTTATTAATTTGTGCTATTATGATACTCATTAATAAATTATTTAAAAAAAATTTATAAAAAACAAAAAAATAATCTACTAATTTAACTATTTTTTCAATTTTTCATAAAAACTTTTTAATAATTAACTGGAGCCTTAGAATTTAGTAGAGATTCTAACCCGTCTCTGTCTGCGATTTCATTTCTACTACTTTTCTAGAAGCAATAAAGGTCTACTTTAATTAGCTAGAGAATATTACTTGAAAAAATAATGAAAGTAGGTGAAGAAATTTCATATTTGATAATACAACGCCAGCAATTTGGCAATTTCTTGGAATCCGGGTTATTGCACCGGGTGCAATTCCTTTATTTTCTTTTCAAATATTTTTTATTTTTATTTTTTATTAATTAATAGTTTATTAATGTGTACTCTTAAGATACACATTAGTAAACTATTTTTAAAAAATTTTATGAAAAACGAAAAAGTAATTTACTAATTTAATAGTTTTTCCAATTTTTCATAAATTTTTTTTAAAAAATCAATAGTTAACCGGACCATAGAATTTAGTAAAGAATATAACCCGTCTCTGTCCGGCGATTTCATTTCTACTACTTTTCTAGAAGCAATAGAAGTTATAGTCTCTTTTGCTTACTTTTACAAAAAAAAAAAAAAAAAAAAAAAAAAAGGTCTCTTTAATTAGCTAGAGAATATTACTTGAAAAAATAAATGAAAGTAGGTGAAGAAATTTCATATTCAATAAAACAACGCCAGCAATTTGGCAATCTCACTCTTTCTTACGGATTAGGATCCAAAACCCTAGGAGGGTGTTTAGTTGGTATTTTCAAACAATTATTTTCAATTTTTAAACAATATATTACATATTTTTACACATTTTTTGTTCATATTTATTTTTTTTACTTTTTATTTTTTTCTTAATCTTTTTTAATCAGTGGTTAAAATTAAAAGTTATTTTTTATAACTATCAATCTCAACTATTGATAATAATTATATCAGATACAATACCCTAAGTATTTCACCTATTCTCAATCCCTTTCAACAACCCATTTGTAATTATAGTTGATGGCTGAAGGTTCAAACTTGATGGCTGTACTTTTGACATTGTTTCTGGCCTTTTCTTTTCCAAAGCATATCTTTTTTTGCCTGTTCTTTCAAACGTGATAAATGGTTTAGTCTTCTTCTTTTTTGCTTCGAACTTTCAATGGATGAACAAACAAGATAAGAAGGGTACTATACTAGTCTAGTCTCTAATTAATTTGTTAGTGTTTTTTCTGTCTCTCAGGTCTTTGTGTCACGCAAAGACGGAATGTATTTTTCAGTACATCAATCGAGTTGTCAACTTTGTTTGAAAAAGAGCACATTAAATATAAGAAAAGTCTGTCCAAAATAGTTGGTTCATATAATCCTTTAGCTAGACATAGCCATCACGCCCCTTCGTATCCAGTAGTGAGTGGACGTGGAGTTAGGGTCCGTTCCGACAGAATTTATTGTTCAAAATTAAAAATATTGTAATAAAATAAATTTTAAATGTATAAATAGTATCGTGAAATTCATTTTTAAATTTATTTTTTTTATGAATAAAGTGTTTATGGGTCTCATAAACAATACATAAACCATAATTTTGTCTCTCATATAGTGCTAAACAGTACCAATTACTGTTCATGAACAGTAACCAGTACAGTGAAATAACTTGTATGAATAGTACCAAACACTGTT
Organism: Castanea mollissima; assembly: GCA_014183005.1. Lineage (NCBI taxonomy): Eukaryota > Viridiplantae > Streptophyta > Magnoliopsida > Fagales > Fagaceae > Castanea > Castanea mollissima. The sequence goes on from JACAVU010000004.1 coordinate 59,184,034, forward strand.
CATGCATGTTGACAAAAAAAAAAAGAAAAAGAAAGAAAGAACGCAAAAACGCAAAATGCAACCAAATTCATCCGCAACCAAATTCATCCGAACCCAAATGCTCACTTAAAGAAACTTTTACTCATTTACTACTTTTTAATAATTTATTTATCTGTTCACACATTACCCTTTTTACCTAATACGTTGAAAAAGAAATAAATTAAGTCTAGTACAGTGAAATAACGTGTATGAATAGTACTAAACACTGTTCATGCATGTTGAAAAAAAAAAGAAAAAAAAAAAGAAAGAACGCAAAATGCAACCAAATTCATCCGAACCCAAATGGTCACTTAAAGAAACTTTTACTCATTTACTACTTTTTAATAATTTATTTCTCTGTTCACACATTACCCTTTTTATCTAATACGTTGAAAAAGAAATAAATTAAGATTGTAATCAAAGTTAAGAATCAACTTAACAAATTTGAGTTCAAATGGATCACCTCTCACTCATTATCATTTACTCACTTGTAACTATATGCATATGTATAAATATATTTAAAAAAATATAATAAGATGCATAATATAATTTCTATATATATAATTTAAATAATATTGATAGTCATTTTTATATTTTGTTAACTCTTTAAAAAATTTGTAAGGAAATTATTAGGTATAAAATATAAATTGTCCATATTTTTTTATATTTATTATTTTGAAGCACTTTTTTTTCTGATTCATTTATTTTAGACTTTTTAGTTTTTATACTTTTTTTTTATAGGTTTTAGTTTTTGTATTTAATAACTCACTTGTATGAATATTTATAATGTAATTCTACATTTGATTCTAAAATTAAGAAATAAAAATCTCTAAGAATAAATAATTTAGGACATATGACACAAAATTAAAACTCTAATTTAGAATTCTAATTTGAATTTATTTCAGTTTCCATATTATATATTATTATTATTATTATTGTGGGGACCCGAGAACCTAAGAGCCCGAGGACCCGAAGGAAGAGAAGCTTGCATCTAGCATACAAGATGAAATTTTTCTGGGTATGCCCGGGGATGAGGTGGCATAGGTGGTAATTATGTAAGTAACCAGTTACAAATATCTGGAGGCCGCAGGTTGATCTGAAAGGATGCATTAAATGCCCAGCAACAACCATTCTGGCCGCATTAATTAGCAAGCATGACCTTTGCCCGTCGCATTAATGTGGACATGACCTGAACAGTGCAAAGCATAAAGCAGAATCTTACTCCATTGCCGACGGACAGGTGTCATGGGAGGAAGACCGCAGATTGCAAGGTGTAGGGCTATGATGAAAGCAGGAAAGAATATAAATAGGAAGGAAAATGCTTAGGGGGGGGACTTTTGTTGTTGGACCCTCTCTACCAAATCTATTGTAGAAGGATCTCCGATTGAATTACGAAGCAAGAAATAGTTAATCAAATTTGTGAAGTCGAGGTCCTTACAATTATTATTATTATAATATTAGAGGGAAAAATTACATTGATGTTGATAATAATACTAAAAATTTGATGCTTGCAAAATTATGCAACAATAACAACAAGCTTTATAATTCCAAATTTTTAAGGTCGGCTATATACTCTCAATAGATTAGTTAGGGGTTTTTTTTTTTTTTTTTTTTTGTTGCTAAATTAGTTAGGATCGATCTATTATATAAATTTTTTTTCTTTCACTCTATTTTATTTGAAATTATGCTCTTTATTACTTTATTAATTAACAAATCATTTTTTATTGGTTATACTGATATTATTTTGAATCTTCATCTACTTTTTTTTTCATTTCTTCGACTTTAAGATGCTCACAAAATTATTATAAGTTATAAAGCTTTAGTAAGAATGGCTTGTTTACTGCACAGGCGCACAGCAGCACAGGCGCACAGTGTGCAACTATGCAATCCATCCCACAGTTACAGCTTATAAGACCACGGTTTCTCACTTTTTTTTTTTTTTTTACTGAAAACGGTTTCTCACATTATTATAAATTATTATACTAACAAATAATTTGATGTATATCGTAGTAACTTATTTATATTATAGTGACATTAATTTATTGAACCATGTATTAAATTAATTTTTATTTGTGCAGATTTAAACTTTAAAGTGGTCACGATTTAAAAAAAAATTGTAATAACCAGATTCTATTGTTCTATACTTTAAATTTTACTTTTAATTAAATTATCATTTTTAATTATAAATTATGTTTTATTTGTCTATAAATATTTTCTCATTATAAATGTCTACTAAAAAATACTTATCCAGATATAAAAAACTTTAAAAAAAGAGAAAAATTGAAAAACAAATTGAAACTCAAAAAGATCTATGAATAAATTGTTACTAATATTAAAAAAACACAATAAAAGGCTCCACTTAAAAAAAATTATATATATATATATATATATATATATATATAAATTATTTTATTAACCTTTTTGACTAATACCCAAAGTTGATGAGCCGCTCTGCTCTCTCCCATACACTGGCCACATATCTGAAAACGATACATTGGTTTAGACATAATCTGACAATGACATGCTACGTGTAAAGAGAAAGTCCCCAGGTAAAAAAGTCATATATATTAATAAATTATTAAATTGTTTATAATATCATCATGATAAGATCCAAAAATTCCACATTTGTCAATACTCTTGCTCTATCGAGACATTCTAGCAATAATTCAGTACTTTTATTCATATTGGACTCGGTGTACTTGAAGCCCACAAAACTCAATTCAACCAGTCCACATTCATCACATTGAGGATAACCATCTAATTCTAAACTTCCCAAAAGTTGCCTTCAGAAAGAGAAAATGGGTGCTGTCGAAATCCTTGTAATCAGTTTTACAAGCTCCCTGTGCCTGTACTTTCTCTTGACTCTTATCCGGGGCCTTCACAAACTATGGTGGACTCCAATTCACATGAGGAATCAATTGAGTTCACAGGGAATCAAAGGTCCTTCCTACAGATTCTTCCATGGAAACACCAAAGAAATTTTCAACATGAAAAGAGAAGCCATGAGCAGGCCAATGAATTTATCACATGACATATTTTCCACAGTTCTGCCTCATGTTCACTCGTGGGTTGACAAATATGGTAAATAAATCTTTCAAAGTGATTTAGTAAATTTAGCCATTTTTAATTTTGTTGCCTTTTATTCTTTGGTACAGGTAATAATTATCTTCAATGGTTTGGCCCTAAAGCTCAACTGGTCGTTACTGAACCAGAGCTAATCAAAGAGATAATGAACAACAGAGACACCGCTTATTCAAAGCCTGAGACCGAAAAATATGGGAAGAAACTCTTTGGAGATGGGCTTGTGACTTCTGTAGGTGAAAAATGGGCAAAGATGCGGAAACTTGCTAATAATGCCTTTCATGCAGAGAGCCTTAAAGTAATCTCTTACTCTTAGTCTTACCATTTAGAATATACTATCAATTTTATCATAAAAATTTTACAAACCAGAGAGTCTATTAACATAATTCATGTCACGTCAACAATATGTGTAGCAAATAAATTTCTTATTACTTTTTGTGTGATGCGCTTAAAATTGGCATATCTATTTGTAAAGCTAATAATAAAATTTGTAATATATTTAATATCACTATTCTATTTTAAATGAATATATTAAATTATAAATAAAACTCTATCCAAAAGGCATAGATATACAATCTTGGAATTTGTCAAGAGCCTTGTGTAGTTAGAGTTCAATTTGTACTTTTTAATATTTTTAACCGAGATATCAATGATTTAAATTTCTGCCCAGCAAATTATCTGTGTATCAAGGAAAACAATTCCTGGAAATTAGTTTATATTGTTAGAAGGAATTCACTTTTGCAGAATATGATTCCATCAATGATCAGTAGTGTTGAGGTGATGCTAGAAAGATGGAAACATCATGAAGGTAAAGATTTTGAGGTATTTGAAGAATTTAGGTTATTGACATCAGAAGTGATTTCAAGGACAGCTTTTGGGAGCAGTTACTTAGAAGGGCAGAACATTTTTCAGATGCTGATGAAATTGACCTTGATATCATCTAGAAATGGTTTTAAACTCAGGTTTCCTGGCATCAGGTAAAGTCCTTTTAGTTAAACCAGCAATTGGGGAACATATGACTACTCTCCATTTAATATTCTTAGCATCCTCATGTCATAATAGCATTCCAAAATGTGACCAACTCAAACTAGTATGTTGATGATTATAAGTAACCTCGAAATTTCGAAACTATTGCTTATTATTGTTATTCTACGATTGGTCGATGTTGTCCTAATATCATTTGTCCACTTTTACAGTAAAATTTATAAAACTAATGATGAAATTGAATCGGAGGAGCTTGTAAAAGGAATACACAACGCTATATTAGAGATAATAAAGAAGAGAGAAGAGAAGGTAATGACTGGAGAGCATAACAGCGTTGGGGGTGATTTTCTTCAACTGCTTGTAGAGGCTCATCACGATACCAATGGTAGCCTAAAGATTTCAATAGAAGACTTGGTGGACGAGTGCAAAACATTTTACATTGCTGGTCAAGAAACCACTAGTACTTTGCTTGCGTGGACTATATTTCTTCTAGCAATCCACACAGATTGGCAAGAAAAAGCAAGAAAGGAGGTGCTCAATTTATTTGGCCAACAAAATCCTAACCCGGATGGAATCACAAAACTCAAGACTGTAAGAATGTCTCAAACTCAAATCAATTACTAGCGTAAATGACAAACCATTTAAGTCAATTGCTATTCTGAAATTCTTAATTTTTCTAACATTGTTTCCCATGCAGATGGGTATGATCATCAATGAGTCTCTAAGGTTATATCCACCCGCAATTGCAATAACAAGAAAAGTTGAAAGGGAAGTTAGACTGGGGAAGCTCACTCTTCCGGCTAATTTATTATTGTACATCCCAACTCTTGTGCCTCACCATGACCCCAAAATATGGGGAGAAGACGTGCATCTTTTCAAACCAGAGAGATTCTCAGATGGTATTGCCAAGGCTACTAACAACAACATAGCTGCTTTTTTACCCTTTGGAATAGGGCCTCGAACTTGTGTGGGGTTGAACTTTGCGACAACTGAAGCAAAGATTGCTCTTTCCATGATTCTACAAAGCTATGCCTTCACCCTTTCCCCAGCCTATGTCCATTCACCATTTCAGCTTCTTACCATTCGCCCACAACATGGAGTTCAAGTGATGCTACACTCATTGTAAAGACTAGAACTGGCAGTAAAATGTGCACAGAATATCCAGACACCAATGCCTGGGGATGTATACTGTAGCTTTTATATTTCAGTTGTTTCTGAGCTTAATTGGGATTTGGTAGCTTGGAGAGTAAGTGAAAATCAACGTGTTATACAAAAAGTGAATGAACATTGAATTAGTAGAATCAGTAGAGACATTGAAGACAGGGGTGACCAATATGAAGATTATGTTGATCATTAGTTAGTGTAAAGTAATGGCATTTGGAGACTTTTCAGGTATCTCAAGATCTAATACGATCTAGACTGTTGGTCGCATCTTAATTAAAGTCGTGATTGTTGTCTTATATGCTTTTGCTTAATTTTAAGTTACTATGATCCTTTTTTGATCTTGATTACATGGTTAGTGATCATCTAGTATTTCGATGAATGAAGACATTAATTAGCAACACTGATTGGTTAAATACTTAGCTTAACAACCTCGTATAGACTATGATGGCTGATATATGCCAACAGGTGTGTAAAAGTTGCTTCATTTTGAATTCGCGCATGCACACACACACACAAATGCATATAGTTTCTTTGTAAAGTATATTTAATAAAGAAGGTTTGCTGGGATTCAGCCAAAAAAAGGCTTGCTGGAAGTAAGGTCTTAAGTTCAAAGAAGAGGGACTTTTTTTTTTTTTTTTTTCAATTGGAGAGGAGAAATTTGAACCCTAGTTATCTTTGCTGAAAACAACATGAGGTATTAGTTACATTACAAGGCCGATGGTAGAACGGGAAAACACTTTAGTGAATTTCACCATCGTAGTTCTGTTTCCTATTCTAATGGCTCTTAAAATGTTCATCTCTTTTTTTCTAGGGGGGTTCCTTTCTTTTTATATCCCTTTTCCATGCATCTCATCCATCCACTTGTATGTCTCAGGGCACTTCACAAGATAGTTGTCCCTTCAAAACTTTGCTGAAAGTGGTAGAAAAGGCAACTAGTTGTGAAGTTACTATTCAGGGGTCATTTCTACATTAATGCAGCTGATATGATTGTTGTAAGGTATTGAATGCAAAGGTGGGAGGTATGTCCAGCAAGAAACTTCCTCCCACCATCCCTACCCTTGTTGTTATCTTTTCTCCTCCCCTCGGGTCTTCACTAGATATTGATTGTCCTGATTCACTTGCTCTCCTCAGGTGGGTGGCCTCGAGGCTTGCTTACCCTTCTGGGTCTTGGATTAGGCTAGTTAATCCCCAGCTTAGAACTCTTCAGTCCTAGGACTCCGCACAATAGCCCTCTAAAACCTTGCTACCAAGAGCTACTCTAAGATTGAGGTTTTAGTAGCGATGGGAAGGCTAGCACATGCCAATCGCGTTCCCTCGTGGGGACGTTGTTTCACTTGTCTTATGAACACTCTTGATGCTTCGGTATCCACATTGCTACAGTTATTGCATCAGGTGGCTACTTGTCCCCCCACCTTCAACCGTGCAATGATGATCCAACAGTCCAAATTTCTTATGGTAAATGAGCGGGAAATTTACCGTTCATTTCCCACCTCTATATGAAGGGAGAATGAGAGTAATTTTCAAATTTACATGCTCTCTACATATTTTCTCTGAAGCAACAGTCTGAGGATCAACTTTCATTGCTCGTAAGTGCCTTTGGCCTTTCATCCATTGCCCTAAAGGAAACTCTCTTTCTTTTTCTTTTTCTTCTTACTTTTACTTGATAAAGACGTATGGATAGGTTCGCCAAACTAGTTGATACACCCGAGGGCATGGCCACTTTTAGGGAAAAGTACAAAATCCCAAACGGTGTAGAATTTAAGCACTGCAAGTTAGGACAGTGGTTAGTTAGTAAACCACCCAAGGCAGTTGTCATTCCCATGATTGCCTTTATTGAAGGTGGAATGCAAATTCCTATGGGTAGAGTTACTAGGGACTTCCTAATTAACTTTAGGCTTTACCCCACCTAGTGCTCACCCAACCTATTTAAGGTCCTCGGTAGCATAGACATGCTAAATCTAAAAATGGGGAACAACCTTACTTGTCACGACATAAACTGGGTTTATAATTGTCAAAAGGGTAAATAAACGGGCTACTATTTTAGGTGTAGAGTTCCCTTTGTTAAGTTAATTTCTTGTATTCCTAAGTCCAATAAGGGTATGGACGAAGATTTCTTCATCGTCTCGAGTGAATAGCACGAGGTTTGTATTACCCTACCCAAGAAGAGGAACCAAGTGGGTGCCCGAGGACTTAGAATAACTTAGATTGCCTTCCCTTCTTATTTTGCCTCCTTTGTTTTCAACTTTTTCTTTAATTAACACCTTCTCTTGTTTCCTCTGCAAACGAGTTTCATACTGCCCTGAATAAAAACCTAGTGAACTTTGCAGACCTTAACCTTATTCTGCAATCAGAGATTCTCCTTCATTGAGACGGCCAACTTCGGGTGGTACACATAATCCTTGGATTCAAGCCTATATCCAAGCATTTCCAATCTCCCAAGCACGTGATTAAAGCCAAAGACTCGAGCCTCGCGCTGATCAACGTTGCTATCCCCAGACGCTAGGTTATCCGCTCCACTTGCAGCCAAGCTCCTTTACTCCCATCAGCAACCTCTTCCCTTTAACAAAGAGTAGGAATAGACAGTATTCGAACCTACCCAAGAAGACATAGAGAAATATTTCTAGGTTTTTTATTGCGCTGACTCTGAAGATCCCCCAAAACCTAGTCATCGTTGCCTTGTTGCCGCTCAAGTCAGTACTAGTCAAGAAGCAACTAACATTCCTGAAGCAATGGTGCTCGAGGAAAAAAATGCCTGACTTGCTAGCCCTACTCATTGCTTACACTAGGGGGGAATGCTCCTGTAGTTCCCATTGTACCCTGACCCCTTACTCCTGCTCTACCTCATTCCTCTGCTACTAATGCCGTCGAGAAGAAGAGAAAGATGGGAAAACAGACTGAGAATGAGATCTTTGAAGAAGGGGAGACACCCCAATCCACTCAACAGCAACCCTTTAAGGGGCCCAGAATTACAAGGGTGCAATAAAAGAAGGGCACTTCTGCCGAGGCAAGTAAAAGCATTAAAGGGGAGCAGTGCTTCAAGTTCACTATATAGAACCCAGCCTTTGTGCTCAGCACAAGAGGCCCCGTCACATCTAAGGTAACCCTTAGGGATGCTCAGAAGGGCTGGTCCAAGCTAGTGTCTGAGTGCCTTGAGAAGGCCCTACTTCTTCTGGATGACATGTAAGAACTAAAAGAGCTGAGGAAATGTGAAGTGTTCCTCTCACTAAAGAGGGACCTTTTGAAGATTGGATTTTATACCTTAGTTTCTATACAACTTACTCATATCTTTTATGTTAAGAATTGTAACATGTGTATACATTATTTCTTAAAAACAAGCCATGCAAGTGTCCTTTGTGGCTGAGGAATGGGTCGACTACGCTTTCTCAAAGTCTTGAGAAGTGGAAGGTAAACTGGCCCATTCAGATAAGGCTCTGGCTGAGGCAAAGAAGACGTACAAGGATTCACTCTTCCACCTAGCCGAGGCCGAAAGGGGGCATAAGAATGCCAAAGCTGCTCTGTGAGGGTTTGAAAAGCAAGCCAAAGAGTTGCAGGTTTCATTGAAGAAGATAGAAACGCAACTAGCTTCTGCCAAAGAGTAAATCAAGCTCTAGCAAAAGGAACTTGAGGGAAAGGATGCTAAAAAGGCAAAGGCTAAACAAGCCGCTTATGATGCTAGTATAACCAAAACCACCCAAAGCTTAACCGCCTAACTCAGAGATGTTACTCCGGCCTTCTATCTCGAAGTTTGGGGTGAAGCCATTAATGCTGATGGAGTTGGTGTTGACACTGATCTTGGGGGGCCCAACAAAGTTTACTATCCCTTAGCTCTTCGTGTTGCTACCAACTCTACCCTTCCTCAGCCAGATCTAAGCTCTAGCTTCTCGATGCCCAAATCTTTGGTAGCCCCAACTTCTGAGCCTTCTACTAAGAAAGAAAAACAGACTCTGCCCTAGTGGTGGAACTGGAATCAGAAGAAGTTGAGAAATTGAAGAAAGAGAAAAAGGAGAAAGAGAAGAATGTCATAAGAAATCACATTTTCGTCTCTACATTTTCAGGCGACTCCCACTTTGGTCTCTAGATTTTATTTTTACCGCTTTTAGTCCCTATCTTGAAAAACACTTCCCGTTTTGGTCCCTGCCATTACATCAGAGACAGAAAATGCACACATGGCAAACAGAAAAATTAAAAAATATTAAAATAATGTCCATGTGTCACTGCAAGCTCCACGTGGCTTTCCCGCCCTTAGTTAGTCACATGGCCCTCACGTGACATTCTTTCTAAACCAAAAAAAAAAAAAAAAAAAACCCAAATTAGCAAGCACAATCCCTATCATTATCACTATCATTCTCATTTTCACTCATTGTTTTCTTTGCACACTCATCTCTATGCTTTTGCTTCATTATTGGACACCTCCTGCAACACAAGTCATAGAACCAGTGGGCTAACGAAACTATATGCATTGTTCAAATATGGGGTCTTGTACTTATTGGTTGAATATGCGTGTGGTTGGATATAGGGGGTTATGCTCTGGAGTGTGGGTAAATTCCAAGGTTCACGGTTACTAGTATTATTTGAGGATTCTTCTTCCTCTATTTGCTTTCTCCATTCATTTTTAATGTTGGGTATGCTCTCTCTCTCTCTCTCTCTCTCTCTCTCTCTCTCTCTTTATATTTGAATTGGGTTTCTAGTGGTGTGGAATTTGGCAAAAGGATTTCTTTACTTTGGAACTGTATTTTTGTGGATTGGATTTGGGGTCTATAATTGGAATCTCCTTTTCCAATATCTATATAGGAGAGATCAAACAGTATCTGGGTAAGAGGTTAGGGATTGTGCTTGCTAATTTGGGGTTTTTTGGTTTAGAAAGAATGTCACATGAGGGCCACGTGACTAACTAAGGGCGGGAAAGCCACGTGGAGCTTGCAGTGACATGTGGACATTATTTTATTATTTTTTTAATTCTACCGTTTGCCACGTGTACATTTTTCATCTCTGATGTAACGGCAGGGACCAAAACAGGAAGCGTTTTTCAGGATAGGGACTAAAAGCGGTAAAAATAAAATCTAGGGACCAAGTCAGAATCTCCTGAAAATGTAGGGATGAAAATATGATTTCCGCCTATTAAAGTGTATAGTTTCAAGTATATGAAGTCATCATCAACTTGATTTAAGCCTAACAATATGATTCAAGAATCCAGAAAGAATTATGGTTATGTTTCTGGATTTAACTATATTCACTTAAGGGAGCTTGGCCTTATCTATTCTTCGCGTAAAGGGTGACTTAGCAATTTGGCGTAGAGCTTTGCTCATTACATCATTTCCCATGCTCTTAGGGAATGAGCTATCTTCGTGCCTTTTACTATGTCTCTCCACCCTATCCAAGCGTAAAGATGCAGAGAAAGATTCATTAGGGGGAGTCTTGGACCTCGATCTATAAATACTATCTTCAAATCCTGAACTTGATGGGGGTGTCCGATTTCCCCTATTGTGCACCCTATGATGCAATTTTTTGCATAGATAATCAATCTCCAACCTAAGATTTTGTGTCTCTTGTTCATGGGAAACATGACTCCCAATCCTTGAGTGGCTCCTACTAGTATGCCCTGTGTGTTGCGTTTTCACACTAATGCTTAGAGTTTAATCATGCTCTCGATCTCTCCTTCGTTCTAGACTGACAAAGTGGTCCACACACTACAAGGCAACAGATTCCTCTCTACTATGTCTAGAGTTAGCCATAACTTGGTAGAAGTGAATTGTAGATGTTTCCCACAAACGGCATCAATTGTAAGTGCTCAAAAAATACAGGTCCAAGCCCACTTAGATCAGTGGTACATTGTCCTTCAAATTAAGCCCAAACAATAGAATTTGTTGAAAGAGTGAGAAACAAGTCCAAGTGCAATACTACACTTAGCCTAAGCTTAAGGCTGAAGAGCCCAGATTAACAAATTGAGGTGATTTAATCAACAATTGAGGATAAAGTCCTCCTCGGGCAAGTCTGAGGATTAACTCCTTGTATATAAATCCAGTTCAAGTTTTACACAAGGTTGTTCACAATTTTGTTTCCTATTGTAATGGTTCTTAAAATGTTCATCCCTTTTTCTGGGGGGTTCCCTTCCTTTTATATCCCTTTTTCCGAGGTAATATTATCATATTGATTTGCAATTGAAGAAAAATACAAAGTATGACATATATACATATATACATGTCTTCCTGCATTAGCTTTAGAAAAAAGTATTAAATATGACCAAAATTAGACTACATTTACGAGAAATAATATTTATATAAATTAAATATAACAAAGTTACTATAAGTAACCATAACAAAAATAACAGTTAAATTCAACCAAATTATAGTACTATGATTAAAAATAAATTCAAAATCAATTTCATTCATCCCAACTAAATTTAAAATCAATTTTATTCCTACTAATAGTCTAATAGTGTACCCTCTTAGTCTCTTTACTCTCCAATCAGAATTCCAACACCAGTACAACATAGGTCTTTGAATAGCTATGGGATATGTCCTCACTCAAAAAAAAAAAAATGTGAAATATGCCTCACATGTCTTTGAGAAAGAGAGGAAAAGTCAAAATGATGAAAAGTAGGAAATTGGGGTGGGGCATTTTTATGGCTACGTATCAGAAGAGGGACCAAATTTTCTCACAGGAGGGCCAGCTCTTAAATGAGAAAGTGAGACCTATTTTTCCTTGGGGGGGGGGGGGGGGGGGGGGGGGGGGGGGGGGGGGGGGCATGCATAAATTGCCTCCGCCCCTGGGTTTAGACATAATCTATTACTTATAAATTCAACCAAATTATAGTACTATGATTAAAAATAAATTCAAAATCAATTTCATTCATCCCAACTAAATTTAAAATCAATTTTATTCCTACTAATAGTCTAATAATGTACCCTCTCAGTCTCTCTACTCTCTAATGATAATTCCCACACCAGTACAACATAGGTCTTTGAATAGCTATGGGATATGTCCTCACTCAAAAAAAATGTGAAATATGCCTCACATGTCTTTGAGAAAGAAAGGAAAAGTCAAAATGATGAAAGTAGGAAATGGGGTGGGGCATTTTTATGGCTACGTATTAGAAGAGGGGCCAAGTTTTTCTCATAGGGGGCCAGCTATTAATGAGAAATTGAGACCTATTTTTCCTTTTGGGGGGGCGTGGCGCGCATGCATAATTTGCCTCCGCCCCTGGGTTTAGACATAATCTATTACTTGTGAAGAGAAAGTCCCCAATTAGCAACAAAGTCATATATATTATCCTCATCCTTGGTGTACATGAAGCCCACAAAACTCAATTCAATAAATCCACATTCATCACTAATTAAATTTGAAACATCGAGGACAACCATCTAATTCTAAACTTCCCAAAAGTTTCCTTCAGAAAGAGAAAATGGGTGCTGTTGAAATCCTTGTAATCAGTCTACAAGCTCCCTGTGCCTGTACTTCCTCGTAACTCTCATCCGGGGCCTTCACAAACTATGGTGGACTCCAATTCACATGAAGAATCAATTGAGTTCACAGGGAATCAAAGGTCCTTCCTACAGATTCTTCCATGGAAGCACCAAAAAAATTATCAACATGAAAAAAGAAGCCATGAGCAGGCCAATGAATTTATCACATGACATATTTTCCACAGTTCTGCCTCATGTTCACTCGTGGCTTGACAAATATGGTAAATAAATCTTTCAAAGTGATTTAGTCAATTTTAGTAAATTTAGCCATTTTTAATTTGTTGCCTTTTATTCTTTGGTACAGGTAATAATTATCTTCAATGGATTGGCCCTAAAGCTCAACTGGTTGTTACTGAACCAGAGCTAATCAAAGAGATAATGAACAATAGAGACAACGTATCCAAAGCCAGAGACCGCACCCTATACGAAGAAGCTCTTAGGAGATGGGCTTGCGACTTCTGAAGGTGAAAAATGGGCAAAGATGCGGAAACTTGCTAATTCTGCCTTTCATGCAGAGAGCCTCAAAGTAATCTCTTACTCTTAGTCTTACCATTTAGAATTAGCACCATTAATATTGCAATTATTAACCTAGAAAAATATTTTATAAAATAAAAAACTAAACCTTCTATCAATTTTATTATAAAAAATTTACAAACTAGAGAGTCTATGAACATAATTCATGTCACATCAACAATATACATGTAACAAATAAATTTCTTATTACTTTTTGTTTGATTTAAAATTGACACATCTATTTGTAAAGCTAATAGTAAAATTTGTAATATCTGTCTATTTTAAATGAACTAAACCCAATAACAAATTAGCATATTATAATATTGACAAAATTCTATCCAAAAAGCATAGATATATAATCTTGGAAATTTTCAAGAGCCTTGTGTAGATGTAATTCAATTAGTTCTTTTTAATATTTCTAACGGAGATATCAATGGTTCAAATTCCTACCCCAACAAATTATTTGTGTATCTAGGGAAAAATTCTTGGAAATTATTCTAAATTGTTAGAAGAAATTCACTTTTGCAGAATATGATTCCATCAATGATCAGTAGCGTTGAGGTGATGCTAGAGAGATGGAAACATCACGAAGGTAAAGAGATTGAGGTATTTGAAGAATTTAGGCTATTGACATCAGAAGTGATTTCAAGGACAGCTTTTGGGAGCAGTTACTTAGAAGGGAAGAACATTTTTCAGATGTTGACGAAATTGGCCTTGATATCATCCAGAAATGCTTTTAAACTCAGGTTTCTGGCATCAGGTAAAGTTATTTTAGTTAACCAACAATTGGGGAACATAGAACTACTCTCATTAAATACTTAGCGTCCTCATATCCTATAGCATTCCAAAATGTGGCCCACTCTAACTAGTATGTTGAGGATCATAACTAACCTCAAAATTTTGAAACTAATGCTTGTTGTTGTTAATATACCATTGGTCGATGTTGTCCTAATATCATTTGTCCATTTTACAGTAAAATTTATAAAACTAATGATGAAATTAAATCGGAGGAGCTTGTAAAAGGAATACACAACGCTATATTAGAGATAATAAAGAAGAGAGAAGAGAAGGTAATGACTGGAGAGGGTAGCAGTTTTGGGGTGATTTTCTCCAATTACTTGTAGAGGCTCATCATGATGCCAATGCTAGCCTAAAGATTTCAATAGAAGATTTGGTGGACGAGTGCAAAACATTTTACATTGCTGGTCAAGAATCCACTAGTACTTTGCTTGTGTGGACTATATTTCTTCTAGCAATCCACACAGATTGGCAAGAAAAAGCAAGAAAGGAGGTGCTCAATTTATTTGGCCAACAAAATCCTAACCCGGATGGAATCACAAAACTCAAGACTGTAAGAATGTCTCAAACTTAAATCAATTACTAGTGTAAATGACAGACCATTTAACTCAATTGCAATTCTTAAATTCTTAAGTTTTCTGACATGGTTTCCCATGCAGATGGGTATGATCATTAATGAGTCTCTAAGATTATATCCACCCGTAACTGGAATAGCAAGAAAAGTTGAAAGGGAAGTTAGACTGGGGAAGCTCACTCTTCCGGCTAATTTATTATTGTACATCCCAACTCTTGCACCTCACCATGACCCCAAAATATGGGGAGAAGACGTGCATCTTTTCAAACCAGAGAGATTCTCAGAAGGTATTGCCAAGGCTACTAACAAAAACATAGCTGCTTTTTACCCTTTGGAATAGGGCCTCGAAATTGTGTGGGGTTGAACTTTGCGACAACTGAAGCAAAGATTGCTCTTTCCATGATTCTAACGCTATGCCTTCACCCTTTCCCCAACCTATGTCCACTACCATTTCAGCTTCTTTCCATCGCCCACAACATGGAGTTCAAGTGATGCTACACTCATTGTAAAGACCAGAACTGGCAATAAAATGTGCACAGAATATCCAAATATCAATGCCTTGGGATGTATACTATAGCCTTTATTTTAGTTGTTTCTGAGCTAATTGGGATTTGGTAGCTTGAAGAGTAAGTGAAAATTCACCTGTTACACAAAAAGGAATGAACATTGAATTAATAGAATCTGTAGAGACATGAAGACGGTGTGACCATGAAGATTATGTTGATCATTAGTTAGTGTAACATAATGGCATTTGGAGACTTTTCAGGTATCTCAAGATCTAATACGATCTGGACTGTTGTGTCGTGTGTCTTAATTAAAATCATGACTGTTGTTTTATATGCTTGTGCTTAATTAATTTACTATGATGACCCTTTTTTGATCTTGATTACATGGTTAGTGATCATCTAATATTACACAGAATGAAGACATTAGCGGCACTGATTGGCTGAATACTTAGCTTAACAACCTCATATAGACTATGATGGCAGATACATATGCCAACATGTGTGTAAAAGTTGCTTCATTACAAATTGCGCATACACACACCACAAAAAGCATATAGTTTCTTGTAAAGTATGTTTAATAAAGAAGGTTTGCTGGGATTTAGCAAAAAAAAAAAGGGCTGGGAAGTAAGGTCTCAAGTTAAAAGAAGGGGGATTTTATTTTTATTTTTTCCTTGGAGAGGAGAAATTTGAATATTGGATATCTTCGCTGAAAATAACATTAGGTATAGTTACATTACAAGGTTCTGGGCTAGTAGAATCGAAAAACACTTTGGTAAGACCTCTCTCTCCTATACATGAATAGTGAATTTTAACATGAATTTAGTAGAAATTTATTATATTATTATTATTATTAAGAGGATTCAGAAAGTTAGTTCTTACTTTTTTTACAGTAAAAAATACCCCATAATCTAATTAGATAGCCCTTATTCTTCAAAAATAAAAAATGAGGTTAAAATTGCAATTCAAAAAAAAAAAAAAAAAAAACTATCAGAAAAACTTTTTCCTAAAAATTAGCACACTCTCTTTTATTGTGAAAAATGTTGTGGACGTAGCACCTCTCTTATTTAATATATCTCATGCACGTTTGATATATTTTTTCCCTAAAAAGTAGTATACACTAAACCAGCAGTTTACTCTATTCAAATCCCAAATTTTATAGTATTTTTTAAAAAATTCCTTCCTGTGTAAACTCATTAACAATAGACAAATTCAAATTAAAAAACTAAAAAACTATCAGATAATTCTATATAAATTTCCACTAGAGTCCTAAATAGATTCAAACTTCTCTCCTATTTCTAAAAAAAAAAAAATCTTTTCATCCCACGAACACAAATAAAACTAACACCCCTACTCCTTCCCAAATACAGTTATTTCCAATTATGTTTCTCTCCCACCTATTAGATTGAGGAAAACTGCTTTTACCCTCACTTAACTTTCCTCCAGCGTCGTAAAAAAAATTGGTTTTGGAGTGTGTTCAAAAAAACTATTCATAATTACTCCAAAAAAAAAAAAACTATTCATACAACTAGATTTATTCTCTAAAAGAAGGTATGCAATTAGGAGTGTTCACCAAACTGTATAAACCACACAAATCACAAAAATCGCACCAAAACCGCCCAAAAAATGGCATAACCACACCACCACAAGTAATGCACCACACTGCATTGTGCAGTGCAATTTGCAGTTTTATAATAAGAAAATCGCACACACCGCAATCGCACTAGCACCGCACCTTAGTAAGTGTTGATTAGGAAAGTCAACTCTTAAAATAAAGAAAAACTAACTCAATAGTTTAAAATTTGGACCAAAACAAAGGGAAAAATTAGTTTTGAGCTAGGCAAAAAAATCCTAAAATTTGAAAAATATACCAACTTCAAATCATTCAAACCGCATCTTATACACTCATTGCATATGTGACCACAAAAACGAGGTGCGGTGCAGTTATGATTTTGGCTAAACTTTAAACTGCACCATACTGCACTGCATATGTGATCGCAAAAATAAATTGTTGTACAGTTATGGTTTTAGCTAAACCGCACCGCAAAGTACAGTGCTAAAAATGGCCCAAAACCGCACCACACCTTATCGCGAACACCCCTATATGCAATATTTATTCTCTTCATCTAATGAGATTCTTCCTTATTTATAAGTCCTCATTTTTTTTTTTTTCATGAGTGAAGTTCACCGTTCACCTAAATTTCGCCTCTTACTTGCTTTTCAAGGACAAACACTAAACAACTTCTCCATTAGATCTATAAAATCCAATTAATTCTCTTGTAACTTTTGTGGGTTGGATTTTTGTCTTCTCAATTGGAATTCACAATGGACTTCTTCGATGGTCAAATAAACTCATTTCTTCCGATAATAACAATTTCTTACAGCCAAGTCTTTTCCTTATAATAATCATTTTTATTTGTGAAAAATAAAAAATATATATTTCTAAATTATAATATATGTAAATTATTAACATTTACTCAAAAAATAAAAAGCTTTATGTGTGTGCTTTGAGACTAGTTATATTATTATTATTATTATTATATTAGTTGGAAAAAATAAAATTTAAACCATAGATACCTCTATTGAAAAAAATAAAATAAATAAGAGGTGTGAAATAAGTTACAAGGTGCTTCACTTCTAAAATGGAAAAATATATTAGTGGGATCTCTCCTCACATTAACAGTGAATTTTACTATTAATATACACAGTAGAACTCATTATTTTGTACGAGGAAGAAGTCCGCTATTGTCGTACTTTTATAAAATATTAATTATTCATCTAGAAGGTGGTGTGGGTTGAGATATTTAATGGTGTGCCACGTTTCAGTTTTCTATCAGTTATAGGCTTTTCGAAAAAAAAAAAAAAAAGTCCATTCAATATGTGTGTTCCATGTGGTGCCACGTTGTTGGCATGCAAGGGAGTCAAATTTTTTTCCCATTAGTCATGACTCATGAAGTCATTCGTGATCATGACATTTCTCTTTCTTAAAAAAAGAAAACAGTATCATCTCATTTCATTAATATCAAAACACGAAAATGAGCATAAATTTATATATAGTTATGAATTAAATAACCAAATTATTATATATTAACTAAATATTAATATATTATATATAATTAATTAATTCATATGCTAAATAAGTCTTTGGTTATATCTTAGTATTTTTATTTTTTAAATATAAGATCTTAAATCATTTTTTAAAATTTTATATATTTTGTTAGGTTCTAAAAATTTAGAATTAAATATTTAGAATCATTGTTGTATTGTGTTGGCAAACTGAGAACAAAACATGTCTAGACTAAATGTTTATGCAATGCTTAAATAAGGGTGTTTCAGTTTTCAAGTCTAGCTAATTGCAGAAAAGAAAAGTGAAGTTTTACCTTTCTCGACCGATCGAGAATAAGGTTCGACCGATCAAAAATTTTAGGCACAGTTTCCTAAGAATTTTTAAACAGGCCCAAAGCCCACGAAAACGTTTAGGGTTTCACTTAAACTTCTCTACATATAAAAGAAAAACCCTAGCATGTTTTGAAAGTGCTAAAGAAGATTTGTGTGTTACTCTTTATGAGATTTGAAAGATTTTTTATCTTCTAACTACACAAAAATCTGCTAGAGCCAAAACTACAATCAAGAATCGGTAGAACTAGTTGCTGCATCAAGATCAACAAGTGAAGGTGATCTGAAACCTTTGAGTGGGATCTCAAAGTCACAAGTAAGGTGGCTTATGTTGCTAAAAATCCAAGAAGAGAAGGAGTCTGTGGATTCAAAGCTTGCATGTGGCCGTGTCAGTAAGTTACTACTAGAGGTAGCATTAGATTTAAAGTTAAATCTTTTGTAAAAACTTCAATTCTCTTATAGCGAATTTCGTTTACCTTGAGGATAGTTAGGTCAAATCCTTCCTAGGTTTTTACCTTAAAATGGTTAGTTTCATTAGTTTTTTTGAGTCATCATATCGTGGTATTATTTCTTTTGCCGCATCTTTGCATGATATGATATATTTGTGTTTAACCTAGATCTGAAACTAATTTAAGTAATCACATGGTTAATAAATTAAGTTAAATAATCTGCTTTAAGGGGTCTAAATGAACATACAATTGGTATCAAAACAAGTTAACTCTTGTTTTTAGGTTTTTATACCTAGAGTTGATCCTTGATCCTTGATCCCTTCTATCATGGATAATTTTAAGTGTCTATCTGCTCATATTTGTAATGATTTGAATAAACAGGACACTATTGTTTCTATTAATCTTGTTAATGCCTGTAAAACTCTTCGTAAGGAATTAACTAAATCTATGAAAATTGCTAAGAAATTAAAGGAAGAGTAAAAATTGGCTAATCATGAAAAAAAGAGGAATTGATTGTCTGATTAGATGAATCTAATAAAAAGAATGAATTTTTGAGAAATCAATTTCCCTCTCAAGATGAAAAGTTTGGAACAAAAGTTAGCTAAGTCTGAAGCTAAACTTGAAAATTTGTCTAATTCCAAACTTGCTATTGATAACAAATCTATTTCTATTTCTGTTTCTATTCCTATTAAGTCTAATAACAAAGTTTGTGTTCCTCCTTTCAAGAGGAATCATAAAGAAACGACTTATTTTGCTAGGTTAGACAAAGGTAAAAGTTTTGATGTAGACGCTGAAATTTCTAAACCTATGTCTAAACCTTCTGTTAGAGTGCATAAGAAATTGTGTTTTGTACCTACTTGTCATTTTTGTGGTGTTGTTAGTCATATTAGACCAAATTGTTCTTTGTTGAGGCAAAAATAAAATTGAGACTAGATTTGCTATTAGGAATATCGATGTTCCTAAATTTATTTATGTTTGTTACTTTTGTGGTGTCTCTAGTCACATTCATCCTAACTGTCATAAATTGAAATTTAAGCGTTCTGTGTTTCAGTCTAAGATATATGATGATATTTCTCTACCATAAGTCCAAATAAATTGTTTCATATGCTTTTGAAAAATTCAAGTTGTTGACCTGTGAAAGAAAATTGCAGGATTTCAGTCTTTCTCAGAAGAATAGTGTAATCCCTCAAGTACATTCTACTTCTCATGGTTTTTCACCTACAAAGCCAAAGACGCGTGCTGTATGGGTGAGAAAAGACTTGCCAAGGTGAGTGTTGTTTACTTGTCCTTCATGTAATCCTTTCAATTGTTTGTGGACATGTTTTCTTTCAGTTTTTGGTCGTTTTATTTTCTTAGATTGTTTTGTTAAAAAAAATCCAAAAACATTGAAAATTTTCAAAAAGACAAAAAGATTTTATTTATTTGTATTACGCATCTTCAAGATGTGTAATTAAGGTTGGCCTATGAAATTTACATTTCATGATTGTGTACCTTGTTTAACTTTGATGAGCTTTATTTTTCTGCACTTCGCTAATTTGTGCTATGTAGTACTTATATTGTGTGAGTTGTTTATGGTTTTTAAACACATGCTCTTGATTTTGAAGTCATATTCTTTTGATTGTAAGGACTAAAAAATCCTAGGAGAAAGACATAAATAATCATCTCACCACTGTTACTCGCCAAACATGAACATTTATATGCAAATCATAAAAGCCATGCTTAGTATGGTGTAGCACTTGCACAACAAAATACTTAAGGTGTTATTGTACATTAGTGAAAAGAAGCAAAATCAAAAAAAAAAAAAAAAAAATGCTTCAAAAGAAAAGAAAAAAAAATTACTTGGTTGCAAGCGTGTTTTATAGGAGATGTGGGAGTTATATGATGTAACTCTTTAGGCGATAGTCACTTTCAAACTTATGTGATGAATGATGTAGAAAGTGTGTTTATTCTCCGTTGACATGTCACCTTATGAGTATCTCATGAACTTGCTAGTTGCACACACCACAAGCAAAACTTTGTTAAGTATGGTACATGTGATTGTGTGTTATGTTTTACGGCCTACCAAAATTAAATTTCTTAAAGTGTTTAATGCATTTTTTGGGTGTGAGAAAAGTAAAGAGTTAGGAAATTTGATAAATTTTAATTTCTCTTTGAAAAATTTGGTTTTGAAGATCATTTGAAGTAATAAACATTCATGTCATATTATAAAAACAGTTTTTCAAATGATTCTGCAGAAAATTTCTATTTCTATGAAATTTGACCAATCGAGTCTTTTTTTCAACTGATTGAAATGTGAAGGAGAAAAATGGCTTTTTCTTTTGAAAGTCTTAGGTCCCTTTGATTCCTGCCCGATTCCTTTCGATCAATCGAGCCTGTTTTCATGTGTATTTCGATTAATGCTTGATTCCTCTCAATCAGTCAGATTTCAAATTTTAAAAACAAAAGGGAATTAGATTTGACTTTTTCAATAGAACTTTTGTCTATCTCTTCTATTCCTCTCTCGATCCCTCTTGTCCAAATTTTTTTTTTTGTCATTTTTGTGGTTAAAGATTCAAAGGTTTTCTTCACACACTTAAGGTAAGACTCTTTTAACCTTCCTTTTTCATCTTTTACATGATTACATACATTTTTCATGAAATTTTTAGGGATTTTGCACATTTCAAATTTGGGTTTTTGATGAAAATAGGGTTTTTGATCAATTTTGAACCATGGGTTTTTGTTCATGCATCATTTTAACGTTTCACATGCTTTAATTTCAAAAATTTTGAGTTTATTTGAAAATTTTGAAATTAGGATTCTTGGTTCTTGAGAAATTGGGGATTTTGTGAAATTGAGCAAATTGAGTGAAATTAGCTTCTGATGTTGATGAATTGAGTGATTATAATTTGTATTTTACTTCTTATGGTGTTCAATTTGTCAATATAAGGATTTTTGAGAATTGATTTTTTTTCAAAATTGTTTTACTCATTTTGATTCTTAGTCATGGCTCCTAAGGTTGGTTGGAAATTCAAAACTAGAGCCAATAGGAATCCTAGGTCTACTTCTTTAGGTTTAGCCTGAGGAAATAAAGATCAGTTTTTGTCAGCTAAGTGTGAGGAAACATATGAGACCTTGACTAAGTATAGGTCTATTTGGGGTGAGAGGAAGATAATGTTGAGTGAACTAGATCCTTCTATACGTAGAAACTTGATGTCTAGGAATTGGGTTTCCTTTTGTAAGGTATCTGATCCTCCTCCTACAGCCTTGGTTAGAGAGTTTTACTCTAATCTCTCTACCTATTCTGAGGTTATTGGTGGTCATTATTTGCCTTCCTGGATCTGTGGTCAGGAGTTTACCATCACTAAACAAACTGTTTTTGAGGCTTTAAGAGTGCCTTTAGTTCGTAAACCCACATACTCATGCACTGAGTTTCCTGTTGTTAATGATATGATGTCCTTTTTGTGTGGTCGTCCTGTTTCTTGGGGTTCTAAACCAAGAATCAATTCTTTTGAGTTTGCTGAGCTTAACTCTTTATACTTAAGGATCATATGTCATAACATCTATCCCATTTCCCATGTTCATACTGTTCCCATTGAGTGATGTGCTTTCCTTTATGCTTTCATTACTAATGGTTCTATGTGTTTTCTTTCCATGTTTATACAACCCATTGTTGATATTTATAGGAGTAAGAGTAAGAGTCAAAAGTTATTCTTTCCTATGCTTATTCTTAGGATTTTGAGGTTCTTAGGTTTGTCGGACTTTCCTCCCCTAAAGTTAGTGCATATTACTGCCCTTATAGGATCTACCTACCTTAGACAGAGACAGGCATAGATGAAGAGTGCTGAGCAAAGTACTGGGACTTTTAAGAGACCACAAGGAGATGCTACTACTACCTCTGGTGTTATGCCTACTACTGAGGAGACATTTGTGAATCCGACTACAGCAGTGGATCCTATTGGTGATGCTGAGGATGTTGATCCTACAGTTGCTCCTCCGCTTTCACTTTGTACTATGATGCAGTCTATCATGACTACTCTGGCTGCTAATGGACAACTTCTTGATGAGTTGTTGACGGAGGTTCCCTCATTAAGAATTGATTTTACGGACTACAGCAGATCTTTTCCACCTCCTCCACCCTTTGAGGACTGATTTTGCCTTTGGCAATACATAACAAAAAGGGGGAGTAGATTTAGGACTTTTTGTACATAGGGGGAGTAGACTTATTGTGTTTAAGGGGAGTTTTGATGTATTTACATATCAGTTTTGATTTATTTGGATATTTTCTTTGTGTTTATTTGTCTATTTTATCTTTCATTCACAAACATTGATGTAATGTGGTTATGGATTATGGTAGTTGATGATTATGAGGTTATTCACATTGATGTGTTCACTATCTATTTATGTGTTTTGTGAATTCAAAGTTTAAATTTTGATTTAGAATGTTATACTGTATTTTCCACACATGCGTTTAGAGTTTGTTTTCAGTGTTTCAGAAATTTACAGGTTAATTCTTTCTACAGGTGTTGTTTATTCTAGCAACTAATTGTTAGGAGTTGTGTAAGATTTGTATTAGGGCAATAACTTGTATTTGAAGCTAGTAGTTGATTTAAGCATTACATGTTGTATGTGTGTTTTGTCATGGATTCAAAGGAGGAGATTGTTAGGTTCTAAAGATTTAGAGTTAAATATTCAG
Source organism: Castanea mollissima (assembly GCA_014183005.1). Taxonomy (NCBI): domain Eukaryota; kingdom Viridiplantae; phylum Streptophyta; class Magnoliopsida; order Fagales; family Fagaceae; genus Castanea; species Castanea mollissima. The sequence continues at coordinate 59,207,649 of JACAVU010000004.1, forward strand.
AATCATTGTTGTATTGTGCTGGCAAACCAAAAACAAAACATGTATAGTTTAGGTGTTTAGGCAATGCTTAAATAAGGGTGTTTCAAGTTTCCATGTCCAGCTGATTGCAGGAAAAAAAAAAAAAGTGAAGTTCTGCCTTTCACGACTAATTGAGAATTAGGTTCGACCGATCGAAAATCGCAAGCACAGTTTCTGCAAAATTTTTAAACAAGCTCAAAGTTCACAAAAACGTTTAGGATTTCACTTAAACTTCTCTACATATAAAAGAAAAACTCTAGACACATTTTGAAGGTGTTGAAGAAGACTTATGTATTACTCTTTGTGAGATCTGAGAGGTTTTGTACCTTTTAACTACACAAGAATCTACTAGAGCCAAAATTACAATCAAGGATTGGTAGAACTAGTTACTGTTTTAAGATTAACAAGTGAAAGTGATCTGAAACCTTTGAGTGGGATCTCAAAGCCACAGCAAGCCGGCATGTGTTGCTAAAAGTCCAAGACGAGAAGGAGTCGGTAGATTCAGAAGTTGTACGTGATCGTGTCAGTATGTTAATACTGGAGGTAGCATTAGATTTAGGATTAAATCTTTTGTGAAAACTTCAATTCTCTTATAATGGATTTGGTTTACCTTGAGGATAGCTAGGTCAAATCCTCCCTAGGTTTTTACCTTGAAACGGTTAGTTTCGTTAGTTTTCTTGGATCATCATATCGTGGTGTTATTTGCTTCTCCACATCTTTGCATTATATGATATATGTGTGTTTAACCTAGATCTGAAAATTAATCTAAGTAATTATTTAATTAATAAATTAGGTTAAAAAATCAGCTTTAAGAGGTCTAAACAAACATACATATCTTTAACTAAACATATTTACTATTATTAGCTAATTAGTTATATAAAAGACTAATTATTTATTTTTATACTTTAATTAAATTATTTATGACGTTACCAATCAGACCATCAGTCCAATCCCGGTCGAACCACCAAATCGATAACTAGTCCTTTTTTCAGTTCTTTGTCCATTCCGGTTTTTAAAACCATGGTTTTTGCCACAAATTTAGTGCAATAGATAGACTATTAGTAGTTGAAAAAAATTGCAGATTCATGTGAAAATGAAAAGCAGACACTCACAATCTGTCACATCAGAGTTGTGACAAAAATTGAGGTACAAAAGTTATTGTTCTATGAATAAAATAAGTAATACTCCCTCCATCCCAAATTATTGGACTTCTATTCGATTTTGGGATGTCCCAAAATGAAGTCCTTTTTGGAAAACCAACAAATAAATTTTATAACATACCCCTTACTTTATTTAAAAACTCAATACCCTTCTTGCACTAAAGTTTAAACCAATAATGATAGTTTTGGACACTTGTATATTTTCATATAAAAAAATGTGTTAAATGATGTTCACTTAAAAAGTTCGATTTTCTATACAAACCTTACAAAATGGGACAAAGGAAGTAGCTTAAACAAAGATTGAAATGAAGGAGTGGGGCTTTCTCACGTTTCTTGTGAAGAGTGATTACTCAAATTACTAAAACTGGAATGATGTTTAATTTATGTGTTCATTTTAGAGTCATATTGAAAATTTGTTAACAAGTGCTCTTAGGTCAATTTTTAATAAATCATTTAAAAAAAAAAAAAAAGGTATGACACCACTTTCATTGAAAATATAAAAAAAAAAAAATGTCAAGAAAATTAATTGCGTTTGTTTCCTTATTAAATTTTCCCTTATTTTAAACTAAATGTCTCGATCTCATCTCATCACTCATGAGATATTTGACTTTTTCTAATCTATATCTATATCTATATTCTATATATTACTAAAAGCTGAAGAGTAGCGTTTAATGTTGCTACCCCCACGTTAAGCTACATCAACAGCCATGTCATCATTTTTTGTTTCAAATTTTTCTTATATATATATTTTAAATATTTTCTCATTTAAGGTGACTTAACAACTTCATTATTTAAAAATTAAAATATCTTTTAACCATTATATTTATTATTAATTTTCCAAAACTCTCCCTCCCTTTTACCTCTTCATCTTCCCACTACTTTCTACTTTAATATCATTCTTTCTCTACCTTTTTATCTTCCTTTATTTTGACTCTTCTTATTCTTAACATCTTACTATAAATTTTGATATTTTCTTTTTCATTCTATGCATAGTTTTCTAACCCAAAAAAAAAAGTTACTTCTCTCTCTCTCTCTCTCTCTCTCAATTGTTTTTTCAATTTTTAAAATTTTTTTATTGCATCAATCTTTAGGTTGATGAACTTTTGTGTTAATTAGAATTCTACTTTGGGTTGATGCAATATATTTTGTGTTTTAAGTTGTTATCTTTTATATTCTCTTTGATTAAATACTATCTATTGCATTATACATATAGAATATAATAATATAATGTTATTATATTACATAGATTGAGTGTGTCTAGGCCTATAGGTGAGCAATTTGTAGATTTAAAAGGCTATTGAGAATGAACTTTTTGGATCAAGACTAAAAAAATATGAACTACTATATATTATCTAGATAAAAACTTTTATCATAAATACATTAGTTTTTTTTTTTTTTTGGCCTCAAATTTAAATCACACAAACTTAATAATTTTATATTATGTGTTAGCATCATCTCTTCTTCTTCTCAAAAATATTATGTATCATCTCTAAAGGATGCCAACAATATTGATCTTAAAGGAAAAGTTACATAAAATATTGAGAAAAAATGTTTTATATTACAATCTACTAAAATTTTTTTAAAAATATTTAACCCTTTCTATTTTTCATATCGTTGACGTGTTCTACAACTACCATATGTGTTAACTTAAGTCTTAATATTCTTAAGTTGTTTTGGCAAAAAAAAAAAGTTGTCACAAAAGAGGAGTTCATATAAAGTTTTTTGCAAAATGAAATATATGTTTTGTAAGGCCACCAAACTTGATAATTTGCAAATGATGGAACCACTCACAACAATATTTGCATAGTTATATAGTTCTTGCTAAAGCAATCGAGTATACTTTTAGTCTTCAAAAAACACACATCCACTAGTGGTTAAACGTTCATTTTGGGTAATTTTAACTTTTCATATAATTTTACCTTTACATATCTGTAAGTGCACAATTACACCTGGACCCAAAGACAATTATGGGCTCAGGCCCAATGAGCCTTAAACAATGAAATTTGTAGAGCGTGGGCTTGAAATCTAATTTAGAGGTACTGAACACTTGGCAACAAGCTCAGGTGTAAAGATACTTGTGAATAATAGATAATAATTGCAAATGGACCTCCTCGGACGTGAGCCGAGGACCACTTCTGCATAATTTGTCTCTGCCCCTAGGTTTAGACATAATCTATTACTTGTAAATTCAACCAAATTATAGTACTATGATTAAAAATAAATTCAAAATCAATTTCATTCATCCCAACTAAATTTAAAATCAATTTTATTCCTACTAATAGTCAAATAGTGTACCCTCTCAGTCTCTCTACTCTCTAATGATAATTCCCACGCCAGTACAACATAGGTCTTTGAATAGTTATGGGATATGCCCTCACTCAAAAAAAATGTGAAATATGCCTCACATGTCTTCGAGAAAGAAAGGAAAAGTCAAAATGATGAAAAGTAGGAAATTGGGGTGGGGCATTTTTATGGCTACGTATTAGAAGAGGGGCCAAGTTTTTCTCATAGGGGGGCCAGCTATTAAATGAGAAATTGAGACCTATTTTTTCCTTTTGGGGGGGCGTGGCGCGCATGCATAATTTGCCTCCGCCCCTGGGTTTAGACATAATCTATTACTTGTGAAGAGAAAGTCCCCAATTAGCAACAAAGTCATATATATTATCCTCATCCTTTGGTGTACATGAAGCCCACAAAACTCAATTCAATAAATCCACATTCATCACTATTTAAAAGTTGAAACATCGAGGACAACCATCTAATTCTAAACTTCCCAAAAGTTTCCTTCAGAAAGAGAAAATGGGTGCTGTTGAAATCCTTGTAATCAGTCTTACAAGCTCCCTGTGCCTGTACTTTCTCGTAACTCTCATCCGGGGCCTTCACAAACTATGGTGGACTCCAATTCACATGAAGAATCAATTGAGTTCACAGGGAATCAAAGGTCCTTCCTACAGATTCTTCCATGGAAGCACCAAAAAAATTATCAACATGAAAAAAGAAGCCATGAGCAGGCCAATGAATTTATCACATGACATATTTTCCACAGTTCTACCTCATGTTCACTCGTGGCTTGACAAATATGGTAAATAAATCTTTCAAAGTGATTTAGTCAATTTTAGTAAATTTAGCCATTTTTAATTTTGTTGCCTTTTATTCTTTGGTACAGGTAATAATTATCTTCAATGGATTGGCCCTAAAGCTCAACTGGTTGTTACTGAACCAGAGCTAATCAAAGAGATAATGAACAATAGAGACAACGCTTATCCAAAGCCAGAGACCGCACCCTATACGAAGAAGCTCTTAGGAGATGGGCTTGCGACTTCTGAAGGTGAAAAATGGGCAAAGATGCGGAAACTTGCTAATTCTGCCTTTCATGCAGAGAGCCTCAAAGTAATCTCTTACTCTTAGTCTTACCATTTAGAATTAGCACCATTAATATTGCAATTATTAACCTAGAAAAATATTTTATAAAATAAAAAACTAAACCTTCTATCAATTTTATTATAAAAAATTTACAAACTAGAGAGTCTATGAACATAATTCATGTCACATCAACAATATACATGTAACAAATAAATTTCTTATTACTTTTTGTGTGATTTAAAATTGACACATCTATTTGTAAAGCTAATAGTAAAATTTGTAATATCTATCTATTTTAAATGAACTAAACCCAATAACAAATTAGCATATTATAATATTGACAAAATTCTATCCAAAAAGCATAGATATACAATCTTGGAAATTTTCAAGAGCCTTGTGTAGATGTAATTCAATCAGTTCTTTTTAATATTTCTAACGGAGATATCAATGGTTCAAATTCCTACCCCAACAAATTATTTGTGTATCTAGGGAAAAAATTCTTGGAAATTATTCTAAATTGCTAGAAGAAATTCACTTTTGCAGAATATGATTCCATCAATGATCAGTAGCGTTGAGGTGATGCTAGAGAGATGGAAACATCACGAAGGTAAAGAGATTGAGGTATTTGAAGAATTTAGGCTATTGACATCAGAAGTGATTTCAAGGACAGCTTTTGGGAGCAGTTACTTAGAAGGGAAGAACATTTTTCAGATGTTGACGAAATTGGCCTTGATATCATCCAGAAATGCTTTTAAACTCAGGTTTCCTGGCATCAGGTAAAGTCATTTTAGTTAAACCAACAATTGGGGAACATAGAACTACTCTCCATTAAATACTTAGCGTCCTCATATCCTAATAGCATTCCAAAATGTGGCCCACTCTAACTAGTATGTTGAGGATCATAACTAACCTCAAAATTTTGAAACTAATGCTTGTTGTTGTTAATATACCATTGGTCGATGTTGTCCTAATATCATTTGTCCATTTTTACAGTAAAATTTATAAAACGAATGATGAAATTAAATCGGAGGAGCTTGTAAAAGGAATACACAACGCTATATTAGAGATAATAAAGAAGAGAGAAGAGAAGGTAATGACTGGAGAGGGTAGCAGTTTTGGGGGTGATTTTCTCCAATTACTTGTAGAGGCTCATCATGATGCCAATGCTAGCCTAAAGATTTCAATAGAAGATTTGGTGGACGAGTGCAAAACATTTTACATTGCTGGTCAAGAATCCACTAGTACTTTGCTTGTGTGGACTATATTTCTTCTAGCAATCCACACAGATTGGCAAGAAAAAGCAAGAAAGGAGGTGCTCAATTTATTTGGCCAACAAAATCCTAACCCGGATGGAATCACAAAACTCAAGACTGTAAGAATGTCTCAAACTTAAATCAATTACTAGTGTAAATGACAGACCATTTAACTAAATTGCAATTCTTAAATTCTTAAGTTTTCTGACATTGTTTCCCATGCAGATGGGTATGATCATCAATGAGTCTCTAAGATTATATCCACCCGTAACTGGAATAGCAAGAAAAGTTGAAAGGGAAGTTAGACTGGGGAAGCTCACTCTTCCGGCTAATTTATTATTGTACGTCCCAACTCTTGCACCTCACCATGACCCCAAAATATGGGGAGAAGACGTGCATCTTTTCAAACCAGAGAGATTCTCAGAAGGTATTGCCAAGGCTACTAACAACAACATAGCTGTTTTTTTTCCCTTTGGAATAGGGCCTCGAAATTGTGTGGGGTTGAACTTTGCGACAACTGAAGCAAAGATTGCTCTTTCCATGATTCTACAACGCTATGCCTTCACCCTTTCCCCAGCCTATGTCCACTCACCATTTCAGCTTCTTTCCATTCGCCCACAACATGGAGTTCAAGTGATGCTACACTCATTGTAAAGACCAGAACTGGCAATAAAATGTGCACAGAATATCCAGACATCAATGCCTTGGGATGTATACTATAGCCTTTTATTTTAGTTGTTTCTGAGCTTAATTGATGCTACACTCATTGTAAAGACCAGAACTAGCAATAAAATGTGCACAAAATATCCAGACATCAATGCCTTGGGATGTATACTATAGCCTTTTACTTTTTCTGAGCTTAATTGGGATTTGGTAGCTTGAAGAGTAAGTGAAAATCAACGTGTTACACAAAAAGTGAATGAACATTGAATTAATAGAATCTGTAGAGACATTGAAGACGGGTGACCAATATGAAGATTATGTTGATCATTAGTTAGTGTAACGTAATGACATTTGGAGACTTTTCAGGTATCTCAAGATCTAATACGATCTGGACTGTTTGTCGTGTGTCTTAATTAAAATCATGACTGTTGTTTTATATGCTTGTACTTAATTTTAATTTACTATGACCCTTTTTTGATCTTGATTACATGGTTTGTGATCATCTAATATTACGTAGAATGAAGACATTAGCGGCACTGATTGGCTGAATACTTAGCTTAACAGCCTCATATAGACTATGATGGCAGATACATATGCCAACATGCGTGTAAAAGTTGCTTCATTACAAATTCGCACATACACACACCCACAAAAAAGCATATAGTTTCTTTGTAAAGTATGTTTAATAAAGAAGGTTTGCTGGGATTTAGCAAAAAAAAGGCTTGCTGGGAAGTAAGGTCTCAAGTTAAAAGAAGGGGGATTTTTATTTTTATTTTTTCCTACTGGAGAGGAGAAATTTGAATATTGGATATCTTCACTGAAAATAACATTAGGTATTAGTTACATTACAAGGTTCTGGGCTAGTAAAACCGAAAAACACTTTGGTAAGACCTCTCTCTCCTATACATGAATAGTGAATTTCAACATGAATTTAGGTAAGAAATTTTATTATTATTATTATTATTAAGAGGATTCAGAAAGTTAGTTCTTGCTTTTTTTACTGTAAAATATACCCCTAATCTAATTAGATAGCCCTTATTCTTCAAAAATAAAAAATGAGGTTAAAATTGTAATTCAAAAAAAAAAAAAAAAAACTATCAGAAAAACTTCTTTCTTAAAAATTAGCACACTCTCTTTTATTGTGAAAATGTTGTGGACGTAGCACCTGTCTTAATTAAATATATCTCATGCACGTTTGATATATTTTTTTTCCTAAAAAGTAGTATACACTAAACCAGCAGTTTACTCCATTTCAAATCCCAAATTTTATAGTATTTTTTAAAAAATTCCTTCCTGTGTAAACTCATTAACAATAGACAAATTCAAATTAAAAAACTAAAAAAACTATCAGATAATTCTCTATAAAACTTCCCACTAGAGTCCTAAATAGATTCAAACTTCTCTCCTATTTCTAAAAAACAAAAAATCTTTTCATCCCACGAACACAAATAAAACTAACACCCCCTACTCCTTCCCAAATACTGTTATTTCCAACTTACGTTTCTCTCCCACCTATTAGATTGAGGAAAACTGCTTTTACCCTCACTTAACTTTCCTCCAGCGTCGTAAAAAAAATTGGTTTTGGAGCGTGTTCAAAAAAACTATTCATAATTACTCCAATAAAAAAAAAATTATTCATACAACTAGATTTATTCTCTAAAAGAAGGTATGCAATTAGGGGTGTTCACCAAACTGTATAAACCACACAAACCACAAAAATCGCACCAAACCCGCCCAAATTATGGCATAACCACACCACACCACAAGTAATAGTGCACCACACCGCATTGTGCAGTGCAGTTTGCAGTTTTATAATAAGAAAACCGCACAAATCGCACCGCACCGCACCGCAACCTCTCTATATATTAATACATTTAATTATTTTTAATATTAAATATATTATTAATAGTTTAATAACCATAGTTTTCTATACAAAAAAATAGTTTAATAACCCTAGTAAGTGTTGATTAGGAAAGTCAACTCAAAATAAAGAAAAACTAGCTCAATAGTTTAAAATTTGGACCAAAACAAAGGGAAAAATTAGTTTTGAGCTAGGCAAAAAAATCCTAAAATTTGAAAAATATACCAACTTCAAATCATTCAAACCGCATCTTATACACTCACTGCATATGTGACCACAAAAACGAGGTGCGATGCAGTTATGATTTTGGCTAAACTTTAAACTGCACCATACTGCACTGCATATGTGATCGCAAAAATAAATTGCAGTACAGTTATGGTTTTAGCTAAACCGCACCGCAAAGTACAGTGCTAAAAATGGCCCAAAACCGGACCACACCGCATCGCGAACACCCCTATATGCAATATTTATTCTCTTCATCTAATGAGATTCTTCCTTATTTATAAGTCCTCATTTTTTTTTTCATGAGTGAAGTTCACCGTTCACCTAAATTTCGCCTCTTACTTGCTTTTCAAGGACAAACACTAAACAACTTCTCCATTAGATCTATAAAATTCAATTAATTCTCTTGTAACTTTTGTGGGTTTGATTTTTGTCTTCTCAATTGGAATTCACAATGGACTTCTTCAATGGTCAAATAAACTCATTTCTTCCGATAATAACAATTTCTTACAGCCAAGTCTTTTCCTTATAATAATCATTTTTATTTGTTTGAAAAATAAAAAATATATATTTCTAAATTATAATATATGCAAATTATTAACATTTACTCAAAAAAATAAAAAGCTTTATGTGTGTGCTTTGAGACTAGTTATTATTATTATTATTATTATTATTATTATTATTAGTTGAAAAAAATAAAATTTAAACCATAGATACCTCTATTGAAAAAAATAAAATAAATAAGCGGTGTGAAATAAGTTACAAGGTGCTTCACTTCTAAAATGGAAAAATATATTAGTGGGATCTCTCCTCACATTAACAGTGAATTTTACTATTAATTTACACAGTAGAACTCATTATTTGTACGAGGAAGAAGTCCGCTATTGTCGTACTTTTATAAAATATTAATTATTCATCTAGAAGGTGGTGTAGGTTGAGATATTTAATGGTGTGCCACGTTTCAGTTTTCTATCGGTTATAGGCTTTTCGAAAAAAAAAAAAAAAGTCCATTCAATATGTGTGTTCCATGTGGTGCCACGTTGTTGGCATGCAAGGGAGTCAAATTTTTTTTCCATTAGTCATGACTCATGAAGTCATTCGTGATCATGACATTTCTCTTTCTTAAAAAAAGAAAACAGTATCATCTCATTTCATTAATATAAAAACACGAAAATGAGCATAAATTTATATATAGTTATGAATTAAATAACCAAATTATTATATATTAACTAATATTAATATATTATATATAATTAATTAATTCATATGCTAAATAAGTCTTTGGTTATATGTTAGTATTTTTATTTTTTATCTTCTAACTACACAAAAATCTGCTAGAGCCAAAACTTCAATCAAGAATCGGTAGAACTAGTTGCTGCATCAAGATCAACAAGTGAAGGTGATCTGAAACCTTTGAGTGGGATCTCAAAGTCACAAGCAAGGTGGCTTATGTTGCTGAAAATCCAAGAAGAGAAGGAGTCTGTGGATTCAAAGCTTGTATGTGGCCGTGTCAGTAAGTTACTACTAGAGGTAGCATTAGATTTAAGGTAAAATCTTTTGTAAAAACTTCAATTCTCTAATAGCGAATTTGGTTTACCTTGAGGATAGTTAGGTCAAATCCTTTCCAGGTTTTTACCTTAAAATGGTTAGTTTCATTAGTTTTTTTGAGTCATCATATCGTGGTATTATTTCTTTTTCCGCATCTTTGCATGATATGATATATTTGTGTTTAACCTAGATCTGAAACTAATTTAAGTAATCACTTGGTTAATAAATTAAGTTAAATAATCTGCTTTAAGGGGTCTAAATGAACATACAATTGGTATCAAAACAGGTTAACTCTTGTTTTTAGGTTTTTATACCTAGAGTCGATCCTTGATCCTTGATCCCTTCCATCATGGATAATTTTAAGTGTCTGTCTGCTCATATTTGTAATGATTTGAATAAACAGGACACTATTGTTTCTATTAATCTTGTTAATGCCTGTAAAACTCTTCGTAAGGAATTAACTAAATCTATGAAAATTGCTAAGAAATTAAAGGAAGAGTAAAAATTGGCTAATCATGAAAAAAAGAGGAATTGATTGTCAGATTAGATGAATCTAATAAAAAGAATGAATTTTTGAGAAATCAATTTCCCTCTCAAGATGAAAAGTTTGGAACAAAAGTTAGCTAAGTCTGAAGCTAAACTTGAAAATTTTTCTAATTCCAAACTTGCTATTGATAACAGATCTGTTTCTATTTCTGTTTCTATTCCTATTAAGTCTAATAACAAAGTTTGTGTTCCTCCTTTCAAGAGGAATCATAAAGAAACGACTTATTTTGCTAGGTTAGACAAAGGTAAAAGTTTTGATGTAGACGCTGAAATTTCTAAACCTATGTCTAAACCTTCTGCTAGAGTGCATAAGAAATTTGTTTTTGTACCTACTTGTCATTTTTGTGGTGTTGTTAGTCATATTAGACCAAATTGTTCTTTGTTGAGGCAAAAATTAAAATCTGAGACTAGATTTGCTATTAGGAATATCGATGTTCCTAAATTTATTTATGTTTGTTACTTTTGTGGTGTCTCTAGTCACATTCATCCTAACTGTCATAAATTGAAATTTAAGCGTTCTGTGTTTCAGTCTAAGATATATGATGATATTTCTCTACCATAAGTCCAAATAAATTGTTTCATATGCTTTTGAAAAATTCAAGTTTGTTGACCTGTGAAAGAAAATTGCAGGATTTCAGTCTTTCTCAGAAGAACAGTGTAATCCCTCAAGTACATTCTACTTCTCATGGTTTTTCACCTACAAAGCCAAAGACGCGTGCTGTATGGGTGAGAAAAGACTTGCCAAGGTGAGTGTTGTTTACTTGTCCTTCATGTAATCCTTTCAATTGTTTGTGGACATGTTTTCTTTCAGTTTTTGGTCGTTTTATTTTCTTAGATTGTTTTGTTAAAAAAAATCCAAAAACATTGAAAATTTTCAAAAAGACAAAAAGATTTTATTTATTTGTATTACGCATCTTCAAGATGTGTAATTAAGGTTGGCCTATGAAATTTACATTTCATGATTGTGTACCTTGTTTAACTTTGATGAGCTTTATTTTTCTGCAGTTTGCTAATTTGTGCTATGTAGTACTTATATTGTGTGAGTTGTTTATGGTTTTTAAACACATGCTCTTGATTTTGAAGTCACATTCTTTTTATTGTAAGGACTAAAAAATCCTAGGAGAAAGACATAAATAATTATCTCACCACTGTTACTCGCCAAACATGAACATTTATATGCAAATCATAAAAGCCATGCTTAGTATGGTGTAGCACTTGCACAACAAAATACTTAAGGTGTTATTGTACATTAGTTAAAAGAAGCAAAATCAAAAAAAAAAAAAAAAAAAAATGCTTCAAAAGAAAAGAAAAAAAAATTACTTGGTCGCAAGGGTGTTTTATAGAAGATGTGGGAGTTATATGATGTAACTCTTTAGGCGATAGTCACTTTCAAACTTATGTGATGAATGATGTAGAAAGTGTGTTTATTCTCTGTTGACATGTCACCTTATGAGTATCTCATGAACTTGCTAGTTGCACACACCACAAGCAAAACTTTGTTAAGTATGGTACATCTAATTGTGTGTTATGTTTTACGGCCTACCAAAATTAAATTTATTAAAGTGTTTAATGCATTTTTTGGGTGTGAGAAAAGTAAAGAGTGAGGAAATTTGATAAATTCTAATTTCTCTTTGAAAAATTTGGTTTTGAAGATCATTTGAAGTAATAAACATTCATGTCATATTATAAAAACAGTTTTTCAAATGATTCTGCAGAAAATTTCTATTTCTATGAAATTTGACCAATCGAGTTTTTTTTCAACTGATTGAAATGTGAAGGAGAAAAATGGCTTTTTCTTTTGAAAGTCTTAGGTCCCTTTGATTCCTGCCCGATTCCTTTCGATCAATCGAGCCTGTTTTCATGTGTATTTCGATTCCTGCTTGATTCCTCTCGATCAGTCAGATTTCAAATTTTAAAAACAAAAGGGAATTAGATTTGACTTTTTCAATAGAACTTTTGTCTATCTCTTCTATTCCTCTCTCGATCCCTCTTGTCCAAAAAATTTTTTTTGTCATTTTTGTGGTTAAAGATTCAAAGGTTTTCTTCACACACTTAAGGTAAGACTCTTTTAACCTTCCTTTTTCATCTTCTTACATGATTACATACATTTTTCATGAAATTTTTAGGGATTTTGCACATTTCAAATTTGGGATTTTTGATGAAAATAGGGTTTTTGATCAATTTTGAACCATGGGTTTTTGTTCATGCATCATTTTAACGTTTCACATGCTTTAATTTCAAAAATTTTGAGTTTATTTGAAAATTTTGAAATTAGGATTCTTGGTTCTTGAGAAATTGGGGATTTTGTGAAATTGAGCAAATTGAGTGAAATTAGCTTCTGATGTTGATGAATTGAGTGATTATAATTTGTATTTTACTTCTTATGGTGTTCAATTTGTCAATATAAGGATTTTTGAGAATTTATTTTTTTTCAAAATTTTTTTACTCTTTTTGATTCTTAGTCATGGCTCCTAAGGTTGGTTGGAAATTCAAAACTAGAGCCAATAGGAATCCTAGGTCTACTTCTTTAGGTTTAGCCCGAGGAAATAAAGATCAGTTTTTGTCAGCTAAGTGTGAGGAAACATATGAGACCTTGACTAAGTATAGGTCTATTTGGGGTGAGAGGAAGATAGTGTTGAGTGAACTAGATCCTTCTATACGTAGAAACTTGATGTCTAGGAATTGGGTTTCCTTGTGTAAGGTGTTTGATCCTCCTCCTACAGCCTTAGTTAGAGAGTTTTACTCTAATCTCTCTACCTATTCTGAGGTTATTGGTGGTCATTATTTGCCTTCCTGGATTTGTGGTCAAGAGTTTACCATCACTAAACAAACTGTTTTTGAGGCTTTAAGAGTGCCTTTAGTTCGTAAACCCACATACTCATGCACTAAGTTTCCTGTTGTTAATGATATGATGTCCTTTCTGTGTGGTGGTCCTGTTTCTTGGGGTTCTAAACCAAGAATCAATTCTTTTGAGTTTGCTGAGCTTAACTCTTTATACTTAAGGATCATATGTCATAACATCTATCCCATTTCCCATGTTCATACTGTTCCCATTGAGTGATGTGCTTTCCTTTATGCTTTCATTACTAATGGTTCTATGTGTTTTCTTTCCATGTTTATACAACCCATTGTTGATATCTATAGGAGTAAGAGTAAGAGTCAAAAGTTATTCTTTCCTATGCTTATTCTTAGGATTTTGAGGTTCTTAGGTTTGTCGGACTTTCCTCCCCTAAAGTTAGTGCATATTACTGCCCTTATAGGATCCACCTACCTTAGACAGAGACAGGCATAGATGAAGAGTGCTGAGCAAAGTACTGGGACTTTTAAGAGACCACAAGGAGATGCTACTACTACCTCTGGTGTTATGCCTACTACTGAGGAGACATTTGTGAATCCGACTACAGCTGTGGATCCTATTGGTGATGCTGAGGATGTTGATCCTACAGTTGCTCCTCCGCTTTCACTCTGTACTATGATGCAGTCTATCATGACTACTCAGGCTGCTTATGGACAACTTCTTGATGAGTTGTTGACGAAGGTTGCCTCATTAAGAATTGATTTTACGGACTACAGCAGATCTTTTCCACCTCCTCCACCCTTTGAGGACTAATTTTGCCTTTGGCAATACATTACAAAAAGGGGGAGTAGATTTAGGACTTTTTGTACATAAGGGGAGTAGACTTATTGTGTTTAAGGGGAGTTTTGATGTATTTACATATCAGTTTTGATGTATTTGGATATTTTCTTTGTGTTTATTTGTCTATTTTATCTTTCATTCACAAACATTAATGTAATGTGGTTATGGATTATGGTAGTTGATGATTATGAGGTTATTCATATTGATGTGTTCACTATCTATTTATGTGTTTTGTGAATTCAAAGTTTAAATTTTGATTTAGAATGTTATTATGTATTTTCCACACATGCATTTAGAGTTTGTTTTCAGTGTTTCAGAAATTTACAGGTTAATTCTTTCTACAGGTGTTGTTTATTCTAGCAACTAATTGTTAGGAGTTGTGTAAGATTTGTATTAGGGAAATAACTTGTATTTGAAGCTAGTAGTTGATTTAAGCATTACATGTTGTATGTGTGTTTTGTCATGGATTGCCAAAGGAGGAGATTGTTAGGTTCTAAAGATTTAGAGTTAAATATTCAGAATCATTGTTGTATTGTGCTGGCAAACCAAAAACAAAACATGTATAGTTTAGGTGTTTAGGCAATGCTTAAATAAGGGTGTTTCAAGTTTCCAAGTCCAGCTGATTGCAGGAAAAAAAAAAGTGAAGTTCTTCCTTTCTCAACTAATTGAGAATTAGGTTCGACCAATCGAAAATCGCAAACACAGTTTCTGCAAAATTTTTAAACAAGCCCAAAGTTCACAAAAACGTTTAGGGTTTCACTTAAACTTCTCTACATATAAAAGAAAAACTCTAGACACATTTTGAAGGTATTGAAGAAGACTTATGTGTTACTCTTTGTGAGATCTGAGAGGTTTTGTACCTTTTAACTACACAAGAATCTACTAAAGCCAAAATTACAATCAAGGATTGGTAGAACTAGTTACTGTATTAAGATTAACAAGCGAAAGTGATCTGAAACCTTTGAGTGGGATCTCAAAGCCACAGCAAGCCGGCTTGTGTTGCTAAAAGTCCAAGACGAGAAGGAGTCGGTAGATTCAGAAGTTGTACGTGGTTGTGTCAATAAGTTAATACTGGAGGTAGCATTAGATTTAGGGTTAAATCTTTTGTGAAAACTTCAATTCTCTTATAATGGATTTGGTTTACCTTGAGGATAGCTAGGTCAAATCCTCCCTAGGTTTTTACTTTGAAACGGTTAGTTTCATTAGTTTTCTTGGATCATTATATCATGGTGTTATTTACTTTTCCACATCTTTGCATTATATGATATATGTGTGTTTAACCTAAATCTGAAAATTAATCTAAGTAATTATTTGATTAATAAATTAGGTTAAACAATCAGCTTTAAGAGGTCTAAACAAACATACATATCTTTAACTAAACATATTACTATTATTAGCTAATTAGTTATATAAAAGACTAATTATTTATTTTTATACTTTAATTAAATTATTTATGACGTTACCAATCAGACCATCAGTCCAATCCCGGTCGAACCACGAAATCGATAACTAGTCCTTTTTTCAGTTCTTTGTCCATTCCGGTTTTTAAAACCATGGTTTTTGCCACAAATTTAGTGCAATAGATAGACTATTAGTAGTTGAAAAAAATTGCAGATTCATGTGAAAATGGAAAGCAGACACTCACAATCTGTCACATCAGAGTTGTGACAAAAATTGAGGTACAAAAGTTATTGTTCTATGAATAAAATAATTAATACTCCCTCCATCCCAAATTATTGGACTTCTATTCGATTTTGGGATGTCCCAAAATGAAGTCCTTTTTGGAAAACCAACAAATAAATTTTATAACATACCCCTTACTTTATTTAAAAACTCAATACCCTTCTTGCACTAAAGTTTAAACCAATAATGATAGTTTTGGACACTTGTATATTTTCATATAAAAAAATGTGTTAAATAATGTTCACTTAAAAAGTTCGATTTTCTATACAAACCTTACAAAATGGGACAAAGGAAGTAGCTTAAACAAAGATTGAAATGAAGGAGTGGGGCTTTCTCACGTTTCTTGTGAAGAGTGATTACTCAAATTACTAAAACTGGAATGATGTTTAATTTATGTGTTCATTTTAGAGTCATATTGAAAATTTGTTAACAAGTGCTCTTAGGTCAATTTTTAATAAATCATTAAAAAAAAAAAAAAAGGTATGACACGACTTTCATTGAAAATATAAAATAAAAAAAAATGTCAAGAAAATTAATTGCGTTTGTTTCCTTATTAAATTTTCCCTTATTTTAAACTAAATGTCTCGATCTCATCTCATCACTCATGAGATATTTGACTTTTTCTAATCTATATCTATATCTATATTCTATATATTACTAAAAGCTGAAGAGTAGCATTTAATGTTGCTACCCCCACGTTAAGCTACATCAACAGCCACGTCATCATTTTTTGTTTCAAATTTTTTTTATATATATTTTAAATATTTTCTCATTTAAGGTGACTTAACAACTTCATTATTTAAAAATTAAAATATCTTTTAACCATTATATTTATTATTAATTTTCCAAAACTCTCCCTCCCTTTTACCTCTTCATCTTCCCACTACTTTCTACTTTAATATCATTCTTTCTCTACCTTTTTATCTTCCTTTATTTTGACTCTTCTTATTCTCAACATCTTACTATAAATTTTGATATTTTCTTTTTCATTCTATGCATAGTTTTCTAACCCAAAAAAAAAAAGTTACTTCTCTCTCTCTCTCTCTCTCTCTCTCTCAATTTGTTTTTCAATTTTTTTTAAAATTTTTTATTGCATCAATTCTTTAGGTTGATGAATTTTTGTGTTAATTAGAATTCTACTTTGGGTTGATGCAATATAATTTTGTGTTTTAAGTTGTTATCTTTTATATTCTCTTTGATTAAATACTATCCTATTGCATTATACATATAGAATATAATAATATAATGTTATTATATTACATAGATTGAGTGTGTCTAGGCCTATAGGTTGAGCAATTTGTAGATTTAAAAGGCTATTGAGAATGAACTTTTTGGATCAAGACTAAAAAAATATGAACTACTATATATTATCTAGATAAAAACTTTTATCATAGATACATTAGTTTTTTTTTTTTTTTTGGCCTCAAATTTAAATCACACAAACTTAATAATTTTATATTATGTGTTAGCATCATCTCTTCTTCTTCTACTTCTTCTTCTCAAAAATATTATGTATCATCTCTAAAGGATGCCAACAATATTGATCTTAAAGGAAAAGTTACATAAAATATTGAGAAAAAATGTTTTATATTACAATCTACTAAAATTTTTTTAAAAATCTTTAAACCTTTCTATTTTTCATATCGTTGACGTGTTCTACAACTACCATATGTGTTAACTTAAGTCTTAATATTCTTAAGTTGTTTTGGCAAAAAAAAAAAAGGTTGTCACAAAAGAGGAGTTCATATAAAGTTTTTTGCAAAATGAAATATCTGTTTTGTAAGGCCACCAAACTTGATAATTTGCAAATGATGGAACCACTCACAACAATATTTGCATAGTTATATAGTTCTTGCTAAAGCAATCGAGTATACTTTTAGTCTTCAAAAAACACACATCCACTAGTGGTTAAACGTTCATTTTGGGTAATTTTAACTTTTCATATAATTTTACCTTTACATATCTATAAGTGCACAATTGCACCTAGACCCAAAGACAATTATGGGCTCAGGCCCAATGAGCCTTAAACAATGAAATATGTAGAGCGTGAGCTTAAAATCTAATTTAGAGGTACTGAACACTTGGCAACAAGCTCGGGTGTAAAGATACTTGTGAATAATAGATAATAATTGCAAATGGACCTCCTCGGACTTGAGCCGAGGACCACTTTTGCATAATTTGCCTCTGCCCCTAGGTTTAGACATAATCTATTACTTGTAAATTCAACCAAATTATAGTACTATGATTAAAAATAAATTCAAAATCAATTTCATTCATCCCAACTAAATTTAAAATCAATTTTATTCCTACTAATAGTCTAATAATGTACCCTCTCAGTCTCTCTACTCTCTAATGATAATTCCCACACCAGTACAACATAGGTCTTTGAATAGCTATGGGATATGTCCTCACTCAAAAAAAATGTGAAATATGCCTCACATGTCTTTGAGAAAGAAAGGAAAAGTCAAAATGATGAAAAGTAGGAAATTGGGGTGGGGCATTTTTATGGCTACGTATTAGAAGAGGGGCCAAGTTTTTCTCATAGGGGGACCAGCTCTTAAATGAGAAATTGAGACCTATTTTTTCCTTTTGGGGGGGCGGGGCGCGCATGCATAATTTGCCTCCGCCCCTGGGTTTAGACATAATCTATTACTTGTGAAGAGAAAGTCCCCAATTAGCAACAAAGTCATATATATTATCCTCATCCTAAATATGTTAATGAATTACTAAATTGTTTGTAATATCATCATGGTGTGATCCCACCATTCTAGCAATAATTCAGTACTTTCATTCATATTGGACTTGGTGTACTTGAAGCCCACAAAACTCAATTCAATAAATCCACATTCATCACTAATTAAAAGTTGAAACATCGAGGACAACCATCTAATTCTAAACCTCCCAAAAGTTTCCTTCAGAAAGAGAAAATGGGTGCTGTTGAAATCCTTGTAATCAGTCTTACAAGCTCCCTGTGCCTGTACTTTCTCGTAACTCTCATCCGGGGCCTTCACAAACTATGGTGGACTCCAATTCACATGAAGAATCAATTGAGTTCACAGGGGATCAAAGGTCCTTCCTACAGATTCTTCCATGGAAGCACCAAAAAAATTATCAACATGAAAAAAGAAGCCATGAGCAGGCCAATGAATTTATCACATGACATATTTTCCACAGTTCTGCCTCATGTTCACTCGTGGCTTGACAAATATGGTAAATAAATCTTTCAAAGTGATTTAGTCAATTTTAGTAAATTTAGCCATTTTTAATTTTGTTGCCTTTTATTCTGTGGTACAGGTAATAATTATCTTCAATGGATTGGCCCTAAAGCTCAACTGGTTGTTACTGAACCAGAGCTAATCAAAGAGATAATGAACAATAGAGACAACGCTTATCCAAAGCCAGAGACCGCACCCTATACGAAGAAGCTCTTAGGAGATGGGCTTGCGACTTCTGAAGGTGAAAAATGGGCAAAGATGCGGAAACTTGCTAATTCTGCCTTTCATGCAGAGAGCCTCAAAGTAATCTCTTACTCTTAGTCTTACCATTTAGAATTAGCACCATTAATATTGCAATTATTAACCTAGAAAAATATGTTTAATTGATTTTTATTTTATAAAATAAAAAACTAAACCTTCTATCAATTTTATTATAAAAAATTTACAAACTAGAGAGTCTATGAACATAATTCATGTCACATCAACAATATACATGTAACAAATAAATTTCTTATTACTTTTTGTGTGATTTAAAATTGACACATCTATTTGTAAAGCTAATAGTAAAATTTGTAATATCTATCTATTTTAAATGAACTAAACCCAATAACAAATTAGCATATTATAATATTGACAAAATTCTATCCAAAAAGCATAGATATACAATCTTGGAAATTTTCAAGAGCCTTGTGTAGATGTAATTCAATCAGTTCTTTTTAATATTTCTAACGGAGATATCAATGGTTCAAATTCCTACCCCAACAAATTATTTGTGTATCTAGGGAAAAAATTCTTGGAAATTATTCTAAATTGCTAGAAGAAATTCACTTTTGCAGAATATGATTCCATCAATGATCAGTAGCGTTGAGGTGATGCTAGAGAGATGGAAACATCACGAAGGTAAAGAGATTGAGGTATTTGAAGAATTTAGGCTATTGACATCAGAAGTGATTTCAAGGACAGCTTTTGGGAGCAGTTACTTAGAAGGGAAGAACATTTTTCAGATGTTGACGAAATTGGCCTTGATATCATCCAGAAATGCTTTTAAACTCAGGTTTCCTGGCATCAGGTAAAGTCATTTTAGTTAAACCAACAATTGGGGAACATAGAACTACTCTCCATTAAATACTTAGCGTCCTCATATCCTAATAGCATTCCAAAATGTGGCCCACTCTAACTAGTATGTTGAGGATCATAACTAACCTCAAAATTTTGAAACTAATGCTTGTTGTTGTTAATATACCATTGGTCGATGTTGTCCTAATACATTTGTCCATTTTTACAGTAAAATTTATAAAACGAATGATGAAATTAAATCGGAGGAGCTTGTAAAAGGAATACACAACGCTATATTAGAGATAATAAAGAAGAGAGAAGAGAAGGTAATGACTGGAGAGGGTAGCAGTTTTGGGGGTGATTTTCTCCAATTACTTGTAGAGGCTCATCATGATGCCAATGCTAGCCTAAAGATTTCAATAGAAGATTTGGTGGACGAGTGCAAAACATTTTACATTGCTGGTCAAGAATCCACTAGTACTTTGCTTGTGTGGACTATATTTCTTCTAGCAATCCACACAGATTGGCAAGAAAAAGCAAGAAAGGAGGTGCTCAATTTATTTGGCCAACAAAATCCTAACCCGGATGGAATCACAAAACTCAAGACTGTAAGAATGTCTCAAACTTAAATCAATTACTAGTGTAAATGACAAACCATTTAACTAAATTGCAATTCTTAAATTCTTAAGTTTTCTGACATTGTTTCCCATGCAGATGGGTATGATCATCAATGAGTCTCTAAGATTATATCCACCCGTAACTGGAATAGCAAGAAAAGTTGAAAGGGAAGTTAGACTGGGGAAGCTCACTCTTCCGGCTAATTTATTATTGTACGTCCCAACTCTTGCACCTCACCATGACCCCAAAATATGGGGAGAAGACGTGCATCTTTTCAAACCAGAGAGATTCTCAGAAGGTATTGCCAAGGCTACTAACAACAACATAGCTACTTTTTTTCCCTTTGGAATAGGGCCTCGAAATTGTGTGGGGTTGAACTTTGCGACAACTGAAGCAAAGATTGCTCTTTCCATGATTCTACAACGCTATGCCTTCACCCTTTCCCCAGCCTATGTCCACTCACCATTTCAGCTTCTTTCCATTCGCCCACAACATGGAGTTCAAGTGATGCTACTCTCATTGTAAAGACCAGAACTGGCAATAAAATGTGCACAGAATATCCAGACATCAATGCCTTGGGATGTATACTATAGCCTTTTATTTTAGTTGTTTCTGAGCTTAATTGGGATTTGGTAGCTTGAAGAGTAAGTGAAAATCAACCTGTTACACAAAAAGTGAATGAACATTGAATTAATAGAATCTGTAGAGACATTGAAGACAGGTGACCAATATGGAGATTATGTTGATCATTAGTTAGTGTAACATAATGGCATTTGGAGACTTTTCAGGTATCTCAAGATCTAATACGATCTGGATTGTTTGTCGTGTGTCTTAATTAAAATCATGACTGTTGTTTTGTATGCTTGTGCTTAATTTTAATTTACTATGACCCTTTTTTGATCTTGATTACATGGTTAGTGATCATCTAATATTATGCAGAATGAAGACATTAGCGGCACTAATTGGCTGAATACTTAGCTTAACAACCTCATATAGACTATGATGGCAGATACATATGCCAACATGTGTGTAAAAGTTGCTTCATTACAAATTCGCGCATACACACACCCACAAAAAAGCATATAGTTTCTTTGTAAAGTATGTTTAATAAAGAAGGTTTGCTGGGATTTAGCAAAAAAAAGGCTTGCTGGGAAGTAAGGTCTCAAGTTAAAAGAAAGGAGATTTTTATTTTTATTTTTTCCTACTGGAGAGGAGAAATTTGAATATTGGATATCTTCGCTGAAAATAACATTAGGTATTAGTTACATTACAAGGTTTTGGGCTAGTAGAACCGAAAAACACTTTGGTAAGACCTCTCTCTCCTATACATGAATAGTGAATTTTAACATGAATTTAGGTAAGAAATTTTATTATTATTATTAAGAGGATTCAGAAAGTTAGTTCTTGCTTTTTTTACTGTAAAAAATACCCCTAATCTAATTAGATAGCCCTTATTCTTCAAAAATAAAAAATGAGGTTAAAATTGTAATTCAAAAAAAAAAAAAAACTATCAGAAAAACTTCTTTCCTAAAAATTAGCACACTCTCTTTTATTGTGAAAATGTTGTGGACGTAGCACCTCTCTTATTTAAATATATCTCATGCACGTTTGATATATTTTTTTTCCTAAAAAGTAGTATACACTAAACCAGCAGTTTACTCCATTTCAAATCCCAAATTTTATAGTATTTTTTAAAAAATTCCTTCCTGTGTAAACTCATTAACAATAGATAAATTCAAATTAAAAAACTAAAAAAACTATCAGATAATTCTCTATAAAACTTCCCACTAGAGTCCTAAATAGATTCAAACTTCTCTCCTATTTCTAAAAAACAAAAAATCTTTTCATCCCACGAACACAAATAAAACTAACACCCCCTACTCCTTCCCAAATACTGTTATTTCCAACTTACGTTTCTCTCCCACCTATTAGATTGAGGAAAACTGCTTTTACCCTCATTTAACTTTCCTCCAGCGTCGTAAAAAAAATTGGTTTTGGAGCGTGTTCAAAAAAACTATTCATAATTACTCCAAAAAAAAAAAAAAAAAAACTATTCATACAACTAGATTTATTCTCTAAAAGAAGGTATGCAATTAGGGGTGTTCACCAAACTGTATAAACCACACAAACCACAAAAATCGCACCAAAACCGCCAAAAAAATGGCATAACCACACCACACCACAAGTAATAGTGCACCACATTGCATTGTGTAGTGCAGTTTGCAGTTTTATAATAAGAAAACCACACAAATCGCACCGCACCGCACCGCAACCTCTCTATATATTAATACATTTAATTATTTTTAATATTAAATATATTATTAATAGTTTAATAACCATAGTTTTCTATACAAAAAAATAGTTTAATAACCCTAGTAAGTGTTGATTAGGAAAGTCAACTCAAAATAAAGAAAAACTAGCTCAATAGTTTAAAATTTGGACCAAAACAAAGGGAAAAATTAGTTTTGAGCTAGGCAAAAAAATCCTAAAATTTGAAAAATATACCAACTTCAAATCATTCAAACCGCATCTTATACACTCACTGCATATGTGACCACAAAAACGAGGTGCGATGCAGTTATGATTTTGGCTAAACTTTAAACTGCACCATACTGCACTGCATATGTGATCGCAAAAATAAATTGCAGTACAGTTATGGTTTTAGCTAAACCGCACCGCAAAGTACAGTGCTAAAAATGGCCCAAAACCGCACCACACCGCATCGCGAACACCCCTATATGCAATATTTATTCTCTTCATCTAATGAGATTCTTCCTTATTTATAAGTCCTCATTTTTTTTTTCATGAGTGAAGTTCACCGTTCACCTAAATTTCGCCTCTTACTTGCTTTTCAAGGACAAACACTAAACAACTTCTCCATTAGATCTATAAAATCCAATTAATTCTCTTGTAACTTTTGTGGGTTTGATTTTTGTCTTCTCAATTGGAATTCACAATGGACTTCTTCGATGGTCAAATAGACTCATTTCTTCCGATAATAACAATTTCTTACACCCAAGTCTTTTCCTTATAATAATCATTTTTATTTGTTTCAAAAATAAAAAATATATATTTCTAAATTATAATATATGTAAATTATTAACATTTACTCAAAAAAATAAAAAGCTTTATGTGTGTGCTTTGAGACTAGTTATTATTATTATTATTATTAGTTGGAAAAAATAAAATTTAAACCATAGATACCTCTATTGAAAAAAATAAAATAAATAAGAGGTGTGAAATAAGTTACAAGGTGCTTCACTTCTAAAATGGAAAAATATATTAGTGGGATCTCTCCTCACATTAACAGTGAATTTTACTATTAATTTACACAGTAGAACTCATTATTTTGTACGAGGAAGAAGTTCGCTATTGTCGTACTTTTATAAAATACTAATTATTCGTCTAGAAGGTGGTGTAGGTTGAGATATTTAATGGTGTGCCACGTTTCAGTTTTCTATCGGTTATAGGCTTTTCGAAAAAAAAAAAAAAAAATCCATTCAATATGTGTGTTCCATGTGGTGCCACGTTGTTGGCATGCAAGGGAGTCAAATTTTTTTTCCATTAGTCATGACTCATGAAGTCATTCGTGATCATGACATTTCTCTTTCTTAAAAAAAGAAAACAGTATCATCTCATTTCATTAATATAAAAACACGAAAATGAGCATAAATTTATATATAGTTATGAATTAAATAACCAAATTATTATATATTAACTAAATATTAATATATTATATATAATTAATTAATTCATATGCTAAATAAGTCTTTGGTTATATCTTAGTATTTTTATTTTTTAAATATAAGATCTAAAAGCTTACTTAAATCATTTTTAAAAATTTTATATATTTTGTTAGGTTCTAAAAATTTAGAATTAAATATTTAGAATCATTGTTGTATTGTGTTGGCAAACCGAGAACAAAACATGTCTAGACTAAGTGTTTAGGCAATGCTTAAATAAGGGTGTTTCAGTTTTCAAGTCCAGCTAATTGCAAAAAAGAAAAGTGAAGTGTTACCTTTCTCGACCGATCGAGAATTAGGTTCGACCGATCAAAAATCTTAGGCACAGTTTCTGAAGAATTTTTAAACAGGCCCAAAGCCCACAAAAACGTTTAGGGTTTCACTTAAACTTCTCTACATATAAAAGAAAAACCCTAGCATGTTTTGAAGGTGCTAAAGAAGACTTGTGTGTTACTCTTTATGAGATTTGAGAGATTTTTTATCTTCTAACTGCACAAGAATCTACTAGAGCCAAAACTACAATCAAGAATCGGTAGAACTAGTTGCTGCATCAAGATCAACAAGTGAAGGTGATCTGAAACCTTTGAGTGGGATCTCAAAGTCACAAGCAAGGTGGCATATGTTGCTGAAAATCCAAGAAGAGAAGGAGTCTGTGGATTCAAAGCTTGCATGTGGCCATGTCAGGAAGTTACTACTAGAGGTAGCATTAGATTTAAGGTTAAATCTTTTGTAAAAACTTCAATTCTCTTATAGCGAATTTGGTTTACCTTGAGGATAGTTAGGTCAAATCCTTCCCAGGTTTTTACCTTAAAATGGTTAGTTTCATTAGTTTTTTTGAGTCATCATATCGTGGTATTATTTCTTTTTCCTCATCTTTGTATGATATGATATATTTGTGTTTAACCTAGATCTGAAACTAATTTAAGTAACCACTTGGTTAATAAATTAGGTTAAATAATCTGTTTTAAGGGGTCTAAATGAACATACAATTGGTATCAAAACAGGTTAACTCTTGTTTTTAGGTTTTTATACCTAGAGTCGATCCTTGATCCCTTCTATCATGGATAATTTTAAGTGTCTGTCTGCTCATATTTGTAATGATTTGAATAAAAAGGACACTATTGTTTCTATTAATCTTGTTAATGCCTGCAAAACTCTCCGTAAGGAATTTACTAAATCTATGAAAATTGCTAAGAAATTAAAGGAAGAGTAAAAATTGGCTAATCATGAAAAAAAGAGGAATTGATTGTCAGATTAGATGAATCTAATAAAAAGAATGAATTTTTGAGAAATCAATTTCCCTCTCAAGATGAAAAGTTTGGAACAAAAGCTAGCTAAGTCTGAAGCTAAACTTGAAAATTTGTCTAATTCCAAACTTGCTATTGATAACAGATCTGTTTCTGTTTCTGTTTCTATTCCTATTAAGTCTAATAACAAAGTTTGTGTTCCTCCTTTCAAGAGGAATCATAAAAAAACGACTTATTTTGCTAGGTTAGACAAAGGTAAAAGTTTTGATGTAGACGCTAAAATTTCTAAACCTATGTCTAAACCTTCTGTTAGAGTGCATAAGAAATTTATTTTTGTACGTACTTGTCATTTTTGTGGTGTTGTTAGTCATATTAGACCAAATTGTTCTTTGTTGAGGCAAAAACCAAAATCTGAGACTAGATTTGCTATTAGGAATATCGATGTTCCTAAATTTATTTATGTTTGTTACTTTTGTGGTGTCTCTAGTCACATTCATCCTAATTGTCATAAATTGAAATTTAAGCGTTCTGTGTTTCAGTCTAAGATATATGATGATATTTCTCTACCATAAGTCCAAATAAATTGTTTCATATGCTTTTGAAAAATTTAAGTTTGTTGACCTGTGAAAGAAAATTGTAGGATTTCAGTCTTTCTCAAAAGAATAGTGTAATCCCTCAAATACATTCTACTTCTCATGGTTTTTCACCTACAAAGCCAAAGACGCGTGCTGTATGGGTGAGAAAAGACTTGCCAAGGTGAGTGTTGTTTACTTGTCCTTCATGTAATCCTTTCAATTGTTTGTGGACATGTTTTCTTTCAGTTTTTGGTTGTTTTATTTTCTTAGATTGTTTTGTTAAAAAAAATCCAAAAACATTGAAAATTTTCAAAAAGACAAAAAGATTTTATTTATTTGTATTACGCATCTTCAAGATGTGTAATTAAGGTTGGCCTATGAAATTTACATTTCATGATTGTATACCTTGTTTAACTTTGATGAGCTTTATTTTTCTGCACTTTGCTAATTTATGCTATGTAGTACTTATATTGTGTGAGTTGTTTATAGTTTTTAAACACATGCTCTTGATTTTGAAGTCACATTCTTTTGATTGTAAGGACTAAAAAATCCTAGGAAAAAGACATAAATAATTATCTCACCACTGTTACTCGCCAAACATGAACATTTATATGCAAATCATAAAAGCCATGCTTAGTATGGTGTAGCACTTGCACAGCAAAATACTTAAGGTGTTATTGTACATTAGTGAAAAGAA
Source organism: Castanea mollissima (assembly GCA_014183005.1). Lineage (NCBI taxonomy): Eukaryota > Viridiplantae > Streptophyta > Magnoliopsida > Fagales > Fagaceae > Castanea > Castanea mollissima. The sequence goes on from JACAVU010000004.1 coordinate 59,234,754, forward strand.
GCAAAATCAAAAAAAAAAAAAATATATATATATATATGCTTCAAAAGAAAAGAAAAAAAAATTACTTGGTTGCAAGCGTGTTTTATAGGAGATGTGGGAGTTATATGATGTAACTCTTTAGGCGATAGTCACTTTCAAACTTATGTGATGAATGATGTAGAAAGTGTGTTTATTCTCTATTGACATGTCACCTTATGAGTATCTCATGAACTTGCTAGTTGCACACACCACAAGCAAAACTTTGTTAAGTATGGTACATGTGATTGTGTGTTATGTTTTACGGCCTACCAAAATTAAATTTCTTAAAGTGTTTAATGCATTTTTTGGGTGTGAGAAAAGTAAAGAGTGAGGAAATTTGATAAATTTTAATTTCTCTTTGAAAAATTTGGTTTTGAAGATCATTTGAAGTAATAAACATTCATGTCATATTATAAAAACAATTTTTCAAATGATTCTGCAGAAAATTTCTCCAGAATTTTTCAAAATTTCTATTTCTATGAAATTTGACCAATCGAGTCTTTTTTTCAACTGATTGAAATGTGAAGGAGAAAAATGGCTTTTTCTTTTGAAAGTCTTAGGTCCCTTTGATTCCTGCCCGATTCCTTTCGATCAATCGAGCCTGTTTTCATGTGTATTTCGATTCCTGCTTGATTCCTCTCGATCAATCAGATTTCAAATTTTAAAAACAAAAGGGAATTAGATCTAACTTTTTCAAAAGAACTTTTGTCTATCTCTTCTATTCCTCTCTCGATCCCTCTTGTCCAAAAAATTTTTTTTTGTCATTTTTGTGGTCAAAGATTCAAAGGTTTTCTTCACACACTTAAGGTAAGACTCTTTTAACCTTCCTTTTTCATCTTTTTACATGATTACATACATTTTTCAGGAAATTTTTAGGGATTTTGCACATTTCAAATTTGGGATTTTTGATGAAAATAGGGTTTTTGATCCATTTTGAACCATGAGTTTTTTTTCATGCATCATTTTAACGTTTCACATGCTTTAATTTCAAAAAATTTGAGTTTATTTGAAAATTTTGAAATTAGGATTCTTGGTTCTTGAGAAATTGGGGATTTTGTGAAATTGAGCAAATTGAGTGAAATTAGCTTCTGATGTTGATGAATTGAGTGATTATAATTTGTATTTTACTTCTTATGGTGTTCAATTTGTCAATATAAGGATTTTTGAGAATTGATTTTTTTTCAAAATTGTTTTACTCTTTTTGATTCTTAGTCATGGCTCCTAAGGTTGGTCGGAAATTCAAAACTAGAGCCAATAGGAATCCTAGGTCTACTTCTTTAGGTTTAGCCCGAGGAAATATAGATCAGTTTTTGTCAGCTAAGTGTGAGGAAACATATGAGACCTTGACTAAGTATAGGTCTATTTGGGGTGAGAGGAAGATAGTGTTGAGTGAACTAGATCCTTCTATACGTAGAAACTTGATGTCTAGGAATTGGGTTTCCTTGTGTAAGGTGTCTGATCCTCCTCCTACAGCCTTGGTTAGAGAGTTTTACTCTAATCTCTCTACCTATTCTAAGGTTATTGGTGGTCATTATTTGACTTCCTGGATCTGTGGTCAAGAGTTTACCATCACTAAACAAACTGTTTTTGAGGCTTTAAGAGTGCCTTTAGTTCGTAAACCCACATACTCATGCACTGAGTTTCCTGTTGTTAATGATATGATGTCCTTTCTATGTGGTCGTCTTGTTTCTTGGGGTTCTAAACCAAGAATCAATTCTTTTGAGTTTGCTGAGCTTAACTCTTTATACTTAAGGATCACATGTCATAACATCTATCCCATTTCCCATGTTCATACTGTTCCCATTGAGTGATGTGCTTTCCTTTATGCTTTCATTACTAATGGTTCTATGTGTTTTCTTTCCATGTTTATACAAACCATTGTTGATATCTATAGGAGTAAGAGTAAGAGTCAAAAGTTATTCTTTCCTATGCTTATTCTTAGGATTTTTAGGTTCTTAGGTTTGTTGGACTTTCCTCCCCTAAAGTTAGTGCATATTACTGCCCTTATAGGATCCACCTACCTTAGACAGAGACAGGCATAGATGAAGAGTGCTGAGCAAAGTACTAGGACTTTTAAGAGACCACAAGGAGATGCTACTACTACCTCTGGTGTTATGCCTACTACTGAGGAGACATTTGTGAATCCGACTACAGCTGTGGATCCTATTGGTGATGCTGAGGATGTTGATCCTACAGTTGCTCCTTCGCTTTCACTCTGTACTATGATGCAGTCTATCATGACTACTCTGGCTGCTTATGGACAACTTCTTGATGAGTTGTTGACGGAGGTTGCCTCATTAAGAATTGATTTTACGGACTACAGCAGATCTTTTCCACCACCTCCACCCTTTGAGGACTGATTTTGCCTTTGGCAATACATAACAAAAAGGGGGAGTAGATTTAGGACTTTTTGTACATTGGGGGAGTAGACTTATTGTGTTTAGGGGGAGTTTTGATGTATTTACATATCAGTTTTGATGTATTTGGATATTTTCTTTGTGTTTATTTGTCTATTTTATCTTTCATTCACAAACATTGATGTAATGTGGTTATGGATTATGGTAGTTGATGATTATGAGGTTATTCATATTGATGTGTTCACTATCTATTTATGTGTTTTGTGAATTCAAAGTTTAAATTTTGATTTAGAATGTTATACTGTATTTTCCACATATGCATTTAGAGTTTGTTTTCAATGTTTCAGAAATTTACAGGTTAATTCTTTCTACAGGTGTTGTTTATTCTAGCAACTAATTGTTAGGAGTTGTGTAAGATTTGTATTAGGGCAATAACTTGTATTTGAAGCTAGTAGTTGATTTAAGCATTACATGTTGTATGTGTGTTTTGTCATGGATTGCCAAAGGAGGAGATTGTTAGGTTCTAAAGATTTAGAGTTAAATATTCAGAATCATTGTTGTATTGTGCTGGCAAACCAAAAACAAAACATGTATAGTTTAGGTGTTTAGGCAATGCTTAAATAAGGGTGTTTCAAGTTTCCAAGTCCAGCTGATTGCAGGAAAAAAAAAAAGGTGAAGTTCTGCCTTTCTCGACTAATTGAGAATTAGGTTCGACCGATCGAAAATCGCAAGCACAGTTTCTGCAAAATTTTTAAACAAGCCCAAAGTTCACAAAAACGTTTAGGGTTTCACTTAAACTTCTCTACATATAAAAGAAAAACTCTAGACACATTTTGAAGGTGTTGAAGAAGACTTATGTGTTACTCTTTGTGAGATCTGAGAGGTTTTGTACCTTTTAACTACACAAGAATCTACTAGAGCCAAAATTACAATCAAGGATTGGTAGAACTAGTTACTGTATTAAGATTAACAAGCGAAAGTGATCTGAAACCTTTGAGTGGGATCTCAAAGCCACAGCAAGTCGGCTTGTGTTGCTAAAAGTCCAAGACGAGAAGGAGTCGGTAGATTCAGAAGTTGTACGTGGTCGTGTCAGTAAGTTAATACTGGAGGTAGCATTAGATTTAGGGTTATATCTTTTGTGAAAACTTCAATTCTCTTATAATGGATTTGGTTTACCTTGAGGATAGCTAGGTCAAATCCTCCCTACGTTTTTACCTTGAAACGATTAGTTTCATTAGTTTTCTTGGATCATCATATCGTGGTGTTATTTACTTTTCCGCATCTTTGCAATATATGATATATGTGTGTTTAACCTAGATCTGAAAATTAATCTAAGTAATTATTTGGTTAATAAATTAGGTTAAACAATTAGCTTTAAGAGGTCTAAACAAACATACATATTTTTAACTAAACATATTTACTATTATTAGCTAATTAGTTATATAAAAGACTAATTATTTATTTTTATACTTTAATTGAATTATTTATGACATTACCAATCAGACCATCAGTCCAATCCCGATCGAACCACGAAATCGATAATTAGTCCTTTTTTCAGTTCTTTGTCCATTCCGGTTTTTAAAACCATGGTTTTTGCCACAAATTTAGTGCAATAGATAGACTATTAGTAGTTGAAAAAAATTGCAGATTCATGTGAAAATGAAAAGCAGACACTCACAATCTGTCACATCAGAGTTGTGACAAAAATTGAGGTACAAAAGTTATTGTTCTATGAATAAAATAATTAATACTCCCTCCATCCCAAATTATTGGACTTCTATTCGATTTTGGGATGTCCCAAAATGAAGTCCTTTTTGGAAAACCAACAAATAAATTTTATAACATACCCCTTACTTTATTTAAAAACTCAATACCCTTCTTGCACTAAAGTTTAAACCAACAATGATAGTTTTGGACACTGGTATATTTTCATATAAAAAAAATGCGTTAAATGATGTTCACTTAAAAAGTTCGATTTTCTATACAAACCTTACAAAATGGGACAAAGGAAGTAGCTTAAACAAAGATTGAAATGAAGGAGTGGGGCTTTCTCACGTTTCTTGTGAAGAGTGATTACTCAAATTACTAAAACTGGAATGATGTTTAATTTATGTGTTCATTTTAGAGTCATATTGAAAATTTGTTAACAAGTGCTCTTAGGTCAATTTTTAATAAATCATTTAAAAAAAAAAAAAAGGTATGACACCACTTTCATTGAAAATATAAAATAAAAAAAAATGTCAAGAAAATTAACTGCGTTTGTTTCCTTATTAAATTTTCCCTTATTTTAAACTAAATGTCTCGATCTCATCTCATCACTCATGAGATATTTGACTTTTTCTAATCTATATCTATATCTATATTCTATATATTACTAAAAGCTGAAGAGTAGTATTTAATATTGCTACCCCCACGTTAAGCTACATCAACAGCCACGTCATCATTTTTTGTTTCAAATTTTTCTTATATATATATTTTAAATATTTTCTCATTTAAGGTGACTTAACAACTTCATTATTTAAAAATTAAAATATATTTTAACCATTATATTTATTATTAATTTTCCAAAACTCTCCCTCCCTTTTACCTCTTCATCTTCCCACTACTTTCTACTTTAATATCATTCTTTCTCTTCCTTTTTATCTTCCTTTATTTTGACTCTTCTTATTCTCAACATCTTACTATAAATTTTGATATTTTCTTTTTCATTCTATGCATAGTTTTCTAACCCAAAAAAAAAAAGTTACTTCTCTCTCTCTCTCTCTCTCTCTCAATTTGTTTTTCAATTTTTTTAAAATTTTTTTATTGCATCAATTCTTTAGGTTGATGAACTTTTGTGTTAATTAGAATTCTACTTTGGGTTGATGCAATATAATTTTGTGTTTTAAGTTGTTATCTTTTATATTCTCTTTGATTAAATACTATCCTATTGCATTATACATATAGCATATAATAATATAATGTTATTATATTACATAGATTGAGTGTGTCTAGGCCTATAGGTTGAGCAATTTGTAGATTTAAAAGGCTATTGAGAATGAACTTTTTGGATCAAGACTAAAAAAATATGAACTACTATATATTATCTAGATAAAAACTTTTATCATAGATACATTAGTTTTTTTTTTTGGCCTCAAATTTAAATCACACAAACTTAATAATTTTATATTATGTGTTAGCATCATCTCTTCTTCTTCTTCTTCTTCTCAAAAATATTATGTATCATCTCTAAAGGATGCCAACAATATTGATCTTAAAGGAAAAGTTACATAAAATATTGAGAAAAAAATGTTTTATATTACAATCTACTAAAATTTTTTTAAAAATATTTAAACCTTTCTATTTTTCATATCGTTGACATGTTCTACAACTACCGTATGTGTTAACTTAAGTCTTAATATTCTTAAGTTGTTTTGGCAAAAAAAAAAAAGTTGTCACAAAAGAGGAGTTCATATAAAGTTTTTTGCAAAATGAAATATCTGTTTTGTAAGGCCACCAAACTTGATAATTTGCAAATGATGGAACCACTCACAACAATATTTTCATAGTTATATAGTTCTTGCTAAAGCAATCGAGTATACTTTTAGTCTTCAAAAAACACACATCCACTAGTGGTTAAACATTCATTTTGGGTAATTTTAACTTTTCATATAATTTTACCTTTACATATCTGTAAGTGCACAATTGCACCTGGACCCAAAGACAATTATGGGCTCAGGCCCAATGAGCCTTAAACAATGAAATTTGTAGAGCGTGGGCTTGAAATCTAATTTAGAGGTACTGAACACTTGGCAACAAGCTCGGGTGTAAAGATTCTTGTGAATAATAGATAATAATTGCAAATGGACCTCCTCGGACGTGAGCCGAGGACCACTTCTGTATTAATTCTCTTTCTCTGAAATGTTACAATTCTTAATTTCTTTCTTTTTAACTGACCGATCCCCATTTTCTTGAGCCTTCACCCCCTTTAAATACTTCTTCCTTTAGTGCTTTATCCACGTGTTGCTCCAGTCTCCTCCCCCCTAGATATTTCTTCTCTTAATGCTTTGAATAGTAGCCAGAAGTTTCGGTTCTACTGTTCAGGGGTCACTTCCCCATTAATGCGGCCAGCGAGGTAGGTGTAGAGTCTTTAATGTAGAGGTGGCAGCCTTTGCCTATGATATTTTTCTTACACCGGTGTACCCAAAAGGTTCGGGGATTCCCCCTTTTAACCAACAGTCTTTCCGGAACTCTGCCTTGACCTTCATAGTTGATCTCCGAGTTTTCTTGGGTCTGTCCAAGGAGAAACTTACCCTCAGATATGTCCTCGGACCCTCGGCATATGGGCCGATTTGCAGTACTAACAAGTTCTTAACTCAAGGACAGATCGGCCCTCCTTGCTAGAGCCCAAAGATCCAAATGCCTGCTTGAGTCCTTTTATTCCCCATAATAGCCCCTCAAAACTCTATTTTTCAGCATCTGAGGAGAAAAATAGGGTTTTCATCCAACGAGAACTTATTCCACACGTTTTGTAAATAACTACACGTGTGGAGATCATTTCGTGTTCCAGAGGATGCCACCTGGCGGTTTCAGTTTCAAAAATGCGCGCATTTATGACCGTAAGTTACACCTTGTCCCCCACTTTCAACGGTGAGATGAGCATCTAACGACCCTTGTTACCCCCTAAAAATTTGGGCAAGATGAATGCAATTTTGAGGCCGCTTCCCGCACGTCATGACGCTTAGGAAACATGCGCATTCATTTATTTCTTCAGAGGCTAATCCCATCAAAACATCAGCAGTTGCCTTTTCTCTGCAGAAATCCATGGAAACTCGCACAACTTCGAACTTGTAAGTTCCTACTTCTTATTTAACCCATTCTCCTCGGATCCTGTCCTCGGCTCCCATTTTAACCACTTTCCCTCTTAAAACTCAATCTTTTGTTCCTTTCTGATGGGTAAATTTAAGTGTTTAGTTGACACCGTCGCTGGGATGGAAGGTTTTAGAGCCAAGTATCACATTCCCAGTGATGTAGGTTTAAGATACTGTCCGGCGGAAGCCGTGGTCGATTCTAGGAAAACAAGAGAGGTTATCATTCCGATTATTGCCTTCATAGAAGGTGGGATGACCCTCCCTATGAGAAGCGTGACCAGGGAATACGTCCACAATCACCGGTTGTGTCCCGACCAGTGTGCTCCCAACGTCTTTAGAGTCTTAGGAAGCGTCGACGCTCTAAATGAGCAGATGGGTCTAAACCTTACCTGGCATGACGTCGCATTTATGTACGAATGCCACAAACTCACTAGGATAGGTTATTACATCAAATCCCGCTCTAGCATAGTTAGGTTGATCTCCTGTCTGCCCAAGTCCAATAAAGGCATGAAGGACGACTACCTCATCGCCTCAGGCAACTGGCACGACGGCCCCCACTGCCCAGTTGAGTGGGGAGATCCAGGTGCGACTCCTTAGGATCTAACTTCCCATCCCATAACTCCATCTAAGCATCTTAGAATGTCATTTGCATTTACAAACTGTTTGACTTTGATTTATCACATGTCTTAAAAATCTGACCATGTTTGTCTGTTTTGGTGTCTTCCCTTGCAGATAAGCAGCACGTGTGCCCGCGCTTGAGCCACTGTAACGTTGTAGATTTGAACCGAGTGCTTCGCTCAGAGGTGTTCGTGAGTGAAGACTTACAACTTAGGGCGGCTCATCTGATATTAGGGTACGACCCTATCTCCTCGGACTTCCAGGAGATTGAGAACGCCATCGTTGCGGGTGACCGGAGACGTAGGCGAATCAACGTTGCCAGGCCGCATTTCTTAGCCGACCACGATATTCCCGATGATCTCCACACAATCCTATACACGCAACCCCTCGCGGCGATCCCCCTCGCAGCACACTCTCAGGCAACCGCTATCCCAGAGGAGCAAGTGTCCTCGTCGAACACGTTAGAGGAGGAGATAGAACAGTTTCAACTCGAGGACGTCCAACAACCTCGGGTAAACCCGTTCGTCATCCTTTTTGACGAGGAGGAAGAGGCCGCCGAGACCTCTGGGATCCCGGGCCTAGTGATAGTACGTCCAGACAACAGCTCTGTTGAAGAGGACATGGACGCGCTTAAGGGCCTCATGATCGCGAGAGGTGAAAAAGTTGCTAAGAAGGGGGCGAGGGGATCCCAAGCTCCCCCAGCCTTACCACCACCCCCTCCCCCAGCCGATCCTAAGCCTACTGCCGACGATCCGAAGAAGAAAAGGAAGGTGGAGGCTGAGGGGACTGGTGGCAAGGAGCAGAAAATGCTGAAACAGCAGCCACCGTCGGCCCAGCAGCAGAAGCTGGACAAGGACAAAGGGCGCGCCCATTCAGCTGAAAGTGGGGAGATCAGAGACATGGCTGAGGTGCGCCGAGCACCTGCTATGTGGTCTCCCGAACTGAGACTGGATGGAGCGCCAATTCCCCTTTAGTCTACGATCAAGGCGTTCCAACAAGGCCATGCTCTCCACCTGGCCGATGCATTGGAGCGCCCACTTCTGCTGCCCAAGGACATGGAAGCCTTGGAAAAAATGAGCCAGCCTCAGCAGTTCCTTTCCTTGAAAAGGGACTTAGCTTTGGTAAGCTTCATTTCATTCTTGTATTTTTAGGGTTATTTGTAAATTTCGTCGTATATTTAACCCCCTAACACTTATCGCAGGCCATTCAAGAAGTTTTTGCTGCCGAGAAATTCATGGAGGATTCTAGGAAGCGAATTGGAATGGAACAGGAAATAAGGCAAGAGACAGAAAAGTCCCTGTGCCAGGCCCTGGTGGAGAATGGAAAGCTTACCTCCTAGCTGGCTGATTTGAAGAGAGAGAGAGATGGTGCTGAAGCCAGTTTGAAAACCATGAAGAATCAAGTGGAGGGGCAACGCAAGCTTCTTCACCAAAAGGACGACAAGCTCTCCCAAGCCCAAAGGGCACGCTCTGACTTGGAAAAGGAGCTTGCGCAGATGAAGGAGGAAGCTCTCGCCCACAAGCACACTCTAGAGGCTGCAAAGCAGGCCAGCTACTAGGAGGGAGTGGTTGCAACACAGGACCAGCTGACAGAAGCTTTCGAGGCATTGTGCCGAAAATACTGTCAACAGGTCTGGGGGGAGGCCTTAAACGTAGCAGGGGTTCCTCAAGCTTCCGAGCTGAGGAAGCCCGAGAACGTTTGGCTTCCCCTTGACATACAGGAGATAGAAGATGCTCCTGTTGTCGCCTCTCCTGCCCTTCCTCCTATGATGCCAGAACTCGTTCCTGATCCTACAGAACCTGAAGGTTCCCATAAAGAGAAGGACGGGTGTGGAGGTGCCGAGAAGGAGCAAATTCAGAACGTGGAGCCCCTCATTCCTTCAACAGACAAAGGGAAACAAGTCTTGTCTACCTTTGAGTTGGAGCTGAAGAACACTGAGGCTGGCAACAGCTCCCTCCAAGACCCCCCTCCCCAAGCTTAGGGTCTAGCATAGGACTTTTTTGTACTCCCTTTTTTTTTTTTTTTTATATGATGATGTATTCCCTTTATAATTAATGAAGAACAATTTTACTCTATTTCCATTCGAGTTGTATTTATTTCACTTTATCCTTTTTATACTTGTCATGAAAGTTTTTACTAACACATAGCTAAAGACAGAACAAAACAAACAAGTCTAACTCCAGAAGTTGAACAATTATAACCTTTAAACAGCCATGCGCGTATTTGCTTTGCAAAGTAAAATATTTAAGAACCTGACAGAAACTAACTTAGTTTGGATACTATACAATGCCTTAGTTAGAAAACCCACATGATGGTTAAACTTTGTAATCTGAGGTATCACTTTTAGTAGGATGTAAGGTCCGAGGACCATTCCTTACAAAAATTTGTTTAACACTTAAAGATATAGAACCTAAGATCCAAGTTAACGAATGGTAAGATACTGATTTCCACAAAGTGTGTGATAAGAATAAGAACAGTGACTAAGGTTCTGTTTAACAAATGATAAGATATCAATTTTCACAAGGTTTTTGGTCCGAGGACCATGCTTAACCAAGTTTCTGTTTGACACTTAGTGACAGTAACTTCAAATGTCAATTTTCCCAAAGTAGGAGGTCCGAGGACCCAGCATAACTAAGATTCTTTTTAAAAAATGACAAGATATCAATTTTCATAAGATTTGTGGTCCGAGGACCATACTTAACCAAGTTTCTGTTTGACACTTAGTAACAGTAGCTTCAAATGTCAATTTTCCCAAAGTAGGAGGTCCAAGGACCTGGCATAACTAAGGTTCTATTTAACAAATGATAAGATATTAATTTCCACAAAGTTTGTGGTCCGAGGACCATACTTAACCAAGTTTCTGTTTGACACTTAGTAACAGTAACTTCAAATGTTAATTTTCCCAAAGTAGGAGGTCCGAGGACCCGGCATAACTAAGGTTCTGTTTAACAAATGATAAGATATCAATTTCCACAAGGTTTGTGGTCTGAGGACCATACTTAACCAAGTTTCTGTTTGACACTTAGTAACAGTAACTTCAAATATTAATTTTCCCAAAGTAGGAGGTCCGAGGACCCGGCATAACTAAGGTTCTGTTTAACAAATGATAAGATATCAATTTCCACAAGGTTTGTGGTCCGAGGACGATACTTAACCAAGTTTCTGTTTGACACTTAGTAACAGTAACTTCAAATGTTAATTTTTCCAAAGTAGGAGGTCCGAGGACCCGGCATAACTAAGGTTCTGTTTAACAAATGATAAGATATCAATTTTCACAAGGTTTGTGGTCCGAGGACCATACTTAACCAAGTTTATGTTTGACACTTAGTAACAGTAACTTCAAATGTCAATTTTCCCAAAGTAGGAGGTCCGAGGACCCGGCATAACTAAGGTTCTGTTTAACAAATGATAAGATATCAATTTTCACAAGGTTTTTGGTCCGAGGACCATGCTTAACCAAGTTTCTGTTTGACACTTAGTGACAGTAACTTCAAATGTCAATTTTCCCAAAGTAGGAGGTCCGAGGACCCCGCATAACTAAGATTCTTTTTAAAAAATGACAAGATATCAATTTTCATAAGATTTGTGGTCCGAGGACCATACTTAACCAAGTTTCTGTTTGACACTTAGTAACAGTAGCTTCAAATGTCAATTTTCCCAAAGTAGGAGGTCCAAGGACCTGGCATAACTAAGGTTCTATTTAACAAATGATAAGATATTAATTTCCACAAAGTTTGTGGTCCGAGGACCATACTTAACCAAGTTTCTGTTTGACACTTAGTAACAGTAACTTCAAATGTTAATTTTCCCAAAGTAGGAGGTCCGAGGACCCGGCATAACTAAGGTTCTGTTTAACAAATGATAAGATATCAATTTCCACAAGGTTTGTGGTCTGAGGACCATACTTAACCAAGTTTCTGTTTGACACTTAGTAACAGTAACTTCAAATATTAATTTTCCCAAAGTAGGAGGTCCGAGGACCCGGCATAACTAAGGTTCTGTTTAACAAATGATAAGATATTAATTTCCACAAAGTTTGTGGTCCGAGGACCATACTTAACCAAGTTTCTGTTTGACACTTAGTAACAGTAACTTCAAATGTTAATTTTCCCAAAGTAGGAGGTCCGAGGACCCGGCATAACTAAGGTTCTGTTTAACAAATGATAAGATATCAATTTCCACAAGGTTTGTGGTCTGAGGACCATACTTAACCAAGTTTCTGTTTGACACTTAGTAACAGTAACTTCAAATATTAATTTTCCCAAAGTAGGAGGTCCGAGGACCCGGCATAACTAAGGTTCTGTTTAACAAATGAAAAGGTATCAATTTCCACAAGGTTTGTGGTCCGAGGACCATACTTAACCAAGTTTCTGTTTGACACTTAGTGACAGTAACTTCAAATGTTAATTTTTCCAAAGTAGGAGGTCCGAGGACCCGGCATAACCAAGGTTCTGTTTAACAAATGAAAAGGTATCAATTTCCACAAGGTTTGTGGTCCGAGGACCATACTTAACCAAGTTTCTGTTTGACACTTAGTAACAGTAACTTCAAATGTTAATTTTCCCAAAGTAGGAGGTCCGAGGACCCGGCATAACTAAGGTTCTGTTTAACAAATGATAAGATATCAATTTTCACAAGGTTTGTGGTCCGAGGACCATACTTAACCAAGTTTCTGTTTGACATTTAGTAACAGTAACTTCAAATATTAATTTTCCCAAAGTAGGAGGTCCGAGAACCCGGCATAACGAAGGTTCTGTTTAACAAATGATAAGATATCAATTTCCACAAGGTTTGTGGTCCGAGGACCATACTTAACCAAGTTTCTATTTGACACTTAGTAACAGTAACTGTAAGCCCCTAATGTATTCATAACTTTGAACTGTTAACTAACAAAAGCACCTTTTATTAATAATAATACCTTCGAAGGTTATTTACATTCCATGGGCGCTGTACAACTTTTTCATCTAGGTCAGCTAGCCGATACGACCCTATGCCTGCTACTGAAACAACGCAATAGGGGTCTTCCTAGTTTGGTCCTAGCTTATCCCAAGCTAGGTTCTTAGCAGTGCCCATAACTTTTCTTAGTACGAGATCCCCAGGTGCGAGTGGCCTTAGCTTCACGTGCGCATCATATCCCCGTTTAAGCTTCTGTTGATAATAAGCCATTTGGACCAGAGCTACCTCGCACCGTTCCTCAACTAAATCCAGGCCTTTCTCCAGGATACTATCGTTATTCTCCGAGCTAAAAGAACTTGTCTTCAGGGTGGGAAAACCAAATTCCAGAGGTATCACTGCCTCGACTCCATAAGTCATAGAGAATGGAGTTTCTCCAGTGGACTTGCGCGGTGTAGTCCGATATGTCCACAGGACATGTGGTAGTTCTTCTACCCATCTACTTTTCGCATCGCCCAACCTTTTCTTGAGCCCACTGACTATGACCTTGTTAATGGTCTCGGCTTGCCCATTTCCCTGAGGATAAGCTGGGGTGGAGTATCTATTTATGATGCCCATATCACCACAATATTTCCTAAAAGCCTTGCTGTCAAATTGAACGCCATTGTCTGAAATAAGCGTGTGTGGTATTCCGAATCTAGTGACGATGTTTTTCCAAACAAACTTCTTGGAATCAACGTCTCTGATATTTGCTAAAGGCTCAGCCTCGACCCATTTAGTGAAGTAGTCTGTCCCCACGAGCAGCCATCTTTTGTTTCTGGCAGCCCTCGAAAATGGCCCCACTATGTCCAATCCCCATTGTGCAAAACCAAGGACTGGAGAGGGGGTTGAGAACCCCTCCAAGTTGATGAATATTAAGGGCAAACCTCTGGCATTGATCACATTTTCGGACATGGTCCTAAGCCTCCCTCTGCATATTGGGCCACCAATAACCTTGAGTCAGTACTCTATGGGCTAAAGACCTTCCCCCAGTGTGGCTCCCATAAATCCCTTCATGCAGTTCTTCTAGAAGCGCTTCCGTTGATTTCGGGCGTACACATAACAAGTATGGTCCTGAGAAGGATTGTTTATACAGTTTCTAATCCTCGGACAACCAGAAATGCGGCGCCTTTCGACGTATCTTATCTGCTTCAGACTTGTCCTTAGGAAGGATGTCATTCTTAAGAAAAGATATGACCGGATCTATCCAACTAGGTCCAGGCCTTATCAGATGGATGCGAGCTGCTTGACAGCGGTAAGAGTTGGCTCTAGCAAATCCTCTACGAGGATAATCCGGGAAAACCTTGGGCCGAAAACGTTGCCAACGTGGCCAAGGAGTTCGCATGGGTGTTTCCACTCCTAGAGATGTGAGATAAGACGAAGGAGTGAAATTTAGCTTGCTGACGTTTGACCTGGGCCAAATATTCTTGCATTCTTGGGTCCCTAGCCTCCATGGTCCCCATGACCTAGCCGACCACTAACTGAGAGTCCGAGAACGCATGGACTTCCTTTCCACCCATCCTATGTACCATGTTCATGCCCACCAAGACTGCTTCGTACTCGGCCTCATTATTAGTAGCCGAGAACGCCAACCTCAGAGATTTTTCGAAGACAATTCCCTTAGGGGATATCAGGATAAGTCCGACACCAAACCCTCTCTAATTAGCTGCCCCGTCCACATATACTCTTCAAATCGGAGGTGCTGCGGCCATGATTAAACCAACTGATTTTTCATCCATGTGTGCTTCCTTCAGAGTTTCTTCTAGCAATGGTTCGGCAAACTCTGCCACCAAGTCAGCAAGGACCTGGCCCTTCACCGAGGTGCGAGGCATGTATTTAATGTCAAAGGCCCCTAAAATGGTTCCCCACTTTGCCACCCTGCCTGAGTAATCGGCACTGCGTAACACCGCCTTGAGGGGCAGTTAGGTTAAAACCACCACAGTGTGGGACTGGAAGTAGTGAGGAAGCTTCCGCGTAACATGAACTATGGCCAGAAGTGCCTTCTCCAAGAGTAGATAGCGCACCTCGGCCTCATTCAAGGACTTACTAACATAGTAGACCGGTCTCTGCACCCCGCTTTCATCCCTTATGAGGACCAGACTGACCGCATGGATGACCACTGCCAGATACGCAAACAGGACCTCGTCAACCTCGAGGCGAGACAAAATGGGTGGCCGAGAAAGATATTGCTTAAGCTGTTGGAAGACTAACACGCAATCCTCGGTCCATTGAAACCCTTTCCATTTATTCAACAATTGGAAGAAAGGACGGCACCGGTCAGCGGACCAAGAGATAAATCTGCTCAATGCGGCAATCATTCCGATCAATCTCTAGATTTCTTTTGGGTTCCGAGGTGGCTGCAAGTCCTGAATAGCCTTGACTTGCGCTGGGTTTACCTCTATGCCTCTATGAGTAATCATATAACCCAAGAACTTTCCTGAACCCATGCCAAAAGAGCACTTTGAGGCGTTAAGACGCAACTTGTGCCTCCTAAGTACCTGGAAGGTGTCAGCCAAATCTTTAACGTGCGAAGGTATTGTTTTACTCTTCACCATCATATCATCCACGTATACTTCAATGGTCTTCCCTAGTTGCTGTTCGAACATTCTGGTCATCATTCTTTGGTAGGTAGCCCTAGCATTCTTCAACCCAAACGGCATGACCTTATAGTGGTAGTTCCCTGTTGGAGTAATGAAAGTCGTCTTCTCTTGATCCTCCACTGCTAATGGAATCTGGTGGTAACCCTAGAAGGCATCCAAAAAACTCATACGAGGATATCCAACAGTGGCGTCCACAAGTTGATTAATACGTGGCATTGGGAACGAATCCTTGGGGCAGGCTTTTTTCAAATCCGTGAAGTCCACACATACCCTTCACGTTCCATTCTTCTTTTTGACCACAACCGTATGCGCCAACCATTCGGGGTAGAAAACTTCTTTCATAGCCCCAGCCCTCTTGAGTTTGAGCACTTCCTCCTTGACAGCCTCGGAATGTTCCTTAGAAGAACGCCGAGGTGGTTGCCTCCTCGGAACAATGGCGGGGTTGACATTCAACTGGTGACAAATGAAGCTTGGGTCCACGCCCGGAGCCTCATAGGGGTCCCACGCAAAAACATCAATGTTGTCTTTCAGAAACTCCAGCAAATCCATCTTCTCCTGGTGTGGCAAGTGTATGCCAACTTGGAAGAACCTCTCAGGGTCATCGGCTATCAAAAACTTCCCTAAATCCTCACAAAGAGCCTCATTTCCTGTCACCGCATTGGGCGTATCCGGAGCTGTTAATTGCTATAAGTCTTTGATGATTAAAGCCGGAGACTCGACTTCTGTCTGATGCAGTACTGCAGCCGATATGCATTGCCTGGCCACCGATTGACTGTCGAGGATCTCTTCAACGTATTCCCCCGAGGGGAACTTAACCTTAACATGCAAGGTAGAGGAGACTGCTCCCAGAGCGTGCAGCCATGACCTGGCGAGGATAGCTGTATATGGGGAGTACGCGTCAACCACAATGAAATCCACCTCAACCGTTTCTGAGCCAGATTGAATAGGCAAATGAATCTGTCCCTTTGGCACAACGGTCTTTCCTTCAAAACTTATGAGCGACGAATCATAAGGAGTAAGATCCTCCAGCTTCAACCTTAGCCCCTTAAATAAATCAGGTACATGATATCTGCACCGCTACCCTGATCAACCATCACCCTCTTTATGTCATAATTCCCTATCCTAAGAGTGACTACAAGAGCATCGTCGTGGGGTTGGATGGTACCCACCTTATCCTCCTCTGAAAATCCCAAGACGGGCAAATTCACCTTCAACCTCTTCGGCCTGCAGCCTGCCTCTTCGGCCTGAGAGTGGGAAACTGTCATCACCCTAGTGGGACCTGAGCCGGTCCTGCCAGGTGCAGCAAAGATGACGTTAATTGTTCCCAATGCCGGCTGAGATGGATTATTCTTCTGATTGTTTGAGCCGGATTGACTACCCTGCCCATTAGGTTGACACAGGTGCTGCTTCAGTTTTCCTTCACTAACAAGCTGCTCCAAGTGGTTCCAAAGGGTCCGACAGTTCTCGGTAGTGTGGCCCACGTCCTAATGGTACTGACAAAAGAGGTTCTGATTCCTCTTCGCGAGATCCCCTGCCATCTTACTAGGCCACCTGAAAAAGGGCTCCTTACGAACTTTCTCCAGTATTTGGTGTACTGGTTCTCGGAACATAGGATTCACGGTCTGAGGGGCTGTCGAGCCGGACTTCCTGATGTAATCTCTTCTCGACTGTCTATTGTGGTATCTGTCCGACCTGAAATCCCTTCTTTCCTGTGGGATAACCTTCTCCTTACCCTTTCCTTGCTGCTGGTCTTCTTCTACCCTTTTGTATTCGTCAATGCGATCCATGAGGCGATGTACGCTGTGGACGGGCTTTTTTGTCAAGGACTTCCTTAAGTCGTGATCAATAGGAAGACCGACCTTAAAGGTATTGAGCGCCACCTCATCAAAATCATCATCTATCTTGTTAAACATCTCCCAATACTGGTCGAAGTACGCTTTCAACGTCTCCCCTTCCCTCATGGCCATGGATAACAGGGAGTCTAACGGTCGAGGCACTTTGCTACATGTGATAAACCGCGATGCAAATGCCCTAGTAAGCTCTCCAAACGAACCTACAGACCCCGATTTAAGGTCGTTGAACCACCTCATAGCAACAGGTCCCAAGCTAGAGGGGAAAACTTTACACATCAAGGACTCATTATGAGAGTGCACCGCCATCCTCTGGTTAAAGTGATTCACATGCTCCACCGGATCAGTCCGGCCATTGTAGATGGTAAAGGTGGGCTGGGTAAACCTCCTGGGGAGCCTCCCCTTCTCAATCCTTCGTGAGAATGGCGATTTAGAGAGTTGGTGCAACGCCCGACTCATAGCATTGTTCCTCAAGCCCCTGGAAGGGAGCTTCTTGTGTCTACGAGCTGGCGGGTCGTCCTCCTCGCAAGAGGACGTTGCACTGGGGGGCGACCATGACCTTGAGCTGTGACTACCTCCCCGGATCTCCGCTGAAGAAGGATTAGATGAGGACGGTGAATGCTTGCGTCTGGCGCGATGCAGTTTTCTTTTCAAATGATCAATCTCCTTTTGCATGGCCTTAGCACCATCCTCGTGGGTGGTGCTGCCCCTGCCATGAGTATGGCTCGCCCTAGGGTATTCTGTATGAACGCTTCCCTCACGATCCCTTCGATGCTCAAGACGCTCGAAAAGATCCTCAGGTTGTGACCCTTGAGACTCTGCATGGTGTGAGCCTAGGCCTACCATAGTATCCCAGCTCTTTCTAGACTAGACTTCCCACAGACGGCGCTAATTGTAAGTGCACAATTGCACCTGGACCCAAAGACAATTATGGGCTCAGGCCCAATGAGCCTTAAACAATGAAATTTGTAGAGCGTGGGCTTGAAATCTAATTTAGAGGTACTGAACACTTGGCAACAAGCTCGGGTGTAAAGATACTTGTGAATAATAGATAATAATTGCAAATGGACCTCCTCGGATGTGAGCCGATGACCACTTCTGTATTAATTCTCTTTCTCTCTTAAAGGTTATAATTCTTAATTTCTTTCTTTTTAACTGACCGATCCGCATTTTCTTGAGCCTTCACCCCCTTTAAATACTTCTTCCTTTAGTGCTTTATCCACGTGTTGCTCCAGTCTCCTCCCCCTAGATATTTCTTCTCTTAATGCTTTGAATAGTAGCCAGAAGTTTCGGTTCTACTGTTCAGGGGTCACTTCTCCATTAATGCGGCCAGGGAGGTAGGTGCAGAGTCTTTAATGTGGAGGTGGCAGCCTTTGCCTATGATATTTTTCTTACACCGGTGTACCCAAGAGCCTCTGCCTTGACCTTCATAGTTGATCTTCGAGTTTTCTTGGGTCTGTCCGAGGAGAACCTTACCCTCGGATATGTCCTCGGACCCTCGGCGTATGGGCCGATTTGCAGTATTAACAAGTTCTTAACTCAAGGATAGATCGGCCCTCCTTGCTAGAGCCCAAAGGCCCAAATGCCTGCTTGGGTCCTTTTATTCCCCACAATATCCATCTATTTTAATTTATATTTTTTTCAGAAAAACTTTAGTTTAGATATTTATAAGTAAACAATGAAATAAATATTCATGAATAATAAAAAAAAATTATCTATACTTATTTATTTTGTGCAGTTGTAACTTTCCATATAATTTTGCATTTATATATTGATCTACTTTAATTTAGATGTTTATAACTTAATAATGAAATCTATAAACAAGGTAATTAAAACAATTACATTTCTACAATTCAAGAAGTCACAGTTTCTTTTTTTTTTAAAAAGGCCTTTTATATTTCCTTGGAATTATTTTTAAATATTTTTTTATAAAAACTTTGACATACCACTAAGCTAACCACTTCATACATTAAAAAAAAAAATAAGGCTCATTATTACTTCCGCTAATATATTATGGATATCTTAATTGATTAAGACCAAACTAGAAAAATGCCTCTCATATTTCCTTGAAAAAAGAAAAAGAAAAAACCCCTTTGACATACCACTAGCATAACCATATTTATGCCTATTTAAGCCATCCATGATATCTATTTCTTATTGATAACAATAAAATTTACAACTAGCAAGGGAACATACAAAATAATAAAGAATAAATGAAGGAAGAAAAAAAGAAATGAAATTAAACGTCAATTAATAACCGTTATCTGAAAAATAAAAAGGTAGTCAAGAGGAGTAAGAAATAAAATAGAGATGGCTATTCAGTAGACATTAAAAACTTTATAGTGCAATAAAATCAACCATTACATTCACTTAATTAAATCAAAAATCAACAATTAAATATAATAATACAAAATTTAAACTTAAAACTAATCAAACTCTAACTAGGGAAATTATATTTCCTATCATAACTAAAAATGAGACGTTCTTTAGTAATTTAGAAATTATATTAGAAATAAAGTTGAAAATTTTTATAATCTCATTTTTTGACATCTCGTTTAAGCTTTATATATATATATATATATATATATATATATATATATATATAATCATAATCTTCATACACCATGACTTAAAAAAATCTAATGAATAGTTCTACCCTTATTTAATGTCTATGTTATGCAAATCATCAACCAATAAATATATGATAATGGTAAAAAAAAACATTATAGACAAGATTATGAAAAATATATAAAACTTTTTTTTTTTAACAATTCTTTATAAAGTCTAGGAATTAAAATAGTATTTTATTTAAAAAATTATTATGAGCAACGCGCAAGTTTGCGACTAGTTAAATATAATTTCTTGCACGGATTGTTTAAGCTTTAAACTTTAGAAACATTTTCTCTTCAATTATATTACTCTATTATTCTATTGTATAAATTTATTAAAGTATTTCAAGAGAATACCTAATCGTCAAATGAGAGATACTTCAACCTCTTTAAAAAAAAATTAAGTCAATATTCTCATTTATTTTATTTATTTTTATGTTAATTAATTATTGTTAAAATAATTGTTACAGTTCGACCTGCCATTGAACCTCCATCAAATTTTAAAACCTTGAGTTTCTCTTCTTTCCAGTTCTTTAAATTATTCAATTTTTTAAAATCATGTTCATATAGAAAATTATGTAAAACGTTGTTATTTTGTTTTGTACCATACGTAACCAGTATAAACGTTTTCATCGTAGATTTGTTGTATACTTGTACAGGGACGGCTTGACGCATTTGGTGGTCTAAGGCGAAAATTGAATATCTTGTTTTAGATAAAAAATTACTACTAATTAACATGAACTATGTAGATTTTCTTTTCTTTTCTTTTTAGAAATTTTATACACAAAAAAAATTTGACAAAATTTTTCATACTTGTTAATATGGCAGATTGATAGTGGTAAGTAAAAGAGTGCTATTAGTGGTAGACTTAGATGAGAACTAGTAAAAGTTTGCTAACTAAACTCTTATTATTATTCTTATTTTTTTTTAGAAGTGTAACATTCATAATATTTTTTACAACAAGTCTTAGGTTTTAAATTGCTTTTTATTTTCTATTTAAAAATATCACTATAATTATTTTTTTGTCATTAATAACAGGTTGTAACAACCTGCAACTTAGCATTAGTTGTAAAATTATTGTAAAAAATATTATAAATATTACATTTTTCTCTATTTTTATTTGGTTTTTATTTAGAAAAAAATATTATTTTATTTATTAATTATAAATAACCCTATTGGTTAAAATTTAGAAACCATTTTTTTTTTTTACTTGAAGCGTTAGGCAGCTGCATTTCTTACTCTACCATTCAGTTGGCCTGTACTCGTATCATGTTTTTACTCATTGTATACGAGTCCCATCAAAGCCACCGAAATCATAGAATAGAAAAAGACAATATTCACATTTATTTTATTTATTTTTATGTTAATTACTAAAATAATTGTTAAAGTTCGACCTGCCATTAAACCTCCATCAAATTTTAAAACCTTGAGTTTCTCTTCTTTCCAGTTCTTTTAATTGTTCAATTTTTAAAAATCATGTTCATATAGAAAATTATTTAAAACGTTGTTATTTTGTTTTGTACCATATGTAACCAATATAAACTTTTTCATCGTTGATTTTTTTTTTTTTTCCTGAACAGTGAATATCATCGTTGATTTGTTGTATCATGTTTGAACTCATTCTCTACGAGTCCCATCAAAGCCACCGAAATTTTGTTTTTTTTTTATCAGATTAAAGAATAGAAAAAGACAAACTCCCATCTAGCAGTCTGTCTAGATTCTAGACAACGCGGTAAAGGTTTTATTAAATATTAAATAATCAGATCACGGAAACCGTATAATTCAACATCCACAAAGTTTCATTGAAAATTTTCTAAAAATGGGTGTTTTTAGAATCCTTGTAATCTGTGTTTCAAGCTCTCTGTGTCTATACTTTCTCTTAGCTCTCATCAGGGTCCTTCTCAAATTATGTTGGACTCCAATTCGCATGCAGTATCTAATGGGTTCACAGGGAATCAAAGGTCTTTCCTACAGGTCCTTCCATGGAAGCACCAAGGAAATTATGAACATGAAAAAAGAAGCCATGAGCAGGTCCATGGATTTATCACATGACATACTTTCCAAAGCTCAGCCTCATATTCACTCATGGGTCAACAAATATGGTAAAAACTAATTAGTAGTTTAATTTAGGATTTTCTTTTGTTGTTTTTTCTTTCCCTGATCAAGTTGAAGTATGGCTTTGTCAATTTCATCTTTTTGATTTAAGAGTAGATGAAAATATATCTGTCCCTATAAGTACATACTATAATCTCTCTTAAGAAGGAAGTGTGAAGGCAAGTTGTTATCAATTAGTATCAGAGGCACAATACACAGCATAAAGACTACTATATATTAATTTTAATTATGTTTTAGCTAAATTTTACTAAATTTGGTGATTTTTTATTTTCTTGGCTTGTTTTTGTTTGGTCCAGGGAAGAATTTTCTTCAGTGGAGTGGTCCTCGAGCTCAATTGGTCCTAACAGAACCAGAGCTTATCAAAGAGATACTGAATAATAGAGACAACGCTTTCCAGAAACAAAAGGGTGAAGATTTTATAAAAAAGCTCTTAGGAGATGGGCTTGTGACATCTGAAGGTGAAAAATGGGCAAAGATGAGAAAACTGGCCAACTCTGCCTTCCATGCAGAGAGCCTGAAAGTAAGATTGAAAAACTTGTTTAATCGATTATCTTAAGAGGAACTAAACACAATGCGAAGATATGTTTCACATTTTGCTCGTTTAAGAACCACTTTGGGGCTTGAATCAAGGCATGTCAATTATCATTGATTCAAGCCTAATAATCAAGGGCCTCATTGGTCAACTATGTTGTGTGTGTGTGTGTGTGCATAGACTTATACTGTACAGACATTTTATCACAGAAAACAGAGATTTATTCAGAGCCTTTCTCCTTGTTCTTTCTCTGTTTGTTCCACTTTAACACTCAATGAAAAATAAGCTTATTAATAAACTATATACAAAAAAACAGATATAAAATCTTAGAAATTAGTCTGAATTGTTACAAGGGATTCACTTTTGTATGCAGAATATGATTCCAGCAATGATCACTAGTGTGGAGGTGATGCTAGAAAGGTGGAAACATCATGAAGGCAAAGAGATTGAGGTATTTGAAGAGTTTAGGCTATTGACATCAGAACTGATTTCTAGGACAGCTTTTGGGAGCAGTTACCTAGAAGGGGAGAACATTTTTCGGATGTTGATGAAGTTGACTTTGTTAACGTCCAGAAATACTCATAAACTCAAGTTTCCTGGCATCAGGTAAAAAATCCCAATTCGTTAAACCAACAATTGAGAAACAAAGAACTACTCCCCATTTTATATTCTTGGTGAATTGATTTCTTGTCTATTTTTACAGTGAATATTTTAAAACCAGCGATGAAATTGAATCAGAGCAGCTTGAAAAAGAAATATTCAACTCAATATTAGAGATAATTAAGAAAAAAGAAGAGAAGGTAATGACTGAAGAGGTTGGCAGCTTTGGGAATGATTTTCTTCAATTACTTGTAAAGGCTTATCATGATGCCAATTCTAGCCCAAAGATTTCAATACAAGATTTAGTGGATGAGTGCAAAACATTTTACTTTGCTGGACAAGAAACCACTAATTCTTTGCTAGCGTGGACTGTATTGCTTCTAGCGATCCACACTGATTGGCAAGAGGAAGCAAGAAAGGAGGTTCTTAATTTATTTGGCCACCAAAATCCAAATCCAGATGGTATCACAAAGCTCAAGACTGTAAGAACATCTCAAACTCAAATTAATTACTTATGTAAATAACATACAACATATCCAGCTCAATTGTAAATTCTAAATTTTTGACAAGTCTTTCCCATGCAGATGGGCATGATCATAAATGAGTCTTTAAGGTTATATCCACCTGTACTCGCAATTACAAGAGAAGTTGTAAGGGAAACTAGACTTGGGAAGCTCACTCTTCCAGCTGAACTTCTGTTGTTCATCTCAAATATTGCAGTTCAACATGACCCTCAAGTATGGGGAGAGGATGTGCATCTTTTCAAACCAGAGAGACTCTCAGAAGGTGTGTCCAAAGCTACTAACAACAATATAGCTGCTTTTTTGCCATTTGGAATGGGACCCCGAACCTGTGTGGGCTTTAACTTTGCTATCACTGAAACAAAGATTGCTCTTTCTATGATTCTACAACGCTATGCCTTCACCCTATCCCCAGCCTATGTCCACTCACCATTGCAGGTACTTACCCTTCGCCCACAACATGGAATTCAAGTGCTGCTACACTCACTGTGAAGACTAGAACTGGCAATAATATGTGCACTTGTGCACAAAACATCCATACATCAATGCATTCGTGGTGTACCTTTTTTTAATCCTAGCTGTTGCTGAGCTTTCAATTTGGTTGCTTGGAAGAGTAAGTGAAAACTGATGAGTTACACAAAAAGTGAATGAACATTAAACTACTAAAATTAATAAAAACGAAGAAGTCCAGGGTGACCAATTTCAGGATTAACATGTTGATCATTAGTTGGGGTAAGTTAAATGCATGTGGACGGCTTCCAAATACCTCAAGATATGATATGAACTGGACCATTTGGTCATAACTGTTGTCTTATGTGTGCTTAATTCTAATTAAATTTGATCCTTTCTTGATCTTGATTAGATGGTCAGAGTAAGTAGGCCAACGCATACAGAAGTTTGCATTAATTAAGATCATGACATATCAAAACGTTATATATAACATAAGAAGAATAAGCTGAATGGAGTGTCAATTTGCCAATAGAAGAAAGCTGTTTAGACTCGGTTTGCTGTAAAATGTACAGACCCCCATGCTTTCTACCCAATCCAATCATCTTCCATTACAGCAAGTCCTGAACAAAACAGAAGTGAGACAAAAAAAATCAGCAACACCTCAAATGGTGTGACAATAGAGATGAGATTAAAAGAGAATAAAGGCACACACAAAACATCATCAAGTACTAAATTAGAAGAGAGTTGAACTTGACCAATGTGAGTAACCAAAACTGATTCACCATTAGGAAGTTTAACAGATATGTGGGCAACTGAGGTTATCTTTGTGAGTAAGGAAATAGAGTGAACCATGTGGTCAGTAGCACCACTATCAGTGATCTAATCTTGTGGGGAAATATAAGTGGGAATAATAAGATTTGATGAGAAAACTGAATGGTCTAAGCTAATTGAGGTATGCAAGTAAAGAGAAGTAACTTTATCCAATTCTTTGTCTTCAATCACAGAAACAAAACCTGCTGTGTTGAAAGAACCAGAATGCTGAGATGCTTTAGGAGGCTAAGTGATGAGAGTGGCTGCTTGATGAGTCCCAAGAGTTGGCTCCAAGTTGGGCTGCTGTGATCCCAAGTTATGAGATTCAAGCATGGACATAAGTCGTTGACACTGAGATGGAAGTGAGTACCACTATGGTTAGCTCTTCCATACAGTCCGCAGAATTGGCTGGAGTGAATGAAACTTGGTTTGCTGAATAACCGTTTTCCCTTGGTCTTATATCCAGGAGGATAGCCGTGGATCTTGTAGCACTTGTCTACTACATGTCCAACAACACCACAATGTGAACAAATTGGCCTATCCTTCTTTGCATTAGGCTTGTTGGAATAATTGTCTTTGCTTGGAACATTAGAACCTTTGGAGAAAAGAGCGGCGATAGTTTCAGTAGCAATAGGGTTAGACCCAACCCTTCTTTGCCTTTCTTCTTGTGTAACAAGAGAAAATACCTTGTTCAGTGAGGGAAAAGGTTCCATTAACAGAATTTGAACTCTTAACTGAAGCAAAAGTATGATTCAGACTCATGAGGAAATTCATAGTGCACTCTTCTTGGTATTATGCATGAGCAGCCATAAAACCACAAGTACAGACTCCACAAGAGCATGAAGGAATAAACTTCAACAATATTCCCATCATAATCACGACTCACCACTCCTTGACCAGCCTGCAAAGTAGTAGAAAAACATTGCTGCACCAAAGTTAGCCTTATAGCTACGAAATGGAGGCGGAGACCAACCTACAGGACCTCTGTTATGGACGATCTTGGGAACTTTCTTGTTAAAAGTTCCTTAGCTTTTGCCACTAAAATACCAAGATTCCATGAGCATTGATTCTCTAGAATTTGGTTTGGTCGCTGCCAAAAACTCCACAGGATGACAGAAAATGGAGCCACAGAATGGGCTGAATCAAGATTAAGGATAGATCGGAAAAGGTCTGAGAATGAAGCATATTTCTTTTGATAAAATTGGGATTAGAAAGGTTCGGACTTCAACACTAATTGGGCTTGATCACATAATATAAAAATTAATTAAATCTCAAATAGGCTAGAATCTTTTTCTTTTTCTTTTTTTTTGAGAATGAATGCTGCGATCTTTTATTAAGAAATCCCGGCCAAATCAGCCTTATATGAAGCAAAAACATCCGATAGAACATCTTCCATCCATATTACACAATTTGGGATAGTAACAGCTAACTTCGCCAAATCATGCCCTACTTGGTTGCCCTCTCTCTTTGTATGAGAGTAAGACAATGAAGAAAAAGCTGAAGTGAACCTGTAGGCATCTTGTATCAATAGACCAAATGGAGCAAGTCCAACGTCCTTGGTTGCTAATGCCTTAATCACCAACAGTGAGTCTCCCTCAAGAACAGCTTTTGAGATGCCCACCTCCCTAGCAAACTCAAGAGCCCTTGTGGCTGCCATGGCTTCAATTTCTATTGGCTGGAGAAGTTGGAGGAGACATGGCTGCAATCACTATGCCTTCTCTGTTTTGAACAATAACTCCCACACCTGACCAGTTTTCTTCGGCAAAAACAGCTCCATCAAAATTAATTTTAAAGATATCTAATGGAGGTGGCTTCCAACGTGTTCTTATGCATGGTCGGCTAGGTGGTGGTGGCGGTAAGATGGCTCGAAATTCTGAATTTCTCTCAACTGCTAATTGAGAAAGATGGTTTAAAGTGCAACACGGCTGTTGGGAGCACACCTGGTTCCTTTGAGTCCAAATGGTCCACACCATGAATGCAAAGAGAGCTAGCTTTCACTGATATTCAAATACCCAAGCCATCAATTCACTGAAGTTGGAAAAAGAAGTCTAATCCCGAAAACTCCATGTGATGTCCTTATCCAACACACAATCCAAATTTTTACAACTCCATACTGCATGAATCATATCTTCCACTTCACACCTACACCGATCGCAAGTCTGATCCGTGATAATTGTTCTTCACAAAAGATTGCTCTTTAACGAAAGAGAGTTTCGGCAAGCTCTCCAAACTAAATTCTTCACTTTATTCGGACATGCCAATGCCCAAATTTTCTTCCATAAGCCTTTTTCATGATCAGGTCGAGCCTCCATTTGAGAGCCATCCTCTGCTTCCTTCAAAAACTGATACCCCAGCTTGCAACTAAACTTCCCATCCTGTGCTAGTGGCCAAAACAGCGAGTCCTCAGTAGTTTCTCGGGCCAATGAAATTTTCTTAATTTCTTTTGCTTCTTGCGGTGCAAAAATTCCATCTACCATGTCAGCATTCCATGTGTGTGTCCCTTCATCTATCAAACAATCCACTGTAGCTTCCTCCATGGATTCTACCATCGGAGATGCTACCTTTGTTGGGTGTTTTCATGGCAGCCAATAATGTTGCCATATTTTGATAGATTTCCCATTGCCTACCCTCCAACAAGCTCCCTCTAGGACAACATCACGACCTCTCAAGATGCTTTTCCAAGCATACGATCCTAAAGAGGATTCTTTTGCATCTATTAGAGAACCATAAGGAAAAAAATTCGCCTTGAACACTTCATAAAAGAGAGAGTCCTTTTTATGGATAAGAAGCCACGCTTGCTTTGCTAAAAGGGCATCATTAAAGTGAGCCAAATCATGGAAGCCCAATCCTCCTACCATCCTAGATTTTGTTAATTCACTTCATTGGAGCCAATGAATTTTTCTTTGATCTCCCCTTTGGCCCCACCAAGATCTTCTTATCATAGCCTCAATATCATCACAAAGCCCAATAGGAAGTTTAAAGCAACCCATGGCATAGGTAGGAATAGCTTGGATTACAAATTTAATGAGTACCTCTCTACTGGCTTGTGATAACAACTTGCTCTCCCACCCTTGAAGCTTCCTCCATACTCTTTCTTTTATATAATCAAAGCTCGCCTTTTTCCCCTATCCACAAAAGATGGCAACCCCAAATACTTCTCATAGGATTTAACTTCTTGAAGTTGAAGAAGATTCTTGATATTTGCTTTTGCTTCTTCCAATGTAGACTTGCTAAAAAAGACTGCAGTTTTGTCTTTGTTGATCTTTTGCCCCAAAAAAGACTCATATTCAGCTAGCAACTTCAAAATATTATTACAATCCTCATAGGTTGCCCTGCAAAAAAGCAAGCTATCGTCTGCAAAAAAAACAAGTGGGTTAATTTCAGGCCTCTCTTACATCAGGAAAAACCTTTAATATCACAAATTCTCGCCAAGTGTTTAATGAGAGCATGTAGACCTTCAGTACAAAGGAGGAAAAGGAAAGGAGAGAGGGGGTCCCCTTGCCTTATACCTCGTTTGAGATGAATGATTCCCATAGGTTCTCCATTTACCATAATGGAGTATGTCACCGTTTTTACACAACTCATAACAAGAGCAATCCACCTAGGGCAAAAACCCATTCTCTCCATAAGTTTCTCCAAATAAACCCATTCAACCCTATCATAGGCTTTACTCATATCTAGTTTTAAGGCCATAAATCCATGTCTACCCGAACTAGGGTTCTTCATATGATGGAGTGTTTCAAAGGCAACCATAATATTATCTGAAATGAGGCGATCTTTAGCAAAAGCAGATTGGTGTTCAGTGATTAGGGATGGGAGGAATTTCTTTAGTCTATTTGCTAGGACTTTAGAATATATTTTGCAGAGAACATTACATAGACTAATAGGTCGAAACTTAGTCACTAGTTCGGGTTCATCAGCTTTTGGCGTAAGAGTAATAAGAGTATGGTTTATAGGGTCGGGTAAGGTACCTGTGCTTAACCAAGAGAGGACTGCGTTGGTTACATCATACTTCATAACCTCCCAAAAATGCTGATAGAAGAGTGAAGGCATTCCATCGGGACCTGGAGCCTTTAAAGGTGCCATCTGATTTAAAGCTTCCAACACTTCCAATTCTAAAAAGTCACTCACCAAATCTGCATTCATCTCCTCAGTCACTGAACATGGGATTTTCTTAAGAACCTCAACAGTAAGGCTCGGGTTTGAAGAGGAGAAAAACTCTTCATAGTAATTTGTCAACTCCAACCCCATTTCCTCATGCTCGGTTAACCACTCACCTCTAGCATTTTTGATCCGCCTAATTAAATTCTTCTTGAACCTCTTTGTTGCCTTGCTATGGAAAAAAAGTTGTATTGCTATCTCCTTTACTAAGCCACAAGGCCAGTGACTGTTGACACCACATTCTAGCTTCTCTATCTAGAAGGATATTTATTTCAGCCTTGAGACCCCTAACCCGAGAGTTGTTCCCACTGACTATTGCTTCATTTTCGGCCACCACAAGCAATTTCTTTTTCTCCGCTGCTTTCCTTCTCACATGTCTGAAATTATGCTTGCTCCACCAAGTTAATTCTTGTTCACATAGAGCCACCTTTTTCAAGATAGCTAGACCTAGGTTCGGCTCACAAGTATTACTCCAAGTTGCTTCAATAGTTTCACCACAAGAGGGCTCTGACAACCACATTTCCTCAAACCTGAAGCATTTCTTCCTACTAGGTTTTTCCAACCCCAAAAAATTTACCCAAAGGCAGAGTAATCCGATGACATAGATTGAAGGTGATGGATTCTAGTTCCCAGAAATTTATGAAACAAAGAATTAGTAGCCAAGCATTGATCTAATCTTATTCTAACAGAATGACCTTCATCAAAGTGTCTTGCCCATGTAAATTTAGAACCTACAAATCCCAAATCCATGAAGCCACACTCATCAATCACATCTCTAAATAGCTACATTTGATTGTGATCTCTCCTCGGCCCACCCAACTTCTCATCATGCCAAATAATTTCATTAAAATCCTCGGCACAAAGCCTAGGTCTGTTCAGCCTTGAATTCAAAGTCTTCAACTTGTTCCAGGCTTTGAATCTCCTTAAGGTCTCACGTTCCCCATAAAAGCTAGTAAATCTCCATTCATTCTCAGAGTTCCCATTGATAATAGTTTCGATATAATACCTGTGTGAATCTACTACAGTAAGGTTCATAGTATTATTCCAAAATAACACTAAACCACCACCTCTATTAGCCCTCAACACCACCCACTTCTAATCAAAATTAATTTTACTCAAAGTACAATCTAGCCTTGCATCATATGCCCATGTTTTAGCTATAAACACAACAGAGGGATCTTTAGTCCGTATCAAAGTAACAAGCTCATTCTTTGTACGCAGGTTCCCAAACCCAAGACAGTTCCATACTAATAGACTCATTGCTTCTGGCAGGGCTAGATCCCAGCCTCCGCCAATATCTTCTTCTTGGTTGTGCCTGCCTGAGAAACCTTCCTTTTCTTTGGTAATTCATGCAGGCTTTCTGTTTCCCTTGCCACACGTTTCTCCCCTACTGCTTCAGTCATAACTGTGTTTGTCCCTATCTCAGTTCTAGCAACTCTTTTCCACGAGCCTTCAGCATGCACAGGTCTGTTCTAATTATTAGAAATCACAGCTAGTAAGGAAGGGTTAAGTTGTGCATGTGCTTGTGAAAGCATCTCATTAGAATCCTTAATAGAAAGTGATTTTATAATATTTTCCTTACCTAAACATGCTCTGTTCTCAACAATATTCGAAGTGGCCAAGTCAAACTTTTGAATTTCCTTATCAATATCCTCTATTACCTCCTCAAAATCACTTGCTAGCTTTTTCCTCTCCACAGAATCCGTCAATTTTGAACTTTCAAATTCCATAACACTCTCTAACTCTTGTGGCACCATATTCACCATATCTATCTCCTATAAATCTAGAGCAATATTTGTACTAGGAAAATTACTAACACTTTCCTTATCAGGTCGAATAACCTCCGGTGAAGGTTTACCTGAACGGACCACCACCACGGGAGGCTTTTGAGCTGATATGCTGTTTGTCGTCGACGCACCCGATTTCCTGCTAGCAAAAAAGCCAAGGACTTTAACCATATTTCTCCTTTTCGACACAAACGACGTTGCCTTGATCCAGGATCCGAACTGCTGTGACTCAATTTTCAGGCTTCCTTTGCTCTCAATCCAAAGAGCACAATCACGATCATTGTGTGTTAAACAGCCACACCAATAGCATGGGTTAGGGAGTCGTTCATATTTGAAAGACACCCACAATCTCATAAAATTATCTCCTTCTGATTCAGAATCATCAATCGAGACATTAATCCTCCCTGCAACCTCACATATTTGTTCGGCCACTTTTCATCTCCGAAATCTCACTGAAAGGTCGTGCACTTGCACCCAGAAACTAGCTCTATTAAACTCCATATCCCCCAAGTCTGTATCTCTATCATAGCATTGTAATACCATGAGATGTTTATCAAAACTCCACGGCTCGCCATGAGATGTTTATCATAACTCCACGGCTCGGCATCAATAACTTTCTCCATCTCTTCCTTATTATCAAAAGTAAACAAAACCACATGATCTCCCTCCTTTTTTATTTTAAAACCATTTACTGATCTCCATAATGGTGTGAATGTTTTGGCTATAGCATCTATGTTGAGAGAACACTTTGTCAAGAATTTTGTAGCTAATATGTACTCTGTTGCTGCCTATTCTTCCAAAATCCGAAGGTTTGACCTTTCACAATCCGATAGTGTTAAACAACTCCATGATCTCGTTAGGTCCTCCATCCTAAGGAATAAAGAAAAGAAAATTGTTTCCCAAAACCCTAGAAGAAAAAAAAAAAAAAACACAAAGCCTCAAGGCAAACTTGTTGCCTTGGGGGACACAAACACCTTCAAAGAAGGGATTGCTATTCTAGAACCTAGGAGAAGATGGAGAACACCTTTCGCTAGCGAGGAGAAACCTTTTAGGATAGAATCAATTGATCACTTGAAAATTTTGTTAATAGTAATATAAAAAAATATAATAGAAATTTTAGATGAAATCTCACAGCAAATAAAAAAAGAGTTTGAAGATAATGAAATAAAAAAATAAAAAAAGAGTTTGAAGATAATGAAATAAGTAAAATTAAAAATAATTGTCTCAAGAATCTATCGCTCACAAGATTTTACTAGCAATACTTGTTATAGTTGTTTTCGTAAAAAGATTTTATTTTTTCCAAAATTAAATTGGATAAAATCCTACTTAGACGAATTGGATTAGCTACATTATGAAATGGAAAATAAGATTCTAACAATACCCAAATACAAAAAAAAATTTTGTAATTTTCCATAATGCAAATTTACTAATTATATACAAAAGAGACGTCGTTAAAGTTATCATCATAAATCTCAAATTGTATTGAACTAGCTCTACTTTTACCAACATGTCATTCAAGCCGTGCTCCAACTAGGGCCATCATGGTACCAAGTTAATATGAAGAAATTGATTAATGGCCTTATTATAGAATTTTAACTTATGTGGTCAACTCCAAAATGATTTCTCTTTATTATCAAATACATTGATTTTTGGTGTAGCCAAGGTTTAAACTCCAAATTTTTTTTATTCGACTACAAGAGACTATATTAGTTGAGCTGACCAAAATTGACATTAGTGCATTAATGGCTTAGTAAATAAAAAAATTATAATAGTTTTAGAATAGACTAGGAGGAGGGGGGGGGGGGGCAAGAAGGTCATCAGTATATATTGAAATCCATGGGCCTACAATTCCACTTTGTTTAATTTTATAGAATATATTTTAAGTTTTTTCAGGTGTTTGGTATAATATAAAACTTTTCAAGCACAAACCACCAAAACTTGTGCCTCTCAGGCACCATTGGTGGCTCCAACCACTAAACCAGCAACCTAGCGGCCAAATGGGGGAGGAAGGAAAGGGGGAGAAAGCTACTATATATTTTTTTTTTGTAAAATATTTTACCAAGTTTCTTTTTTCATAAAACATTTTCGAAAATAATTACGGTCAATGGAAAATATTTTTGAATTTGATCAAATTTTACAATAAAACAAACATGATAAATTGTTGAAAATATTTTTCTGAAAGAATTTTAAAGCAAAATAAACAAAGCATTCATTTGCTTTGTTTATTTTGTTTATTTTTCTTTGGAAAAAGGATGAGAAGTGTACTAGATAAGTTTGAGAGAGAGAGAGAGAGAAGAGTAAAAAAGGGGATGATATTTATATGGGAAAAGAGGTAGGAAATTTCTAGGAATGTGCTTTCTTTACAAATAATGCCACATTTTTTCTTATTTACAAAACTACCACTCATTAGAATATTTCATTTAAATAAATAAATCATTAGATAATCATTTTAAAATTTTAATTTAATAAGTAAATAACTTTATTTGAACCAAAAAAGAAAGTAATAAACTTCTATTATTATTATTATTATTATTATTATTATTATTATTATTATTATCCAATACTAATTTTGAAACGATGCACCAATATACACCGAATTAGTAATTTCCCATTCCAACAGCTAATCCTAAATAGAATTCAAAACCTTGGTTTAAATGAACCTCTTGCCCTAAAGAAAAAGAAAAAACTAAATATAAAATTTAAAATATATTTTTGAACACTTTAAAATAAAATTTTGAACATCTAATCCTAAAAACTAATAAGAAAAAGAGAGGAAGATTCAACAAGAAATTAAAAAATGAAAAAAGAAGACGAAGATTTGTAACCAAAAAAATAAGGAAGAATAAAAGAACATAATTTCACAAGCGTAGTAGAGGGATCTCAAGTCCTAAATTGAATCCCTTATAAAAATTTAGGTAAATTCATAAATAAATAAATAAAAGTAGGAAGAAGCATTTTAGTACAATGACATAATATTGAAAATGATAATGTGAAAATTCATTGGCATAATATTGTTAAAATGGAAATATAAAACCAACAAAAAAAAAACAAAAAAAACAAGAGAAGTGTCAAAATTAACAAAGGCACTATATTGTCATGAAGAAGCATTTTAGTCCAATGACATAATATTGTCAAAATTAACAAACACAATATTGCCATAGCTTTTTTCTTTTACAAGCTCAAGAGT
This sequence comes from Castanea mollissima, assembly GCA_014183005.1. Classification (NCBI taxonomy): domain Eukaryota; kingdom Viridiplantae; phylum Streptophyta; class Magnoliopsida; order Fagales; family Fagaceae; genus Castanea; species Castanea mollissima. The sequence goes on from JACAVU010000004.1 coordinate 59,268,751, forward strand.
TTATGCCTAAGATTTCAAATAAAATATGGACTCAATCCCATTTCACTTGAGGTACATTTTTCTTTTTCTTTTTTTCTCACCATTTGAGAAAATACAATTATCTTTCTCCGGACATGTTAAGATGTTATGGCCAACATGCTTGCAAAGGCCCCAAGACTTCTTTTTCTTTCCTAATTCTCTTCCACCATTCATTCTTTTTTGCTTCAGGTGACCTTTTGTCTTTGAGAGTAGAGGACAATTTATGAAGCAATTTCCATCAATTATATCATTAACATTAGCATCAACCATATTTTCCTTCTTCACTAAATTTTCATCATCCAATACTAGCAATTTTTTTTTACTTAATGATGCTTCACAACACCAACGTGGTGGTAAATACAATGATGGAATTTGGTAGCAATCTTTATGGAGGAATACACTAGCATGTGACATCAAAATATACCCCAAAATTCAAAATTTTTGCAACTACAATTAATCATCTTACCATCCCATAATACCTTGTGCCTTTGACTAGTTTCATCTTTATAATATTGTAGCACACATTCAATACTGTTTTCTTGAAGCACCGAATATTGTGTTGCTCTCCCAAACTCCTCTTGAAAAATCTTGAAAGCATAGAGCGTCAAAACATTATGTGCTTGGTCTTCTAATGGTGACATTGATCTTAAAGAAGAACCTTTATATGTCTCCAACATCATATCATGTGATTATGTTTGCTCAATACCTTCGATGAAAAGATCAACCAAAAAATCCAAATAGTAAAATAATTTAAAAACTTTTGTATGACACATGAAGACTACAAATATTAACAAATAAAACAGTTTGTTTGATGAGTTGGATCAAGTTTCTTAGAGAACTAACAAACCATTTAATAAATGCATTTATACTTTTCGATCTTCCGGTTGTTGTCATTCCATCAAAAAAATGCCCACAAAGGTAACATGGTACCCAAAAGTGCTTGATTTGATATAAACCAATTACATGTTTGTTAGAGAGCATGTCATATTTTGTCATAACTTGAAGCCGTTGATTGTCAAACTCTTCACGTGACTCTAACTTATAGAAGTCCATGCACCAATTTGAATATTGATTAGGAAGAATTGATGTAAACCAACCGCTAAATTTTGCGGTAATATGCCATATACAAAAAACATGTTTTGTAGCTGGCAATTCTTTTGATATTGCCTCTATAATCCATGGATTTTGCTCCATCAAAATTGCCTTGGGTTGATTCTTCATTAAGCATGTAAAATTCTGCTAATTAAAATTTACTAAAGCATGAAAATATTTCAAAGAATAAACGTTATTATTCTACTAATTAATCAAATTAAATTTTAAAAAATATTTACAAACATTTATAAGACAAAGAATGTACCTTCATTAACCATCGAAAGACACTTGTTATTTCATTTTGAAGAAGTGCACAACCAAAGAGAATTGTCTTTCCATGATTATTGACACTAACAAAAATACCAAAAGGCATATCATAAGCATTCACCTTATAAATAGCAACCAAAAAAAAAAATTACATCTCCATATTTTTTATACCAATCAAAACAACTCTAACCTATTTTCTTCATCAATTGTAAATGCATATTGAAACCTAGAGTTATCTTCTTTAGCAACTTTGCAAAATTGTAGGAAATCCATGGCATCATTCTTTGCATTCTTCCTTCTCATTTTCACATAAAGATTATGAATATCCCTTTGAAAAAATGGAAGTTGTCCGTGTTTCAAATGCCTCTCAAGTTCCATAACACTCATTACCTCTCTAATTGAAAGTCCAACTTCTTTCAATAAGAAAATGTGTTTTTCATCATCTATAGTGATAACTCGATTGGCTTGAAGAAATCGCACATTCAAAGAGGAGAACATATCATGATTATGATCTATAACAAACTTAGTGACATGCCATTCTCGAGGAAAAATATTAAATGACTTTCGTAAAATGATACTTAGATTAGCTTTACATCCACATTTTAAAGACTTCCTATTTCATTGTTCCTTAGATGGATTCACTATTTTTAATGGTTGTTTACTTTGTCGATAACAAAAGAAATCACATCTTACTATTTCTCCTTTTTTTTTTCTCAATACAACCTTTTCGAATTGTAAAACCATATTGATTTGCATAATTTTTATAGAAAATGAAAGATTCTTCTTCACTATGAAAACATTGACCAACAAAAGGCTCAAACTCATTTTCTTTTGAACTTATATCTTCCTATTGTTTAATAACCCATTTCATCTATTGGACATTCGTTCCAATCAATTATTTCCTCTCCATAAGTATTATTATTTTTTCCATCATTTGGAAATTCAACACAATTCTTTGAAACACTTCCATGAATTTCACTTGCAATCAAATCATCATCAACTTGTGCTATATTAAAACAAAATTTTTTAAAAAAAACAATCAACATCATATAATATGAATTATATATTACAAATAAAATGAAAATAATAATTCCTTGAGACAATTTATTTACGTCAAAAAAATTCATTGGAACAAATTGATGAGTCTCACTTGCATTTACATTATCATCCATTACTGCTGTATTAAAACAAGAGTTTAAAATATAAACATCATATTCTATGATAAATGGAATGTGAATTTACAAATAAATAAAATTATAATACCTTCTTGAAGTGGTTCATTTAAGTCAAAACAATTTTTTAGAGTAAAGAAGTGAGTCTCACTTGTAACTAGATTCTCATCCATTGGTGCTATAATATACATGTATTAAAAATAAAAATTAACATCATATTAATTTTGGTCTTATATTAAAACAAGAGTTTAAAAAATAAACACCATATTCTATGATAAATAAAATGTAAATCACTAATAAAATAAAATTATAATACCTTCTTTATTTGAAGAACAAATTATCATACATTCTTGAAGTGGTTCATTTAAGTCAAAATAATCTTTTTGAGCAAAGTATTATGTCTCACTTGCAACTATATTCTCATCCATTGGTGCTACAATATACAAGTATCAAAATAAAAATTAACATCATATTGATTTTAATCTATTTTTTTAAAATAACTATGAATAAAAAAAATACAATAATGTTATCTTTTTAATAATTCCTCAATCCTTCATTGACAATTCTTCATCTCTTCTTTTTTTGGGTAAACAAGGAGATTTCATAAATTAAGAAACATGGCCAGCAGCCAATACAGAGCAGAGTCTAGGGCGATAAACACCCATAATATCATCATACATAAGCTTAATTAGCTACAGTAGGGGGGGGGGGAATCAAAAACTAAAGACAAAACAGAGGAAGCTTATCCCAGATTTGCGAGAGTATCGACACAAAAGTTTGCTTCCTTGAAGCAATGAGATAATTTAACTTGAGACAGACGCAGCAACAATTCCCTGCAAGCATCAATAAGACTGGACAAGTCACCATTAGAATTGGCATTGCTAGCAACTAAAGAAATTGTTGCAGTGGCATCAAGTTCAATTTCCATAGCAGTAGCTCCCCTTTCTAAACACAACCCCAAACCTTCCCTTAAAGCCCACAGCTCCGCGGCAATACTTGAACTAACACATATGGATTTTGCGAATCCCACAACCCACTGCCCTACCCAGTCTCTGAGCAAGCCACCACACCCTGCCCACCCACTAGAGCTAACAAAAGAACCATCAGTATTCAATCCCTCTACAGGTTTCAGCCATCAAATTTGCCTAAAAAGCCTATCCTTCCCCACATGAGGCTCCAAAACACAATACATAATTTCTCGTGTTTGCTTTTCCACGGCCTTCACCAAAAAAAGGTTGGTAGGTTGTTGTTTGAAAGCCAATTTGTTCAGTTGGAGCCACAAATTCCACAGCCCTAGCAAGAAGAAATTGCTCCATTCATAATCCTTACCAGCTGCCTTCAAAGAACCTGCAACATTTTTTTTAATCCAGGACTCAAGGCCATCAGAGAAGGAAGACTTGAGACTATCCAGGCAGCTAGAGCACTCCCAGAAGGCCTTAGCAATCGGACACTCCCTTAGAACATGGATAATGCTCTCTACCGGATTAGTGCAACTATCACAGCCACCCAAACCTTCAATACCCCTATAAGCCAAAATAGATTTCACTGGTAAGCTCAAGTGTAAGCACTTCCACATGAATATTTTTATTTTTGGCAAAGTTTGTAGCTTCCAAAGCCATTTTCCATGAAAATCTGGTTCCTCAAAATTCTCATCAATTGCCAATAAATACGCATTTTTTGGGTTAAAATCTCTACTCAAGTTGGAAATCCAGCTCCTATGATCCTCCCTAACAGCATATCTACGCAGTGGGGTGGCCCTCACTGCCTGCAAAACAGAGGTAGGGACGACAAAAGAGAGGTTTGCTAAATCCCAACCATTGTTCACTATCACATCCTTAATGCACAACTCACTCTCTCCTTGGTTCAACGGACCTTCAACGAGGGACCTCAAGGTGCTAAGGTTCAACCACTTATCATTCCAGAAGCTTAGTGGGCTGTTACAACCCACTGTCTACTTTGAGCCCTTTACACATATGTTACTTCCAACCTTAACTGCATTCCAAGCTCTCGTATAAGCCTTGGACTTTCTAGCAGCCCCCACCATGTATTTTTTTTCTCAGAACATCAGCCCAACCTCCATTTTTGGAATTCTCCATCCGCCAACATAACTTAGCAGCTAATGTTAAGTTTCTTCCTCTAGCTTCTTAGATACCCAAACCACCGCGGCACTTAGGCTTAGCAACTTTTTTCCAGCCAACCATATGCATTTTTTTTTTATCTTCCGTCGATCCCCACACAAAATTTTTGTTAACCTTATCAAGATTATTTAAAATTCAGGTGGGAAGAATACACCCCTACATCACATAGGCAGGGATTGCCGAGAGGACTGATTGGGCAATCACTACCCTTCCTGCCATCAATAGTAAGTTTGCTTTCCAGCCTTGCAGCTTGTTTTGCACCATTTCTACCACGAAATTAAAATCTTGGGAGGTTGAGCGCGGGTGCTTGATCGGGAAGCCCAAGTACTTACCAAGGTTTGGGGTCGAGTGGATGCCAAGAGCCTCACACAGCTCCTCTCTAGTATCAAGACTAGTGTTTGGGGAGAAGTACACTTTTGACTTGTCAGGATTAACTTTTTGTCCCGACAGATCACAAAAAGCATACAAAGTCTCTCTCACACTAATACAATTCATCTGGTAAGCCTGTGCAAAAAGGACAAAGTCGTCGGCAAAGTGAGTTATAGATAATAAAATTTGATAAATAAAAGGTAAAACGGAGAAAAATATGTTAAGACTTTAAGAGGTCAATTTTTTTAAAAGCAGAAAAATGCCCCTTGCCACTTGCCAGCCGAAAGCCTTGTCTTCTTTAATTTTGTTCCAAGAAGAAATTTCTTCTCACCATTTCTCCCATTTATTAATTCCATTTTTATATTAAGCGGGACCCACACTATTTGAACTGCAGACTGTCAACATTTGCCATAAATATATAATTCTTAAAAGTCTCATTGAAAAGTTTCTGAAAAAAAGAAAAATGGGTGCTCTTGGAATCCTTGTAATCTGTGTTTCAAGTTCTCTGTGTCTATACTTTCTCTCAGCTCTCATCAGGGTCCTTCTCAAACTATGTTGGACTCCAATTCGCATGCAGTATCTAATGGGTTCACAGGGAATCAAAGGTCCTTCCTACAGGTCCTTCCATGGAAGCACCAAGGAAATTATGAACATGAAAAAAGAAGCCATGAGCAGGTCCATGGATTTATCACATGACATACTTTACAAAATTCAGCCTCATATACACTCATGGGTCAACAAATATGGTAACCAAAAAAATTTATGCAAATTAGGATTTTGTGTTGTTTTTCTTACTCAATTTGAAGTATGGCTTTGTCAATTTTTTTTTTTTTTTTCATTATGAGTATATGAAAATCTGTCTCTTTTAAGTACATATTTTGAGTATTATGAGTACATATTTCTATTAGTATCAGAGGCACAATACACAGCATAAAGACTATATATTTTCAACTATGTTTTAGCTGAATTTTACTAAGTTTGGTCATTTTATATTTTCTTGCCTTTTTTTTTTTGGTTTGGTCCAGGGAAGAATTTTCTTCAATGGAACGGTCCTGAAGCTCAGTTCGTCCTAACAGAACCAGAGCTTATCAAAGAGATACTGAATAATAGAGACAACGTGTTCCCGAAGCCAAAGACGGCTGAAGGTTTTATAAAGAAGCTCTTAGGAGATGGGGTTGTGACATCTGAAGGTGAAAAATGGGCAAAGATGCGAAAACTGGCCAACTCTGCCTTCCATGCAGAGAGCTTGAAAGTAAGCTCTTAGGTTGCATTTGGGATTAGAGTTTAAAGTCAATTTATTTTACTATTTAGTTTATTTTTCAATCTTTGTTTAGAGTACTTCCAACCAAAAGTTTTTAATTTCAGCTAAATTAGTTGTTTTCAAACACTAAGTGTTACTAGTTATTATTGGCATTGAAAAACTTGTCCAATCATCTTAAGAGGAACTAAACACAATGTTAAGATATGTTTCTCATTTTGCACATGTTTAAGAACCACTTAGTGGCTTAAATCAAGGCATATCAATTATCATTGATTCAAGCCTAATCAAGGACCTTTCTTGTTCTTTCTTTGTTTGGTCCACTTTAATACTCAATGAAAAATAAGCTTATTAATAAATTATATACAAAAAAAATAGATATAAAATCATAGAAATTAGTCTGAATTGTTACAAGGGGTTCACTTTTGTACGTAGAATATGATTCCAGCAATGATCACTAGTGTGGAGGTGATGCTAGAAAGGTGGAAACATCATGAAGGCAAAGAGATTGAGGTATTTGAAGAATTTAGGCTATTGTCATCAGAAGTGATCTCTAGGACAGCTTTTGGGAGCAGTTACTTAGAAGGGGAGAACATTTTTCAGATGTTGATGAAATTGACTTTGTTAGCATCCAGAAATACTCATAAACTCAAGTTTCCTGGCATCAGGTAAGAAGTCCTTATACGTTAAACCAACAATTGAGAAACAAAGAACTAGTCCCCATTTTATATTCTTAGTGAATTGATTCCTTGTCTATTTTTACAGTAAATTTTATAAAACCAGCGATGAAATTGAATCAGAGCAGCTTGAAAAAGAAATATTCAACTCTATATTAGAGATAATTAAGAAAAAAGAAGAGAAGGTAATGACTGAAGAGGTTGGCAGCCTTGGGAATGATTTTCTTCAATTACTTGTAATGGCTTATCATGATACCAATTCTAGCCCAAAGATGTCAATACAAGATCTAGTGGATGAGTGTAAGACATTTTACTTTGCTGGACAAGAAACCACTAATTCTTTGCTAGCGTGGACTGTATTGCTTCTAGCGATCCACACTGATTGGCAAGAGGAAGCAAGAAAGGACGTTCTCAATTTATTTGGCCACCAAAATCCAAATCCAGATGGTATCACAAAGCTCAAGACTGTAAGACCATCTCAAACTCAAATTAATTACTTATGTAAATAACATACCACATATCCAGCTCAATTGCGAATTCTAAATTTTTGACATTTTTTCCCATGCAGATGGGCATGATCATCAACGAGTCTTTAAGGTTATATCCACCTATACTTTTAATAGCAAGAAAAGTTGAAAGGAGAACTAGACTTGGGAAGCTCACTCTTCCAGCTGAACTGGTGTTGCTCATCTCAAATATTGCAGTTCACCATGACCCTCAAGTATGGGGAGAGGATGTGCATCTTTTCAAACCAGAGAGATTCTCAGAAGGTGTGTCCAAAGCTACTAACAACAACATTGCTGCTTTTTTGCCATTTGGAATGGGACCCCGAAACTGTGTGGGCTTTAGCTTTGCTACCACTGAAACAAAGATTGCTCTTTCTATGATTCTACAACGCTATGCCTTCACCCTATCCCCAGCCTATGTCCACTCACCAGTGCAGGTTCTTACCCTTCGCCCACAACATGGACTTCAAGTGCTGCTACACTCACTGTGAAGAATAGAACTGGCAATAATATGTGCACTCGTACACAGTACATCATACATCAATGCATTCATGTGTGTACCTTTTTTTTATTCTAGCTGTTGCTGAGCTTTCAATTTGGTTGCTTGGAAGAGTAGGTGAAAACTGATGAGTTACACAAAAAGTGAATGAACTTTGAACTACTAAAATTAATGAAAACATCGAAGTCCAGGGTGACCAATTTGAGGATTAACATGTTGATCATTAGTTGGTGTAACTTAAATGCATATGCAGGGCTTCCAAATACCTCAAGATATGATATATACTGGACCATTTGGTCATAACTGTTGTCTTATGTGTGCTTAATTCTAATTTAATTTGATCCTTTCTTGATCTTGATTAGATGGTCAGAGTAAGTAGGCCCACGCATACGGAAGTTTGCATTAATTAAGATCATGACATACCAAAACGTAATATATAACATAAGAAGAATAAGCACAGTGAACACATCTTTTCTACCGAGTACTGACCCACAGCTAATGTTGCAAATATGGAGTGAATTGTTATTGGGAGTAGACAAGAAGATGTGCTACCAGGTCCTGAGTGTGGAAAGGTATTCTTAGTGTCTTTGGCAATTTTGTACAAAGGAGAACAATTCTTCTTGCCTGCCAATAAAATAAGATTTGACAAATAAAAAGTATAATGGAGAGAAATGTCTTGGGCAATTTTGTACAAAGAAGAACAATTCTTCTTGCCTGCCGTGTCTCACTATTTCTCTCCTTTATTCAATTTTTATATTATGCGGGACCCACACTATTTGAACTGCACAGTGATTGTCAACATTTGCCATAAATATCCACAAAGTTTCATTGAGAAGGAAAAAAAAGAAAAATGGGTGCTATTGGATCCTTGTAATCTGTGTTTCAAGTTCTCTGTGTCTATACTTTCTCTTAGCTCTCATCAGGGTCCTTCTCAAACTATGTTGGACTCCAATTCGATTGCATGCAGTATCTAATGGGTTCACAGGGAATCAAAGGTCCTTCCATAAAAGCACCAAGGAAATTTTGAACATGACAAAAGAAGCCATGAGCAGGCCTATGGATTTATCACATGACATAATGTCCAAAATTCAGCCTCATATTCACTCATAGGTCAACAAATATGGTAACCAAAAAAATTTATGCAAATTAGGATTTTGTATTGTTTTTCTTACTCAATTTGAAGTATGACTTTGTCAATTTTTTTTTTTTTTCATTATGAGTATATGAAAATCTGTCCTTTTAAGTACATATTATGAGTATTATGATTACATATCAATCAATATATATATATATATATATATATATATATAAGCAGAGACCTCATACAGAAGTGCATGAGGTTCTGCCATGTGTTGCTTTGTATAAGTAATTTTTCGTTTAGCCTTTCACTTCTCATCTTCTTATCAATGGTTAGTTTAAACCATAAATGTAGAAAATTAAAAGATTTGGTTCTACTCCCTTTTCCAACTTCTTGAACTCTTCCACTTTTAATTTCATTAATTTCATAAATGAAAGGTTTTCTACATTCAATGTTAGTTTTCATGTTCTTTTAGATATTCCAGTCTCACAAAATATCAAGAGGCCAAAAGAAAAATAGGACCGGAGGGATAGAGAGACAAAAAGTGAGAAATTAGTGTAAAAAAGAGTATTAAATTGCCTTTGGTTTCAGGTGCATATGCTCTAAACCCCTTAACAACACTATCAAAGCTTAATACAATGTTTTCACAACATATATATATATATAGGGTTTCTAAAAGATATGTGTTTTTTGTTTTTATTTATATTTTTGGAAAGTGTCTAATCTTTGTAAGTGATTAAGGTACTCAAATGTAAGTAAACTCACTAATCTTTTGGCATATATATTTAGTTTTAAGAATTAGAAATTATAAACCCTAAATCTTATATGTTTAGCCTTCAAAAGTTCACGTGTTTTCTTTTAAAAAAAATTAATACTTCTAAAAAAAGAAAAGGGAAATAATAAAAAAATTTATATTGGAAATAGTCAAATGTAAAAACTAAATATACATGTACACATGATCAAACAAAAAAGGGCATATAGTGACATTTTTATAGTCTTATTAATTATTGTTACTTATGGATATATTGTATTACAATTTTTTTTTCATTCATTATTTTAGTGACATCTAATACATAATTGAAATTAATTTTTCAAACATTATAACACATATGATTATTATAAAATAACTAATAACGAACACGCGCATTGCACGGGACATCTACTAGTTACTATTAGTGAGTTTCTCGTGCGATACACGGACACTATTGTAATGTTTTTTGTAAATTTGTTTTTGAAAAATATTAGACATATACTATAGCATATTTATTTTAAAAAGTAACAATTATAAATTGCTTACATATATCTATTATAATTATTTTGTTTAAGTAATGAGTAATAATTAAAACAACTTGGAGTAATATTGTATAATAAAAGTTGATAAAAACATATCATTCTATATTATTGATTTTTATTATATGATGTAATAAAAAGTTTCATTACAAAATCTTTTTTTTTTTTTTTCTTCAATCTTTGTTATTAAGGTATGGTGATGCTTGTTATCATCATCAGTTTCTTTATCTTCAACGTTTGAAGTTCAATCTGTCCACATTTTTTTCAATTTTCGAGCTTTAATCATTTTTTTTCCTTTTGCTGTATCATTTGTGTTAATCACTAATGAATTAGCATCGAGAGATTTTTAATTGGATCTTACAAAGTTTGGACTTTGTCGCTAAGATTTTTTATAGTATTTGCATTTATATTAAATTTCAATGATGTTACACTTTTTTGTAAATATTTTGATTTTTGATTTTTGTTAATTTTGGAATAATGTAGCAAAAAGAATTAATATAGCATATTAAATTGTGTATTTTTTTTTTCTTCCATACCTTTTTATCATTTGAAGGTGCATCAAAAATCTTAGCAACTATGTAATTTTCAAAACCATCCTTTAGATTGAATTCATTCAAATGAAGTAGAGAAATCCATTTTTTTCCTAATTTTTTTTAAATCATGTGGAATTCGTTCTCCAATATCAATATTTTTACAATAATTTAAATAAGTTGTAACTTAGTTTATTTTTCAGCAAAATATCTTGTAGATTCAATTAGGATTTTCTCGGCATCTCAATCAAATATCACAAAATTTGTTTTGATAGTTGCATCAAAAACTTCAATTTGAATCATGTATCTAAAGTAGTTTGCAATAGTATATATATAGTAGTTATAGTGAGATAAATATATTATAAATATTTGGAGAGTATGTAGTTAATGTGAGTGCCTCTAACTTTGGGATAGAAGGATTTATTTTTGTTTCACATTTTGCATACCAAAATTCTTTTACTTGTGGTTTGACATTCCTTTCACAAAGTATGCATAAAATGTAATACCAATCTATTGTTGTATCAATATTACTTATTATTGCAATACCCTAGCAGTTCACATCTTGCAATGAACGACTTTGAAATTAGTATGTATTATTTTTTTTAATGTAAATAATGTGATGTATGATTATTTTTTTATATAAATGATGAGTAAAAATTGAAATGATTAACAAACCTATTTCATAAGATCTCATTCAATGCATTTTATTTTTACTGTTGTCTTCATAATATTTAAAGATAAATCTTCCCGTGAAAATTTTTTTGCATGTATTTTTGGTATTTCTTGTATAGGATCATGTTTTTTTACCATTCCTATGATTGAATTTTTTTAAAGAAAATATTAAGTTAATGGCATTTTGTGAGATAGTATATGATATTTATTAGACTTTTTTGTTATTATAAATTTTAGAAATTTGCACTTGTCAATTTTTTCAGCAACCTCAAGGATCTTAAGATGTATATATATTTTTGTTGCACTGATCGATGACAGAGAATTTGTCTACATAAATTGCATATAATATTATTAATAGACAAAAGCATATTAAATTGAAATTGAGGGAAAATAAAGACATGATTTCATAAGGATGAGATTTTCTAAAAGTATCACCTATATGTAGGGAGGAAGAACACAGTTTGTGAGAGGATAAGAGTTTTTACTTTGATTTACATGTGGGAATGGTCAAACTTGGGTCATAATATGTAAGGTAAGAACTAGCTTAAGTTTTTCATAAGGTTTGGTCTACTTTTAAAATGTAGTTTATTTTATAGTGAATTAATTTTGGTCTAATGGATTTAATTGTCAAGAACAGCCCATATTTTATATAATAGTAAAAAGAAGTTACTATGATCTATTGGATAACAGTAAAAAAAATTTAATAAAAAGAGGTAAAAAAAATGCTAAATTTATATAATAGTAAAAATAAGTTACTATGATCTATTGAGTAACGGTTAAAAAAAACTTCATAAAAAAAGGTAAAAAAAAGTTAAATACAATATTAGAGTGCCACATGGAAGACAGTAAAAAGAAGTTACTATGGTCTATTGGGTAACAATAAAAAATAAAAATAAAAAAAAAAACTTAATAAAAGGGGGGCAAAAAATGCTAAATAAAATAAGTTACTATGATCTATTGGATAACGGTTAAAAAAACTTAATGAAAAAAAGTAAAAAATGTTAAATGCAATATTAGAGTGCTACGTGACAGGACAATAAAAAGAAGTTACTATGAGCTATTGAGCATCAGTAAAAATAAACTTAATAAAAAGAGATAAAAATGTTAAATTTATATAAGAGTAAAAATAAGTTATTATGATCTATTAGATAACAGTTAAAAAAACTAAATAACAAAGGTAAAAAAGGTTAAATGTAATATTAGAGTATCACGTGGCAGGACCTCATGCACTCTCACATGAAATCTCTGCTTTTATATATATATATATATATATATTTATATATATATATATATATATTGATTAGTTTCAGAGGCACAATACACAGCATAAAGACCATATATTTTCAACTATGTTTTAGCTGAATTTTACTAAATTTGGTCATTTTATATTTTCTTGGTTTGGTCCAGGGAAGAATTTTATTCAATGGGACGGTCCTGAAGCTCAAATGGTCCTAACAGAACCAGAGCTTACCAAAGAGATACTGAATAATAGAGACAACGCGTTCCCGAAGCCAAAGACGACTGAAGGTTTTGTAAAGAAGCTCTTAGGAGATGCCTTGTGAGATCTGAAGGTGAAAAATGGGCAAAGATGTGAAAACTGGCCAATTCTGCCTTCCATGCAAAGAGCCTGAAAGTAAGCTCTTAGGTTGCTTTTGAAATTAGAGTTTGAAGTCATTATTTTTTTATAACTTATTTTTGCTACTATTTATGGTTTTCCTTATGCTTTTTAGTACTATTCATGATTCTCACTATATTACTTTAACTAATTTTTACCATTGTTTATGGTACATTCAGCAAAAAAAAATTTCAATTTCAACTAAATAAGCTGTTTTCAAATGAACTCAAAGCGTTACTAGTTATTATTAGCATTGAAAAACTTGTTCAATCGATTATCTTAAGAGGAACATAACACAATGTTAAGATATGTTTCACATTTTGCACATGTTTAAGAACCACTTAGTGGCTTGAATCAAGGCATATCAATTATCATTGATTCAAGCCAAGAACCTTTCTTGTTCTTTCTTTGTTTGGTCCACTATAATAATAAGCTTATTAATAAATTATATACAAAAAAGATAGATATAAAATCTTAGAAATTAGTCTGAATTGTTGCAAGGGATTCACTTTTGTACGTAGAATATGATTCCAGCAATGATCACTAGTGTGGAGGTGATGCTAGAAAGGTGGAAACATCATGAAGGCAAAGAGATTGAGGTATTTGAAGAATTTAGGCTATTGTCATCAGAAGTGATCTCTAGGACAGCTTTTGGGAGCAGTTACTTAGAAGGGGAGAACATTTTTCAGACGTTGATGAAATTGACTTTGTTAGCATCCAGAAATACTCATAAACTCAAGTTTCCTGGCATCAGGTAAGAAGTCCTTATACGTTAAACCAACAATTGAGAAACAAAGAACTAGTCCCCATTTATATTCTTAGTGAATTGATTCCTTGTCTATTTTTACAGTAAATTTTATAAAACCAGCGATGAAATTGAATCAGAGCAGCTTGAAAAAGAAATATTCAACTCTATATTAGAGATAATTAAGAAAAAAGAAGAGAAGGTAATGACTGAAGAGGTTGGCAGCCTTGGGAATGATTTTCTTCAATTACTTGTAATGGCTTATCATGATACCAATTCTAGCCCGAAGATGTCAATACAAGATCTAGTGGATGAGTGCAAGACATTTTACTTTGCTGGACAAGAAACCACTAATTCTTTGCTAGCGTGGACTGTATTGCTTCTAGCGATCCACACTGATTGGCAAGAGGAAGCAAGAAAGGAGGTTCACAATTTATTTGGCCACCAAAATCCAAATCCAGATGGTATCACAAAGCTCAAGACTGTAAGACCATCTCAAACTCAAATTAATTACTTATGTAAATAACATACCACATATCCAGCTCAATTGGGAATTCTAAATTTTTGACATTTTTTCCCATGCAGATGGGCATGATCATCAACGAGTCTTTAAGGTTATATCCACCTATACTTTTAATAGCAAGAAAAGTTGAAAGGAGAACTAGACTTGGGAAGCTCACTCTTCCAGCTGAACTGGTGTTGCTCATCTCAAATATTGCAGTTCACCATGACCCTCAAGTATGGGGAGAGGATGTGCATCTTTTCAAACCAGAGAGATTCTCAGAAGGTGTGTCCAAAGCTACTAACAACAACATTGCTGCATTTTTGCCATTTGGAATGGGACCCCGAAACTGTGTGGGCTTTAGCTTTGCTACCACTGAAACAAAGATTGCTCTTTCTATGATTCTACAACGCTATGCCTTCACCCTATCCCCAGCCTATGTCCACTCACCATTGCAGGTTCTTACCCTTCGCCCACAACATGGACTTCAAATGCTGCTACACTCACTGTGAAGACTAGAACTGGCAATAATATGCACACTTGTGCACAGAACATCCATACATTAATGCATTCGTGTGTGTACCTTTTTTTTATTCTAGCTGTTGCTGAGCTTTCAATTTGGATGCCTGGAAGAGTAAGTGAAAACTGATGAATTACACAAAAAGTGAATAAACATTGAACTACTAAAATTAATAAAACCATCGAAGTCCAGGGTGACCAATTTGAGGATTAACATGTTGATCATTAGTTGGTGTAAGTTAAATGCATATGGAATACCTCAAGATATGATATGAACTGGACCATTTGGTCATAACTGTTGTCGTATGTGTGCTTAATTCTAATTAAATTTGATCCTTTCTTGATCTTGATTAGATGGTCAGATTAAGTAGGCCAATGCATACGGAAGTTTGCATTAATTAAGATCATGATATACCAAAACGTAATGTATAACATTAGAAGAATAAGCAGAATGGTGTGTCAATTTGCCAATAGAAGAAAGCTGTTTATATTTGGTTTGCTGTAAAATTTACAGACCCCCATACTTGGCTGCTTGATGAGTCCCAAGAGTTGGCTCCAAGTTGGGCTGCTGTGATCCCAAGTTATGAGATTCAAGCATGGACATAAATCGTTGACACTGAGATGGAAGCGAGTACCACTATGGTTAGCTCTTCCATACAGTCCGCAGAATTGGCTGGAGTGAATGAAACTTTGTTTGCTGAATAACCGTTTTCCCTTGGTCTTATATCCAGGAGGATAGCCGTGGATCTTGTAGCACTTGTCTACTACATGTCCAATAACACCACAATGTGAACAAATTGGCCTATCCTTCTTTACATTAGGCTTGTTAGAACAATTGTCTTTGCTTGGAACATTAGAACCTTTGGAGAAAAGAGCGGTGATAGTTTCAGTAGCAATAGGGTTAGACCCAATCCTTCTTTGCCTTTCTTCTTGTGTAACAAGAGAAAATACCTTGTTCAGTGAGGGAAAAGGTTCCATTAACAGAATTTGAACTCTTAACTGAAGCAAAAGTATGATTCAGACTCATGAGAAAATTCATAGTGCACTCTTCTTGGTATTATGCATGAGCAGCCATAGAACCACAAGTACAGACTCCACAAGAGCATGAAGGAATAAACTTCAACGATATTCCCATCATAATCACGACTCACCACTCCTAGACCAGCCTGCAAAGTAGTAGAAAAACATTGCTGCACCAAAGTTAGCACTATAGGTACGAAATGGAGGCGGAGACCAACCTACTGGACCTCTGTTATGGACGATCTTGGGAACTTTCTTGTTAAAAGTTCCTTAGCTTTTGCCACTAAAATACCAAGATTCCATGAGCATTGATTCTCTAGAATTTGGTTTGGTCGCTGCCAAAAACTCCACAGGATGACAGAAAATGGAGCAACAGAATGGGCTAAATCAAGATTAAGGATAGATTGGGAAAGGTCTGAGAATGAAGCACATTTCTTTTGATAAAATTGGGATTAGAAAGGTTCAGACTTCAACACTAATTGGGCTTGATCACATAATATAAAAATTAATTAAATCTCAAATAGGCTAGAATCAATTTTTTTTTTTTTGAGAATGAATGCTGCGATCTTTTATTAAGAAATCCCGGCCAAATCAGCCTAATATGAAGCAAAAACATCCAATGGAACATCTTCCATCCATATTACACAATTTGGAATAGTAACAGCTAACTTCACCAAATCATGCGCTACTTGATTGCCCTCTCTCTTTATATGAGAGTAAGACAATTAAAAAAAAGCTGAAGTGAACCTGTAGGCATCTTGTATCAATAGACCAAATGGAGCAAGTCCAACGTCCTTGGTTGCTAGTGGCTTAATCACCAACAGTGAGTCCCCCTCAAGAACAACTTCCAAGATGCCCACCTCCCTAGCAAACTCAAGAGCCCTTGTGGCTGCCATGGCTTCAATTTCTATTGGTTGGAGAAGTTGGAGGATTTTTTCTGACATGGCTGCAATCACTAAGCCTTCTCTGTTTCGAACAATAACTCCCACACCTGAACAGTTTTCTTCAGCAAAAACAGCTCCATCAAAATTAATTTTGAAGATATCTAATGGAGGTGGCTTCCAACGTGTTCTTATGTGTGGTCGGCTAGGTGGTGGTGGCCGTAAGATGGCTCAAAATTCTGAATATCTCTCAGCTGCTAATTGAGAAAGATGGTTTAAAGCACAACATGGCTGTTGGGAGCGCACCTGGTTCCTTTGAGTCCAAATGGTCCACACCGTGAAAGCAAAGAGAGCTAGCTTCCGCTGATGTTCAAATACCCAAGCCATCAATTCACTGAAGTTGGAAAAAGAAGTCTGATCCCGAAAATTCCATGTGATGTCCTTATCCCACACACAATCCAAATTTTTACAACTCCATACTGCATGAATCATATCTTCCACTTCACACCTACACCGATCGCAGGTCTGATCTGTGATAATTTTCCTCACAAAAGATTACTCTTTGACGAAAGAGAGTTTCGGCAAGCCCTCCAAACTAAATTCTTCACTTTATTCGGACATGTCAATGCCCAAATTTTCTTCCATAAGCCTTTTTCATGATCAGGTCGAGCCTCCATTTGAGAGCCATCCTCTGCATCCTTCAAAAACTAATACCCTAGCTTGCAACTAAACTTCCCATCCTGTGCTAGTGGCCAAAACAACGAGTCCTCAGTAGTTTCTCGAGCCAATGAAATTTTCTTAATTTCTTCTGCTTCTTGCGATGCAAAAATTCCATCTACCATGTCAGCATTCCATGTGCATATCCCTTCATCTATCAAACAATCCACTGTAGCTTCCTCCATGGATTCCACCATTGGAGATGCTACCTTTGTTGGGTGTTTTCGTGGCAGCCAATAATGTTGCCATATTTTGATAGATTTCCCATTACCTACCCTCCAACAAGCTCCCTCTAGGACAACATCACGACCTCTCAAGATGCTTTTCCAAGCATACGATCCTGAAGAGGATTCTTTTGCATCTATTAGAGAACCATAAGGAAAAAACTTCGCCTTGAACACTTTATAAAAGAGAGACTCCTTTTTATGGATAAGAAGCCACGCTTGCTTTGCTAAAAGGGCATCATTAAAGTGAGCCAAATCACGGAAGCCCAATCCTTCTACCATCCTAGATTTTGTTAATTCACTCCATTGGAGCCAATGAATTTTTCTTCGATCTCCCCTTTGGCCCCACCAATATCTTCTTATCATAGCCTCAATATCATCACAAAGCCCAATAGGAAGTTTAAAGCAACTCATGGCATAGGTAGGAATAGCTTGGATTACAAATTTAATAAGTACCTCTCTACTGGCTTGTGATAATAACTTGCTCTCCCATCCTTGAAGCTTCCTCCATACCCTTTCTTTTATATAATCAAAGCTCGCCTTTTTTCCCCTATCCACAAAAGATGGCACCAAATACTTCTCATAGGATTTAACTTCTTGAAGTTGAAGAAGATTCTTGATATTTGCTTTTGCTTCTTCCGATGTAGACTTGCTAAAAAAGATTCCAGTTTTGTCTTTGTTGATCTTTTGCCCCAACAAAGACTCATATTCAGCTAGCAACTTCAAAAGATTATTACAATCCTCATAGGTTGCCCTGCAAAAAAGCAAGCTATCGTCTGCAAAAAACAAGTGGGTTAATTTCGAGCCTTTCTTACATAAGGAAAAACCTTTAATATCACAAATTCTCGCCAAGTGTTTAATAAGAGCATGTAGACCTTTAGTACAAAGGAGGAAAAGGAAAGGAGAGAGGGGGTCCCCTTGCCTTATACCTCATTTGGGATGAATCATTCCCATAGGTTCTCCATTTACCATAATGGAGTATGTCACCGTTTTTACACAACTCATGACAAGAGCAATCCACCTAGGGCAAAAACCCATTCTCTCATAAGTTTCTCCAAATAAACTCATTCAACGCTATCATAGGCCTTACTCATATCTAGTTTTAAGGCCATAAATCCATGTCTACCCGAACTATGGTTCTTTATATGATGGAGAGTTTCAAAGGCAACCATAATATTATTTGAAATGAGGCGATCTTTAGCAAAAGCAAATTGGTGTTCAGTGATTAAGGATGGGAGGAATTTCTTTAGTCTATTTGCTAGGACTTTAGAATATATTTTGTAGAGAACATTACAGAGACTAATAGGTCGAAACTTAGTCACTAGTTCGGGTTTATCAGCTTTTGGCACAAGAGTAATAAGAGTATGGTTTATAGGGTCGGGTAAGGTACCTGTGTTTAACCAAGAGAGGACAATGTTTGTTACATTATACTTCATAACCTCCCAAAAATGCTGATAGAAGAGCGAAGGCATTCTATCAGGACCTAGAGCCTTTAAAGGTGCCATCTAATTTAAAGCTTCCAACACTTCCAATTTTGAAAAGTCACTCACCAAATCTGCATTCATCTCCTCAGTCACTGAACATGGGATTTTCTTAAGAACCTCAACATTAAGGCTCGGGTTTGAAGAGGAGAAAAACTCTTCATAGTAATTTGTCAACTCCAACCCCATTTCCTCATGCTCAGTTAACCACTCACCTCTAGCATTTTTGATCCACCTAATTAAATTCTTCTTGAACCTCTTTGTTGCCTTGCTATGGAAAAAAGCTGCATTGCTATCTCTTTTACTAAGCCACAAGGCCCGTGACCATTGACACCACATTCTAGCTTCTCTATCTAGAAGGATATTTATTTCAGCCTTGAGACTCCTAACCCAAGAGTTGTTCCTACTGACTATTGCTTCATTTTCAGCCACCACAAGCAATTTATTTTTCTCTACTAATTCCCTTCTCACATGTCCGAAATTATGCTTGCTCTACCAAGTTAATTCTTGTTCACATTGAGCCACCTTTTTCAAGATAGCTAGACCTAGGTTCGGCTCACAAGTATGACTCCAAGTTGCTTCAATAGTTTCACCACAAGAGGGCTCTAACAACCACATTTCCTCAAACCTGAAGCATTTCTTCCTACTAGGCTTTTCCAACCCCAAAAAATTTACCCAAAGGGCAGAGTAATCCAATGGCATAGATTGAAGGTGATGGATTCTAGGTCCCGAAAATTTATGAAACGAAAATTAGTAGCCAAGCATTGATCTAATCTTATTCTAACAGAATGACCTTCATCAAAGTGTCTTGCCCATGTAAATTTAGAACCTAAAAATCCCAAATCCATGAAACCACACTCATCAATCACATCTCTAAATAACTACATTTGACTGTGATCTCTCCTCGGTCCACCCAACTTCTCATCATGCCAAATAATTTCATTAAAATACTCAACACAAAGCCTAGGTTTGTTCAACCTTGAATTCAAAGTCTTCAACTTGTTCCAGGCTTCGAATCTCCTTGAGGTCTCACATTCCCCATAAAAGCTAGTAAATCTCCATTCATTCTCAGAGTTCCCATTGATAATAGTTTTGATATAATACCTGTGTGAATCTACTACAATAAGGTTCATAGTATTATTCCAAAATAACACTAAACCACCACCTCTATTAGCCCTCAACACCACCCATTTCTAATCAAAATTAATTTTACTTAAAGTACGATCTAGCCTTGCATCATCTGCCCATGTTTTGGCTATAAACACAGCAGAGGGATCTTTAGCCCGTATCAAAGTAACAAGCCCATTCTCTGTACGCAGGTTCCCAAACCCACGACAGTTCCATACTAATAGACTCATTGCTTCTGGCAGGGCTGGATCCTAGCCTCCGCCAATATCTTCTTCTTGGTTGTTCCTGCCTGAGAAACCTTCCTTTCTTTGGTAACTCAAGCAAGCTTTCTGTTTCCCCTACCACACGTTTCTCCCCTACTGCTTCAGTCATAATTGTGTTTGTCCCTATCTCAGTTCTAGCAACTCTTTTCCACGAGCCTTCAGCATGCACGGGTCTATTCTAATTATTAGAAATCATAGCTAGTAAGGAAGGGTTAAGTTGTGCACGTGCTTGTGAAAGCATCTCATTAGAATCCTTAATAGAAAGTGATTCTATAATATTTTCCTTACCTAAACATGCTCTGTTCTCAGCAATATTCGAAGCGGTCAAGTCAAACTTTCGAATTTCCTTATCAATATCCTCTATTACCTCCTTGAAATCACTTGCTAGCTTTTTCCTCTCCACAGAATCTGTCAATTTTGAACTTTCAAATTCTGTAACACTCTCTAACTCTTGTGGCACCATATTCACCATATTTATCTCCTGAAAATCCAGAGCAATATTTGTACTAGGAAAATTACTAACACTTTCCTTATCGAGTCGAATAACGTCCAGTGAAGGTTTACCTGAACGGACCACCACCACAGAAGGCTTCTAAGCTAATTTGTTGTTTGTCGTCGACGCACCTGATTTCCTACTAGCAAAAAAGCCAGGGACTTTAACCATATTTCTCCTTTTCGACACAAACGACGTTGCCTTGATCCAGGATCCGAACTGCTATGACTCAGTTTTCAGGCGTCCTTCGCTCTCAATCCAAAGAGCACAATCACGATCATTGTGTGTTAAATAGCCACACCAATAGCACGGGTTGGGGAGTCGTTCATATTTGAAAGACATCCACAATCTCATAAAATTATCTCCTTCTGATTCAGAATCATCAATCGAGACATTAATCCTCCCTACAGCCTCACATATTTGTTCGGCCACTTTTCATCTCCGAAATCTCACCGAAAGGTCGTGTACTTGCACCCAGAAACTAGCTCTATTAAACTCCATATCCCCCAAGTCTGTATCTCTGTCATAGCATTGTAATACCATGAGATGTTTATCAAAACTCCACAGCTCACCATGAGATGTTTATCAAAACTCCACGACTCGGCATCAATAACTTTCTCCATCTGTTCCTTATTATCAAAAGTAAACAAAACCACATGATCTCCCTCCTTTTTTATTTGAAAACCATTTACTGATCTCCATAATAGTATGAACGTTTTGGCTATAGCATCTATGTTGAGAGAACACTTTGTCAAGAATTTTGTAACTAATATGTACTCTGTTGGTACCTGTTCTTCCAAATTCCGAAGGTTTGACCCTTCGCAATCCGATAGTGTTAAAAAACTCCATGATCTCGTTAGGTCCTCCATCCTAAGGAATAAAGAAAAGAAAATTGTTTCCCAAAACCCTAGAGAAAAAAAAAAAAAAAACCACAAAGCCTCAAGGCAAACTTGTTGCCTTGGGGGACACAAACACCTTCAAAGAAGGGATTGCTATTCTACAACCTAGGAGAAGATGGAGACCACCTTTCACTAGCGAGGAGAAACCTTTTAGGATAGAATCAATTGATCACTTGAAAATTTTGTTAATAGTAATATAAAAACATATAATAGAAATTTTAGATGAAATCTCACAGCAAATAAAAAAAGAGTTTGTAGATAATGAAATAAGCAGATTAAAAAAGAGTTTGAAGATAATGAAATAAGTAAAATTAAAAATAATTGTCTCAAGAATCTATCGCACACAAGATTTTACTGGCAATACTTGTTATAGTTGTTTTCGTAAAAAGATTTTATTTTTTCCAAAATTAAATTGGATAAAATCCTATTTAGACGAATTGGATTAGCTACATTATGATATGGAATAAGATTCTAACAATACCCAAATACAAAAAAAAAAAAAAAAAAAAAAAAAAAAAAAAAAAAAAAAAGTTTGTAATTTTCCATAATGCAAATTTACTAATATATGCAAAAGAGACGTCGTTAAAGTTATCATCATAAATCTCAAATTGTATTGAACTAGCTCTACTTTTACCAACATGTCATGCAAGCCGTGCTCCAACTAGAGCCATCATGGTACCAAGTTAATATGAAGAAATTGATTAATGGCCTTATTATAGAATTTTAGCTTATGTGGTGAACTCCAAAATGATTTCTCTTTATTATCAAATACATTGATTTTTGGTGTAGCCAAGGTTTAAACTCCAAATTTTTTTATTCGACTACAAGAGACTATATTAGTTGAGCTAACCAAAATTGACATTAGTACATTAATGGCTTAGTAAATAAAAATATCATAATAGTTTTAGAATAGACTAAGAGGAGGGGGGGGGGGGGGGCAGGAAGGTCACCAGTATATATTGAAATCCATGGGCCTACAATTCCACTTTGTTTAATTTTCTAAAATATATTTTCAGTTTTTTCAGGTGTTTGGTATAATATAAAACTTTTCAAGCACAAACCACCAAAACGTATGCCTCTCAGGCACCATTGGCGGCTCCAACCACTAAACCAGCAACCTAGCTGCCATATGGGGGAGGAAGGATAGGGGGAGAAAGCTACTATATTTTTTTTGTAAAATATTTTACCAAGTTTCTTTTTTCATAAAACATTTTAGAAAATAATTACGGTCAATGGAAAATATTTTTGAATTTGATCAAATTTTACAATGAAACAAACATGATAAATTGTTGAAAATAATTTTTTGAAAGAATTTTAAAGCAAAATAAACAAAGCATTCATTTGCTTTGTTTATTTTTCTTTGGAAAAAGGATGAGAAGTGTACTAGATAAGTTTGAGAGAGAGAGAGAGAGAGAGAGAGAGAGAGAGAGAGAGAAAAGAGTAAAAAGGGGATGATATTTATATGGGAAAAGAGGTAGGAAATTTCTAGGAATGTGCTTTCTTTACAAATAACGCCACATTTTTCTTATTTACAAAGCTACCACTCATTAGAATATATCGTTTAAATAAATAAATCATTAGATAATCATTTTAAAATTTTAGTTTAATAAGTAAATAACTTTATTTGAGCCAAAAAAGAAAGTATAACCTCTATTATTATTATTATTATTATTATTATTATTATTATTATTATTATTATCCAATACTAATTCTGAAACGATGCACCAATATAGACCGATTTAGTAATTTCCTGTTCCAATAGCTAATCCTAAATAGAATTCAAAACCTTGGTTCAAATGAACCTCTTGCCCTAAAGAAAAAGAAAAAACTAAATATAAATTTTTAAAATATTTTTTTGAACCCTTTAAAATAAAATTTTGAACACCTAACCCTAAAAACTAATGAGAAAAAGATAGGAAGATTCAACAAGAAATTAAAAAATGAAAAAAGAAGACAAAGATTTGTAACCAAAAAAATAAGGAAGTATAAGAGAACATAAATTCACAAGCACGGTAGAGGGATCTCAAGTCCTAAATTGAATCCCTTATAAAAATTTAGGTAAATTCATAAATAAATAAATAAAAGTAGGAAGAAACATTTTAGTACAATGACATAATATTGAAAATGATAATGTGAATATTCACTGGCATAATATTGTTAAATTGGAAATATAAAACCAACCAAAAAAAGACAAGAGAAGAGAACTGTCAAAATTAACAAAGGCACTATATTGTCATGAAGAAGCATTTTAGTCCAATGACATAATATTGTCAAAATTAACAAACACAATATTGTCATAGCTTTTTTCTTTTACAAGCTCAAGAGTTTATGCCTAACATTTCAAACAAAATATGGATTCAATCCCATTTCACTTGAGGTACATTTTTTCTTTCTTTTTTTCTCACCATTTGAAGAAATACAATTATCTTTCTCCATACATGTTGAGATGTTATGGCGAAAATGCTTGCAAAGGCCACAAGACTTCTTTTTCTTTCCTAATTCTCTTCCACCTTTCATTTGTTTTTGCTTCGAGTGACCTTTTGTCTTTGAGATCAGAGGACAATTAATGAAGTAATTTCCATCAATCATATCATTAACATTAGCATCAACCATATTTCCCTTCTCCACTAAATTTTCATCATCCAATACTAGCAATTTTTTTTTACTTAATGATGCTTCACAACACCAACGTGGTGGTAAATACAATGATGGAATTTGGTAGCAATCTTATGGATGAATACACTAGTATGTGACGTCAAAATATACCCCAAAAATTCAAAATTCTTGCAACTACAATTAGTCATCTTACCATCCCATAATACCTTGTGCCTTTGACTAGTTTCATCCTTATAATATTGTAGCACAAATTCAATACTGTTTTCTTGAAGCACCGACTATTGTATTACTCTCCCAAACTCCTCTTGAAAAATCTTAAAAGCATTGGGTGCCAAAACATTATGTGCTTGGTCTTCTAATGGTGACATTGATCTTAAAGAAGAACCTTTATATATCTCCAACATCATATCATGTGATTATGTTTGCTCAATATCTTCAATGCCAAGATCAACAAAAAATTCCAAATAGTAAAATAATTTAAAAACTTTTGTATGACACATGAAGACTACAAATATTAACAAATAAAATAGTTTGTTTGATGAGTTGGATCAAGTTTCTGTGAGAACTAACAAACCGTTTAATAAATGCATTTATACTTTCTGATCTTCCGATTGTTGTCATTGCACCAAAAAAATGCCCACAAAGGTAACATGGTACCCAAAAGTGCTTGATTTGATATAAACCAATTACATGTTTGTTAGAGAGCCTGTCATATTTTGTCATATCTTGAAGCCATTGATTGTGAAACTCTTCACATGACTCTAACTTATATAACTTATAGAAGTCCATGCACCAATTTGAATATTGATTAGGAAGAATTGATATAAATCAACCACTAAATTTAGCAGTAATATGCCATATACAAAAGACATGTTTTGTAGCTGGCAATTCTTTTGATATTGCCTCTGTAATCCATGGATTTTGGTCCATCAAAATTTCCTTGAGTTGATTCTCATTAAGCATGCAAAAGTCTGCTAATTAAATATAAATTTACTAAAGCATGAAAATATTTCAAAGGATAAACGTTATTATTCTACTAATTAATCGAATAAAATTTTAAAAAATAATTGTAAAAATTTATAAGACAAAGAATGTACCTTAATTAACCATCGAAAGACACTTGTTATTTCATTTCGAAGAAGTGCACAACCAAAGAGAATTGTCTTTCCATGATTATTGACACTAACAAAAATACCAAAAGGCATATCATAAGCATTCACCTTATAAATAGTATAAAACAAAAATACATCTCCATATTTTTGGTACCAATCAAAACAATGAGTAGGTGATAAAAAATTATGCTCCAACCTATTTTCGTCATCAATTGTAAATGCATATTGAAACCTAGAGTTATCTTCTTTAGCAACTTTGCAAAATTGTAGGAGATCCATGGCATCATTCTTTGCAATCTTCCTTCTCATTTTCACATAAAGATTATGAATATCCCTTTGAAAAAATGGAAGTTGCCCATGTTTCAAATGCCTCTCAAGTTCCATAATACTCATTACCTCTCTAATTGAAAGTCTTGCATCTTTCAATAAGAAATGTATTTTTCATTATCTATAGTGATAACTCAATTGGCTTGAAGAAATCGCACTTCCAAAGAGGAGAACAAATCATGATTGTGATCTATAACAATCTTAGTGACACGTCATTCTCGAGAAAAATATCAAATGTCTTTCATAAAATGATACTTAGAGGAGCTTTACATCCACATTTTAAAGACTTCCTATTTCATTGTTCCTTAGATGGATCCACTATTTTTAGTGGTTGTTTACCTTGTCGATAACAAAAAAAATCACATCTTACCATTTCTCATTTCTTTTCTCAATACAACCTTTTCAAATTGTAAAACCATATCGATTTGCATAATTTCTATAGAAAATAAAAGCTTCTTCTTCACTAGGAAAACATTGACCAACAAAAGGCTCAAACTTATTTTCTATTTAAATTATATCTTCATTTTGTTTAATAACCCCATTTCATCTATTGGATATTCATTCCAATCAATTATTTCCTCTCCATAAGTATTATTATTTTTTCCATCATTTGGAAATTCAACACAATTCTTTGAAACACTTCCATGAATCTCACTTGCAATCAAATCATTATCAACTTGTGCTATATTAAAAAAAAATAAAAAAAAAACAATCAACACCATATAATATGAATTATATATTACAAATAAAATGAAAATAATAAATCCTTCTTGAGACAATTTATTTAAGTCAAAACAATTCATTGGAACAAATTGATGAGTCTCACTTGCATCTACATTGTCATCCATTGGTGCTATATTAAAACAAGAGTTTAAAATATAAACATCATATTCTATGATAAATGGAATGTAAATTTACAAATAAATAAAATTACAATATCTTCTTGAAGAGGTTCATTTAAGTCAAAACAATTAATTAGAGTAAAGAAGTGAGTCTCACTTGCAACTACATTCCCATCCATTGGTGCTATAATATACATGTATTAGAAATAAAAAATAACATCATATTAATTTTGGTCTTATATTAAAACAAAAGTTTAAAAAATAAACATCATATTCTATGATAAATGAAATGTAAATCACAAATAAAATAAAATAATAATGCATTCTTGAAGTGGTTCATTTAAGTCAAAACAATCTTTTGGAGCAAAGTATTGAGTCTCACTTGCAACTATATTCCCATCCATTGGTGCTACAATATACATGTATTAAAAATAAAAATTGACATCATATTAATTTTAATTTAATTTTTAAAAATAACTATGAATAAAAAAAAAATACAATAGGGGTACCTTGTTTAATAATTCAAATAAAAAATAAAATAGAGAATAATGTGATAAGAGAGTCAAAAAGAAAAATTCTGCATGCCTGCCGTGCCCTATTTCTGCCATTTATTCAATTTTTATATTAATCGGGACCCACACTATTTGAACCTTAAATATCATCCACAAAGTTTCGTTGAAAAGGATAGAAAGAAAAATGGGTGCTATTAGAATCCTAGTACTCTGTGTTTCAAGCTCTGTGTGTCTATACTTTCTCTTAGCTCTCATCAGGGTCCTTCTCAAACTATGTTGGACTCCAATTCGCATGCAGTATCTAATGGGTTCACAGGGAATCAAAGGTCCTTCCTACAGGTCCTTCCATGGAAGCACCAAGGAAATTTTGAACATGAAAAAAGAAGCCATGAGCAGGCCTATGGATTTATCACATGACATAATGTCCAAAATTCTGCCTCACATTCACTCATGGCTCAACAAATATGGTAACCAAAAAAATTTATGCAAATTAGTAGTTGAATTAGGATTTTGTGTTGTTTTTCTTACTCAATTTGAAGTATGGCTAATGGCTTTGTCAATTTTTTATTTTTTTATTATGAGTATATGAAAATCTGTCCCTTTATTTAAGTACATATTATGAGTATTATGAGTACATATTACTATTAGTATCAGAGGCACAATGCACAGCATAAAGACTATATATATTTTCAACTATGTTTTAGCTGAATTTTACTAAATTTTTCCATTTTTCATTTTCTTGCCTTTTTTTTGGTTTGGTCCAGGGAAAAATTTTCTTCAATGGAACGGTCCTCAAGCCCAGTTGGTCCTAACAGAACCAGAGCTTATCAAAGAGATACTGAATAATAGAGACAACGCGTTCCCGAAGCCAAAGATGGCTGAAGGTTTTATAAAGAAGATCTTAGGAGATGGGGTTGTGACATCTGAGGGTGAAAAATGGGCAAAGATGCGAAAACTGGCCAATTCTGCCTTCAATGCAGAGAACCTGAAAGTAAGCTCTTAGGTTGCGTTTTGGATTAGAGTAATTTTGCCACTATTTATAAGTTTTATAATACTTTTTTAGTACTATTTATGGATTTCGTGGTATTTTAGCAAAATGTTTACAATTTCAGCTAAATAAACTATTTTAAAAGGACCAAGTGTAACTAGTTATTATTGGCATTGAAAAACTTGTTTAATCAATTATCTCAAGAGGAACTAAACACCATGTTAAGATATGTTTCACATTTTGCACATGTTTAAGAACCACTTAGTGGCTTGAATCAAGGCATATCAATTGTCATTGATTCAAGCCTAATCAAGAACCTTTCTTGTTCTTTCTTTGTTTGGTCCACTTTAATACTCAATGAAAAATAAGCTTATTAATAAATTATATACAAAAAACATAGATATAAAATCTTAGAAATTAGTCTGAATTGTTACAAGGGGTTCACTTTTGTGTGTAGAATATGATTCCAGCAATGATCACTAGTGTGGAGGTGATGCTACAAAGGTGGAAACATCATGAAGGCAAAGAGATTGAGGTATTTGAAGAATTTAGGCTATTGTCATCAGAAGTGATCTCTAGGACAGCTTTTGGGAGCAGTTACTTAGAAGGGGAGAACATTTTTCAGATGTTGATGAAATTGACTTTGTTAGCATCCAGAAATACTCATAAACTCAAGTTTCCTGGCATCAGGTAAGAAGTCCTTATACGTTAAACCAACAATTGAGAAACAAAGAACTAGTCCCTATTTTATAATCTTAGTGAATTGATTCCTTGTCTATTTTTACAGTAAATTTTATAAAACCAGTGATGAAATTGAATCAGAGCAGCTTGAAAAAGAAATATTCAACTCTATATTAGGGATAATTAAGAAAAAAGAAGAGAAGGTAATGACTAAAGAGGTTGGCAGCTTTGGGAATGATTTTCTTCAATTACTTGTAATGGCTTATCATGATGCCAATTCTAGCCCAAAGATGTCAATACAAGATCTAGTGGATGAGTGCAAGACATTCTACTTTGCTGGACAAGAAACCACGAATTCTTTGCTAGCGTGGACTGTATTGCTTCTAGCGATCCACACTGATTGGCAAGAGGAAGCAAGAAAGGAGGTTCTCAAT
This sequence comes from Castanea mollissima, assembly GCA_014183005.1. NCBI lineage: Eukaryota > Viridiplantae > Streptophyta > Magnoliopsida > Fagales > Fagaceae > Castanea > Castanea mollissima. The sequence continues at coordinate 59,298,316 of JACAVU010000004.1, forward strand.
TTATTTGGCCACCAAAATCCAAATCCAGATGGTATCACAAAGCTCAAGACTGTAAGACCATCTCAAACTCAAATTAATTACTTATGTAAATAACATACCACATATCCAGCTCCATTGCAAATTCTAAATTTTTGAAATTTTTTCCCATGCAGATGGGCATGATCATCAATGAGTCTTTAAGGTTATATCCACCTATAATTTTAACAGCAAGAAAAGTTGAAAGGAAAACTAGACTTGGGAAGCTCACTCTTCCAGCTGAACTGGTGTTGCTCATCCCAAATATTGCAGTTCACCATGACCCTCAAGTATGGGGAGAGGATGTGCATCTTTTCAAACCAGAGAGATTCTCAGAAGGTGTGTCCAAAGCTACTAACAACAACATTGCTGCTTTTTTGCCATTTGGAATGGGACCCCGAAACTGTGTGGGCTTTAGCTTTGCTACCACTGAAACAAAGATTGCTCTTTCTATGATTCTACAACGCTATGCCTTCACCCTATCCCCAGCCTATGTCCACTCACCATTGCAGGTTCTTACCCTTCGCCCACAACATGGACTTCAAGTGCTGCTACACTCACTGTGAAGACTAGAACTGGCAATAATATGCACACTTGTGCACAGAACATCCATACATTAATGCATTCATGTGTGTACCTTTTTTTTATTCTAGCTGTTGCTGAGCTTTCAATTTGGATGCCTGGAAGAGTAAGTGAAAACTGATGAATTACACAAAAAGTGAATGAACATTGAACTACTAAAATTAATAAAACCATCGAAGTCCAGGGTGGCCAATTTGAGGATTAACATGTTGATCATTAGTTGGTGTAAGTTAAATGCATATAGAATACCTCAAGATATGATATGAACTGGACCATTTGGTCATAACTGTTGTCTTATGTGTGCTTAATTCTAATTAAATTTGATCCCTTCTTGATCTTGATTAGATGGTCAGATTAAGTAGGCCAATGCATACGGAAGTTTGCATTAATTAAGATCATGATATACCAAAACGTAATGTATAACTTTAGAAGAATAAGCAGAATGGTGTGTCAATTTGCCAATAGAAGAAAGCTGTTTATATTTGGTTTGCTGTAAAATTTACAGACCCCCATACTTGGCTGCTTGATGAGTCCCAAGAGTTGGCTCCAAGTTGGGCTGCTGTGATCCCAAGTTATGAGATTCAAGCATGACATAAATCGTTGACACTGAGATGGAAGCAAGTACCGCTATGGTTAGCTCTTCCATACAGTCCGCAGAATTGGCTGGAGTGAATGAAACTTTGTTTGCTGAATAACCGTTTTCCCTTGGTCTTATATCCAGGAGGATAGCCGTGGATCTTGTAGCACTTGTCTACTACATGTCCAATAACACCACAATGTGAACAAATTGGCCTATCCTTCTTTGCATTAGGCTTGTTAGAATAATTGTCTTTGCTTGGAACATTAGAACCTTTGGAGAAAAGAGCAGCAGTAGTTTCAGTAGCAATAGAGTTAGACCCAACCCTTCTTTGCCTTTCTTCTTGTGTAACAAGAGAAAATACCGTGTTCAGTGAGGGAAAAGGTTCCATTAACAGAATTTGAACTCTTAACTGAAGCAAAAGTATGATTCAGACTCATGAGGAAATTCATAGTGCACTCTTCTTGGTATTATGCATGAGCAGCCATAGAACCACAAGTACAGACTCCACAAGAGCATGAAGGAATAAACTTCAACAATATTCCCATCATAATCACGACTCACCACTCCTTGACCAGCCTGCAAAGTAGTAGAAAAACATTGCTGCACCAAAGTTAGCCTTATAGCTACGAAATGGAGGCGGAGACCAACCTACAGGACCTCTGTTATGGACGATCTTGGGAACTTTCTTGTTAAAAGTTCCTTAGCTTTTGCCACTAAAATACCAAGATTCCATGAGCATTGATTCTCTAGAATTTGGTTTGCTCGCTGCCAAAAACTCCACAGGATGACAGAAAATGGAGCCACAGAATGGGCTGAATCAAGATTAAGGATAGATCGGAATAGGTCTGAGAATGAAGCATATTTCTTTTGTTAAAGTTGGGATTAGAAAGGTTCGGACTTCAACACTAATTGGGCTTGATCACAAAATATAAAAATTAATTAAATCTCAAATAGGATAGAATCAATTGATCACTTCAAAAATTTGTCACTAGCAATATAAAAAATATATAATAGAAAATTTAGACGAAATCTCACAACAAATCTATACATGTATATAAAATCGAAATCTCTGAAGTTCTCACAATTTTCTACATCAACACAATATTTAAATAAAATTATTATTTTTAGTTCAAACTTAAGCATGAGTAAAACTCTATTTCTCTAATAAGTCCAACTTAAACTCAAACTCATCATTATCATTTTTTTTTAAATAAAATTATTTGTGTTTAATCAAAACTTAACAATAAGTCAAATTCTATCTCTTTTCCACTTTAGCACAATATTTAAATAAAATTATCATTTTATTTAAATAAAATTATTATTTTTAGTTCAAATTTAACCAGAGTGAAACTCTATCTCTCTAATAAGTCCAACTTAAACTCAAACTCATCATTATCATTTTTTTAAAATAAAATTATTTTTGTTTAATCAAAACTTAACAATGAGTGAAACACTATCTCTCTAACAAGTTCAACTTAAACTTAAACTTAAACTCAAACGTTAATAATTTATATAAAACAAAAATTATGATAAGACTCAAAAAAAAAAAAAAACTAACGTTGAAAAAAAGAGATTCACGTTGATAATAGTGGATTTGGTTTTTGAGTTGAAATTTCTACTAATTATTTTTTTATTTTGTACATGGCAGATAAAGATGCAACCTATGTCTTCTAGCTAAGGAAAAGATAAATTTTTATTTGGTATGTTATATATAAATTTGTTGAATTTGGTTTGGTTCTGAAGTAGAATTTGGGGATTCTATAAATTTTGAAATTTTAAGTCTTGGAGTTTTTGGTATTTGTGTCTCAGTAGGTTGATCTTAATTCTTCACCTTAAATGCTTTTTATTTAGGTTCATGTGATTTTTTTGTTTTCTTATTAAAAGCTATATTTTGGTTGATTAATTATTTGTTTGGATTAATTTCAATTAATTTTTTTTTAGAATGTCAATTTACTCATTGTTAAATTTATTTTTCCAAAGTCAATAGTTTTTTCATGCATCGCACGAGTTAGCAACTAGTAAAAAAGGAGTTTGAAGATAATGAAATAAGTAAAAACAAAAATAATTGTCTCAAGAATCTTTCGCTCACAAGATTCTACTCGCAATACTTGTATGGTTGTTTTTGTTAAAGGATTTTATTTTTTCCAAAATTAAATTGGATAAAATCCTACTTAGACGAATTGGATTAGCTACATTATGAAATGGAAAATAAGGGGCTGTTTGGATTTTCTGTTTTCATAACTCCTAACTCTATTTCTATAACTCATAACTCAAAAATGGTAAAACCCATGACTAAGAAGGCTGTATGGATTTTGTTTCCAGTTTTTGTTTCCATCACTCATTACTCTGATTTTTTAGTGATGAGTTATGGAAATTGAAAACACATTTTAGGTGTTTTCAATTTCCATAACTCTGTTTTCAATGGCAATTCTGTAATTAAAACTACATACTAGGTCTCACTAGTCTTGTCATGTCAACTTTCCCTTCTCTCTCCCACCAGTCATTCTCTCTTTCTATTCTTTTTTTTTTTTCTTTCTCTTCTCCACTTTTCTTTCTTTCTCTCTTCTTCTTTATCTGTTCTTCTTCAAAGCAAAAAGCTCATACTCACCAACCACTCACATGCCAATGATCTGTTCTTTCTTTTTGGTTCTTCTCCCACCGATCACTCACACGCTGACCCACGCCGACCCATCTCTCTTTGTCCTTCACCGTTCCAACGCCGAAAAGCTCATACTCACCGATATATTTACTAGAAAAGCCGAGAGATCATTGGCATCGATCTTCGATCACACTCCAAAAAGCTTCACCACGTGCTCGTTCTCCTCATCGCTGCTATCGTACTCGTTCTTCAATCTAGCGGAGCGTCGAAATCGGCATCCACAACAACGGTGGATCTCCGTTGGAAACGATTCGATCTATGAATGGAGTTTAGGAACAAGATTTTTTTTTGTGATTGGAAACGATTCGATTTGTGAACGATTGGAAACAACATACACAGCAACAGGTTTTTTTTATTATTTGGTGGTTTATGGAGTTTTTGTGAATGGAGCTTTTGTGACTATGGTGTATGGAGTCTTTGGTTAAACTGTGAATGGAGTTTTTGTGTTAACTGTGGTGTATGGAGTATTTGGTTAAACTGTGAATGGAGTTTTTGTGTTAAACTGTGACTGTGGTGGTGGCAAAATGAAATGAGTAGTGAAGAAAATGGTAGGAAATGAGGGTGAGGCGAGTAGGGTAACAGCAGTTTCTGACCAATTGCTCAAGTATGGGTCCTACAAAAAGAAAAAAAATTGAGTGATGAAAAGTGAAAATATGTGCCAAACGGTGGTGTTAAGGAAATTAAGGAATTTTAAACGATGAGTGATGAGTGAGTAGTGATGAGTGACCAAAATTGAGTGAAGAGTGATGAGTGATAAAAAAAAAAAAACTAAAGAGACCCTAAGATTCTAACAATACCCAAATACAATAAATAAAGTTTGTAATTTTCCATAATGCAAATTTACTAATTATATACAAAAGAGATGTCATTAAAGTTATCATCATAAATCTCAAATTGTATTGAACTAGCTCCTACTTTTACCAACATGTCATTCAAGCCGTGCTCCAACAAGAGCCATCATGGTACCAAGTTAATATGAAGAAATTGATTAATGGCCCTATTATAGAATTTTAACTTATGTGGTCAACTCCAAAATGATTTCTCTTTATTATCAAATACATTGGTTTTTGGTGTAGCCAAGGTTTAAACTCCAAATTTTTTTATTCGACTACAAGAGACTATATTAGTTGAGCTAACCAGAATTGACATTAGTACGTTAATGGCTTAATTAAGTAAAAATATCATAATAGTTTTAGAATAGACTAGAAGGAGGGGGGGTCAAGTCACCAGTATATATTGAAATCCATGGGCCTACAATTCCACTTTGTTTAATTTTCTAGAATATATTTTCAATTTTTTCAGGTGTTTGGTATCGTATAAAACTTTTCAAGCACAAACCACCAAAACTTGTGCCTCTCAGCACCATTGGTGGCTCCAACCTCTAAAGCGGCAACCTAGCCGCCATATGGGGGAGGAGGGAAAGGGGCAGAAAGCTACTGTATTTTTTTTGTAAAATATTTTACCAAGTTTCTTTTTTCATAAAACATTATAGAAAATTTTACAAAAATGATTACAGTCAATGGAAAATATTTTTAAATTTGATCAAATTTTACAATGAAACAAACATGATAAATTATTGAAAATATTATTCTAAAGAATTTTAAAGCAAAATAAACAAAGCATTCATCTGCTTTGTTTATTTTTCTTTGGAAAAAGGATGAGAAGGGTACTAGATAAGTTTGAGAGAGAGAGAGAGGAGTAAAAAAAAGGATGATATTTACATGGGAAATGAGGTAGGAAATTTCTAGGAATGTGCTTTCTTTACAAATAATGCCACATTCTTTCTTATTTACAAAACTACCACTCATTAGAATTTTTCTTTTAAATAAATAAATCATTAGATAATCATTTTAAAATTTTAGTTCAATAAGTAAATAACTTTATTTGAGCCAAAAAAGAAAGTAATAACCTTCTATTATTATTATTATTATATTATTATTATTATTATTATTATTATTATTATATATCCAATTCTAATTCTGAAACGATGCACCAATATAGACCAATTTAGTAATTTCCCGCTCCAATAGCTAATCCTGGATAGAATTCAAAACCTTGGTTCAAATGAACCTCTTGCCCTAAAGAAAAAGAAAAAACTAAATATAAATTTTAAAATATTTTTTTGAACCCTTTAAAATAAAATTTTGAACACCTAATCCTAAAAACTAATGAGAAAAAGAGAGGAAGATTCAACAAGAAATTAAAAAATGAAAAAAGATGACGAAGATTTGTAACCAAAAAAAAAATAAGGAAGAATAAAAGAACATAAATTCACAAGTGTGGTAGAGGGATCTCAAGTCTTAAATTGAATCCCTTATAAAAATTTAGGTAAATTCATAAATAAATAAATAAAAGTAGGAAGAAGCATTTTAGTACAATGACATAATATTGAAAATGATAATGTGAATATTCACTGGCATAATATTGTTAAAATGGAAATATAAAACCAAACAAAAAAAAAAAAAAAAAAAAGACAAGACAAGAGAAGTGTCAAAATTAACAAAGGCACTATATTGTCATGAAGAAGCATTTTAGTCCAATGACATAATATTGTCAAAATTAACAAACACAATATTGCCATAGCTTTTTCTTTTACAAGCTCAAGATTTATGCCTAACATTTCAAACAAAATATGGATTCAATCCCATTTCACTTGAGGTACATTTTTCTTTTTCTTTTTTTCTCACCATTTGAGGAAAGACAATTATCTTTCTCCGGATATGTTGGGATGTTATGGCCAACATGCTTGCAAAGGCCACAAGACTTCTTTTTCTTTCCTAATTCTCTTCCACCTTTCATTCTTTTTAGCTTCGGGTGACCTTTTGTCTTTGAGAGCAGAGGACAATTTATGAAGTAATTTCCATCAATCATATCATTAACATTAGCATCAACCATATTTTCCTTCTCCACTAAATTTTCATCATCCAATACTAGCAATTTCTTTTACTTAATGATGCTTCACAACACCAACATGGTGGTAAATACAATGATGGAATTTGGTAGCAATCTTTATGGAAGAATACACTAGTATGTGACGTCAAAATATACCCCAAAATTCAAAATTCTTGCAACTACAATTAGTCATCTTACCATCCCATAATAAGTGCCTTTGAAGAGTTTCATTTTTATAATATTGTAGCAAAAGTTCAATACTGTTTTCTTGAAGCACCGAATATTGTGTTGCTCTCCCAAACTCCTCTTGAAAAATCTTGAAAGCATAGGGCGTCAAAACATTATGTGCTTGGTCTTCTAATGGTGACATTGATCTTAAAGAAGAACCTTCATATGTCTCCAACATCATATCATGTGATTATGTTTGCTCAATATCTTCAATGCCAAGATCAACCAAAAACTCCAAATAGTAAAATAATTTAAAAACTTTTGTATGACACATGAAGACTACAAATATTAACAAATAAAACGGTTTGTTTGATGAGTTGGATTAAGTTTCCGTGAGAACTAACAAACCGTTTAATAAATGCATTTATACTTCCAATCTTCCGATTGTTGTCATTCCACCAAAAAAATTCCCTCAAAGGTAACATGGTGCAAAAAAGTGCTTAATTTGATATAAATCAATTACATGTTTGTTAGAGAGCATGTCATATTTTGTCATAACTTGAAGCCATTGATTGTCAAACTCTTCACATGACTCTAACTTATAGAAGTCCATGCACCAATTTGAATATTGATTAGGAAAAATTGATGTAAACCAACCGCTAAATTTAGCGGTAATATGCCATATACAAAAAACATGTTTCTGCTAATTAAATACAAATTTACTAAAGAATGAAAATATTTCAAAGGATAAACGTTATTATTCTACTAATTAATCAAATTAAATTTTAAAAATATTTTTAAAAATTTATAAGACACTTGTTAAGAATGTACCTTCATTATAAGAATATACCTTCATTAACCATCGAAAGACACTTGTTATTTCATTTTGAAGAAGTGCACAACCAAAGATAATTGTCTTTCCATGATTATTGACACTAACAAAAATACCAAAAGGCATATCATAAGCATTCACCTTATAAATAGTATAAAAAAAAATTACATCTCCATATTTTTGGTACCAATCAAAACAATTAGTAGGTGATAAAAAATTATGCTCCAACCTATTTTCTTCATCAATTGTAAATGCATATTGAAACCTAGAGTTATCTTCTTTAGCAACTTTGCAAAATTGTAGGAGATCCATGGCATCATTCTTTGCATTCTTCCTTCTCATTGTCACATAAAGATTATGAATATCCCTTTGAAAAAAATGGAAGTTGTCCATGTTTCAAATGCCTCTCAAGTTCCATAACACTCATTACCTCTCTAATTGAGAGTCCAACTTCTTTCAATAAGAAAACATGTTTTTCATCATCTATAGTGATAGCTCGATTGGCTTGAAGAAATCGCACTTCCAAAGAGGAGAAAAAATCTTGATTATGATCTATAACAAACTTAGTGACGTGCCATTCTCAAGGAAAAATATCAAATGTCTTTCATAGAATGATACTTAGATGAGCTTTACATTCACATTTTAAAAACTTCTATTTCATTGTTCCTTAGATGGATCCACTATTTTTGGTTGTTACCTTGTCAATAACAAAAGAAATCACATCTTACTATTTCTCCTTTTTTTTTTCTCAATACAACCTTTTCAAATTGTAAAACCATTATCGATTTGCATAATTTTTATAGAAAATGAAAGCTTCTTCTTCACTAGGAAAAGATTGACCAACAAAAGGCTCCAACTCATTTTCTATTGAGCTTATATCTTCATATTTTTTAATAACCCATTTCACCTATTGGACACTCATTCCAATCAAGTATTTCTTCTCCATAAGTATTATTATTTTTTCCGTCATTTGGAAATTCAACACAATTCTTTGAAACACTTCCATGAATTTCACTTGCAATCAAATCATCAACTTGTGCTATATTAAAACAAAATTTTTATAAAAAAAATCAACATCATATAATATGAATTACATATTACAAAAAATGAAAATAATAATTCTCTGAGACAATTTATTTAAGTCAAAAAAATTCATTGGAACAAATTGATGAGTCTCACTTGCGTTTACATTATCATCCATTGGTGCTCTATTAAAACAAGAGTTTAAAATATAAACATCATATTCTATGATAAATGGAATGTGAATTTACAAATAAATAAAATTATAATACATTCTTGAAGTGGTTCATTTAAGTCAAAAAAAAATTTAGAATGAAGAAGTGAGTCTCACTTGTAACTACATTCTCATCCATTAGTGCTATAATATACATGTATTAGAAATAAAAATTAACATCATATTAAGTTTGGTCCTATATTAAAACAAGAGTTTAAAAAATAAACACCATATCCTATTATAAATAAAATGTAAATCACTAATAAAATAAAATTATAATACCTTTTTTTGAAGAACAAATTATAATACATTTTTAAAGTGGTTCATTTAAGTCAAAATAATCTTTAGAGCAAAGTATTAAGTCTCACTTATAACTATATTCTCATCTATTAGTGCTACAATATACATGTATCAAAAATAAGAATTAACATCATATTGATTTTAATTTATTTCTTAAAAATAACTATGAATCCAAAAAAAATACAATAATGTTATCTTTTTAATAATTCCTTTGACAATTCTTCATCTTTTCTTCTCTTTAATATTAATAAAGAGAAAGATATTAAGTTTGATATTAATAAAGTGAGTTAAAATAGATAATAAAATATTGATAAAATAAGATTTGATAAATAAAAGTAAACGGACAAAAATGTGTTAAGACTTGAGAGGTCAATTTTTTTAAAGTAGAAAAATGCCCTTGCCACTAGCCAGCCTACAGCCGTGTCTTCTTTAATTTCGTTCAAAGAAGAAAATTCTTCTTAACCGCCGTGTCTCACCATTTCTCCCATTTATTCCATTTTTATATTAAGCGGGACCCACACTATTTGAACTGCAGACTGTCAATAGTTATTAAAGTGGCATTTGAACTTTGAAATATGCAGGTGAAAAAGAAAACATCCGAATTATAATTGGTTCACTTCAATTTAGACAAATAAAAAATCTTGATATGAAAATGGTGTAAAATTAGGATTTTAATTTAAAATTGTAATTAAAGTTTTTCTCTGCTTCACCTATTATATATACTAGCGTTTAACCTACGCCATGCGCGAGATCATTTTATGTAATAGAAAACAATCAACACAACATAAAATTCGTCAAATGCATGTTGTACAACCCCTTATTTGTCCTATACTTGCAATAATTCTATCTATAAAATACAATACAAAATATCATTCCCTTCATATGTTACAATAGTTTTCATCTAGAAACAAAATATCAAGCACATGATATATATATATCAAGCAAACTAACCACAAACTAAACGTTTTTTATGTTGGTTTTTTTTTTTTTCTTTTAATAAGCCTTGGGTTTATAGAGACAAAACATAACCTTAATTCACGGCACATACTTTGAAAACTTTTTTTTTTTTTACTCTTCATTCTCTAATGACAATTGCTCTTTTGGTTTCCACATTAATGTGTGAAGCTTATCACACCAATACTTGTGTGATCCAAGCTCATTTAAGTAAAACAACTTCAAATTGTTAATTACAATGGACAGAGTTAGAACCAATCAATCAATAAATAAACAAAACCAGTAATAAGATTTTTGATGAAAAATATGGAACAATTCTCACAAAATCTAAAGTTATATATTACAATGTCCTCAACTAAAATTTAAAAAATAATAATAATAATTTCAGCAAACATACACAAAATAAAATAATAGCTGCAAGAAACCATTGTTTGCAAGGGACTAAACTTAATTTTGTGGTGCGTATATATTACCTTGTTTTTTTTCATGCAACAATAATTGCACAATTCCAATGCTACCTTCTTTTTTTTAATATATAAAAAAAACACACACCAAATAGAAAGGAGGAAACCAAAAAATTAAAACAATAATAAATAAAAAAACAAATAGGCATTCCCTCACTTCCCCACTCCGTCTGTACTGAATCTAATTTAAGGAGATGAGAGATATCATCAACTAATTTGCCACCAACGACAATTGTTTCAAAGGGGAACCCAATCTAGAATTCTTTGAAATTATTTTTAGCATTGCCAGTAATCAGCTAATATTAGTCAATTACTTTCAAACTAACTAAATTCATGCATGCACTAAAGAATTAAACCTAGTATGTAAACATTATAAACTTAAAAATTAATGTGTATATAAACAATCTCAACAAGAAATAAATACTTGTAAACTAAAGTATCTCTTAATTAGGACACACAATTCAAAGAACTCAAAATTCCATTTATACACTTCTTTGATTATGGGAGTAAACATAGGGCATGAAAAAAAAAAGAACTTGTTTTGAAAATGACAAACTTGGCATCAACACATGATTTAGAAAAAATAATATTTGAAATCTTATAAGTTATAACCAATGCAGATTTGGTTCAAGGTTTTTTTGAAGGTTGTGGTTTGAAAGAATATAGTTATTGATCTTCAAGAAGCTTACATCATAGTAACGATTACATTGTCCTTATTACATGAATATCAAGATCAACATACTATTGTAAAAGCTCAAGCTCATCAACATTGAGAAACGACAGCTTGTCTAAAGGCATTGCTTGCGTTGTTGTGACATAATAAACCACATTTTGAAATGATCAAAATCATCTAACTCAAAATTAACTTTAACATTCTAGATTATTGATTTTTTTCCCTCAATTTATGACAAAGTTCAATGCTAGGGGATAACCATAAGCACCAGCCCCTTTTAAACCCAAGCAGTTTTTAATAATGCCTGGCCTTTGCTCTACCGGTTGCACTATTTGGACTATAACCACAACAGCCAAGTATCAAAATAATCTAGAAAAATATATCTAGGCAAATATCATTCATCCACCAATCTTAGAAAAAATTGACAGATATACACATGCCTGATAAGCTCCAGAAGGAATGGCTCGTCCTTTGTTTCTGTGCAAATAAATAACCCAATTTCTATTACATGAAGCAATAAATTCCGTTTTGCAATCAACCATTGTATAACCTTGGTCTATCCTACGTAAAAATTAGAGAAAGACAACTACAATATAAGCAACATGTTTCAACAAATAGTAATATAATATAAGAGCTTATGCCTTTTAAAATAGGCAAACAATGTCTCAGAAAAAAGGCAATCGAAATGCAATACTATTAACCTTTTTTTCCTAGAAGAACTCCCACCTTTATTTGTGTGATATACGTTATATAATAAAGACAAAATTGGCTATATATTTACTATCTTAGGCATTGCAAAGCTGATCAGTGCTTTCAATATAAAAAACATAGCAATCTCAATTTTCAAAAAAAACAAATACTAATCGCAATGAATTTCATAAACAATCAGTCAAAACCAAATCTAACTCAAATAACTAAATCTGAATCTAAACCAATCCAACCAACAAATTCAAACCTAAATCATATTCAATCCCCAGATTTGAAAACGAAAAAGAAAAAGAAGACAATAACCAAAACAATAACTTTACTGATTATGGGGTAATGGGTATGCAGCCTGTCTCTCTGTGCCTTCCAGACTACATCTTTGCGTATGAAAATTTAAACAATTCTTTGCTTCTTTCTCTTTAATTGTACATTAGGATTTCAATCTTAGGAATTCCTATTCTTCATAGGAAATATTACATTAGTAAATGTAAAATATCAATTAAATTAAATTAAAATTAAAATAGAATTCCAATCCTTAACATCTCAGATATCTAATAAATGTTAAAATATCAATTTCTAATAAATGAAAGACATCTGCCATCAGGTTCTCCATATATCAATATCTGATAGTTCTGCGAAGAAGCATCCAACCTGATAAAACATTAGATCCTAACTTCAGGGACCATTCCAATAAAGAGAAGAAAGAAATTAATAAAATTAAGGACAGAAAAAATCATTAGAATGATAAGAAATGAAATGGAACATCATCCCAGTTCATCAACCACCTAAAAGAACAAAAGATACACCTAAGCCACTCCATATAACTACCTTTTCAAAAGACATAAGAAAGACGTGGAGAATAACATCCCTTTACTAAAATAATTACTTTCTCAACCTCTGAATATTTGGAAAATGGGTTAATCTGCCAGGCTCACCATTTTGTAAAAAAAAACCAAAGACAATCTTTTCTGTTATTGAGTTTTAGGTCAGTTCAGGTATGTCTAAGCAGTAGTCCACCAAAGTACTTGAGTCATACATTAAATTTTGCAGAACAGAGACATTATCAGCTGCAATAAGTTTTGCTAACTGACATGGACCATTAATTACAAGGGACACACATGATGTAAAGTCCACTTACATGGAAGATCCAGGTTCATGCAATCTCCACAGTAATTGTAGAAAAATATGCACTCTGCAGAGCTAATGTTAAACTGAACTGTTGAACAAACTTTACCTATTTTTTTCTTCAAACATTTTGAGTACAGATTTAGTTCTGCAAAGCAACTATACCTTTTGTAGGCACAGTCATGGTTGCACATATATATGCATCTTTATGCAGGAATAATAGTAAGATATTCACGTACTCATACATAATATAGTCAAAGAAAATCTTGTACCAGAGACATTCCTTTTCTGAAATCAGTACACATCCCATACTCACGTTAAGGTATTAGATTCACTTAACAACAACAACCAAGCTTGAGTCCTAAAATTTTGGCATCAACTATGGATGCTTGAGTCCATTTAGATTACCATGTTACTTAGAAATAATTAATTGGTCAAGAAAAAAAAATTTACAAAGTTTAATAATGACCCTAGCTATCTAACAATACATTAAAATTCAAAATTCGTCAAGGGCATGTTGTACATCCCCTCATTTGTCCTACTTTCAGGAATGCTATCTATAAAATGCAATATCACTCCATTTAAAATCAACTCCAATTATCTTTTATAGAATTTAAAAAATATATATCATATGTTACAATGGTGTCCATCTAGAAACAAAATACCAAGCACATAGTGAGCATCATATGTTGTTGAAAACACACAGGCACCAACCCAAAGAAAATTAACCACAGCCTAAAGCCCTTTTATGTTGGGGTGATTTTTTTTTTAAATGATAAGTTTTGGGTTTATAGAGATAAAACATAGCCTTAACTCACAGCACATTGAAAACAATTTGTTTTTTCACTCTTCAATTTCCAATGACAATTACTCTGTTGGTTTCCCATGTTAATATCTCAAGCTTACCACACCAATGAGCCAAGCTCATCTAAGTAAAAAGAACTTCAAATTGTTAACTGCATGCTAGATCCAAACACAATGGACAAAGTCAGAACTTAGAATTAGTGGAGTCAACGCCAAAAGTGAACTCTAGAACAAATGTAAACTACTTATGCAAATTGAATCAAGATGTAACTAAGCAAATGAATTAATAGGTGGTTTGAAACTGAAGCATTAGCAACAATTAACTTTAAAAACCAACCCCAAATGGCAAGCCCACCCAAAAACTGAATGCACAATTCAGTATACTTGTATAAAATCAAAAATACAAAAATAAAAATCTATAAACATTCCTAACACCAGCCTCACCAATTACATCAATTGGCATACCAATCGAAATGTGCATAACCAAGCATTCTAGACATAACAACTGGGACAATGCACTTCAGCTTCATTTCAGACCTCATCATACCCATCAACACCACACCAATACCATTATTGATTGTCCCATAAGTAGCTATCATACCTAAAAAGCCCAAAAATTTGACCCAAAACAGGCTAAAAAATAACACAATCCCTTCCAAAAACAAAGCAGCTACTTCTTTTTTCTCTCCCTAACTCTTGCATTTTTGTGGTTCTATTAGTCTAACTTAAACAACCTAAGATTGAAAATTGCATTAAGATTGAAAATAGTATGACACAAAACATAGAAATTAGCAGAGATCAAAATACTTGCAGCAAGTATGCTATTTAATAGAATTTGCAAATTAAAAAATTTCTCAAATGAGCATTAAAACCAAATTATGCTCAAGTAGAAATTGTCCATCAAAAGAATAATGCCTGCTACAAAAAGCTTACCATAGATATAGGATGGCAAGATGCAGAGAAATAAGTTTCAAAGAACAAAATGCCCATTGTTCCTAATTTACTTGTCCCTGCAATACAGGAAAATAGAAGAGATTACCAGCATAAGAAAGAACCAGATTTCAATGATACTAAGCAAGGACGTAAAGGAAAAAAAAAAAAAAAAAAAAAGGCAAGAAGATAGGTAAGCACCATGTTTCTGGACCATTGAACTTGTTATATCAAGAACTTTCTGCTCTTTTCAGATTATATACAGGATAGGGGGGATTAACAAAAATGACGACATACAATAAGTTGTGTAAAGAAGCATCAAAAATAGGGGGGGAAAAAGAACTAATTAAGCATATGAATAAAAAAAAAAATCAAATGGGGTCTACCAAGTACTCCAACCAACCACAAAAATCAGTAACAGCTCGCTAGGTGTCTCTTATGAAAGAAAGAATTTAATTCTGTTTTAGGGGAAAAAATACTGATCAAGCACCAAAAAAGGAAAAAGGAAACTTGAGGAATATTAAGAGGAACAAACTACTTTCTATTCTTCTTAAATAGCATTTAAATTTACATATCCATAAATTGGGTTTTATGAAAATACTCCAGAATATGTATAAAAAAAATACACAAATTCAATAATTAATTATTTCACTCAAACAGCAAAACGCAACAATACCCATTTGGGACATACTTATACCTGTTGGAGAATAAGTCATGGGAAACCTAGTAAGCATTCCGTTTCTTTATAGTGAAATCCCAAGTTTTTTTTTAATTGTAGTAATCTATAAAACATAACAAAAGCAAATATAATTTAATAGACTTATTGTAAATTAAATCGAGAAAGACAGATTTAGAGAGACAAAAAAATCAAATCATATTTCATACCCAGATTTAATAAAGAAAGGGGAAACAAAATAAAAAATAAAAAACCCTTTACCCATGGTAGCTCAAATTCACACTCCCTCTCACTTTGTCATCACACCACAAACCAATACTCACACCGAAATGAAAACAACACAGCAATGTCAAATTCCAATGTATAAAATGAAAGGTTTTCATAGAAGCATAGACTGATACACAGCTCTAGGAACTATATTAAATCTTTCATGCTATGACTAATTATGTATCTTTAATAAGAAAAAGAATGAAGAGTAGAATTGATTTTTTTTTTTTGAATACTCATTTGATTTTTCTTCTTTTGTTCCCATACAGATAAATCTTCTGTTGTGGAGCTTTTAATGCTTTAAACTAATGAAAGAGAATCGCAAGCAGCTTATGCAGTTAGAACAAATCAAAAAAACCCAATATGGTTGGTGACAATTATTTTTAAAAGAGAACATACCAATTTGACAGGTTAGTTGAATACAGTATAAAAATCAATTGAATGCAAATATTTATTTTTTTGAAGAGAAAGCTGGCTAAAATATGCAAATCAAAGCCAATTCAAACACAAATGCACTAATGGACAAAATCTAATACAAAGTATGAGATAGACAAAGAGAAAATCAGGTTGTCCTTACCTATCAATTTGTTCCAGCAACTCTTCTTGTAAATTACCCAAGTGTTGTGCTTGGCAAGCAAACCTATATGATAGGGTCAGAATTTTTTTCAAATTACAGGAGAGAAAGATGAAAGAGAGACTACAAAAGAAAGGTTTGATCCATCAAAAATTACCATAAATTATGTAAATTTGTGAAACTAAAGAGACATTGGAATTTCAAGAGCACTCTCAAAGAAAAATCTTGCAAGGATCTTAGTTAAAAACTAAGTTTTGAACTTTACTCTAAAAACTCCTTCACAAATTCAATGCATTGCTTTTAGTAAGTTAGCTCCATACAAAGCACCATGTACCTCAAGCAGCAGATATAAGTTAGTCACAACTTCACCTTATAAAAATTAAGTATAAGCATTCCTTCTAAACCAAGCTTGCTAAAGCCATCTATTAGAACCTTTGTCACAATACATGAGAGAAAGATGAGAGAGAGACAACAAAAGAAGCTAAAGAAAATATTGTAAATGGTATGGATATTATAAATATGTGGAAGTGTGTTCCATATAAAAGGTAGTTCAACAATTCAACAAAATCTGAATCTACAAATTAAAGTGTAAACCATACAACCATATTTCGGAATTACCCCTTAATATTCAATAACACAATTCGTGGTTAATTATTTGTTTATTTCTATTTAAAAACACAGCAAATAATCTGGGAAACCATAATTTCACTCTAAATAAACTCTCAAATTATCCTTATACTATAAACTGTGAAATTTAAAAGGCAACAAAGGTGAACGATGACTATTAAAATCAGGAATGGAAATCCCTAATGTTACCCAAACCAAAATACAAAGACCATAAACTCTCAGATTAAAAGCAGCAAAGGTGAAAGTTAACTATTTAAATCAAGAGCAAAAATCCCTAATTCAAAAACATAGCTAATAATCCAGGAAACCATAATTCCACTTAAAATTATCCTACATTGTAAAGTGTCAAATTTAAAAGCAGCAACGGTGAAAATCTCTAAAGTTACCCAAAAGCGAAAATCCCTAATGTTACGCAAACCAAAATACATAGATGATAATTTGATACAAAACATCCAAAGAAAGAGAATAAACCCATCTATCCTTCAAACGTTTGGTTTGAGTCTTTTATTTTTTTATTTTTTATAGTGGGATGCTTTCAAACGGTGTTACGTGCGGCTCTTTTTACTTAAAGTTACGTATGGATCAGTTTGTAAAATGACCTTTTTTCGTAACGTGGCAGTACCTTTTTAGAAGGTTTCTGTTTTATATATAATATTAAATTAGATATATATAAAAGATTTGGCAAATAAAAAGTAAAATGGAGAGAAATGTCTTACGCAATTTTGTTCAAAGGACGACAATTCTTCTTGCCTGCCGTGTCTCACTACTTCTCTCCTTTATTCAATTTGTATATTAAGCGGGACCCACACTATTTGAACTGCACAGTAATTGTCAGCATTTGCTATAAATATCCACAAAGTTTCATTGAGAAGGAAAAAAAGAAAAATGGGTGCTATTGGAATCCTTGTAATCTGTGTTTCAAGTTCTGTGTGTCTATACTTTCTCTTAGCTCTCATCAGGGTCCTTCTCAAACTATGTTGGACTCCAATTCGCATGCAGTATCTAATGGGTTCACAGGGAATCAAAGGTCCTTCCTACAGGTCCTTCCATGGAAGCACCAAGGAAATTATGAACATGAAAATGGAAGCCATGAGCAGGTCCATGGATTTATCACATGACATACTTTCCAAAATTGAGCCTCATATTCATTCATGGGTCAACAAATATGGTAACCAAAAAAATTTATGCAAATTAGTAGTTGAATTAGGATTTTCATTATGAGTTTATGAAAATCTGTCTCTTTTAAGTACATATTACTATTAGTATCAGAGGCACAATACACAGCATAAAGGCTATATATTTTCAACTCTGTTTTAGCTGAATTTTACTAAATTTGGTCATTTTATATTTTCTTGGTTTGGTTCAGGGAAGAATTTTCTTCAATGGAACGGTCCTGAAGCTCAAATGGTCCTAACAGAACCAGAGCTTATCAAAGAGATACTGAATAATAGAGACAACGCGTTCCCGAAGCCAAAGACGACTATAAGTTTTGTAAAGAAGCTCTTAGGTGATGGGCTTGTGATATCTGAAGGTGAAAAATGGGCAAAGATGCGAAAACTGGCCAATTCTGCCTTCCATGGAGAGAGCCTGAAAGTAAGCTCTTAGGTTGCGTTTGGAATTAGAGTTTGAAGTTATTATTTTTTTATTTAACTTATTTTTGTTATTATTTATGATATTTATAAGTTTTTTTACGCTCTTTAGTATTATTTATGGTTCACATTATTATTTCAACTAATTTTTACCTTTATCTATAATACTTCCAGTAAAAAAAAAAATTAATTTCAAATAAATAAGCTGTTTTCAAATAGACTCAAAGTGTTATTAGTTATTATTGACATTGAAAAACTTGTTCAATCAATCATCTTAAGAGGAACATAACACAATGTTAAGATATTTTCACATTTTGCACATGTTTAAGAACCACTTAGTGGCTTGAATCAACGCATATCAATTATCATTGATTCAAGCCAAGAACCTTTCTTGTTCTTTCTTTCTTTGGTCCACTTTAATAATAAGCTTATTAATAAATTATATACAAGAAAACATAGATATAAAATCTTGGAAATTAGTCTGAATTGTTACAAGGGGTTCACTTTTGAATGTAGAATATGATTCCAGCAATGATCACTAGTGTAGAGGTGATGCTAGAAAGGTGGGAACATCATGAAGGCAAAGAGATTGAGGTATTTGAAGAATTTAGGCTATTGTCATCAGAAGTGATCTCTAGGACAGCTTTTGGGAGCAGTTACTTAGAAGGGGAGAACATTTTTCAGATGTTGATGAAATTGACTTTGTTGACGTCCAGAAATATTCATAAACTCAAGTTTCCTGGCAGGTAAAGCCCTTTTACGTTAAACCAACAACTGAGAAACAAAGAACTAGTCCCCATTTTATATTCTTAGTGAATTGATTTCTTGTCTATTTTTACAGTAAATTTTATAAAACCAGCGATGAAATTGAATCAGAGCGGCTTGAAAAAGAAATATTCAACTCTATATTAGAGATAATTAAGAAAAAAGAAGAGAAGGTAATGACTGAAGAGGTTGGCAGCTTTGGGAATGATTTTCTTCAATTACTTGTAATGGCTTATCATGATGCCAATTCTAGCCCAAAGATGTCAATACAAGATCTAGTGGATGAGTGCAAGACATTTTACTTTGCTGGACAAGAAACCACTAATTCTTTGCTAGCGTGGACTGTATTGCTTCTAGCGATCCACACTGATTGGCAAGAGGAAGCAAGAAAGGAGGTTCTCAATTTATTTGGCCGCCAAAATCCAAATCCAGATGGTATCACAAAGCTCAAGACTGTAAGACCATCTCAACTCAAATTAATTACTTATGTAAATAACATACCACATATCCAGCTCAATTGCAAATCTAAATTTTTGACATTTTTCCCATGCAGATGGGCATGATCATCAACGAGTCTTTAAGGTATATCCACCTATACCTTTAATAGCAAGAAAAGTTGAAAGGAAAACTAGACTTGGGAAGCTCACTCTTCCAGCTGAACTGGTGTTGCTCATCTCAAATATTGCAGTTCACATGACCCTCAAGTATGGGGAGAGGATGTGCATCTTTTCAACCAGAGAGATTCTCAGAAGTGTGTCCAAAGCTACTAACAACAACATTGCTGCTTTTTTGCCATTTGGAATGGGACCCCGAAACTGTGTGGGCTTTAGCTTTGCTACCACTGAAACAAAGATTGCTCTTTCTATGATTCTACAACGCTATGCCTTCACCCTATCCCCAGCCTATGTCCACTCACCAGTGCAGGTTCTTACAATTCGCCCACAACATGGACTTCAAGTGCTGCTACACTCACTGTGAAGAATAGAACTGGCAATAATATGTGCACTCGTACACAGTACATCCATACATTAATGCATTCATGTGTGTACCTTTTTTTATTTTATTCTAGCTGTTGCTGAGCTTTCAATTTGGTTGCTTGGAAGAGTAGGTGAAAACTGATGAGTTACACAAAAAGTGAATGAACTTTGAACTACTAAAATTAATGAAAACATCGAAGTCCAGGGTGACCAATTTGAGGATTAACATGTTGATCATTAGTTGGTGTAACTTAAATGCATATGAAGGGCTTCCAAATACCTCAAAGATATGATATATACTGGACCATTTGGTCGTATCTGTTGTCTTATGTGTGCTTAATTCTAATTTAATTTGATCCTTTCTTGATCTTGATTAGATGATCAGAGTAAGTAGGTCAACGCATACGGAAGTTTGCATTAATTAAGATCATGATATACCAAAACGTAATATATAACATAAGAAGAATAAGCACAGTGAACACATCTTTTCTACCGAGTACTGACCCCCAGCTAATGTTGCAAATATGGAGAGAATTGTTATTGGAGTAGAGAAGAAGATGTGGTACCAGGTCCTGGGTGTGGAAAGGTATTCTTAGTGCCTTGCATCTGTCGAGAGAAGGAGCTTGCTTCTGTGTAGTATATGGATGCGAAAATGATGTCTGGTTAGAAGTCTTCAAACCTGTATTGAAATAATCTGTTTACACAAAGATTAAAGAAGAGAGAAGATATTAATAAATGCAGAGAATTTACGTGGCTCAGTAATGTGCCTAAGCAGGCTATGTCCACTGGAGCGCGTGACTAATAATCCATTATATGAGAAAATAAGGTTACAACAGTGGTAAGCACCTTTTCTCCATTCCCACTCCACTCCATTCTGCCCATAAGGCCATGCCTGACAGTTGCTAATCTGGTTAGTCCTAACAATGTATGAGGAAATCAAAGAGCTATAAAGTGTGTTTGATTTTATTTGGAAATTGAGGAATAATATCCACGGGGCAAGGGGCTGATCAAATTTCAAGAATTCCCCACTCAAAGTTTGAAAAGCCTTTGAGATGAATTTGATAGCTCTTTCAAATATAGGTGGAGGGGGAAAAAAAGAAGCTTTGGGAGAAACTCGGCAATATAAATTTAGTGATGATGCTAAAATGGGGTAAAAAACATACGGCTAGTTTGGCTCTATTAATCTGAAATGAAAGAGGAGACATAGTTGCAGCAATGCCTAAATTAATCCACACAGCAGGCCTAGAAGTAAATTGCTTTTGTCTGGTGGATGCCTTGGGAAAAAATTGTGGTCCTTTGTCTCCTTTGTCATTTCTTTCATTTCTTTTTTGTTGCTTCTTTTCTGTTGTTTTTCTGTTTGTACCTTTCTATCTTTTCCCTGGTTATAAAACTTTTCCATTTATATAAGAAATTTAAACATTATATTATTATAATTTAAACATGATTTTTTTTTCTTTTATTATAAAGAAAATTTTAAATCGATTAGACTGTCATGACAATAATTGTTAATAGTACCACTTCAATAGTATATAACTAAATTTCTTAGCTACTTTTCTTGTCTTGTGCTTAAAATTTTACGCATCAATGTGGTTATTTACATACTTCACCCATATCATGAACTTGTTACTTGTTAGTGGAGTATAAGATTCAACCCATTATGATTGAGTTAATGGATTTTGGAATTCTCTTATCATTTAACTAGAGAACAAACAAATAATACACCTCAATGACCTATGGTTAAAGTCAACAGACCATCCCAAAAAATTAGTAAATTAAAATCCCTCCCTCCCTCCCTCCTAGAAATTCAAACGAACAAAAGTGAAATCAATTCAAAGGAAAATGCTAAACCTGGCACCAATTTTAACTCAAAAAGGTTACAAATTAATGTGACAACGAATATAATTAATGCTATTTAATAACCATAATAAACTAATATTTGGATCACCTTTTTGTGATGAAAAACTCATTAGTTTGTAAGACTAAGTCGAGAGCCATCCAGCGCAGCAACATTAGCGGCTCCTTTATGAGAAGAACCAAAGTTCAAATCCCCAAACCACCCCCCGCCCCCCCCCCCCCCCTCCTCCCCACCCCATTTGTTATAACAAAAATATCTTAAATAAATAAATTTTGCAAAGTTTATAGGGTAAAATTGGTTATATCCCTAACAAAACTCTACACTTCCAAACCACAATTAAGGTTAGTAGTACCAGAAAACAGTTCACACCCACCCGATTTCTCTATTCCACTTACAAGATACAAGATGAGACAAAGTGGGATCATGAGTACCACGTTTCCTTTTTGGGGTGAGAAATACTCACGCGAGACAGAAATGTCACCATACCTGCACAATGTCACAGTTCACATATATGCCAAATATACTCATTTTCACTTCCAACCTCAAGGAGAAACAAATTTTTTTTTTTTTTTAATAATTTAAAAGGGAAATTTGAATCTTAGACATTTCAGTTATATACACCAAGAGGTGTCAACAACGTTCTCAGCTAGACAACCCTCAAACAATAATTTCCTTGACCAAGAAGAGAGAATGTGAACTTTACAAATATAACCTGGTAAGAGCTGGCTCAGGGAAAAAATGCCATCAGATACAATATAAATGAAATCCGAAACTATGAGACACAAGCACCACAAAAGACTACAATAACTACCATTGATTAATTTCTAAAAAAGAATTTAAAACCCTTCCGTTAGCATTCAGAAACATGAAGTCACAAAAATTTTTCCTTCATGCGAGAAATAAGCTTAAATTTTTCTTCAGCTTCAACCTGCTGGCGAATGTCAGTTTTTGATGCCCGGTCTGGGTGAAATCTTAACAAAGCTCGTTTGTAAGCTGCGTGCACCTGAAATGACCATTACTCTTCATCAGAAAATGATTATAAAAAAAAACTAGATAGGAAAAGGCTATAGATAAGAGGTGTGTCATAGCCAATTTCCCTGTGGGTTTGTACCATGAGAATTTAACCAAACCAACATAATTCTGATGCAAAGAACTCTATTTGGACTAATGTAGCAGGTTTAGCCTCTGATGGCTATAAAAACAAAAAACAGAAACAAATCACACAACTCCTACAGTACTAAAAGAGGATCAATCTAGCCCAACACTCCAATCACCTTTTGCAACATACAATATATGTCATAATTTACCAACAATTCATCTCCACCTACACCTAGAAGCAACATATTGCACTTCTAATACCTACCCACCCCCACCCCCACACACACAAAAAGGCTCCATAAAATGTGTAAATCCATCAAATTGTATGAAAGACTTCACTTGCACCATGTTAATAAGAATTGAGAACTAAGGCATATTTATGTATGTTCATATGTGTGTTTGTTGAGGATTCCTATACAACCCCTAAAAAAAAATTTGGGATTAAGGCTTGATTGCTGTTGTATGTATTTTCATATGTATAAATGTCTCGATGTATCTATTTATGCATATGTCATTATGTATATGTAGGCAACTAACCTCTGGTGACATGGGATACAAACCACCTTCAACTTGTATTCCTAAGCCACGAAGCAATGAGGCCATATCAATACAAGTCATTTCCAATTTATTGAGTTGCTTCCTTATTTCAACTCGAAGTTGCTCTTTCAGGTTCATATTTTCTTCATCCTGGATTTGACATCATTTAACAGATGGGGGAAAAACATAATTAGTTAAGATTAATCTTGGAAACTGTAAGTCATGTCTTGGTAAAGTTGAGAACTATGTAAAACAGAAAATATAGCAAAACAAAATATATAAAAAAAATGCAAAAGAGGAGGCAGAGCTTAACCGAAGATGACTAAGGAAAAATAGCCACACAAAATGACGATATAACAAATCCTAATTTTGAATTCAAACCTTCTTTTGAGTCTCTCTCACTTCTTCCACCCGTTGCTTTTGCCTCCTCTGCATGTCCAATAAACGCCTTTCAGCTTTTCTTCTTTTACGCAACCTCTGTGCCTCTTCTGCCTGTAGAAGACCAAACATATTTAAATCCAGATAATAAAATTGTTTATTAAGAACATTTAACAACATCCGTTCACGTCAACATTCAGTGTATTATATCTTTGCTACACAATTAATTCAACATATGCAACAAATTCCTGCATAGCATATGGGGAAAATAGCAATAGGCTATGACGCATAGAGGACATAAACATGGATATGATGCAACAAGGGCATACTGACACACCAAATTCAAAAGGAGAGGATAATAAATAAATAAAATTGACATTTTTTGAATATTTTTGTTTCTACTTTTATTAAGCTTACATTCCATGTTTGTTTAACAAACATTTGTTTCTACTTTTATTAAACTGACATTCCATGTAGCCTGTTTTAATCCTACTTAACCAAAAGCCTATAGATTCTAAAGTGTGTAGCCAAATTTCTAACTTGACATTAAATACATGTCTAGTTTGATACGCTAAAACTATGTCACCTCCAAAAGGCATACACCATGTGGCTTCCTCTTGAATTGATTTAATGAGCTCATCCATCACTACTACAATGAGATACACACTTAAGGTTGATCCTTGATGAAAACCTATAGTATTAAGCAACACATCTCTAAGATGCCTCCACTTGTTCTCACACTAGTTACAGCCCCATTATACATATTCTTAATCAACTTAATATAATTACATAATCGAATCTTATAAAATCGTTAAATGATATCATCGATCATACACTTGACATTGCCACATGTTAGTGAGATGGTCAAGAATAATGTGAAGGCAGATAAAGTGTGCAAATTAATATATTTGACCTGTGTATGAAATGTATTATACAGGGAAAAGAAAAGGTAGCTGCCAATGGGCTTCTACTAAGCACGAGCTTTTTGTATAGAATTCCTGGAATTAATCATATATTCATACACATTAGAGCATACTCAGTTGACAGAATAAGAAAATGTGAGCCTGACTTGGGAAAACAAGAATTTTGCAGTCACACAAGTACATAAGACAATACAATTGCAAGAGGTAAATATGGCATGGGAGAGAATAGACACCGCTGAAAACCAACAACCCCAGATATTAATGTACATGCCAAACCTGAATTTGTAACTGTCGCTGCCTGGATGCCCATTCTTCTTCTATTGCTCGCTTGTATTCATCTGTCGCCTTCATCTTTTCTCGTTCATTAATTATATTTTTTTCAACCACAGGAGTAACATCTCCATCTTGAGAAACTATTGGATTTCTTAAATCATATGTCTCATTTCCTTCCACTACTTGTGTTTCATCACAGTGAGTGTTTGACAATAATGTTTGCTCAGAATCTGCTTTTTCCCTTTCTTCAGAAAATGCTTTTTTGTTACTGACCTCTGATTTTCCTTCTGAAGGGAAACTGCAAAAGAAAGATTCTTCAAGGGTGTTGCAAAGACCGTTGCGAACACCATTAACCTGTTCTTCATTGCAACCAGCCTGGTTTGACACAGTTCTGCCAAGATTAACATGAGTTTCAACAGAAGTGTTGCAACTAGAAGGTGCCTGAGGAGACTCATCAACTTTGCTCCTTGGTACAACTCTGTCTAGATCAGCACACATTTCACCTTTTTGATTGGGCCTTGCATATTTAGATTGTGTATCATCCTGTTCTTGAGCAGTTGATGATGGAGGTGTTTGTTGACTTTGTTCTCCATTGCAAAAGCCACTGCCACCACCATTAAAATGATAGGGCCTCTGCCACTCATAGCTAAAAGGAGGATCTTCTGCAAATGCCTGGTGAACTCTCTGATCAGATTTCATACAAGGGCTTTCCATCCCAGGATCGAAAGAAGTACCCCCCACGTATCCATCACCACTTGCAAAGAAAGCAGATAAAAATTCTTTTTCATGATCTTGGCTGCTCGAACTTGAACAAACAGGGACCGCTGGTTTCTTTTCTGTCTTATTTTCTTCTTCAAAATCTGTATGGATACCAGCATGGGAACCAGAGAAACTAGTCTGATCATCTAACCCAGATTGACCGTTGCGATCATGTTTTCTCTTCAAGGAAGCTTTTTTCCACTGTTCATGAAGCTTTCCAAAAGAACCTTCCATAAGCTCACACTCAGAACAATCACTATCAGATGAAGCACTCTCAGACTCAGATCCTAAGCCATAACAATTTCTACTGGGAGCTTTCCCTGAGTACGCTTGGTTGCACTTTGACAACTTGAATGAAGATCTTTTTTCATGGACAAAGCAACATTCATCGCCATCTACATCTACAGAGTTCTGCATACGATTAGAAGAAGGAAAAGATCTCTTGCTTGAGGTGGCATCACTATCCAACTCCCCACAACCTTTTTCACCAATCCCAGGACGGTCCATAACATCACTTTCATCATCATCAATGCTGATAACACCCTGATGTGGAAATTTTGCACCTTTTCTATTTGCACTGGAACATTTTAAACTTTGCCGTACATGCTTGGGAACATCAATGATAATAACATTACTAGATAAGTCACTGTCAACATCAATGAGAACAACATCGTCATCATCATCATCAAGATTTCCTTTAGTCTTGCCACTTTTAGATCTTTTCTTCCCATAAGAAGTTTCAGCATGAGAATGACCTCTTAATACTCCTTTTCCACTCATTTATTTTTGCCTGGAAAAAATATATGCAGGGTATGAGTATTAAAGATATCATTACTCCACAACCAACAAACATCATGTCCATAATCTATACATATATGGATTTAGGTTCGCACCTGAAATCTGTTTGTCAATGTTAAAATTTTTCATTGATGATCACTTTCAAAAAACCACCATTGGATTATGTTGTCTACCCATACCATTTATGCTTGCAAAATATCAAATGAGAGATTAAGAAATATCTCATCTATAACATATTCACATAACATTTAAAATAAATAAACAAGCATACAGATTGGATAGTAAATGACATTCAATTAATATGAAATGTTGTGCATCATAAATCCAAAGAGAATGCACAATCCATTTATGGTATTACCTAAATACTACTCCAATCTATAGTTATTGATGTGATGTAACATTAACAAAGAGTTACCGATTCAGGGAAATATGATGGGCTGTGATATGATTTAGAACTCAATGGGATAATAGTTGCTTAGAACAAATTGATAGGCGGTTAGACGCCCCTGCAAAGAACACAAAGTTCTTAAAGAAAAGCTCTCAAGGCTCATTTTCAGTCATATATCAAAACTGATTGCAAAGTAACTACAATCTGGAACTTATATTAATTGTTTGGCATTGGCAGCCTTCTAGATGATTGACAAGTGTCTAAATCTTATTGGCCAGTGCTTAAATAATCATCTAACTAACTAACTAATTAGTTACTAGAGGACTAGGGTTAATGGCTTAGCTACTGTTGCTAGCTACTGGTTTGGTGTCAAGGCTACATCAATTACACCATGCATAATTTAAACCTAGTCTAAGTGCAAGTGTGCACGCGCGCGCATAAGGCCCAACAAATCTGGATGCGAAAATAGACACACAATATTCATCTACAACTCGTGCGGACAACTCATTGCCTAAACCATAGTGGATTTCCACAATATCAGGTGAAAAGCAAGCAGAACAATACAAAAGACTCAACAATAAATGCCATAATCAAACAAAAACTTGACTAGAACAAAGAACAGCATTACAACTAAGACCCACATGAATATTCTTAACAATTTCCACAAAATATACTTTTTTCCCAAAAAAGAAAAAGAAATGAACACCTTAACTCTGATATTAAATCCCAAAAAAAAAAAAAAAAGCATCTTTATGTCCATAATTGAATTCTAAAAAAAAAAAAAAAAACTGCAAAAGCTATTGATTTTCAGCTTCAAAGCTTGGTACATACCTTAATCTAAAACCCTAAAACTGACATTCCAATTGAAACAAACAAACGAAAATTGAAAGCTTTGCGAATTTCTCAGAGACAATCGAAACCCTAATAATTTTTTGCAACAATTCCGGATAAAGCACAAAAATTGAATACAAAAGCAATAAGCAAGCAGCAACAACAACAACAAAAATCCCAAATTTGTAAGAAGTGAATTGAAGCTTACCTCTTAAAGAGAATTCAGATTATGAGAAAGAAGAAAGAAAAAAACCAACCCTTGCTCTTCGAATTTGGTTACACAAGAGAGAGAGAGAGAGAGAGAGAGAGAGAGAGAGAGCCTTTTTAGTGAGAGAAGAGAGAGAGAGAGAGAGGAGGTAACAAGGCAAGTGGCGTGTATGTGTTTTGTGAGTGTGAGATGGGGAATTGGAGGGTTTTGAAAATTGAAAAAAAATTCGGTAGTTTTTCAGTTTGGTACCAAAAATCCAAAAGGGAAACCTAGACAGACAGAGAAAGAGAATCTATTTTCTCACCCACAATTTTGTTTTTTTACTCTTTTTTTTTTTTTTTTACTACTAAACTTTTTTTTTTTTTTTTTTTGGAACTAAGTGTGCGACTTCTTACGCGCTTGCGTTTGCATTTGGCTGGTCTCATAGCACTGTTCATAGACCAATCAAGTTACACAAAACTTGTGAATAGTGTTTTTGTTGTATAAAAAATATTTTGTTAAAGTATTTTCAGCAATAAATTTTTAATAAATTAATAGTATTCAGACACACTTTAAATGTTTTATAATAATAAAAGTATAATATTTTAATGAACACTAAAAAAATTTAATAAATTTTTTTCTCAAAAAATAGATTCACTCTATAATAAATGGTTCATACTTTTTTTTAACATAAATATTTCTCTCTTTTATATATATATATTTGGTGCCATTTAAAATTTTGGTTAGTTAACATTTTCCATCATTAATGAAAAATTATACCAAAATGGTGGAAAATTGTAAAGTGATTCACGAAAAACCCTTGGTTTTATAATTTATCACCTTCTCACTACAAATACTACCAATATTGTCCATCAATACTTTGGTCATCCCAATTGCTCTTGTCATTGAGAATTTTTAAGCACTTCCAATCATTCAAAATGTAGTATTATTTTACACTAAGCTAAAACAAACATAATCCTTTTAATACTTCACTAATATACTCTTTATTTTATTTTATTTAAATTAAAATATATTATTTACTAATTTTATTTGTTTTTAATATAATGATAGTAATTAATTATATTAAAAAAAAGAATTGTAATAATTACAATTGAAAAAAAAAAACTAAATAACGGTTTCAATGATTAGTAAGGAAGAAAGAAAAGAAGAGTGGTGGGTAAGTGGAATGAGTAATAAGCTTGAGATTAGGAAAGTGTGATACGTGGGTTCAGGATTGTTGAGCATTAACTAACGAGTTCCACGAGCTATGAGATGGAGATTAGTATAATCATTACATTCAGATTTGTTTATTAATTACTGGTCTGTGATTTGCTTACTAAGTACTAACCCAACAATATTGTCACCCTAGTCCCCTAGCTAGGTTTAGAATGCAAAATAAGCTACGTCTCTAGTCT
Organism: Castanea mollissima; assembly: GCA_014183005.1. NCBI lineage: Eukaryota > Viridiplantae > Streptophyta > Magnoliopsida > Fagales > Fagaceae > Castanea > Castanea mollissima. The sequence continues at coordinate 59,328,150 of JACAVU010000004.1, forward strand.
AGACTAGTCTTGATGCTTTGGGAGTTGGGGAGAGAAGATTCAGGAGGATCATATTTTTCTTTGACCAAATACACATAAAAGTTTGATTTCATTTTTACACTAAATTGCCTACAAATTACAATACTCGCCTAGTTTTTCAATAAATTAAATATGACCTTGTCAACTATGAAGTTATTGGGAAACTAACATGTAACTATCTTCAATTTTCCTGGAAATTGTAATTTAAAGAAGGGTTTGACTTCTCTCCTATACGCTTGAGTATCGGAGTAGACGTAATACTAATACATGTCTTAAAATGAATATGTATCAATCTTGTGTTCAGTACTTTGCTTCTATTCACACTTCCATAAAAATAAAAAAAATAAAAAAGTCCTCCCTAAAAATATGATTTTAATTGTTTTATAGTATTCCTTTGTTAATCAAAAATCGTAGAAAGCACAAATAGGGACAAGGATACGCTATTAATAGCAAAATCATTAATCAGACCTAGTTTTACTAATGGCAAAATCATGAAATTCAAACTTTGACTAAACCCGGTGCACCTTCTTCAATCTCACACACTAATCACCAATTAAACTTATGTTCACACCCCCATCACTTGGCAAAATCATTAATCAAGCGAAGTTTTACTAATGGAAAAAAAAATCATGAATATTCAAACTTTGACTAAACTCGAGCTAAACACCCTCTTCAATCTCACACACTAATCAAAAAAAAAAATCTCAAAAAAAAAAAATTCTCACACGCTAATCACCAAACCTAGGTTCACACCCCACCAATCAAACTGTGCCCATGCTATGACCAACCATGGATTCATCAATTCTCATTCTCAACCTTTACCATATGTTTTTGGTGGTGGTGCGTGGTCAAGGGTGTGGTAGTTAATGTCAATTTTAAGTGTGGGGTTCGTTTGTTTGATATATAGGGTAATTGTTCATGGCATAGTTTTACAACCGAAGTTACAGAACCATCAATGAACTAATTATATAATGGTTTATTGGTTCAACAACCATTTCAATAAAAGATATTAATAAAATTTAATGATAAAGTGATTTTAGAAAAGAATAAAATTTGTGAAAAGAAAATTTTGTTAACCAGTACCAAACTAGTACATAAATATGCAAAAATGGAGATTAATACAATTTTATTTTACAGAATAATTTATGCTTATTGAAATATAGAGTTCATATTTTCAAGAGAATCCTTAGAAATAATATCTTAGTTTTTCTTTCAAGGTGTTTCAAAGTTAAACACTTAAACGTTAATATTGGACAAAACAACCTAACATTAATATATTGTTGAATTCAATATTTAAAAAGAAAAAGGTTATTTCTCCGCTGATACTTGTGTTCCAAATAGGATGCTCAAGATTCAACTATGAAATTATTTAAATATACTAATAATTAAAAATACGATGTATAAAATCCATAATTTATCTCATACAAAATTGAAAATGTATAAAACCTAACAAGTTTCAATGAATTTAATATATATATATATATATGGAGAAAGAGAGGTAAGATTTGAACAATTGAACTATAGACCTAGGACACCAAAACGGAAAAATAGATACTTTTAGTATGGGCTATCACTTGAACCACTCTAATGAATTTAATCTAAAAAGGGAAGTTTAGCTCTTTTTAGTTAAGAGATGATAAGGCTTTTATTTATTTATTTTTTTACACAAGATAAAATTTATACTCTAGCATAATTTAAGTGTATATGTGTGTGAAGTTCTAACTTGGAGACTTGAACCCCAACCCTTGCCCCCCACACCCCACAAGTACATATACTTGTGGAGTGACCACCGCACCAAGGGTGCTCAGTGGGTTTTTAGTAATAACTATACCATATTTTTGCATATCGTGAATTTGAAAATTAATGTATTTGTCATTAATTAATACTTTGACATAAATACTAAATTTTAATGAGGCAGAAACCTAGAATGTCATAGAATGCGCCTTATAGTAAAACCTCAAACTCTCTCACGTAAGATCTTTACTTTTAAATATACTAATAATTTATAATAATAAAAAGAAGATGTTTTACATTTTAGTCAATCTTTTACAAATCCATAATTTATTTCATATAAAATTAATTATATATAAAGAGGGGTTCAAGTGATAGCCCATAGTAAAAGCATCTATTTTGCCATTTTGAACTATAGACCTAGGACACCAAAATGGCAAAACAAATGCTATCACTTGATCCCCTCCATGAATTTAATCTAAAAAGGGAAGTTTAGCTCTTTTTGGTTAGAGATTTTTTTTTTAGAATACTAAATATTTTTAACACACACACACGAGGAGAGAGGAGAATGTTTTAAAGAAACTGACAAGGCTTTTAGTTACAACTATGCCATATTTTTGCATATCGTGAATTTGAAAATTAATGTATTTGTCAATTAATTAATACTTTGACATAAATACTAAATTTTAACGAGGTAGAAATATAGAATGTCATAGAATGCGCCATATAGTAAAATCTCACACTCTCTCGGATGAGGTCTTTACTTTTATATATGCTAGTTGTTGACCTGTGTTTCTCACAGTTTTACTTTTTAATTTTCAATTCCTATAAGTAGAGACAATTTAAAAGTGTTATTTTTATTAGATATTTGGTTTTTGAAAACAGAGGTGAGAAATATATACTATCAAAATCATAGAAATTGTTATAAATCAAGCAATGAGTATTAGTCTATTACACATTTATAAAGTATTAATCCATTGAACACATTTGTAAGTGCACAATTGCACCTGATCCCAAGAACAGTTATGGGCTCAGGCCCAATGAGCCTTAAACAATATGAATTTGTAGAGTGTGGGCTTGAAACCTAGATTAGAAGAGTTTAAGGGTTGTATGGCAAATCAAAGATTGACAACACTTAAAAATAACAAGAAATATTGTAACTCAACCTCCTCGGACGTAAGCCGATGACTATTCTTATATTATTTTTCTTTTCTTTCTTTTTCCCAAAAAGAGAGCTCCCCTTTTTCTGTTCTGGGTCTCCCCTTAAATACTCATTTTTTTGATACTTCATACACGTGTTACCCCATCTACCCCTTAGCCTAGATATTTCTTCTCTCAATGCCCTGGAATAGTAACCAGAAGTCTCTCTTTCCACTGTTCAGGGGTCACTTCCCCCATTAATGCGGCTAGGGTGGTAGGTGAAGGGTCTTTAATGTGGAGGTGGCAGCCTTTAGTACTTTTCAAACACTGGTGCTTCTAGGACATCTAGGGGTTCACCCCTCTTAACCGTTGGTCTCCGTCGTGTCGTTTCTGAGCTTTTACGATGACGTTCCTGATTTTTCCATGCCCATCCGAGGTTAAAATCAACCTCGGATAGGTCCTCATGTCCTCGGCGCATAAGCTGACCCAAGGTACTAAGAAGTTTTGAACTCAAGGGTAGGTCGGCCTTCCTCGGTATGGCCCAAAGGCCCATATACCTACCAGGACCTTTTTACTCCCCACAATAGCCCCTCAAAATTCTAATTTTCGACGTCCGAGGAGAAAAATAGAGTTTTGATCCGAAGAGAACTTATTTTGCACACTTCATGAATGATAGCTCGTGTGGAAACCGTTTCGCGTACCGGAGGATGCCACTTGGCAGTTCCATTTTCTCCAGAAGTCCATTGTTACTCTCAGTATTGAAAGAATTCGTCTTTAGGGTGGGAAAACCAAATTCCAATGGGATGACCACCTCGGCACCATAAGTCATGGAGAATGGTGTTTCTCCAGTGGACCTACGGGGTGTGGTTCGATACGTCCACAAAACATGAGGGAGCTCTTCTACCAAACATGAGGGAGCTCTTCTACCGATCTACCTTTCGCATCATCCAACCTTTTCTTCAGCCCATTGACAATGACTTTGTTAACAGCCTCGGCCTGCCCATTTCCCTGAGGATAAGCTGGGGTGGAGTACCTATTTGTAATGCCCATGTCACCACAATATTGCCTGAAAGCCTTACTGTCAAATTGAACACCATTGTCAGAGATAAGTGTGTGTGGTACGCCGAATCTAGTAATAATATTTTTCCAAATAAACTTCTTGGAATCAACATCCCTAATATTCGCTAAGGGCTCGGCTTCCACCCACTTAGTGAAATAATCTGTTCCTACGAGAAACCATCTTTTGCTACCTGCAGCCCTTGGAAACGGCCCAACTATGTCCAATCCCCACTGTGCAAAGGGCCAAGGGCTGGAAAGGGGATTAAGAACTCCTCCAGGTTGATGGATATTAGGGGCAAACCTCTGACATTGATCACATTTCCTGGCATAGTCTTGAGCCTCTCTTTGCATATTGGGCCACCAATAACCCTGAGTCAAAGCTCTGTGAGCTAAGGATCTTCCCCCAGTGTGGCTGCCACAAATCCCTTCGTGCAGCTCTTCCAGAAGCCCTTCCGTTAAGTCGGGGTGTACACACAACAAATACGGTCCTGAAAAGGAACGTTTGTAGAGTTTCTGATCCTCGGACAACCAGAAACGTGGTGCCTTTCGACGTACCTTATCAATTTCGAACTTGTCTTCAGGAAGGATGTCATTCTTAAGAAAAGACACGACTGAGTCAATCCAGCTAGGACTATGCCTTATTAGATGAACACGAGGTGCGTTGGCAATGTCAAGAGTAGGTTCCAGCAAATCCTCAATGAGGATAACCCTAGGCAAGCCTTGATCCGAGGACGTTGCCAGCGTGGCCAAGGAGTCTGCATGAGTATTTCCGCTCCGAGAGACATGAGTTAAAGCGAAAGAGTCAAATTCAGTTTGCTGGTGCTTGATTTGGGCCAAGTATTCCTGCATCCTCGGGTCTCTTGCCTCCATGGTTCCTGTGACCTGGCCAACCACCAATTGAGAATCCGAGAAAACATGGACCTCCTTTCCTCCCATTCTATGCACCATTTTCATGCCCACCAGTACCGCTTCGTACTCGGCTTCATTATTAGTGGCCGAGAATGCCAATCTCAATGATTTTTCAAAAATAATTCCCTCGGGGGATACCAGGACAAGTCCAACACCGGACCCCCTCTGATTGGCTGCCCCATCCACATACACTTTCCAAATCGCAGATATGGCAGCCGTGATCACACCAACTGATTTTTCACCCATGGGGGAGTCTGTTAAAGTTTCTTCCAACAACGGCTCAGAAAACTCTGCCACCAAGTCAGCAAGGACCTGACCCCTTATTGAGGTGCGGGGCTTGTATTTAACATCAAAAGCCCCTAGGATGGTCCCCCACTTTGCTACCCTTCCTGAGTAGTCGGCGCTACGCAGCACTGCCTTAAGGGGCAATTGGGTCAGAACAACCACGGTATGGGACTGAAAATAGTGGGGGAGCTTTCGCGTGGCATGAACCACAGCCAGGAGTGCTTTCTCCAAGGGCTGATAACGGACCTCGGCCTCGCCCAAGGACTTACTAACATAATATACCGGTCTTTGCACCCCGTCATCATTTCTTATCAGGACCAGGCTGACCGCATGGGCGGCTACTGCTAAATACGCAAACAAAAACTCATGTGCCTCGGGACGAGACAGGATGGGTGGTTGAGAAAGGTATTGCTTGAGTTGTTGGAAAGCTAACTCGCAGTCCTCGGTCCATTGAAACCCTTTCCATTTATTCAACAATTGAAAGAAAGGACGACAGCGATCAACTGACCGCGATATGAACCGATTCAAGGCAGCTATCATCCCGGTTAACTTTTGAACTTCCTTTGGGTTCCGAGGAGGCTGCAAGTCTTGGATAGCCTTGATCTGCGCTGGATTTACCTTTATGCCTCTGTGGGTAATCATGTACCCCAAGAACTTTCCAGACCCCACGCCGAAAGAACGCTTGGAGGCGTTGAGACGCAACTTGTATTTTCTCAGTATCTGAAAAGTGTCGGACAAATCTTTCACATGTGAGGGTATTGTTTTGCTTTTTACCACCATGTCGTCCACGTAGACCTCAATGGTTTTCCCCATTTGTTCTTCGAACATTCTAGTCATCATTCTTTGGTAGGTAGCCCCAGCATTCTTCAAACCAAATGGCATGACTTTATAATGGTAGTTTCCTGTTGGAGTAACAAAAGCAGTCTTTTCCTGGTCCTCCACCGCCAAAGGAATTTGATGGTAACCCTGGAATGCGTCTAAGAAACTCATCCGAGGATGTCCAACAGTGGCATCCACCAATTGATCTATGCGCGGCATTGGGAACGAATCTTTGGGACATGCTTTGTTCAAGTCGGTAAAGTCCACACATACTCTCCATTTCCCATTCTTTTTCTTAACAACCACAGTATGGGCTAACCACTCGGGGTAAAAAACTTCTTTTATAGCTCCAGCCCTCTTAAGTTTGATAACTTCTTCCTTCACAGCTTCTGCATGTTCCCTAGAAGATCGCCGAGGTGGCTGCCTCTTCGGAACAATGGCTGGGTTGACATTCAAATGATGACAAATGAAGTTTGGATCCACGCCTGGGGCGTCATAAGGATCCCACGCAAAAACATCAATATTATCCTTCAGAAATTCTAACAAATCCATCTTCTCCTGGTGTGGGAGAAGTATACCAACTTGGAAGAACTTCTCCGGATCGGCAGCCACTGGAAACTTCTCTAGTTTCTCACACTGTGTCTCCTCTCCTGTCAGCATTCGAGATGCATCAGGAGGTGTTAACTGCTATGAATTTTTAGTGACCACAGCCGAAGACTCGGCTTCTGTTTGATGTAATACTGCAGCGGACATGCATTGTCTGGCCACAGACTGGCTGCCGAGGATTTCCTCAACAGAATCCCCTGAGGGGAACTTAACCTTCACATGCAAGGTAGAGGAAACAGCCCCAAGCGCATGCAGCCAAGGCCTGGCGAGGATGGCCGTGTATGGGGAGTACGCATCAATGACAATGAAGTCCACCTCCACCGTTTCGGAGCCGGATTGGACGGGCAAACGAATTTGTCCTCTCGGCATAATCGATCTCCCTTCGAAGCTTATGAGAGGTGAATCATAAGGAGTAAGATCTTCCACCTTCAACCTCAGCCCTTTAAATAGATCAGGGTACATGATATCTGCGCCGCTACCCTGGTCTATCATCACCCTCCGCACGTCATAATTACCGATCCTCAATGTAACTACAAGGGCATCATCGTGGGGCTGGATAGTCCCCGCCTTATCCTCTTCAGAGAAACCTAGGACGGGCAAAATGCCCTTCAACCTCTTCGGCCTACTGCCCACATCCTCGGCACGAGGGTGGGAGACAGTCAGAACCCTAGTGGGACCTGAACCGGTCCTCCCAGGCGCGGCAAAGATAACATTAATCGTTCCTAAAGCTGGCCGAGGTGAATTTTTCCTCTGGTTATTAGAACCGACTTGACTAACATGACCAGTAGGCTGACATAAGTGCTCCTTCAACTTTCCCTCACTGACAAGCTACTCCAAATGGTTCCACAAGGTCCGACAGTTCTCAGTAGTGTGGCCCACGTCTCGATGGTACTGGCAGAAGAGATTTTGATTTCTCTTCGCTGGTTCCCCTGCCATCTTACTGGGCCATCTGAAGAAGGGCTCTTTACGAACTTTCTTCAATAACTGATGCACCGGTTCTCGGAACACAGTATTGACAGCCTGAGGTGCTGCCGAGACAGATTGCCCAAAGTAATCCCTCCTCGACTTATTGTTGTGATATCTGTCCGACCTGAAATCCCTTCTCTCCTGAGGGATAACCTTTTCCTTTCCCTTGCCTTGCTGCTGGTCGTCCTCTACCCTCTTGTATTCATCAATACGATTCATGAGGCGACGTACATTGCGGACGGGTTTTTTTGTCAAAGACTTTCTCAGGTCATGGTCAATAGGAAGACCTACTTTAAAGGTATTCAGTGCCACCTCATCAAAATCACCGTCTATTTCATTAAACATCTCCCAGTATCGGTCAGAGTATGCCTTCAACGTCTCTCCGTCTTTCATGGTCATAGATAGTAGCGAGTCCAAGGGCCGAGGAACTCTGCTACAAGTGATGAATCGTGAGGCAAACGCCCTAGTCAGTTCCCCAAATGAACCTATAGATCCTGATCTGAGGCTGTTGAACCACCTCATGGCCACAGGTCCCAAGCTAGAGGGGAAGACCTTACACATCAGAGTCTCGTTGTGAGAGTGCACAGCCATCCTTTGGTTGAAGTGACTCACATGCTCCACCGGGTCAGTCCGGCCATTATAGATGGTGAAGGTGGGCTGGGTAAATCTCCTGGAAGCCTCCCCTTCTCGATCCTCTGCGAAAACGGAGATTTGGAGAGCTGGTGCAACGCCCTGCTCATAGCATCGTTGCCCGAGCCCCTAGATGTAACCTTATTGCGCTTGCGAGCTGGCTGATCGTCCTTCCCACCAGAAGACGCTGAGCTGGCAGGTGAGCACGACCTCGAGCTGTGTCTACCTCGCCTATCCTCTTCCGAGGAACAATCCGATGAGGACGGTGAAAGCCTATGCTTAGCGCGACGTAGCTTTCTCTTCAAACGGTTGATCTCCTCCTGCATGGTTTTAGAACCATCGTCGTGGGTGGCGCTACCCCCATCAGGAGTACGACTAGCCCTTGGGTACTCTGTATGAACACTCCCCTCACGATCTCTTCGACGTTCAAGACGTTCGAATTGATCCTCCGGTTGTGATCCTTGCGACTCTGCACGGTAAGCACCTAAGCCTGCCATAGTATCCCTATCTCTCCTAGACTAGATTCCCACAGACGGCGCCAATTGTAAGTGCACAATTGCACCTGATCCCAAGAACAGTTATAGGCTCAGGCCCAACGAGCCTTAAACAATATGAATTTGTAGAGTGTGGGCTTGAAACCCAGGTTAGAAGAGTTTAAGGGTTGTATAGCAAATCAAAGATTAACAACACTTAAAAATAACAAGAAATATTGTAACTCAACCTCCTCGGACGTAAGCCGATGACTATTCTTATATTATTTTTCTTTTCTTTCTTTTTCCCAAAAAGAGAGCTCCCCTTTTTCTGTTCTGGGTCTCCCCTTAAATACTCATTTTTTTGATACTTCATACACGTGTTACCCCATCTACCCCTTAGCCTAGATATTTCTTCTCTCAATGCCCTGGAATAGTAACCAGAAGTCTCTCTTTCCACTGTTCAGGGGTCACTTCCCCATTAATGCGGCTAGGGTGGTAGGTGAAGGGTCTTTAATGTGGAGGTGGCAGCCTTTAGTACTTTTCAAACACCGGTGCTTCTAGGACATCTAGGGGTTCACCCCTCTTAACCGTTGGTCTCCGTCGTGTCGTTTCTGAGCTTTTATGATGACGTTCCTGATTTTTCCATGCCCATCCGAGGTTAAAATCAACCTCGGATAGGTCCTCATGTCCTCGGCGCATAAGCTGACCCAAGGTACTAAGAAGTTTTGAACTCAAGGGTAGGTCGGCCTTCCTCGGTATAGCCCAAAGGCCCATTTACCTACCAGGACCTTTTTACCCCCCACAACATTACTTCAATTTTACTACTTTTGAAAAATATCCAAACACTCTAATTTTTAATGGGCATGAAAACCGCATATCAAGTGACTTGGAGACACATTGCAAAAAATTCCAAAAGAATTATTTCAATCCGAGTGACCCATAATTACAATCCCATCCCATTACATAAAATAATTTCAAACACTAATCAATTACCCTATGAATGAAATGTGATCAGAATTATAAGAATCCATTAATACAGGGATTAAACAATCAATATAGCGATTTGGTTGATTTTGATTTGGTGATTATATTAAAAGGTTGAATTGTGAGAATAGAGTAAGAAAGAGAGAAAATAGAAGCTTACTGAATAGAGCTATTAAATTCAATAAAATATGAGTCTTAAGAGGGAGAAAATTCTGCCATTGGATTCTATTTGGCTTTTAGAAAGAAAATACACCAAGGAGATAGGTTTTACGTTGACAAAAATTGACATATATTCACAATCATTTTTGTGCATTTACATATAGAAAAGAAAAAGAAAAAAAAGAAAAAAAAAAAAAAGAAAAGAAGAAGACATGTTTAGGTTGAGAGTACCAATTCTAAATCCAAATTTATTTTTAAAGAATTTAGATCTCAAAATTATAATAGCTAAAATCTTAAACTTAGCATTTATTATTACTACACTTTTGTTGACCCACATTAACATAACATTTTAGTCCACTTTAGTTTTGTTAAATTTAAGTGAAAGTTTGTCTAAGCCTTAAGGCTATGAATACACAAATCTAATCTTTAGAGCAATTACTCATTTGTTTTAACATCATTACTTTTAAATGAAATGCATGAGGTTGATTATACCTTCAACCAAATATATGTACATATATGTGTGTGTGCGTGTGTGTACGTATAATTTTATTTAAATAAATTATTCAAATTCTAGATTATATTAAAAGAGATTATTATGATAATCAAAACTTATAATAAACTTATTTTATTATGTATAATTATTCTCTAAATTTTATTTTAGATATTTTTTCTTATTCAAAATTAAACAATATCAAAAAGTAATTTACATCACTCTATTTTTACAAATATATATTTTTGATGTTTTTGATTGATATTATTCTTTTATGAAATTGTCTATATTATTCTAACTATTGTTATTATGCATTATATTTTCCTAATCTCTTTTGGTACAATTAAAATTTTTAAGTTTCAAAGTTATTATTCAATTCTCATTCTTTTAAGGAGATTTCTATAATAACCAAAGCTTATCATATAATTACAATTAATATTACTTAAATAATCAGTAGTACTCTCAATCCAAACTTGTATTTTGTCATGCTTAAGTAGACGTACACCAAAATAGACCGAAGTAAATCTGAAATGAACCGAATAGACCAAATGGACAGAATATACCTAAGTGGACTAAATAGACCAAACTGGACCAAATAGACCTAAGTGGACCGTATGGACAAAATTGGAATGAATAGACCTAATTGGAGCAAAAAAACCTAAGTGAATTGGACCAAACCGGACAGAATGTACCGAACAAGACCGAATTGACCAAAGTAGACCGAATGGACTTAATTGAACTGAAGTGGACCGAAGTAGACCGAATTGGACCAAAATTGACCAAAGTGGACTAAAGTAGACTAAACCGAACCGAATTGATGAAGTTGACTGAAATTGACCAAATGCCAATGTATTATTAGTATAGCCAAGACTGTGTTTTGATATAAATTCAAAATCTTACTTCCAAAATAATCAAGTATTAACTCAAACAAAAATAAACCAAAACTGAGAGAGAGAGAGAGAGAGACTACTTGTAATGAGGAACTAAAAATACAACATCAAAACATATGAACCTGAAATAGAGTTTCAAAAATCACGATGATTCATCGATATAAAGTAGAGTTTCAAGAAAGAATAATAAAAATGAAGAGAAAGACAAAGAGAATAATCATTTTTCAAGAGAGAATGTGAGAGAATAATAAGAAATATATAGAAAATAATATGAGAAAAAAAAAAGTAAAAATAAAAAAAATATTGTAATAAACACCAAATTAATGCAATAGGATTACATCTAAGAAGATAAAAAATGATAACAACTTAAAAACACAACTTAATCACATCAACCGAAAGTAGAGTTCCAAATAATACAAAAAGTCATCAACTTAAAGTAGAGATGCAAGAAAAAATTTTAAAAAATCCACCAAAAATGAAGAAAAAAATTTGGAGAGAGAGAAAGAGAGAGAAATAACCCTATGTGTGTGGAAAAACTATGTATAGAATGAAATAGAGAATTGTAAATTTATAGCAAGAGGAGGAGAATAAGAAAAGCCAAAAATAAAGAAAGATAAAGGAAAGAGGAAAAGTGATATTTAATGAGATAGATAGTAGTGGAGAGATGAAAATGTAAAAGGAAGGGGAAAAGTTGGAGAAAATATAACATTAAGTTGGGAAATTAATAAGAAATAAAATAGTTTAAAAAAAAAAAAAAAAAAAAAGAGAGAATGTTAAAAATTGGTGGATGATGTGGCTCAACAAAGTTGTAAAAACAATAATATATAACGTATAGTTTATTCTCAAAATTTTGTTGCAGGTAATTTGTTTTCCCTAAAAATTAAACAACTTCTAAAAAGTAATTTTTATCTCTCTTTTTTTACAAATATATATTTGGTGTTTTTCTTTTTATTATTCTTTTTTGAAGGGGTCTATATTCTTCTAACAATTATTATTATGTATTATATTTTTCTAATTTTTTTTGGTACAAAATTATTAAGTTTCAAATTTCTCAATCTCTTAAAGAGATTATCATGATAATCAAAACTTATCATATATAATTACATAGGGACTGAACTTAGGGACTAGGGTGACGATATTGTTGGGTTAATATTGAATGGACCAAATAGACTAAAATATTGAATGGGCTTAAGTAAATATTTCAGTCTATTTGTTTATTCGTAAGTAAATACACCAAAGTGGACTAAATAGACTAACATGAACCAAAGTGAATCAAAGTGGACCAAATAGACCAAATCAAATCGAATTTAACTAAAATGGATCGAAGAGGACTAAAATGGACCAAAGTGGACCAAATGCCAAACCATAATCAGTAAACATAACTCCAAAAATTAATAATAATTATAATAATAAAGTGATGTAAAACCATAATCTATGATATGTAATGTATTCCAATATGATGGAAATGATTTGTTGTTAAAGTAACATCAATCAGATTTGTTATCACATTAATATTCTTGACTAAATTATTAAGTATGATTCTATGTGCCTATTGAATCGGTACCACATAGAGAAAGTTGGTACACCACAAAAAGGCATATCAAGAAAACCATTTGCATGCAATATTTTTGTAATACCCCATATACTTTTATTTGAGGTTATTATTAAGTTTTTTTTAAAATATAATTGTTGGGCCATAAGTATTATTTTTATTATAACTGCAGCCCACTACCCCACTAAGTCCACATCTCTAATACAAACTACAAGGTAGAGGAAGAGATAGTCAAGGTTTTATCAAAGAGGCTAAGAGGTTTTTCCTTGGAGTTTAAAGAACATACAAGTGAAGAGGCAATCCAATTGTTCAATGTATGATTTCTCACCATTAGAAACAAAGAATTAAGGAGTTAGAATTTTATCATGGAAAACTTTAGTGATGTGTAGATTGTGGAATTGGTAATTTCTTAGATTACGATTTACACTGTTTCAATAATTCTGGAATCTTAAGTTGCCACTGTTCGGACCCTAGAACAAAAGCCGAAACTATTAAGTCCATGAATAAGGCTTGCATCATTTTTGTATGGCTATAAGAATTGTTGGGCTATGATCTATACCGTAAGGTTAATCATGATTTACCGGAGAAATTGCAACCGACCCCACACATGATTTGCTAGAGAATTTGCACCGACCCCACCCATGTGCCACTAGTTAACTTTGTCAAAGTCTAGGTTCCCTGATGGTGTATTGATAACTTCCATAGTCATTGCCTAGGTGTTGATTATTTCCTACCCAATAAACCATTTAAGGGTTCAAGTGACACGGCTACAATTTCTTTAAAAAGGATAAGGACAAATGTGATATTTTCATACCAAAATTCTCGTATTAAATCCGTAAGTTCAATGAATGTAAATCCATGAACAGTATCATATTGGTTTTGGCCCACCGTTTGCATTGGGGATTATATATTAAATCCTAAAGTGTTAGCTATTGCATTCCTCTTGGTAAAATAAGTTTTGATTAATGCAAGGATGTATCATTGATTAGAATACCATTGATTAGAAAAACGTTAATTTAGTGCTGAAAGTGTTATTAGTTCAGCAAAGTATAATCCTAGCGAGTCCATTTGTATAGTTCTATAAGCTTTATATTTTTTAGAAGATACTATAAGTATATTTCTATGATTGATTATAGGTCCTATTTAGGAGTATTTTGAGACATTTGGAGAGTGTTTCAACTAGACTTTCAGAGTGATTCAAGTGTTGTAAGTAATTATGCATAATATGCACAAGTTTTGTCTCTTAGGTTCTTAGAAGTTAAAAGTTTCAAAAGTTTTGTATTTCAAACTTATATTTTCTAAGTTTGTCAAAAGTATTTTTGTAACATTAAAAGAGAAATTTTGACTATTAAATAATAGTTTAAAGAGATACTTCAAATTTTAAATAACGTTTAAAATATCTAAATCTCATTTAAAAGATGATTTTTAAATTAAACTATTTTCCGAAAATAATTGAGTTTCAAAGTAAGTTCTCTAAAAAGGTCCTTGTTCTTTAACTTGTTAAAACCAAGTGATTTCAAAGCCATATTCCTATTCTCCAAATGGTATTTAAAATGTTTCTTTTAGCAAATTGAAATTTTAGATTTACTCAAGAATTGTATTATATTTGTATAAATTCCTCAATTTCTATTTGTTCCTTAAGGAGTCAAGCATCCTTTGATTTATGTATCAATTTAATATTGAGATATTCGATATGCTTTTATTGTTGGAATAATTGTTAATAGCTAGTTAGAAAATTATTCTATTTTGTATATATTTTGTTTTGTGATATATGACTCAAATTAAGTGTTTTTAGAATTGATTAGATATATGTGTAAATCCGTTCACAGGATTGTATGTGAGAATATGTGTTGATCCCTCACCAGCAGGGGTTAGATGTTGGTATCCACTCACAGGATTGTATGTGAGGGTATGTGATGTGCATATATGACATTGTGCTCTGATCAATTATATGTATGTGTTTTCTAATGATTTTAAGATGTGATTCCATATGTATTAAGTGATTCGTTATATGTTTTGGAATAATTATTTTTGATTTCATTGAATGAGTTTGTGAAAAAAAAAAAATCAAAATACTTGTGCCTTGCTTGACTCTATTCCGTTGTGTATTCTATATAATTACTTATTAGATGTGTGTCTCACCTCATCAATTACTATTTTCATATTAAAGTGTAGTTAAAAATATAGAACCTTTGGATCGCTTTGTAAGGTGCGAGGTAAAGCATGGAAGTTGTAAGCAACTTCAGTATTTCTTCAAGATTTATAGAATTTTAGTTACCTTTATTTTGTAATTCATGTTTTATATAGTGGAGATTATTTCCAATTTGTGGAGTTT
The DNA here is from genome assembly GCA_014183005.1 of Castanea mollissima. Taxonomy (NCBI): domain Eukaryota; kingdom Viridiplantae; phylum Streptophyta; class Magnoliopsida; order Fagales; family Fagaceae; genus Castanea; species Castanea mollissima. The sequence continues at coordinate 59,343,196 of JACAVU010000004.1, forward strand.
AGATTTTTTTTTTTTTTTTTTTTTGTAAGAGGTTTTTAAGAGTATTGTTTCTTTGGAGTTTTGATTTATTTTGGGATTATTTATGTTTATTGAGTTATATAAGTTCAGTAAGTTAGTCATGCATCTAAATTCATGACAATTTTATACAAAAAGAAAAAGAAAGGAGAAAAAAAAAACCCTTTGTTAAGAGCTTTTATAATCTCTATCTCTTGACGTTGATGAAAATGACATATGGTTCTCTGCGAAATTGAACCCTTCAACCTAGTCTTGAATACTACATTAGCATACCGATATGTATACAATAGTGAAATGAAATTTTATTTTTCAGGCGAGTATAAACAAAAAATAAATAAATGGTGTCTACGCCCAATGCATTTCTATTAGATATATTTTCAATTATAAGTTACATTTATAATGCATGTGTTAAGTTATGGTAGCAGTGAAAAGTGATAATCATATTATGATTGATAAGTTATAATTAGTTTTGAGAAAGATTAAGGCATAATGCATTATTGCATATATTAATATTTATACACATTTGTTTTTAATAGAATGGAAAGAAAATGATTACACAACCACTGATGTGGTTAAACAGAAATGTAGTAACAATAAATATTATGCTTCAATTTATATATATATATATGTGTGTGTGTGTGTGTGTGTGTGTGTGTGTGTATGTATGTATGTATGTATATAAATTGCTGATTTCCTTCGTTGTATCTTAGTGCATGTGGAGTATAGGGTTCACATGTGTGGTGTGACAATGTTGCAAGCTATGTGGAGGAGGCTAGGAAGGGACACGTGCTCAATTTGTGTTCCATTTATGGATGTTTGGTTGGTTTCTACTGTAACCAAGAGCCAGAAGCAAAACACTAGCTGTTTATTAAAGAAAAACCAAGACTATACAAACTGCATCACAGCCCCAACTAGAGATGCGACAAAACACATGGAACAACAAGAAGCATATATCAAGACTCTGAATTAATCACAAACCAGCTTCAAAATTCATTCAGGAAATCTATTGAGTGTTTGCAAACACATTGAAATACCAACTAGTTTGTGGAAAGATCAATTGTCTGATTATGTACTCACGTTTTTTTTTTTTCTTTTTTTGATGGATGATTATGTACTCACGTAAACCCTCAAAGTATGTATTACAGTTTCCATACTTAGAACCGTTACCAAGAAGGAAAAAATAAAAAAATAAAAAAATAAAAGAGACTTGATGGAATTCATGCTGAAATTACTTTGTAGATGTCAATGAATTCAGTTGGTAAAGTCTATTATTATTGCATAATGAGAGACTCCCATTATGTAGTCTATTGTCCCAATAAGCCTTCAATGAACTGAAAATTAAAATAACTTTTGTTTAGCTCAAAAACTCCGCACACATTATTGTTATGTTGATAGTTTCCAAACATGGCAATAGAAGCTATATATGCTAAGGCTGTAAAAGAGCATGGCTTGCAGGGGCTACATTTTATCTCAATCTGCACATCTTTGTGGTTTTCTTTCAAAGCCAGAATTGTCTTCTATTAGGTAAAGGTTGCCAGCAGATTGATTATTATGCTTATAATCCAAGTAGTAGTTTTTAAACACTTTTTTCATGGTCGATTTTAATCCCCAACTAAGCAAGGAGCACAAAGGTTAAGGTGCATGTGAAAATTGCAGGTATGAGTCTTATTGCTTGCTTTGTAAATTTGTTAGTGCTTGTGGTCTGTTACTGCAGGTTCTAGTTTCGTACAATGTCTGTTTTATCTTTATCAATTACCCTAATAATTGCACTTAGATAATTACTGATTCTGTTACTTATTACTTGTTAACAAGGCTTCTAATGGTAACACTACATACTCATGGGCTGTTTGTAACAACTAGCTATTATGTAATCAAGTTCGGAGAGAGTAGCAGCAATGACTTGTTTGAGAACTTGAATTTGCTTCCTGTATGCTGGTCCTAAAAACAAGCTCTATCCGACTTTGGCTAGACTCGTGAAATTTACTGAAGTTGACAAGCACTAGCAGAAAGATTAGGCTATGTACATGTGATATTTGCAACAATATGCTAATCTGGAGTCTGGACCCATTTCCAAAGAAGTAGGCTCATTCGCATAAGCTTGGATTAATCAGAGTTGCTTGTGACTTTTATCCCCAAACACCTTGGTGGAAAGTCTCATGGGCAATTACCACTTGAGGCGACCTGCCCCAGTGCTGGACTTTTCATTCAAATCTAACGTTAAGAAAGCCAATGTGATATTTTTCCAGATCATCTCTAATGCCAGTAACTAAGCAATACGCAGCTTCAAAAGGAAATCTAGCTTCGTTCTACTTTAACCACATCTACATGAATAGTAAAACTGTTGAAGAGGCCCCCCAGTTATGATAAGCAACTTAATAGATGCCCGTGAAAGTAACTTGTTTAAGAGCTAATTGCAGGCCATATAGGATAGTGGTAATGAATCAGTTCAAAGTTATTATCTCACTAAAGCAAGTGGAAAAGGCAAAAGATAACACAAAGTAAGAGTAACCTTTTTGGAAGAACATCAACCATGTATCTGTAAACTTATCATAAGACATTCCAGAAAATCTACTAAATATACATAATCATTGGATACATTTTATAGGAGATAAGATCCAACACATATCTCAGATTATACGTCTATTGAGCTTGTGATATTCAATGGGATTTCGTAGTATTTCCTTCTTGAATACATGCAGATTCAAGAAAAGAAGGCAACACAAGAGGAGAAAGTAGAGGTATGGGTTCTTTACTGTGATAGAATGAATTCAATGAAGAAGATGACGATGAAGAGGGATTAGAACCACTCACAAATGGATTTTGCGCACCATTGCATGCTGTAGGGACTCTTGGCTTTAGCTGGAGAGGGCAGGGAGCTTGCCTTTGTAAACGGCGGCTTAAAGATCTTCCAAATACAAAGTCATCCTTATGAACACAAGTTTGGAAGCCAGGGAACTCAGCACTGGAGTCCTCCATTGTGTTTTGAGTAGCCATTTTTTAATGTTCTTGAACCTCCTTATGTATTCACTTAATAGTAGGCTACAGGGAGTGAGACTGTGAGAGTTAGATCTCAAGGATGTAAATTAATGAGGCTTAGTTTAAATGGATTTTACTGGCTGCATTCATTAAGAATTCTACCCCGAAATTTACTTTGTGGACTTTAACTGATAATTGCACTCTTATGGGGCCATAATTGGCCAGCACGAGAATGGCATTTCATATATATATGTGGATATAACGAATCATCTTATATTAACAAAAGAGCCTGAATAAAATATACAGGCCTAACTATTGTGAAACCATTCATGTAAGGGAAGGTAGCTTAGTTTGCTGTGTCCTTTAAGAAATTTGCAATTGCCTATCCATTTCCATGTGAAAGAAGAATCAAGGCACACATTAAAATCCCCAAGTTGAATGACAGCAAGAAGCACATGACACTTTAATTAGTGATTCACTGCCTTCCCATCCCCAAAATAACTTTTAGAAAAGTGGGTAACATGACTTGATTTCTTTATTTTAAGATTTGACAGAATCATGGCCATTGTTTTATGATATAGTACCATGTGCTACTAAAGTTTATTACATTATATCTTAAAATGATGGTCATGATTTGGCTATGATTATCATGCCAACCAAGATGATCCCAGTAAACTTTATGTTACTACATATATATATTATTATTTATAAATCACAAACCCAATGCTAGACACGTTCGGAGCATTGGCTGCTGACTAGTCCATGCAGAACACAAAACACTAGTGATGTATCAGTTCTGTGCACGTCTGTCTATTTTTTCTCTCTTTTGCCTTGCAAGACGCTTGTATAAAAATTTAATATAAATATGTTTAAGCCCACTGGCTGATTTTCTCAGGGACACTTATTGGTTAATGTAATGAGTAATACTACAATTGCCGCAACATTTTTCACAACAATTGAGTCAATAAATTGTTATTAATTCCTACATGGACATACCATTCACATCTTTTTATTTGTTCTCAAATCTAGATAACTTGTCAACTCAACCGTGGTTAAAAAAAAAAAAAAATTGTAAGAGCAGTTAGTCTCTTTGGACTTGTTGGCAGTGTAGTTGGGGTAGTTCTGAAATTTATTAGAAGACAACTGTGATTTTGCAGTGAAACCAAGTGCCATCAGTAGCCACTTACAGCTGCTAAAAGCTACTGAGCAAAACTTAAAGATTCTTACAGGACCGACACACACAGCACAAAACATTAATATCTGCATGTAACACTAGAACAGTACATGTGCTGTGTGTTTAAATTAGATATTTCGCTTCTCAAAAAAAAAAAGAAGATATTTCAAGTGCAACTTGAAATCGTGGCAGAAGAAAGAAATTGCAAATGAGGTCAATTCTTTGTACCAATACAACAAATATCATACGCTGTTTAACTCTTTTGAAAAGAAACTTAGTGCTAATTTTGATTAGATTTACCCAATGATCCTTCTTATATCTAATCACTATCATGTTAATTAAAAAGCATAATTTTTTAAACTACGGTTTACTTCTAAATAAATAGAATCATTAGGGATACAGATTATTCTTTTCCCTCATTAATGTTTTATATTTTCCTTCTTTTACTCTTTGACCAGAAGATAGGATTGTTTTTCCTATATTAACAATTTTATTTGGTGGCTCATCTAATCAACAAGAGTCGCCAAAATAAAAAGTACGATTCATAATGTTCATCTTTATCTACACAAAAGCAAGTTATTTTTTCTTTTTGCCGAATAATCATTTGTGGTTACTTCAGAAAAGTATTTTCTCTACTGAATTCAAAACATTTGATCTTAAACATCTTTGGATTGATAAAGACAGCCACATATTGATTATCAACAAAGTTCCAATTTCTTAGCAACTTGGTGATCCATCTATCTTCATTTCCTATTGAGGTGGCAGCTCCTGGATCTAGTTAAAAGAAGCCATGTGGAGGCACCCCCACATAACACACCAATCATGTACGTGGTGATGAGAATAAAGAATGGTAAGGTGTGGACACAAATTCAAAAAAGACGACAAATTTTCCCTTGCCTTTTTCTTCTATCCAGATTTTTTGTTGGGCCTTTTTTATGCCTTTTGAGCTTTCAAACTACATCACCTTCCTCTTACCAGTCGGTCAAAAAGAATGTTCACGTTGGCTTTGGATTGGACTCGAAGGATTTGGGACCATTTCAATTTAGAAATGAATTATTGGTAAACCATTACTATCAAGATGGGTTTTGGAAAGCGGGAGGAACTTTTATCGTTGATAGAAGAAACATACATATTACCAAATCATTTCGCTGCTAACGAGGATTAGAGCCAAAAAATTTCCAACCTGATTCTATTATAAGAAAAAAAAAGTGGACTTTCAAAGTGTTGAACATAAAATAATTCAACATTGGCCCCGCCCTTCAACAACAAACCAAATGATTTCTTCTCAAACCAGACCCAACTCTAAAGTGCCTGTCTTTGTCAGAGAGTGATATTAGAGATCCCATATCCAAATTTTAGGTAGAAAATTGAATTTTAAACCTCAAGACTATGGAAAGCTAAGCCGCCACTCAAATAGCCCATCCAATGGGAGACATTGGGCAATAGGATGGTCAAGGTTTGGAAGCTTTAGTCCACAAAAAAATAAATTTCTTAGTGCATCTTTTTCATTGAGAATATCTTTCAACGAGCTTTGCAATAGTATCATAACACTTTCACACATTGAAGCTTCAATTTTGGGGACAATCCAAAATTAGAGTCAAAAGTTATTTTAACCTATCTATAAAATAAAATATCAAAAGACAAGAGGTTATAGAATAATAGCACACAAGATTGATGAGGGCAGCAAACAATTATGTAAACAAATTAGATTTTACATTTTCCTTCTTTGATTTAAAGAAATCCAACAAGAGGTTGGAGGTTTAATAACAAATAAAGGTCAAGGCAGGACAAGTGGCATTTACAAGGATTTGACTTTATTTTCCTCCTTTGAGATATATATGTTCCTCAATTTTGAGTCACAGGTCCTCTAAAATGGTTGGCATTAGTATTGGAGTATTGAAGTTGAGGGGTTTCAATGTACAAGTGAGGTCAGTTGTTTCTCAAGAATAGGACCTAACCAAGCCGAAGTTAACAAAGGATCGAGACTTGAATAGACCACCAAAGAGGAACCTGGTTGGAGACTCTTGAGGATCATTTTTTAACTCTTCAGGGCTGCCCTTTACTTTCAGTATAGTCTGTCCAATCGCTTGCCGGATAGAATCTATGGTCTTAGGATCGACAGGGTACCCTGATGCATCGCGAACATAGAATGTATTAATAGCTTTGCCTGCTTTGGTTGTAACTTCTGCTCTAGTAACAGTGAGGCTATTTTCTCGGAAGATACGAGTGACATCAGATAGCAGCCCAACTCTGTCAGTAGTGCAGAGTTCTAGCTTTAGACCCTGAATGAGGAAGAAAAAAAAATTAAGGGCCTACAAAATGAAAGAAGTCTCTCAAAAGGAACATTACAAAAACAAACGATGTCCAGATTGAATTTGTTTTCAGCTGTTTTTAACAAGTTGTTATACTGCATACAAGTGTTTTTCACAGGAACTGTACTAGAAAACTATGCTTTGTACAATAAAGGCAATGATAGACAAGCACTATACACAATAAAGCACAATCATGCTAACAAACAGGCAGCAACAGTTCTTAAGAAGGTCTACATGTCATGCTTTTAATAATTAACAAAATTTGAATCATAATTGTAAGACTACAAGTTCCTTTCAGTTACTCCCCCTTAAAAACTTAAACAATCACTCATTTACAAGTCGCACATGGTAATACAGACCAACATTTTTGATAAATTAATACTGACTGACATCATAACCATTACCATGACCTCTAAATTAAAACAAACTGAATTGCATGTAGGAGCTACAAAATTGAGTAAAAATCCCGGCCCCAGCCCAAGGTTAAAAACTAGCAATATGTTCACAGCATAATTATTCTGAACTTGTAACTATCAGTATGTAAATTTGCATAAATTATTGGTGAGCCACTGGAACATTTCACAACATAACTCAAGATGAAAGTTACAAATTCCCACCATATTATAGAGCACTCACCTCAGATACTCTTCTCTCGATAGCTGCTTCAAGACATTGTATCACTCTTTCTCTCTCTGCATCTGATTTTACGGGGGACCCATCTATGTGTCTGATGTAATATTCCTGCAAATTCATCCATAGAAAGTTAGCAAAACTGCTAGTACAAAAAACAAAGCCAGCCAATTAAAAGCTAACCCCAATCTGCACCACCAGCAATAAATGGCATACCTGATAAGCTTCTGGACCCTCAGCATCAATATTAGCATGAAAAACCACATATTGCATATCTGTCAATGTGCAAACAGTATCAAAGAGAAGCTTTGGCCTATCTTTACTCCGGATAGTAACCACAGAGTAGTCTTTGTCATGCCAGTTGACAACCTTCACATTAGGTCTTTTGTTCCTAACCAAGGCATCATCGTCCGCTCGATCATAATCCCTATCATCAAACATCATCTGGTGAAGCCGCCTCGCAGTGTGTGTGATCCCATGAGACACCACAGTCTTAGCTTGACTGGATTTGCTGCTGCCCTTAAGTACATTACAAAGAAGCTTCTTAATCCTAGATAGCCTCTCGGGCTCAGTAATTGCACCCCCAGTCTCCTCATCAGTCACATGCATCACAGATGCAGCTCGGGTGTTGTGAGTCCAGACCTCTGCATTCACTACATTGCATTTAAGATGTGTGAGCACAGCAGACACTTCAGAAAGTAGTCCTGGTCGGTCACATCCAGTTAGCTCAATTGCAGTGTGATCCATGGAGGGCTTAACCCCAACAGATCTCATAGAAGATGTAAAGCGTGATTCTGGCCCTAAAGACTGAAGATGAGCACAAGTAATCAGTTGGCTATGTACAATATTAAAAACCATAGAAAAACTCAACTCATATTAGTACAACAACTCACCTTTAGAATATAATCCAAAATCCCTTCGTCTGTGACCTTATTTCCCTCTTGATCAGTGACATAGAAAACTGATATAATAGAGAGTTCACAAAATCAATTTTGATTTCCAGGTACATAAAAAGCACAAAAAGAAAGGGGAAAAAAAAGGACATGTATTCCTAGTCATAGAAGCAATTTTAAAGATTCTAAAAAGAAAGCATCTTACCATCCATGAACCATTCACCATCAGAGGATATGTAAGCTTTAGTTATGATAAGGTTAAGGTCAGTAAGGACTTGTACAACTTCGAGAAGTATTCCATGTTTGTTTGCACTGTCAACCTGCATCATACAATGGAATAAGTACCAAAAGATTCTAAAAATAAGAAAAAATAAAAAGGTCAATAAAGTACAACAAAGAGAAACAAATTGAAAGCTATACCCTTATCACTGTTGCATTCTTGCAGGACTCATTATCAATTACAACCCTGAAAAAAATTGGATAAAAGCACAAACGTGTAAATTTACATGGAATGGGGTCAGATTCAAAGGCTGGTTTCAGTGACATACAAGAAATGTAGAAAATTTACATACCTAGGTGGGTGCATTCTCCTGAAGAGTTTCCCATACTCATCATCCATGTCATCTGAAAAGCTCATGTTGACCTTCGAAATATAAGCTGTGAGAATAAGAATTTCAACCAATCAGATAAGAGAGGACATTTTTTAAGAGAACCACCGCAACCAATCAAAAATAGATACTTGTATAGTTGTATTCATAAAAATTTGTCCTTTTTCTTTTTAAAACAAAAACCCCCAAAATCCAAATGCTTTCAAGGAGTTCATTAGAGAGAGAGAGAGAGAGAGAGAGAAAACAAAGCAATAATGAAGAGCTAGAAAAATTCTAGGATTGCCCAGATACCGAGAAAGGCAATTAAGCCAGTCCAGTTCCACCTAAAAAGTTGGTGGGGGCGTGTATGTATGTGCTGGTGCCTGGTAGGCTTTAATGGTTGAAAATTTGGTAAAAAAACAAAGGTGTAAAAAAAAAAAAAAAACCATAAACCCACTACGCCATTGAAACACAAAAGCTAAAAGAGAGAGAATCAAAGACAGATTCCACCGGCCAGAATCTTAATTAAGATTGCAGAGAACCCATAACTAACAGAATTCAAAGTTTCCAACCCCCCAAAAAAACAAAATCCGAGGAGCCAAAACTAAAGCAGAGAAGCAAAACAAAGCAAAGAAATTAGCTTTAATGAAACACCCAAAAGCCTAAACATAAAAAATACACACACACACACTCACACACACAGATACATATATATATATATATATAATATATATATATATATATATATATATATGAAAAGAACAAAAACCATAAACCTATGCATATTTCCCAGTAGGTACAAAACCCCAAAAGCAAACAAAGACTAATTACTACTTACCAGTACTACATAGAATGAAAGGAATACCCAGAAGGAGAGACAGAAATCCAAGAACATAGCACGAGAAACCAAAAAGGTAACTAAAAAAAAAAACAGAACGTACCCATTATAGTTGTTGAGGATTTGTGATCTGCTACAGCAAAGTTTTCTTGGTTCTGAGGTGAAACACAAAACTCTCTTTGTGAGGTATTGTATTTGTTTTGTGCATAAACAAAGGCCACAGTATATATGTATTATATAGCAAACCAGAGATCCTGTGTAACACCTCTTTCTCTCTCTCACTAAGGAAACAAAGTTTTTTTTTTATATATATATATATATAATTCTCTGCTTTTAATATTTATATATATTTTTCTGAAAATATAAATATATAATCTCAAAGAATCAGACCTCTCTCCCCAACACGATGCTCCAAAACCCTGTAATACCAAAAAAGTACCAACCACGTCACCCTCTCTCTCTCTAATCTCTCTCTCTCTGTTTTTCTCTAAAAGCAGAGTAGTAGAAGAATTTTCTGAGGGCTTAAATAGAAAGTGAACAAAAAAGACAGAGCAAAGGAAAAACACACAACAAGGTGTATTTTAGAAAAAGTGTAGGCGTGTGTGATAGAGTGCGCTGGTGGGCTTGAATTTTCTTTATTAGTACTCGTATTATTTTGTGGGGTGTTTAAAAACGAAAAACTAACCCACCTGTTTGTGAATAAAATAATAAAGCAGGAGCAGAGAGTAGTAGGGTAAAAACTAAAAAGGGAAAGGTAAAAAAAGAGAGTAATAATAATGGCTCCAACGTTTGTGGAATGAAACTATTGGAATTGGACCCGCGGTCCAATTGCTGCTCTCTTTCAGTAACGGTTGTTTTGTCACCCCATAGGACTTCCCCCCATATTTACCATCAGTCAAAATTCGAAAATTAATTACCAAATATTAATTAATTACTTTTCTCCTCTAAAAGACAAAACGCCAAAATGTCAATAACGGTTAAAAATAAATTTGCCGGTTAAGCCACTGTTTGGATTGTTGTAGGAAGAAAAGTTGTAGACTTATGATAATAGTCCAGTGTCTAGGAAAGGACAAATATTAGCTGTGAACAAGTAACACTTGCGGAAAAAATAGGCTTTTTTGTCTCACATTTATAATGGGGTAAACTTATCAAATTTATGATAGAGTTTATTTATTCATATTTTAAAAATTATTTAAGAATTTTCTGCTCTAAACTAATTTGAAACTGTCTCTTTTAACTTATTACGTAGTGATTTACAAAATTATCTATAAATCTTAATTAAAAAAGTGATGTAATTAAAATTATAAGTTGATGGTCTACTCATGGCCAAATAATGGGTTTAAAGGATAAACTTTTTGCTTTAGCAATATCATAAACTGGTTTTTGTGTGGAAATGAAAAGCACTTGAAGCCAAAATTTGGGGTATAAAAAATAGGGTCTCTTGTAACCCACTTAAAAAGTTTTTTAAGAAATTCTTAAAATAAAAATTAGGATGTGACAATTAAGGGCCAATAGCTCAATTGATTTGACAACTCTTGGTTCAAATTTTATTTCCCCCATGATCAAATTATCAACAAAAAAATGAAAATTAGAATGTCAATTAAAGCTTTATATTGCAAAACCTATATAGTTAAAACTTACTTCTGACCAAAAAAAAAAAAGGTATATAAAGTTTTAATTGAAAAGTTATTTAGCGCTTTGAGTTTTTGACAAATTAAAAAAACAAGTGTTTTAATTTTTATTTATTTATTATTGTTTATAATGCAATAATAATGAACTATGAGTAAGGGCCTCGTAACTCAACTAGTTGAAACCTTCTAATATTTCTAACGAAAAAATTTAGAGTTTAAATGACCACACTACTTATTAGTAAATTATCTATAAAATAATGTACTATGGAGCATTTTCCTAAAAACTCCATATTAGCTTATCAAATGTTTGTCAATTTTAGCTAAAAGAGTTTTAACCATCTTGGAACTCTTTTCAACCAAAATGTGATCCCTAGATTTATATTTAATTAGATGAGTGTGTGTTGAGTGTCCTATTGGGCATACATTGGGTATATGGGTTTTGTAAACAACTATAAGAACATCAATTTTGACTAGACTAGGTACACATTGAGATATAACTCAAAAGTAGACATGCCCTAAAAATATTTCAAGTTCTCAATCTCATTCTATTTCTACCACATCAATAGTAGTATATCACATGCAATTTATTATAGCTCAATTATTAATACTTCCTAGTGTTTCTAACAAATAAAATTTCTATGGTTCAAATCCTCCACCTTAACTATCGAATAATCAATAAAATAGGGTCATGTTAACGAGTGCCCTTAAGGAAATGGAAAAAACTGTCAAAATATTAATTTTTTCCCTTTTTCCCATAAAAAGTTTCTTTAAATAGATTATTAATCATTGTCGTAAGAACATCTATTAGTATTTCTCATTAAAAAAAAAGTATATCACAAATGGAGGTGTTTTTTTCCCCTTCCTTTAAGCATGTATACCAAAAAAAAAAATTCAAAAAAAAATAATGTGAACATGTTATACCGAGTGTGGTAATCACGAACATGTTAGTACGATAATTACTCCATAAGTACAAGTGTTTGTGAGGTGTGGAGGGTAAGAGCTGGGGTTCAAGTCTCCAGGAAGAAGTTTTACACACATATACATTTAGATTAGGCTATAGTAAAAATTCTATCTTGTAAAAAATTAAAAAATTAAAAAAAAAAAAAACTAAAAACTGTTTTATTAAAGAGCTCATTAAATTTGATATACTTTAAAGAGGATTGTTTATAAAACGTAAAAATAAATGGTAAATTGGGTGGTGTAATTATCTTGCAGTGATTTTTTTATTATTATTTATTTTAGAATCTGAATCTTATCTTGATGATGTCCCACTAAATAGCATGTTCATGTTCAGCTCAAAAAAAAAAATATATATATATATATATAGCATGTTCATGCCATAATGTTTTCTTTTAAAGGAAAAAAAACAAAGCTTCAACCTTGGGTTTACCCATTGGGTATGCTCTATGGCTAGAGTCCATTGGCTCTTTAAAATAATAATAATAATGATAATACTAAGAGTCTCTTGCCTCTTGGTACTCTTTCCGAGAAGTCACGGTATTTGGAATTGGCTTGAACCATCTCAAATTTAATACATGCATGCTTGGAAAAATGTGTAATATAAAATTATTACGGCTATACTTTTTCTTTACTTCTTGGTCAACAACAACGATGAGACATATACACAAAAATAAATCTTAGTTAAAACAAATATCTGAGGGAGTGAATGATATAAGTCAAGTCTATGTATAGATGAGAGAATCTCACTAATTGTTTTATAATATGGAAATTCTATAAGATTCGATGCAATTTGAATTCGTGATCTCACTGATCGAAGAAAAATATTGGACCCAAAAGGCCATGAACACAATAGTCAAGATACAAACAATTTAGGGAAAAATGCTATATTATTTCAATTTTTATGTGCAACACATTAAACTCATGATGTCATCCACCAATCACCACTATTATTCTTATTATTTTCCTTCTTCATGTATTTTACCTTATATATATATATACGGCTTTTTAAGAAAATTTGTAAATCAAATCTATATCCTCCATTCATTAAGCTAATTTCACTGTGCTTGGGTAAGGTTGATTCAATATAATATATTGTTTCAATAATTTTCGGATTTTCCATGTATTTGTGGAATATTCATTTTGAAATTTTATTCTAAATGGGGTTAAACATTAATAGTATCAAGTTATGGAAAATACTTAATTTTTTTAAAATTATCCAATTATGTAGCAGACTTTTTTCCAAAGAGAAAAATATTATAAAAACATATCGTTGACCTAATTGGGATTTTCTAGCCAACTTTAGCTCTAGGGCTACTTCCAATCCTCCATCAAATCCTCAAGGCATAGATATAAAAAGAAAAAATAATTGCTCTCTAAAATCATGGGAGGAAAATTATAACTCGTTTGAAACAAAGAAATTTATCAACAAACAAAATCAGTAGACATATGTCAAAAACTTTCAGTAGACATATGGATTGAATGATGAATCTCCAAGCTCATGAGCTCAATGACACATAAATAACAAAATAAACTTAATTTCTAATCAATAAATCTAAAGTTACAACATATTTTTTTACAATAATTTGAGATAACTTATTATGATTGATGCATAATAAAAATAACATTAATTATAAACATAAATGGAGGTAATGCTACACCATTCGCAACAAATTAGGTTAATAATTGTGTGGATGGTCCTAACTCCTAACAAACATGACTTGTTTTTAATTGAATAATAATAATAATAATAATATGTCCATGCTTATGAGCTCAAACCCCAGCTAATGAGTAATCAGTAGTAATGAAAAAAGAAATAAAAAAAGAGCCGCCAAAATTAGATATAATATGTATTAGTAAGTGTATAGGTTAATAATAATATAAATAAATGGTGGATAATAGTGCCCACATGGTATGGGAAGCATAGATGCATGCTTTCTCTCTCTTTGTAGGTCAATATTATGGTGCGCCCACACACGCATGTCTTGCGGTTCAATGCTGGGATAGTGTCCCTCCCTCTCACGTGCTCCCATTTGCTTCTTTCACTTTTTTTTTTCTTATATATATATATATATATATATATAGCATTTATTTGCATAATTGAATTTCCTTTAAATCTGTTTCCACCTCTTCCGTTGTCCTAATATTAATGGGGAACAATACCCTTTGCCGCGTCATGTAACAATCTAAATACATTTATGAACCATTTTGTCCTTTTGTAATTTTGGATCAAACTATGAAAATGCCAATTCACTTACCCACTCACCCTTTTTGTTTTGTTTGTTAGCCATCTAAACATAGGCCTTGAGCTATCCAATACAAAATATATATATATATATATATATATATATATATATATATATATATTAATGCTTATAAGTCAATACAAACTATATATTCTAGATTTATTTTCATGGTTTTAATGCTTATAAGTAAATACAAATTATATATTCTAGATTTATTTTCATGGTTTTAATGCTTATAAGTCAATACAAATTATATATTCTAGATTTATTTTCATGGTTTAGATTAATCTTTACAAATTTAAAAGTAGTGTAGTATGCTTCATATAAAATTCTAAAAAAGTGACACTTTACAAGTTTAGGAAATAAAACCTTAATTGGAAAATTGATAACTTATTAAATCTTCTAAGCATAAATATTTATGCTTTTCTTTTTTGATATATTTCCACTGACAAATGAGAATGTATAGCAATATTGGGTGTGAAGTTTGTGTCTTCCACCTAAAGGAGTGGGCAGCAAGTGGTTAAGTTGGGGTCATGGTGCTACATCTATGCAATGGCCACTCCAAGTTTGCTCTTGTAAGCAAAGTCACATAGCAGAGTAGTGCACGCAGAGGGTGATGATCCAAATAGATGAGGGAGCTACTGTGTGGTGTTTTGGCAGCACATCCATAAGGAGTAACCAAATGAGGGCCAAGCAAAGCTCTAGCCTACGAATCTGTCTCGACATTAAATCTTAAATCCCAATTCCCATATTTATGGGAGACCAACCATGAAATGAAACCCATCCAAGTGGTGTCTATGTATGTCATGCATTACCTAGGTTAAAGAAGGCCACCAATCTTTTGGAAATGACTTGACCTTCCAATAATGCAAACCAACCAGGTGCCCTAAAATTCTACTAGTCTAGTCCTATTCAAACTTTTCTTATTATTTCCCAATTATGTATATTTATTTTTACTATACATACTTTTGAGTCTTTTGCTGTGTGTGTCACTGTCTCCTATATAGAAATCCATTCATATAGTGTTTTAACACTCTGCAAGATTTTCTGCACCAACTTGCCACACTTTGCCACTGAAATGGTGCCTTTTTTTTTTGTTTGTCGTCTTTTGGGCGGTAATTGGAGCATATAGCTAAAGAGAGAAACTGTGATAGGGCAGCACCTTATAAAAGTTGACGGGATTAATCTTTATATTTTTATGCATAATAATGATTTATACACGTATATATATACATATGTTTGATTATTTTTGTACAGTATAGTAGAGCAGGGACGGAGCCAGGACTTGGAGTTAGAGGGGGCGACTTTGTTGCTAGCTGTGTGCGGTGGCTCCGACCCTTGAGTCTATTTTTTTTACTACTTAGGATTTTTGTTAAAATTTTTTTAAATGGCCAAGTAGTTTGTTCTGGGTAAAATATATTGATTGGACTTAATTTTTTTAGTTTTATTATATTGGTAATTTTTGTTGTTGAGCTAATTTTTTTGAGTTTTTATATTTTGTTTTAGATTTAATCTATTAATTTTTTATGTCCTTTAAAAGGTGAAAAATGCTAAAACTACAAATTTTTTACAAATTGCTAATGTGATAAGTGGTTATTGATATATAAAAAATGATGCAAGTGTACGAACTAATAAGAATTTGCTACCTTAATAGTTTGTATAAACATTGTAAAAATGTTTTTGGCTATAAGATTACTCTCAAAAGAATTAATGGCATTATTAAGGGGGGCAAAGTGTAATTTTATTGAACAAAATTGTTAAACTTAGTATCTATTAATATACTAATATTTTTATAAAAAAAATTAGGGGGGTCATTGCCCCCTCTAGTCCAATAACAGCTCTGCCCATGTAGTAGAGTATTGCATAAATATGAAGTAAAAATAAAAATAAAAGTAAAAACTTCTTGTTCCGATAAAAATAGTCATTGAATTAATAATTTTTATTCAATTAACTATAAAATATGCTTAACCCATGCAAAGTTCTAAATTGCATCAAATGGTCACCATAATTACATTAAGAAAAGAAAAAGACGTGACCTATATCAATTTTGATGAAACACCCGCTTATCATAGTTTTTTTCTTTCCCCTAATAATTGGATGTACGAAATCTATCAATAAGAGGTAAAATGATTTAATTTGGTGAGCCATGTAATAAATCATTCACTGTAAAATCAGTTTTAACAATTAATAAAAAAATTCAAACGAGATTAGCGGAAGACTTTGATCAAAGCTTATCAGCTTGAAGAAAAACATTCTAAATAGTATTTGTGGAAAATCCCACTAGGATGGTCGACGTCAATATTGATCATCTTCCACCTAAATACAATCAATATTGAGCTTATTAATTATTACTATCCCTAAAAGTAAAAGGTGCCCTGTTCGGCAAAAACAAAATCATATTTCTGGATAAGAGACATGATTTGCTCTTCATCATAAATGTTTTAACTTTTAAGGTTGTTTTTTGTTTTTTTTGGTACAGATTTTGTTATCCTAAAAACTCAAGAATAAAACTGTTGATATCTACCTCGATCATAGTTATAATTTACTATCAATTTGAGACGCCTATGTTACAACTCGATTGGCTTTGTAGAATTGTAGCTAGCTTTATACAATATCCACGCAAAAAACATGTAAAGTTTATATCAATAAAAAAGAATAGTTCCCATTTTATAAATAAAAAAATCCCATTTTTCGTCCTATATATAGTTAATCAAAGAACATTTGCAAAAAGGAAAGAGGCGATCCTAGTGGCATTGCCTAACTTTATAGCGAGTCATTAGCCATTAGGAATATCTAGCACCATCAACAGCTAAAACTTTGGCCCATCAAATTGGCATCTAATGGAGCCAACAGTTTTGGGGGCTAAAAGCAGAATATCTCTTAATTCAAGCAAAAATGAATTTGGTTTAAGTCCAGTGCTCTAAGTGTATTTAATTTAATTTCATCAAAATCGCGACATATAATCAAAAGTAAATATGTGTTACCATCAAAATGGTTTAGCACATTAAGCTTAAGCTTAGCCCAAAAAATAAAAGAAATTTATTACTAAGGGGTGTTTGGTTTATATTTTCAAGCAATAATTTTCAATTTTTTTAAACAATATTACATGTATTTTCACACACTTTTTTACTCACATATATTTTCACAAATGTTTTCAAATAACAAATTTTAATTTTTAAAC
This sequence comes from Castanea mollissima, assembly GCA_014183005.1. Taxonomy (NCBI): domain Eukaryota; kingdom Viridiplantae; phylum Streptophyta; class Magnoliopsida; order Fagales; family Fagaceae; genus Castanea; species Castanea mollissima. Next base: position 59,360,636 of record JACAVU010000004.1, read on the forward strand.
ACATAGATCAAATACACCCTAATATTTGAAAATGGGTTAAACTACATTCTACAATAACCAAAAAAAAAAAAAAAGTGAAAAAAGATCCCCAAGGAACAATAATTAATAAAATCACAGATATTATATAACAATCGTGAACTTCGAAGATATTATTTTTCCTCTCTTTTTATGGTAGCAAAGCTTATCCCATTGTCCCTACCCTACTTAATTTAATTAGTTACCCCTATCATATATCATAGGCTACGGATTACCCTATTCATATATTCTATATTCTGATCCTTAACACATACACTACAATATCCTGGCAAGGTTCCACTACAATATCTTATATTATTAGTTTATCAAAAAACAATCTTATATTAATAGATGTGCACCATTCGGATGATCACAATCATTAGCTACTAATCCTAAGGAAATTATACAACCATGCTCATATTTGAATCAATCTAAGCCCTTGTGAATAATTGCATGTCAAATCAATTAGCTCTAGACTCTATCATTAGGGCATAGTTATCCATGTGCTATAATTCATACTTTTAATGAATGAAACTTTGACCAAAGAATACAATCACTGTTTAAGTGTGTTAAGGTCTAACCATTAACTACCATTCTAACTGTCACCTAGGTGTCCTCTAAACAAACTTTAACAATAATTGATTATTAAGAGCTAAAGTAACTACTAATCATAGTTAATTAACTCAGTCAATGGTCAAATGACCTACATAGGGCACCGTCCACTTTATATTAAAAACACTCTTTATTTATTTAATTAAAACTTTTTGAGACTTGCACAGGAGCACGTGACGTGCTGCAGACCCGTGAGCCAGTTCACTTATGTGTATGGACCGTATGGCTCATAATTTTCAGCTGGGAAAATTCCAAAAGAAAAAAGAAAAAAAAAACTAATAATTTTTTTTCTCCACATTAAATGATAAGCCCTATAAAAATAAAAATAAAATTACAAAACTTAGTTACTGTATCTTAGATATTGTTTTTTAGATTTTCCTTTTAAGATTCAACCATGTAATTATTTAGCTAAAAAATGCACTTTCATCTTATAAAAAAAATTTACATAACAAAATTTTAAAAGGAGAATTTAAGAAATATCACTTAAGTACTGTAACTAAATCTTCCTCTTATAAAAATAAGATAATAGAACAGCTTTTTTTCATATATTTTAAAATCCACAAATGAAACAATTTATTTGGCGAGAGTAAAATTTTGATTGGCACACAAAAAATGACATCACTTTGCTATGAGAGGTGCCATTTTTCTTCTCTTTAAAGAGAGAAACTCCAAGAAAGGGAGAGAGAGAATAATACAATAGAGAGACATGACAAGTGACAACACTAGCAAAAAGGAAAAAAAAAACTTTAAATATATGTATATATTGATAATAAAAGGAGTAAAAATTAAAAGATAAATAAGAATAACTGATAATGATTTTTTGTTTTTAGTAATTTGATAGTTACAACAATAGTAATAAGAGGATATGAAGCATTGCAACTAAGTTACAAATCACTTGATTAGTGAAAAAAATATTTAAGTGGGGCAAATTGAGGTAATTGATACCAAAAAACAAGTTTTGCATTAGTGATTCAATATATATATATATATATATATATATATATATATATATATAATTTAGAAATAGGCACAATGTTTAAATAGTCATGCTCATAGTTGTTAAAACATGAATTATATCATGAATTAATTTTTTTTTAAAATTATTTTGATCATATATCATATTGTATTGTGTATTGTAAGATACACAATCACATAGATATGCATATATAAAGAGTATATTCATTATAAATTCAAAATATATTCAAATTATAAAATTTAATCATCACTTATGTAATAAAATTTAACAGATCTAACTAAATAACTCAAACTAACACATGTTTATAATATGCACATTTAAATTGGTTAAACTCAAAAGAGATAATATATAACATATGAGCCAAAATAATACTTTCTTTTCATTATCTTACCTAATTAACTGCAAGTCAATACTGTCACCATGTTTATCATTTTATAGAACTATTTTTCATTGACATTCTCTTCTTCATCATCAACATTTATTATCTCTTTTTGTTCTTTTATTTTAATAATTTTTTCTTTATATATATATACACACACACTTGCATTCTAGCTTCTTATAAATAATTATATTTTCATTTAATACCTTATTCACAGTATAGAAAAAAAATTACAAATACAAAAGTGAAATGCCAAGTATATATTCCACATTTTGTAGGAAAAATAGAGAATGGGGGAAAAACTCATATGTTATTTTATTCTGCTCAATCAAATAGCCCTATAATTTTGTAATAAAAATAAATCTAATCTTATTCGATTCAAATACTGTAAAAGCTAGCACAAATTTTAACCAAATTTTTTTATATTTTAAACCCACATGCCTACCTACATTTAAATAATCAGTATCTAGTTTTCGCAATAACAAACTTTAGGGGTTTTAAAAATTTCTGCTTAAAAAAATATATTATTTTTAACTAATGACTTTGGGAGGCACGAATATTGTGAAACGTTGCCAACCTGCGTGTCGGCAAACCCCAATGAAGAGGTTGGAGTGCTTTTTTATTATACGTTTTTACTCTTTTTATATATGGGGTTTGCTTCAATAATGAAAAGTGGGTAAGGTTAATTAATGGACCCCCATTTTAAGGAACGGGGTCCTTGCCAGGAGAGGTAGACAGAATTCTTGTTTCTTTTCTGTTCTGAGACAAATATATTATTATATATATTTTTTGAACGGAGACAAATAATATTAAGAGCCAAGCTTTTTGTCAAATCTGTCACTTAGCTGATAGATGAAAAGTTTTGCAAAAATAATGAGTTCCTACGCAGTTGATGTCGTGGGACAAGACAAATCGTCTTTGGTGAGGATTGAGGTCTCAAGAATATTCTATGGATTCATTAAAATCCTATCCATCTATTGTTTAATACAAATGTTTCAGATTAATTGTACCCTATATTAATTTTTCAAAATATTTGAGTTTTATAATCTCTCATTAACAATTAATCTATCTTATGAATTTAAAAAGATTTTGAAGGGTTCTTTAATAAAATTATAAATAAAAAAGAGGGCTTTAATTTGCTGTAGGACTAGTCAAACTTTTTTTGTTGTTGAAAATTTTAAGAATTGGATCTTAGTTTTTTTTTTTTTAAAGGATTTTCTAATAAATTTAAGTCCTTAATTATAATCTGTAATAAATATTTTTGTTTGAAAAATAAGTTTTATGGACTCTTTAACGTAGTCCAGAAGTTGTACTACAAAAGAAATTTACTATCAATAAAATTTTAGTCTAATATTCTGTTCTCTCTCTCTTCTTCTTCTTCTTCTTCTTTTTTTTTTTTTTCTTTTTCAGATAATCATATTCTTTTTCCTTTTCCTTTTTAGTAGGTATTCTTTAAACAGGAGTAATTTTGATTTTAGTTATGCATTAGAAGGTTTTGGATCTTAAATTCAATGTTAAATTGGTGTAAAATTATATAATTATAACTCAATATTAGTGTGTGAGTCATTGATTTTGAGGAGATTTCAAATCAAAAGAGAGACAATACAATTTGATTCATAGAGGTGTGCATTATGCATTCAACCCACAACCTTGATGAACTCACCTCATCCAACATAACTGGACATCTTAAAAAAAAAAATCTCTTGTTAGTGAATTGTAATTTTTTTTTTAAAGCTTGCAATTAATGGGGTTAAATTCAAGTTGACAAAACTTTAAACTCAAGTAGCTCGATCCAACATAACTCAATATTTTATATTTCTTTTTGATTTTTTTTTAGAAATGCTAACAAATGCCCTTAGGGCATTACTTAACAATCTATTTTTTTTATAAAAAAATTATGGGAAAAAAAAAACAATTAGAGTATGTTTGGTAACTGTTTTTCCCTTTATTTTTTGTTTACAAAAACAATTTTCTATTTTTTAAACTAAAAAACTTGTTTGACAACACAAAACGGACAAAGAACAAAACTATTCTTAAAACTCAATTTGTGAAGAAAACTGAAAACATGTAAGAGACTGTTTTCAGTTTCTAATTTTCAAAAGTCAATAAAAATACGCATTTAATTTAATGAATCTAACTCATTCATTAGTTATCATTAAAGTTTAAATCTTAATAACAAGATATTTAGTATTTTCTACTTTTTTCTTCAAAAAATTATCTTTTTAATTTCAACTAACTAAACATGTTTTTTATTAGAAAAATACAATAAATTTTTTTTCTTTATATTCTCAAAAATAAGTTTTTGAAAATAGAAAACAAAAACTGTTACCAAATATAACCTTAATATTTTGATAGTTTTTTTTTATTTCCTATAAAAGTGGTGTCAAAATTTTCTTAAAATAAATTTTTAACCAATATTCTAAGAGTACTCGTTAGCATGACCTCTTTAAAAAAATGTGTGCTTAATGTAATGAATTATTGGGAACCTCAAGTTAATTTTTTTCATTTATAAGAAATAGTTTTTTAAAAAAACAAAATAAATATTTAATATTTTAAAAACTCTATATTATCATAGAACACTAACAAAATCTTTATCCTAAAGTAGACACTTTAACTTTATTTGTTTATATATATCCGCCCCGCGTTTCCTCCGTGTATGAGAATGTAAACATGTTTGTACTTTGTACAATAAGAAAGCCAGAATTTTTTATTGGTTTGTTACACCAACTTCTTTGAGAAAAAGAAGAAAATAAAGAAAACCAATGCATGTTCATTTTCTAGAAGGCATGACTTTCTAAACCCTTTTCTCAAAATTTCCTTCGAGGATAGTAAAACTCGTATTCCTTCCATTTTTGCTTTAAATCTCTCTCTCTCTCTCTCTCTCTTTAGGTTAAACTCAAAACTATTGTTTTGTTCATTACTTCAAACTACTCTTATGACTTGAGTTTGTCTAAAAGTCCAAATCTAAAAAATAGTAAAGTGAAATGAAGACAGTAATGAGTTTATTAAGCTTTAACATAATTGTCTCCTCTCTTAATAGCCTCCTCGGCTGGGTCTAGGTGGATTGTCACCTCACTTGCCAGTTGCTTGGTTTTCTGTCGGCAAAGAAAGTAATAATGAAAGCTGTGATGCAATAATTTTAAATAAGAGTCCCGTAAAGAAACATGCATGTGCAATCCTGAACAAGATCAACACAAAATGAGCATCAATATTCATTTCCAATAAACCATGAGATCTATAAATTTGCATCACTCTAGCTGGAACTTCCTCACATATATTTACTTTGACTGTACTTTTTAATAAAGGACAGGGAACAACCAGAAACTGCACGATTAGTTCTGTCAAACATCAAATTCGGTGTGCTCTTTAGATTAAAGTTTGATGCCCTATTGTAAAATTCAGTTGATTTGATTTGGCCTGATTATGAAAATTTTCTTATTTTGATTTTAATTGAGACAACAAGTACCCTATCAAATCATATTTTTTATGTAATTAATTTTTTTTAATTATGTCTAATTTGATTTGGTGTAGGACATGTTATTATTCCTCTCACTATAATGGAAATATATCCCATTTGAGTTGTTTAGCAAAAAATATATATCCCATTTGCGTTAAAGATTGGAGGAGATTAGAGCATCCACAACAATGGAGCTAAAAATTTAGCAATTAACTTCACCAAAAGTTACTTTATTTATTTTACCTATACACATGCTGCAACAGTGGATTTATTTTAGCTTTGAACACAATAAAATAATATAAACATCACAATAAAATAATATATCTACCACAATAAAATAATACATCTCACTACAATAAAAACACCACAATAAAAAGGTAATGTGAACACAAAATAAAAAATTAATTTTTTTTAGCTCTCATGAATAGTGCACATCTATCTATAGATGTGCACTGTAGCAATGAGCTAAAAAATATAGATTTAGCTCCACTGCTGCATACTTTTTTTTGGTGTTTTGGTGGAGCTAAAATAGCTATATATATATATATATATATATGCGCGTTAAAGATCGGAGGGGATTATGCTTTAGGCCTAGGTTAGGACACAAATCCCTTCCAAATTTGGGTCCACAATTAAACCCACCTTCTTCTTAGATAGGAATGTCAATTTTACCCTACTTTGTTTTGATCCACCCCTCCTCGCATGAGAATTCTTTGTCCTATAAAAGTTGTGGGACAAGAATAGGGCAAAATTTTTCTCCCACACTCCACCGCAAGGTGCGGAAATAAATTTAGAATTTTTGTTCTTATCCTATCTCACACTATAATAAGAACTATAATTGTAAATTTTGTAAACCCTAAATCCCTACTATAATGGTAAATTCTTATCAAATTCAAAGTCTTTCAATTTTTTGCAGAGTCTTTTATAGGAAGAGCCCACTAAATTTCACTAACTCTCCCTCGATCATATTATCATTTATTTTCCTCCACTAGCCATCAATTGTATTTATTGTAATATTGAACTTGTCTCCCCATGCCGACAATTTTTGGATGCATCGTCTTAGCACTCGTCTCAACCGATTAAAGGAAACAATTAATCAACTAACAAGTCAGAAAGTTTGATGGGGTATAATTCTTGCATTGCTCTATAAATACCACATCTCCCACTGACCAAAGTATGCCATCTTTTATCTACTATTACCTTGTGCTGCTCTTTTTCACTCTAACCCCTCGTGTTGACTCAATCGTTGGAGTATGCTCGTGTTGGGATAAATTCCCGTCTTTGTGTAAATCAAATTAAATATAACCCAAGCAATAAAGAAAATAGAGATCTACAGAAGTGATAAAAACAATCAACCAACAAGAACATCAAGAAATTATGTAAAAAACCCTTTAGTGTAGAGAGAAAATCACGGGGTAAATCCAATCAATTCACTATAATAAAATAAAGATTACGGCACTCAAGTTAATTGAATAGAAGTCTTGGACTTCTTGTGCAATACATACAACTATTTCTAATTGAAATAGGATTCATTCAATGCTCAAATTCAAGTCCTATATGGACTAGACTTCAAGGTGCCGTGCACCTCCCAACGGCTCAATCAACCTAACTAGTTGGCCTTGGTTGTGCTAAAGGTTTAGGTTTAGGTTTTTTCTTCCTTAACAGATAGTTGGACTTTGGCCAAAGTTTTCTATGTTTGGTCTAATCAAACGTCCTTATATTGCAGTTTCGTCTCTCTCAAATCACCCACCTACATGGACAATTATCATCATTTCTAAATTTCAAGTACTGACAGAGGAAGACGTTAAATCATGGTAAAGATATAATTTTAGCAACGAGGGAATCCTAATTAAAATCATTGCCCCTCCTAGTGGGTGGAGGTTATACAACGCTGAGTTCAATATTATGGATCAATCAAAACTCTTTGGAGATCCATTTCAAATATTTTAATGTTAAATTTCATGTACTCGATCTATATGATTCGGCCCCATTGAAAAAAAAAATTCAACTATGCGAAATTTTATTTATTCTCTAAATAGCATCAACTCATAAGGACTATGATTTCAGTTTTGTAAGTTTATGGTCCTCACTTTGCTTTCTCATTTTAAAGTTAAAAATCTACCCTTGAAAACCAAATGATTCTAAAAGGGGGAAAAGGGTCAATTAAACATGAACAGTGAAAGTTTTGTATCAATCTTGCTATAAAGATATTTTTTTTAAAAAAAAAATTCCAAACAATTAAAAGGCATGATGATGAAGAATTTATATATTTGATAGAAAAATTATTAATAATTTACATTGTAAACTAAACAAATATATACAATATTTGCGTAAACAATTTACAAATATTGTACTTAATTTGTTTATGTGAATATATACACTTGTATACAATTTATATGAATAGTAAATGTAAACCAATAATAAATGTCCTATTTGATAATGGTTTTTTTTTTTAATCCTTGGGAGAATTTTATATCGAGCGCCACCTACGTACTTTGTCTCATGCTTTGGTCAAAAAAATTAAAAACAAGAGGCTAGTGGATGTAGATATAAGGTATGAGGTAGTGAAGAAGCAGACCAGTACGTAGTAGTTTTATTTTATTTTTATTGAAGAAGGGTTTAGATAAGAATGACAAAATTAATGAGAGACGACAGAGATGCAGAGACAATACTGGTTCAGTGCTTGATCAGTGCATGCACGCTTTTGCTGCTCCTTTGTACAAAATCAGTTGTATAAACTTATATATATATATATATATATATATATATATATATATATATATATATTTTCCATTGGCATTTGGAAATGAAAATACACAGTAGCAGCTTGTTCTAGAGTAGCGAAGCCATATTAATTAGTCAAATGAATTATTAAATATTAGTATTGATACACCATGTTAAATATGCTATTATGAATGTGGAAGCGAAAGCATAAAGTATAGAACACAATAACACAATAGGATTACGTGGTTCAGCCTAACGACCTACATCTACAGAAAACCCTAAAGGGCTACATCAATAATACATTAGGAAACCCTAAAAGACTACATCAATAATACATTAGAGTGTAGAACAAATCCTATGTTACAATGAATCATAACATGTGTATATATAGTAGACTAAACTCTAAACAAATAGATTTCTAGTACAAGTAAGAAACTTGGCTTACACACAAAATAAAATTAGGCTTGGACTTATACTGGGCTAATATTTCTCTAACATAAATAATTTTATAGCTTGGATTGGAACTTTGGGGGGCGAGAATGAGAATGAGAATGAGAAGATGACGATGAAAGTGAAGGTTGAAGAGATAGTGAAAGCGGTCCCCGTGCATGCAGCTTCGTCCCGTCATTTGTCAATATTTTGTGGCATATCAGTAGAGTCAGTCAGTACTCAGTACTATGTATGTATATTGAGTTGAGTCGATCGAGCGAGCGTGACTGAGTTGTGTGTGTCTCTCCACGTTTCGAACCATGCTCGTCCCCACGTACATGTACTTATTTTAAATCAAAAGTACTGGGTCACCTTCCTCCTTTCACTACTTTTTTTTATTTTTAGTTACCTAATTATAGCCCCCACACGATCTCACCCTCCAGTCTCAGATATTGGTCCCCCTCAAAGAAGTAGTACCTAGAGTGTTTGGTTGGAAAGAGATGTTGTTTAAAGATTGAGAGGAAGAGTTAGCCCAAGTTCTTATGGATTTAAGTGAACAAGAAATGGTTCTTATCTTACATATATATGGTAGGATTAAGGAAAGAAAATTAGTTTGTGAGATAGACCTATAATCAACATAAAGCTTTAAACATAAGTTAGTAATCATACAAGATATAAATTCTCTTTTTAGCCTATAGGTTGCCCATAACTCACTCTAGTTAAGAAGTTATAGACTTGTTGGTGATGTATATTGCTCTTTAATTATAGGCATTATTACCTTTTCTGTCTCTTATCTCAACCAAAACAAAAAAAAAATATTGGCATTACCTTCATTCAAATGGGTGTTGAATCATGGGTGAGATAGATGGAAGGGTAAAATACTATTTTGGTCTTTGAACGTTACTAAACGTATGCTTTTCATCCTTAAACTATTGAAATGATCATTTTTTGTCCATAAACTATTAAAAAGTTCATATTAGTCCTTAAATTATTGCAAATGTTTTATTTATGTTCTTAAACTTTACTAAAAGTTTATTTTTCATCCTTAAACTATTGAAAAAGTTTTTTTTAATCCTTATTTTTGTCTCTATATTATTTTAAAAACTTTTTACAAAGTTTAGAGATGAAATTTTTTTTTTTTAAATTTAAGAACCAAAAACAAATTTTTAATAAAATTTAAGGGCCAAAATAGTATTTACCCTAGGTAGAATTACCTTAATTTTGGACAAGATTCTTAGCTTTTAGTTGTTGCAGAATGTTTAAGTCTTTCTATTTCCTTTCAAGGAGTAGCTCATCTATGTTAGTTGTGCTCGTTTATGAAATTTTGCAAATGTCCTTGAGTTCCATGCACATATTCAATTGGTTTTCGAAGCATTGCTTTGTTTGAAGGACCTTAATTAGCTAGAATGGAGAGAATGATTGGACTATGTGTTTTGAATTTAGAATAGAAAAGTTAAGGAATATTCTAAGAATATTTATTTAATAAATATTTTTAGAAAATTTATCTCGCAATGAATTTGGATTACCTTTTTGAAACTTTTGCTTCCCTTATTTCGGTAAAAAAAAAATTATTGCTTCAAACAACACTATCCATATTATTATAATATATTTATTATAAAAAAAAGTATTTAAAAAATATTTGCTTTAAATTTGTTGAGGGTCTATATTCATAAATCAATAAAAGTTATTTAAGTCTATATATTTATTTTTCAATCTTCTCAAATTTCAACAATCCTATTAATTCCTACCAATTATACATATATAAAGATAAAAATTGGTATATCATCTCATAAAAAGAAAAGGGTATATAATTTTGATCCCATTGTTATCCATATGTACTGTGATTTATCCATTGTTATCCAAATGTACTGTGATTTATCCATTGTTATCCACGCCTGCATAATATCCAAAGGTAAAACCAAAAAGCTCAAAATTAAAGAATCAGAAATGATGAAGAAGACAGAAAATGGTAGACAGACTCAGTGGAAGATGGATGGATCCAGCTGTACATAATATTGTACACTTTTGGTACGGTACTATTGCACCGGTCACTGGTACTCGTGTGTAGGGAAGAACTTGACAGCTATTTCCTTTTGTTTGTGCATGGGTTGGGTGGGGCGCCAATTTCACATTTTCAAAATAAGTGTCCAGCTTATATTATCCATTTATTTTAAGGAAATTTTTATCAAGAATTAAAAAAATTGTTAAAATGTTTGACAATTTTTTTAGATTTATTTGATAATGTTGTTTAAGTATTGTTTAAATAATAAAAGTCGTTATTTAAATAGTACAAACAGACTTTTTATTTTCTTATAAAAATTTTTAAAAATTAATTTACTAATATAAAATTTAGCTTAGTTTTAATACTCTTTAATTAAAATCTTATTTTATTTTAAAAAAAATTGTTCTATCATTTATTAAATAGATAAAATGTGAAAATTGAAACTCTCACCGTATGTATTTAAAATAAGGATTTTGTTAATATGTGCTCTAACAGAACATAATAATTAATTATTTTTAAAAATATTTTTTTGAAAATTGAAAAAATATTTATAATTTTTTTAATTCTTAAAAAAATATTTTTAAAAATAAATAGCTTAATGTGTGTTTTAAAAACACACGTTAATCAGATTCTTAAAATAAAATGATATTCAATTAAAAAAAAAAAGTACAGAAATATAGGTAAGAAAAAATCTTGAAAAAATTACCCTTTTTAAATCGACAGCGATTTTAAGAGTGAGAACGAAAGAGTCTGTGTCCGTTTTGCTGTCTGAATCTAAAAGCTCATTGATTCCTGTGATTGCTATGTACGTTATTATTATTATTTTCGCCGACACAACGTATGAGAGATTCATTGGAACAAAGATTTTCTCATATATACTTTCATTGATTTGATCTCTCAGATCCCCATTTCAGTTGGAACAAAGATTTCATTGGAACTTTAATACCTTCCACCAAATACATCACCATGCATGCTGCATTTGCTGTTTAGCACAAATCTCAAAATGATTAGACGTAATTCGTTGTGCATTGTTTTTTTTTGGAACTCTATGCATATTCATACTATAAGTATTCATCCTTTCCCAAGCAGAATGTTCCTACACTTTTGGGACTCTAGCTAAATTTGGATTCCCTCAAGCATTTTACTAACTAACGGGTGTAATTAGAATATATATTAGTAAATTATTTTATAAAATTTTTTATGAAAAAATAATTAACTGTTTTGACAATTTTTTCAATTCTTTATAAATTTTTTTTAAAAATAGATGATTAACGTATATCCTAAGAGCATACATTAATCAGACCCTTCACTTAAACTCTACTCCTACAACTTTTATGACATCATTGTTATATTGACTTGCTCCTTTTTCTTTATTCCACTCTTCATAGTTTATTATTTCAAGATTATAACAAAAGTTGTGACACAAAATTGATGTTTGTAAACTTCTTATTTAAGATTTATTTGTTTTGTTTTCATGTAAACTTTCGTACTAAGTATTACTAGTAAATTAGTTAAGCGAATTTGGTTTGGTTCAAGAGAACAAGATATTTTGATATCAATTAACACTTGAGAACCGATTCAACCATATATTAGCCTAAGTACATTAAGATAATGTATTAACTTAAATAGCATGTTTTATACATTTTTTATAAGAATAATTAATTATTTTTCTTGTACCAATTCAAACATTTGAAAAAACCTTAATACAAGCTAGTATTGATCGGTATTTTATCCAGTACATTTTATAGGGTACCGCTTTAAGGGCCGATACAATACATATCAATTGGTATCAATGAAAAATTGGCTAAGTTAATTATAATACCGTTTTTTTTTTTACCTAGCCATAACATGAACTTCTATAATTATGCAATTCAAAGATTTAAACTATTCAATGGTGAGATCACACTCAATTTTCATATGCAACACCTTTATTTACAATTTTACATATATGAATGGTTTGGATTCATTCGTATATTATAGAGAAGAATATTATTGAGAACTTATATATGCTGTGTAGCCCAACTTTTGAACACAAATAATTGCTTTGAATTTGGGGCAAGTTAGGATGCTCCCTTAAACAATGTCTATATGGAATAAGGACCAAAGATACCTCTTTTAAATTTGTGGCAGTGCGAATGAACTAGATTCTGTTTCATATTAGGAATTTTCTTCTTTTACACCACATATAAATACTTGCAGAAAGAATTGAGGTCCCACAATAGTCGATGTCAATCATAGTCATTGTTTCAATTTTAAACCAAAATCAAAGGATAAATATTTTTGTGCGCACACACTTTAATGCCTATACTCTTGCACACAACTAAAATCATGACTTAAAATCACAATTTTAAATTTTAATCAATTAAAAGCAGGATTTCAATTGCTTTTCTTGGTTGTATATAACACGTATCCATTAAAATATGCAATAAACATTGATGAAGCAGAATATCGTCAGTTGAGGGTTCGTCCAGATGAATACCAGCCGGTGGTCGTCCTTCCTTGTGATGACCGTATCGCTCCTGCAGATAAGACAGAAACTTCTTTACTTGGTCACCAGTGTGGTGCCTGCCACAGCGCCTCCGATGATAAAGTCAGTAACCAATAAGACAATAAAAAATTATTCAGGTTGTGATGCTGTGCTCTTTCTATATCGTACCTTGTATTGGTGTTGTGAGGGTTTTATATACCCTTGGGGATTATAGCCGTTTGGAGTGTTAATGACTCCCTGATAACGTCTCTGGTGGAGTTATTAGTTTTAATGTGCTCCCATTGCTTCGTCCAGCTGGTCATGTAACGGTTGGGGCTTTATTGGCAACATTAAATGGCATTAATTCTTTTTGATGACTCGGATACGGGTTATGTCGTTCGTGGAGCAAGCTTCGTCTACACTTGTCCTCGTCAGTTACATCTTCGTCAGTACCATCAAACATTACTCTTTATCAAAATCCTAATTTCAATTCAATCATTCTTTGTTTAAAAGAAAAAGAAAGAGCTTGTTTCTCTTTCATCTCTAAGCCCAACAAATGGTACCTATAGCTTAGTTGTGATCTCTTAGACATGAAGTGTAGGGCACGTCAGGCCTAAGAAGCAAGGACCCATGATAGTACTGTTCCGAAATTTTGGTGTTACCTGACTAATAATAGACTTACCAACTAACCAAAAAAAACACATGTTGTAAAATTAACTTTCTGTTTTTCTCTTAAAAGTTCGCTTGGTATTTACGGAGAAAAATTATTGAATACTCTGAGAGAATCATAAATGCGTATTCTTTTCTTTTACATAAATTGTAGGTTCTACCATAAATTTAATTAGTGAGACTTACAATTATGTAAGAGGAAGAAATATGTATTTATGGTATACTGAAAGTACTCAACATTACCCTTACAGGAAATCAAATAAATTAATTGGTGCTACGTAATGAAATCCTGTATTTAACACAGAAATAAATATCCTCATTGAAGTTTATTGATTTGAGAGACAAATAATCTGGTTGAAGTTAGGTAGTAAAGATTTGTTAGTTGAGATCGAGTTGGGTATGATAAGATTTATCTTTTTAGTACTCTGAACCAAATTTAATTAGTAGTTGTATGTGTGTACTGTGGCCTCAACAACAACATGTACTTTTGTGTAAGTTTCTTTCATGCTCAATTTTCATCATGTGTTGTGTGCCAATTAATTGTTGTTGATTAATCTTAAAGATTTCTATATATGTGTGTGTATATATATATATATACACACACACATTTATCTCAAGCAAAATTAGATTGGGCCCAGACTGGATCATATATAGCTCTGCCTTTAAATAAAATCTAATTTATATTGGGTCCATTAAAAGATGAGTGGGGTGGCTTGACGTGGACCTCAGAGCACCAAGCTATATGAAAGTTGGACATGATTTACACGTTGCGTTGCATGAGTTTTCTAATTCTACTTTGTCTTTGTCATTATTATTGAGTGCTAAATTCTATTATTTGTGCTCCTACCCTAGTGAGTGCTAAATTCTATTATTTTGTGATCCTACCCAACGCATTATGCATGCTGCTACACGAAACAAGCATCATATATAGTTCCATAATTCTCCAAGATTAACTAACTTTTTTGCCTTTTCTTCTTCTTCTTCTTCTTCTTCTTAGTTAGTTCCTTAGGTTTCTCAAAATAAATTAACGCATGTTAGTAGTGTGAAAAAGCATAATCAATTCCTAAGAAATACTTTTTTTATGGGCCTATTAAGGAATTAATACTTTTAATTTGAACTGTAATTAGTGCACACTCTTTGAAATTTGATTTCATTAATGTATTTGATTGTTATATAAAAAAGAATAGATTGAAAGTTTATTTATGTTAAAATCCGGGATAAGATTTAAATTTGTATGTTAATGAAATTAATAATAAAATAATAGATTAAAAGTTTATAAATATATTAGAGATACTTTGAGCACACGTTTAAATAGATATAATTTTTCTTTTCTTTTCATATTCTGAATATATGAGAATGATATTTTAATAGATTAAATACACCTTATTCATCAATATTCTGAGTTAGTTCTTTTGGTTAACCAGAACCTTTGGTATATCACCAAGTACATCTTCTAGATTCGTAAATAATTCAAAGGTGCTAGCTAAAAGTTGTCAAAATTAATGGTAATTTATAATGATTGTATTTTACTATAGAGCAAATATACCAATTTTTGTAGGTTCTAGTTAGTTCAACTAGTAAAATCTTTGATAATTGAATAAGAGTTTAGGATTCAATCCTCGCTTACATAAAAAACCTATGGTGTCTGGATCAGCTGATAAAGGACTATCATAAGAGCGGACGTCATAAGTTGAAACTCTCTTAATATATCAATTTTTTTTATACGCAAAATTTGAACCTTAAATCTCTCATATGTATGCCCTTCACCAAATTGGAGCAGATCTCTAAAAACTACAACGGCCAACATATATAGCATTTGATGCGTTTATATTTGCATGACAAGCTGGTAACATATGTACAATTGAATCTGAATATCTTAAGATCATGGGAAAGTTTGGAGAAGCTTAATTATTTGCATGCACAAATACAAAAGGTGGAGATGAATGGAAATAGTGGAGTTGGGATGATGGTGCTATGAATAATTATTGTTGTTTAGCTCAATTACTTTAACCTAAACTAAAGGGTGCATCATCCTCGGTAAAGGGGAAAAGAATGATTAAGTAGCTAGCTAGTCATCACGTTCCCCACAAGTGAAGGAAATTAATGCCCTATGTACGTGCACCTAGAATTTTAGATTCTTGGATGAAGTAAAGGTTTTTTTTTTTTTTTTTAATTTTTTTTTTAAGGAAAAAGACGAAGTAAAGTCGTTTTACCTGTTTGGCTCAGTTAGGCAAACGTGTGCGTGTTTTAAAAAGCTTGAGGACCTTTAAAAAAATTGGTGAATAAAAAAGCTTCAGGTACTAATTAAGGGTGAGTTTGGTTAAGTTTTTTGAAACTGAGCTTTTTGAAAAAGTTGGGTCTTCAAAAAGTGCGGTTTGAAACTGAGTTTTTTGAAAAAGACAAGTGTTTAGTAAAAACTGTTAAAAAGTGTTTTTGAAAAAGTTGAGTGTATAACTAATACTTATAAAAGTGTCAGTTCGAGAAGTAAATTACCTAAAATGACAATATATATTTAAGAGAGTTTATTTCATACTTAATCAACTACTTCATATACTTAATTAATAATAATAATAATAATAATAACAACAATAATAATAATTGTAAGTGCACAATTGCACCTGACCCCAAGAACAGTTATGGGCTCAGGCCCAATAAGCCTTAAACAATATGAATTTGTAGAGTGCGGGCTCGTAACCCAGGTTAGAAGTGTATAAGGATTTTATGACAAACTAAGGTTGCAAACACTTGAAAATAACAAAGTATATCGCAAATCTATCTCCTCGGACGTAAGCCGAGAGCTATCTGATATTATTTCTCTTTCTTTTGTTTTTCTTTTAGGTTACAAAAAGAGAGAGAGAGAGAGAGAGAGAGAGAGAGAGAGAGAGAGAGATCCTCTACTCCTGTCCTAGATTTTTCCTTAAATACTCATCCTTTTGACACTCTGTACACGTGTTACCCCAATTCCCCCTTAACCTAGATATCTTTTCTTAGTGCCTTTGAATAGTAACCAGAAGTTTCACTTCCACTGTTCAGGTGTCAGTTCCTCATTAATGCGGCTAGGATGGTAGGTGCAGGGTCTTTAATGTGGAGGTGACAGTCTTCAACTTGAGTATATCTCCAACATCGGTGCTTCTAGGTTGTTTAGGGGTTAACCCCTTTTAACCGTTAGTCTTTACCATGTCATTTCCCAACCCTTACAACGGAGTTTATGGTTCTTCTGTGTCCGTCCGAGGATCAAATCACCCTCGGACAGGTCCTCGGGTCCTCGGCGTATGGGCTGACCCGTAATACTTACGAATGCTTAACCCAAGAGCAGGTCGGCCTTTCTTAACATGCCCAAAGGCCCACAAACCCGCCAAGGTCTTTTTACTCCCCACAATAATAATATTGGTATTATTTTAATAATGTTTGTGTTTAGTTCTTTTAGTGTCATAATTATTTGTAATTACCATTAATGACTCCTTATCAATACTAATTAAATCTAAATAATTTTCGTCATCATAAAGCACAAAATGAAAATGTAAAAAGATGATAACATACATACCAATAATCCAAGTTTAAATTGTATTACACAAAAATGTAAAAAGATGATAAAATGCATACCAATCATCCAAGTTTAAATTGTACTATATAAAAATGTAAATGACAATGTATATTTAAGGGAGTTTATTTCATACTTAATCAACTACTTCATATACTTAATAAAAAAAAACTAATAATAATAATAATAATAATAATATAATAATAATAATAATAATAATAATATTGTTATTATTTTAATAATGTTTGTGTTTAGTTCTTTTAGTGTCATAATTATTCTGATTACCACTAATGACTTCTTATCAATATTAATTAAATCTAAATAATTTTCATCATGAAGCACAAAATGAAAATGTAAAAAGATGATAACACACATACCAATAATCCAAGTTAAATTGTATTGCACAAAAATGTACAAAGATGATAAAATACATACCAATAATCCAAGTTTAAATTGTACTACATAAAAATGTAAAAAAATGTAGTATAAGATATTATAAAAAAGAAAAAGAAAAAGAAAAAGACAACTACTAATTGTTATCTCCAAATGGAATTAGCAGTGGAATCACAAAAAACCATCATCTCAGGGTCTGTTAAAGATCATGAGTTCAGCTCCAGTTGCTGCAGCATCCCTAAACATTCTATCAAGTTGTTGTAATTTCTGTAGACATTTATGTCGAAATTTTGAAGCTTTGGGTACTTCCTACAAAATGTAATTGTCATTTCACTCATATTACAATAATATACATAACTATCTCCAACTAACTACATATTAATAAAATACTCAGCTCACTTTCAACTTCATGTCCCACCAATCATCACTAGCATCAATCCTTCCCTTCACTGCATCCCAACCTAAACTTGTGTCAAGACCTTTCAATTTTTCGCACACTCTCCAATCTGCTTTTAATACATCCCACTTACTTTTTAATTGGTCTTTATCATAGTTTAGACCAGTCTCATCACAGAATTTGATCACCAAATTGCTCCAACCTTTGGGACTTAAGGCAGCAAAGATTGTTCTATTCCCAGCTTCAATCTCTTCCATACAAAGGTTACAAAAAGTAATTGTCCAACTTGGATTTCCCCATAATGCTCTTGCTTTTTTTGCTTCGGAGTTGGAAGTGGTGTTTTTACCCATCTATAGAGTTAAGCAACCATAAAAAATGCAAAAAATAGAATTCATAATTATAAACTCTTCTGCCATAGAGGAAAAACATTTTACAAATCATGACAATGAATCAAACATTGAATAGTTAACACAATTACTCCAGAAGCACCAACCCACCATAGCATGAGATTGATTCCAAAAAAAAAAAAAAATTAATGATTTGGTGTGAAACAATGGTTTAAGGCTAAAGCATTAAAATAAAGGTTAGTTTCTTTTAAAGAGACAATGTCAGTTTCAATGATGACACCCACTAGACCATAAAGGTTAATTGCAATGTTTGATGAAAGAATTTTGCTTTACTTTTTTTGATGAAATTTTTTTGCTTTGCTATAGTATGGGAATGTAAAACACAATATCAGTCTTTGCAAAGAGCCAATTATCTAAGAGTCCTCATAAAAGCAGGTGATAATATTACAGATATTAGTAAACTCAAGCGATCAGAATCTAGCCATTCACTTAAGTACACTCCAATGGAAACAATAATCAACAATGATCAAAAGTATGCCCTAAGAGCTCTTATTGGGGAACCTAGCCACCCAAGACAAAAATAATAAAGAAAAAAGGTATAAGGCACAACAAAAATGAGCTTCCCAAGAAAATATAGTATGCCCCTTACAATCAGTCACATAAATAGTTCCCAATTTCATTTTTGCAAGAAGGAATGGGGCCACAAATGGTAACTAACATGCATAAACAAATCAAACTAGAGGCAATATTTAAGGCATGTAAACAAGCTAAGTAGAAACATAAAGCCAGTTCTGGTTGAACTTGGTTCCAATTAGACCAATCCAAAGAGCCGGGGTTCAAATCTCCAAGAGGAAGTTTCATACACAATACACTTAGATTACGCTAGAGTAAAAATTTTATCTTGTAAAAAAAAAAAAAAAAATTTCAAGAACTCAGAGAAAACATTACAACATTATGAGGTACCACAGCTCTAATTATTGGTTTCTCTTCATCATAAGCAATCGTGCATCAACATTCTAATTACCTCCAAATTCTCCCACTCCAAGGCAGTATGTCAAACTAAATAATCTTACCAGGTTTCCTTACATTATGAATGGAAATATATATATGATAATGAGTATGAACTTGGAATTTAGAAAACATAGGAACTCTCTCTTCACAAAACTCTCTCTTTCTCACTTTTTTCACGCTATTGCTATTGCTACGTCTTTTTTTAGTGTTTCTACACAACCAGAGGACAAGCATTTTACAAACCATGACAATGAATCAAACACATACAAGACAACAAAATTGCTTTAAAAAGTCAAACCTGAAACAAAAACTAAAATACGCAATTCCAAAGAAGACCCAAATCATGCTTAAACTTAAAAAATCATATTTGACTTGAACAAAGAAAGGGGGGTTGGACGATTTTTTGTCATAAATTAAAAGGTGTCTTGAACATGGAAATATACAGAGCATGTAAAGATAGAGCGTATATCCACAAAAGAAAAAAAAAAAATACAAAGCATGTGCCCACAAATTTTTTCAATACCCAAAAGAGAACAAATAGGTCATTACCATGAGCAAATAAAGCATGCACAGATTTGAAAAATTTTCAACAAATATTTCAGAATCTTTGGTGGTACTTGGTGGTTTTTGGTAGCAGATCAATGTTGCTTGGTGTTTTGTTGATCAACCTTCAAAATGTTTTTCTCAGATCAGATATAGACATAAATAAAATTAAAAAAATATATATATACAAAGGAGAAGAAGAAGAAGAAGAAAGACGAAGAAGAGGAAGAAGATTGCCGATGGATGAGGCAAGAGAGGCTTTTACCTACAGCAGCACGAAGAGGATAGTAGCAGCACGAAGAGGCTTGTTCTGTAGCAGAACAGAGAGATGAGAGGAATCCGGCGTGAGGTGAGCTCCAAAGAGGTGTTATCCTTTGATTTATCAAAGGTTAAAATTGGGTTTTCAATAAAATGTTTGGGCAATTTGGTAATTGAAGACAACCTTTGACGGTAATATTTATGAAATGTGCATTAACTTTTGCAAAAGGCTCTGAAGAGTTGTCTTGTTTTAAAGTGGACTTCCTTCAAATTTTAAAACGCAATTTTTTAGAAAAAATAGCTTTTAAAACCTTACCAAATGCGTGTGTATATATATATATATATATATTCGAGAATCCATATATTATTTTTTTGTTTCAAAAAACGTTTTTTGCCTTCAAAAAATGCTTTTTGCCAGAGAAAAGTGCAAACAAGCGAGCAATAAAAGCCCCTTGTAGCTCTTTTACAAATTTGCCAAATGGGCTCAAAAATGGCTTCAGCTCCCAAAACCCTTTTATGAGATTCCTAACACAATTTGCAATGCAATACACATGCAAAATTATCTTAATTGCAAGACTTTTTTATGAAATGCCCCTCTCACAATATATGGAAAAAAGAAGAAGCTTCATTTCACTATTTTATGAGAAAAACGCTCTATTATTCATAGTCTCATGATACACTTTTTTTTTTTTTTTTCAAATATATCAAGTTTATTTCCTTTGCCAGGAAATTTTTTTCTTCATTTTTTCTCTAGACAATGCACCAAACAGTTACCTATAACCTTTCACCACTCCGTGAACTCTGTAAAAGTTCGAAACCCCAAAATTTCTGTAAGAGTGGACAAAGATTAATTACTAGCAAATTTTAGAATCACAGCCTCAGTAGAATTCATGAATCCAGTCATTAGAATACAATTCATTTTTTTTTTAATAGTATTCCCAATGATATTAAATCCTTTGATCATCATCTATCTCTCTTTTTCAATATGTTTCTTTCCGACACTCTTGATTCTCAAATTTCCCATTAATTAACTTTTTAATGTCTAGTCCAAATCAATTTATACTTATAGCACTAGTCCATAACCACACGACTCATGTATCATCAAAGGTGGATGTATGCATTCAGCTGGGACGGGCCTAAAGATGTGAAGATGTAATTTGAAAGTATATTTTGAAAAAGAAGTGTAAAAAAAGTGAGCCTGATCTACTCATGTACCATGGTTAGCTTAATTTGCAGCTACCTAATAATTTGTTTGATCGGAACATGGTTCAACAAGGGTTTAGAATATTCTCTAAGGTTGTTAAGGTAAATCCATCATGTAATATCTAAAATCATATGATCTATTTATTTTACCATGCCATCAATAATTTAAAAAAAACACACAAAAAAAGAAGAAGATAATTAACGTTTTTTTAATATAATAAGAATATGGTAAAATAAATTTACTGTTTTCAAAACGGATGTAAAGGATTTAACAACCCTATAGAGTAATTATAAAAAAATTTGGAAAATTACGATCCATGATAAAGCTACTCCTGTCATTTTGTTTCATATATGGGATATAGGTTTTATTCGTAGAGGAGCCTATATGATGGCCCATTACCATTAAGCATGGGCTGCTAGCTTCTCCTTAGGTTTGGAGGCTCACTTCATCTCCTCCATCCCTATGTGGGTGTTTCTTTGTTGAGAGAGATGGGCTGGTCCTCCTAGTCATTTTCGTTATTTTTAATGCTTTTATTATCTCATTCATTCAGCCCAACAACAACAACAACAACAACAACACAACAACAACAACAACAACACAACAATAATAATAAAAGGAAGAAGGAAATTTGAATAATGAAAAGAAAAATGCTAAATTTATTAATTATTTTACATTTTAAAAAAACTATTGATTCAATGAGTGATTATTGGTAAATTAAAAAGTGACGTTAGTGATAGGTTCAAATACAAACTAGTAAGAATTTTTCATATCAACTGTTTGTTAGAATGTTATAAAATAGTTTGTGTCTGTCTGTAGTATTACTTTATGGAAATGGTTAACTTCAAAACTAGATTAGAAAAAAAAAAAAAAAAAATCTCCAATCTACGTGGCAATCGATACAACTATACACATACTTTTAGTCACATTATCTATTTAATAAGTTATGTGACTTATTTAAATGATACTCGTAAATAGTTTTACAAGCTAGTACATAACAAGAGAAGATTCCTTTAGATTGGTTTGTCAAAAATTTGTGTCGAATAAATAATATGCGGCGGATTTGACATCATAATCAACTTCTCAAATAAAAATAATTTGGGAGTATGGTTGCCTACAATTACTTTATTTATTTATTTAGAAAAACAAGAGTATTAAATTTTTTTTGAGCACCTAACTATTCTCTTTAGCATATGTACTATTTAGTCTCTTGTCCAACGCATACTAGGTTATTATTAGGAATAATCCTAGGTGGCTTTAAGATGCTGATTGGAGGTTTCATCATTAGACTTTAGAAACCATTAAGCTAATCCTTTTGAGGTTTACCAAACACTTTGTAATATCTTTAAGAAGCGAGAAGTTTATGCAAATTGGACTCTCTTAAAGGTACTCGAACACTATTTAATTTATTACTATCAACAAATGAAAGATCGACAAATTAGAGAATAGAACAATCATTTTAATTTTTATTCACTTAGCCACCAAAAGAATTATGGAAGTGCAAGAAGCTAAACTTAGGGAAAAAAGAAAAAGAAAATAATGCAACCAACTGTCAACATACAAGTTGACTATAATAAATTAATAAAGTAGAAATGATAATGATGATATACAACTTGAAGATCTAGAATTTCAATCCTGTACCATGAAACTTCTCTTGGGTGATACGGTCTAATTTTTCAATCATCTCATCTGTCAAATGGTTCACCCAATCTCCAACCTCACCTCGCCGAAAAAATTTGCTATTGTCCTCCCCAGATGACAATTTTCCACTTTTATTCACCTCCAAGCTGCTCAAATTGTCAAAACTACACAGCCTTAGGATCTCATCCCCTACACCTTTTGCCTCTTCTTCTGGGGAAAAAGGACAGCCCAAGAACTCAGCTAGTTTCCTCAAATGGGCATTGGGCTGCTCTTTCATTTCCTCAAACTTCAAAAAAAGTACCCTTTGAGGGTTTTCTAAACTTTCCTTCCAATAGCCCAAAACATGGTCCCAATAAGGCCCATACAAACTCACTCCCCTACAGAACTTATCCAAAGCCTCTTGAAGTGAATTGGGGCCTTTGCTTGCCGGTGATCTCAAGCCGTTTGTGAAGTGCCAAAGTGACACAAAAGTGTCCTTAGGATTCCTACTCAAGTACACAATCTTGCAGGCCGAGTCCATTGTTGACATTGGTAGTGACACATAAGGTAAATGAGTTGAAAAGAGCCTTGGAGAGGCAAATGAAGTGAGGTCTGGGACTTGGTTTTCAGTGTAGAGATTGATGTCCAAGAAGGGTACAAGAACATGAGGATTATTTGTGAGAAGAGGGTGGTGTTTTTGAGGATTGGGATAGTGCACACGGTTCACCAAGGCGAACAAAAGAGCTTTCAACCAAGTGGTGCCGGCTTTGGAGAAGTAACAAGGATGATATCAGTGTCATGAGCTTGGAAGTGTTTTTGGAATGATAGAACACCTTGCATGTACCTAGTTATGATCCAACAACCCTGGTACTGATAGAGGTTATTTGTAACCCAGCCTTTCTCTGTGGGTAAGGAGGATATGAAGTTTCTGCATTCTTGGGTCACTTCATCTTCTTTCAAGTATTTGGGAAGAGGAGGAATAGGTGGTTCGAGTGTAGGCATGGTAGCGAGAGAGAACTAATCTGAGAATCAAGGGTGGGAGTTTTGGAGCCTCACCTTGTTTTGTGGTGGATATTATATATATTGAACACTCTACCATGTGTATATATATAAATAAAGCAAACCACCAACACCAACCCCCTCTCTTCCCCTAAGGCAAATCTAGCTGGAAAGGTTGTTCCCCAAAATTTTGATAAATTAATCATTTATAAATTATAATATGAATAACAACAACATTTTACCATTTTTTTGATTAAAAAATATAATACATTTTTAAGTCATACAAAGTTAAACCCTTGAAATGTCTAGATTTTGTAGATAATAATTATATAAAAGTATAAAAATCATAAGATGTCAAAACTCTAAACCTTGGACATAAGTTATTTTAAGAAAATAAAGGGCAAAAACTGGAAAACTTGTCATCTCCACATTTTAACTACTTATTTTAGTTATAATTTATTCTTGATGGCTATCTAGTTAATGAGGATATTCTTCGAATACACATCCCGGGCCCCAAAAAAATAAGAAAAGCAAAAAAAGACAAAAGATTTGTATTGTGTTTCAAGTTTTTAATTAAATGTAACTCAATTAAACTTAGATATTTGAAATATTTAACCCTAAAATTTAAAGTTTTTTTTAAGGTTATTATGTTTTAAGTGTGAGTGTATTTTGAGTATTTAAAAAATGATAAAACTAGTTCTATTTTCTAAAGAGTAGTATAGATAATAATAATAATAATTATTATTATTATTATAATTTAGAAAGTACATATATTTTTTATTAAAATTTATATAATCTTTCATGAAATGATGATATATAATAAGAACTTATCATGATAAGAAAATTCAATAGAAAATGAATCAAGAGTATGTATATGCGTGTGTATTTATATAAAATGTAAATTATATATATATATATATATGTGTGTGTGTGTGTGTGTGTTTGTTTTGTGTCAATATTATTACAGCCCGAATCTTATCCCATCCCACCCCACCCGTGAAACCTGAACAAAAAGAAGGTAAGAAAGAAAAATGTGCCAGATTGTAGAGATAAAAGGGTAAAATAATAGCGAAACAACAAGATTTCGAATTTTGTATTGTGTCTAGTGTTTGTTTTTAAGAGGCTCTCTCGGTTGGGTGCACGTGACACCCTTGGATTCTAGCCCACATGCCTTGTCAAAGCTCAATTAATGAACTTGCTTCCTCAAGCTTCCAAAGTCAGCATGCTGAGACATGTTGAAACTGAAAAAGGAGAAAAGAAAGAAAACTGAGACCATTCGGCCTAGTGAGAAGAGCTGAAGCAAGAGAGTCATATTCGGCCATTTTGTGTGTGAGTTTTAGAGAGAACAAGATACAGAGAAAGAGAGTGCTTCAGCTTGAGTGGTGCAGTCCGAATGAAGAGATAAAGAGTGAGAGTATGAGAGAGTGAAAAAAAAAAAAAAAAGTGACATTTTTCTTTGCTCAAGTTACACACAAGAAAGATAAATTGGTGGAGTTCTCATGGAGTTTTTGAGTGCTACAACCATAGAAAGTTAGAGTATTTAGAGGAAGATTTTGCTACTAGTTTTGTGGTGAGATTGTATTTACTCCTTAAGATTTATTTGTTGTATATCCAATTTATTGTGGACTTAAGTTTAGCACAAACTTGATAGTTGTAATCTCTATTTCATAGTAGATATTTTTCGGAGCTGCCCGTGGCTTTTCCCTCTACATCGGAGGGTTTTCTACGTAAGATTTGGTGTTCTTGTGTGTTGTGTTTATGTAGTACTTGCTGAAATATTTTTTGTTTCCATAATATTGTTATTGCTTGGTAGTATATATTTTAATTCACACATAGACATAGAGGGGATTATGATTTTTCCCTAACAAGTGGTATCAGAGCTTTTGGTTGCTTGGGTTTGATTGTCTTGTTGGATTAAATGGAGAATATGACTATGAACATTATGATTAAACTCTCAGCATCGAATTATTCGATATGGAGGCCGATGATGGAGAATGTCTTTTATTGCAAGGATTTGCATGACCCTATTGAGGGTGATAGTGCCAAGCCTAGTGATATGTCAATAGAGACTGGGAGAAATTAAATAGAAAAATCTATCGGGTGTATTAGACAATGCATCGACATTAGTATTTTTCACCATGTGTCTCAGGAAATAAATGTAGAGGCTCTTTGGGAAAAATTAAGGAGTCTTTATGAAAGAAAAACAACTCAAAATAAAGCTTAAATTTGAAGCTTAAGGAGGGTAAGTCCATTGCCGAGCTCCTTAGTGAGTTCCAAGACTTGATTAATCAGATGGAACAATAAAGCTAGTAATAGATGATGAGTTGCAAGTTTTATTGCTTCTGAGTTCCTTACCTGACAATTGGGAGACTTTGGTAGTGTCACTTAGTAATTCTGCTCCGAATGGTGTGTTACAACTTGCCATGGTTAGAGTTAGTTTGCTTAATGAAGAAACTAGAAGAAAGGATATGGGCAAGGGTATTGCACATACTCTTGTCACAGAGAACAGGGAGAAGTAAGAGTAGAAGTTCTAAAGGGCGAGGTAAATCCAAAAGTCAGTCAGAATCAAAAGGAAAATTCAAGTGCTTTTACTACGATAAGAAAGGTCACATAAAAAGGAATTGCAAGGCTTGGAAGAACAAATAGAAAGAGGATAAAAATCAAAAAAGGGTGGATGATGAGAACACTGCAGCTATTATAATGTTGGAAGATGAGGTCCTAGCCATAGGACAAGTTGATTGTTGTACAGTTCAGATCCTTATGTTAAAGGTGATTGATTCAGTTGCTTCCTGCCATGTCACTCCAAGAAAGGAGTTATTCACTTCTTACAAAGCGGAAACTTGGAAGAGTGGGAGTGAAGATGGGCAACGATAGTTATGCAGACATTGTGGGAATTGGTGATGTATGTGTTAGGGCTAACACTAGATACACCCTGATTTTGAAGGATATGAGACATGTTTCGAATATTCGCCAAAATTTGATTTCCACTCATGTTTCTGGTAAAGAAGGTTATGGCAATTATTTCCATAATGGAAAATGGAGGCTTAGCAAGGATCATGGTGTTTGCTAGAGGGACGATTTGTTGTGCACTTTACAAGACACAAGTAAAGTTGTGCAAGGATGTTATTAGTGCAGCTCAAGAGGATTCTTTGCCTAACTTGTGGCATAGGCGCTGGCTCACATGAGAGAAAAATGGTTGCAGATTTTGGCAAAGAAGGCTCTCATTCCCTTTTTCAAAGGTACGTCATTAAATCTTTGTGACTTTTGTTATTTGGTAAACAATATAGAGTTTCATTTAATATACCCTCTACTAGAAAATCCAATGTATTAGATCTTGTTTATTCTAATGTATGTGGTCATTGATGTTGAGACCTTAGGTGGCATAAATTTTTGTACATTTATTGATGATGCTTCACGAAAGGTGTGATTTTATGTTTTGAAAACAAAAGCCCAGGTATTTGAGCACTTCAAGAAATTCCATGTTATGGAAAGAGAGAAAGGGAAGCTTTTGAAGTGTCTCCGTAGTGATAATAGAGGTGAATACACATCTAATGAATTCAAGAGTTATTGCTCCGAGAAAAACATTAGACATGAGAAGACAGTTCTGGTACCCACAACAAAATGGTGTGGTAGAAAGAATGAACCACACTATTGTTGAGAAGATCAAATGTATGTTAAGAATGGCTGATCTGCCTAAGTCATTCTACAGTGAAGTTGTTGTGATTGTATGCTAACTAATTAATAGATCTCCATCAGTTCCTTTGGATTTTAATATTTCAGAAAGAGTATGGACAAGAAAAGATGTTTCTTACTCTCCCTTGAAGGTATTTGGGTGCAAGGCATTTGTACATGTGCCTAAGGAAAAAGATCGAAACTTGATAGCAAATCCACTCCTTTTATATTTGTTGGATATGGAGATGCAGAATTTGGCTATAAGTTATGGGATCCTAAGGAAAAGAAAATGATCAAAGTCGAGATGTAGTTTTTCATGAGAATGAAAACTTGGCAGATTTTGAGAAAATTGAGAAGCCTAAAGCTATAATTAAAGGTGTTCCTGATCTTACACCTACCTTCTTCCTTAGATAATGCCACAAATAGGGAAGAGGTACAAGATGAGAATTATGGTGATGAACCAACTAAATTGATGCTAATGAGCCAGTAGGTATTGATGGTGATGATGTGATAGATACAGATGGTGTTGAGCAGGGGGAGCAGCCTCCTCCACTAGAGATTGTAGAACCTTAGGTGAGATGTTTACTAGAGAGCGTCGTCCATCGACTAGATATCCCACTTCTGAGTATACTATGATTACTGAAGAGGGGGAGCCAGAAAGTTTTCAGGAAGTATAGTCTCATAAGGATAAGCAGAGCTAGTTGAAGGCTATGCATGAAGAAACGAATTCTTTGCACAAGAATAAGACTTATGACTTTGTGGAACTTCCTAAAGGCAAGAAGGCATTAAAAAACAAATGGGTGTTCAAACTAAAGAAAGATGGTGACAAGTTAGTGAAGTATAAAGCTCAATGGTGGTTAAGGGTCTCAGTCAGAAACAAGGGATTGACTTTGATGAGATATTTTCTCCAGTAGTCAAGATGAGTTCCATTCAGATAGTTCTAGGATTAGTAGCTAGCTTGGATCTTGAGCTTAAGCAACTTGATGTAAAGATAGCTTTTCTTCATGGTGATTTGAAAGAAGAAATCTGCATGGATCAACCAAAGGGATTTAAAGTGAAAGGGAAAGAAGAACATGGTTTGCAAGTTAAAGAAGAGTTTGTATGGCTTGAAGCAAGCTCCAAGGCAGTAGTACAAGAAGTTTGACTCATTCATGGTGGGTCATGAGTACACAAGGAAATGTAGATCATTGTGTGTACGTTAGAAAATTTCCAATGGTAAATTTGTTATTCTTTATGCTATATGTAGATGATATGTTGATGTAGGACAAGATGCAGGTGTGATTGGAAATTTGAAAAAGGACTTGTTCAAGTCATTTGATATGAAAGACTTGGGTCCTACAAGACAAATTTTGGGTATGCAGATTCTTCATGACAGGAAAGCTAAGAAGCTATGGTTATCACAAGAAAAGTATATTGAGCGGATTCTTGAAAGGTTCAATATGAAGCATGCCAAGTCAGTCAGTACACCTTTTGGTGCTCATTTCAAGCTAAGAAAGAGATCTTGTTCTTCGTCAAAGAAAGAGAAGGGAGACATAGCATCAACTATTTATTCCTCAGCAGTTGGGAGTTGATGTATGCTATGGTTTGTACATGACTAGATATTGCTCATGCAGTTGGCGTTGTCAGTAGGTTCATAGTTAATCTTGGTAAAGATCATTGGGAAGCAATGAAGTGAATTTTCAGGTATTTAGGGATAGATCTAAATTGTTCTTGACTTTTGGTAATTCTAAAACCAGTTTTGGAGGGTTATGTAGATGCAGATTGGGCAGGTGACCCTGATGGTAGGAAATCTACATCCAGGTATTCATTTACTTTTGCAGGGGGAGCTGTATCATGGCAGTCAAGATTGCAGAACTGTGTTGTCTTATCTACAACTGAGGCTGAGTATATTGCAGCTAATGAAGCAGGTAAAGAGATGCTTGGTTGAAACGGTTTCTCTAAAAATTAGGTTTGAAGCAAGATAGGTATGTAGTTAATTGTGATAGCCAGAGTGCTATAGACTTAAGCAAGAATTCTATGTACCATTCATGCTCGAAGCACATTGAAGTGAGATACAATTGGTTGAGACTAGTTGTTGAACAATGATCATTTGAATTAGAGAAGATTCACACAGATAAAAATCCAGTGACATGTTGACCAAGGTTGTGTCTAGAGAGAAGCTAAAGCTTTGTGTTGGGTTAGCCGGCATGTATTCTAACTGAAGACTTGGGTTGAAGATCTCCTTCGTAGTGTGTTGGAGGGGGAGATTGTTGGGTGCACGTGACACCCTTGGATTCCAGCCCACATGCCTTATCAAAGCTCAATTAATGAGCTTGCTTCCTCAGCTTCCAAAGTTAGCATGCCATTCCTTGGGCAGTGACATAGGCGTGTGAGACAAACTGAAACTGAAAAAGGAGAAAAGAAAGAAAACTGAGGCCATTCGGCCTAGTGAGAAGAGCTTAAGCAAGAGAGCCATATTCGGCCATTTTGTGTGTGAGTTTCAGAGAGAACAAGACACAGAGAAAGAGAGTGCTTTAGCTTGAGTGGTGCAGTCTGAATGAAGAGATAGAGAGTGTAAGAGAGTGACATAGAAAAATGAGACATTTTTTTTTGCTCAAGTTACACGCAAGGAAGATAAATTGGTGGAGTTCCCATGGAGTTTTTGAGTGCTACAACCATGGAGAGTTGGAGTAGAGGAAGATTTGCTACTATTTGTGGTGAGATTGTATTTACTCCTTAAGATTTATTTGTTGTATATCCAATTTATTGTGGACTTAAGTTTAGCACAAACTTGATAGTTGTAATCTCTATTTCATAGTGAATATTTTTCGGAGCTACCCTGTAGTTTTTCCTTCTACACTGAAGGGTTTTCCACGTAAGATTTGGTATTCTTATGTGGTTGTGTTTATGTGGTGCTTGCTGAAATATTTTTTGTTTCCATGATATTGTTATTGTTTGGTAGTTATATATTTAATTCACACATAGACATAAAGGGGATTAGGATTTTCCCCAACACTCTCAAGGACATGAATGCGTCAATAGTAGTAGTAGTAGTACTGCTCATTCATAGCTTTCATGGAATCAGAATGGATGAGTGACTTGACAGTGTGCATCTCTAGGAAATTTCAATTTATGGGCAAAATATAGACGAGAACCAATACCCACCACTTTTAATGTGGGAGAGGAAGATCTAGCATTTATATTTGGTTGTGCGTTATTAAGGTTGATGACTCTTGAAGATAACATAACCACGAGAACGAAAATGAACGTTGAGTTTTCCTTGGAACCTCCTCGCTCGATTGAAGAAGAAGATGTACTTGGACGAAGTGTAAAGAAGTTTAAGGAGAGCACGGCCGCATGGGTGCTAGGCACTCCTTTCTGCCTCATGTACTTGTCAGTTATAAGGATACTTTAGTGGGAGATATTCCTGGTGCTTATAAGCAAGCATTCAAGAGTTTGACATAATCAGAGATAATGTTGAGGACTCGAATTCTGATCTGGAACCTCTTATTGAAGGTATGGTTGATGTAAAATTCTCCAAAGAGACTCTGTTGTGCATTAGGGAGCCTTGGTCCAAGGCGTTGATAGTAAAAGTGTTTGGTAGAACTGTAGGTTTCAACTACCTCACTTATAAAATCAATGCTTTATGGAAAACTGCAGCAAAACTGGACAGTGTGCATCTTGGAAGGGATTTCTTCTTGATTAGATTGAGTTGTGTTGATGATTATGACAAGGTTTTAAAAAGGGGGTCATTGGTTTGTTGGGGAGCACTTTTTAGCTATTAGACCATGGGAGCCTTATTTTAAAGCTTCTGAAGCTAAACTGTCCTTTGTGGCAGTTTGGGTCAGATTTCCAGAACTCCCTATATAGTTGTATGACAGGTCAGTTCTCAAGATTTGCATGACCCTATTGAGGGTGATAGTGCCAAGCTTGTGTTGCGTATAGACTCATACACTGCATCAGGGACTAAGGAGAGCTATGCAAGGTTGTGTGTTCAAGTTGACTTAGAGAAGCCCCTTATTAATGTGGTAAGAATTGGCAAGTGCAGACAGGCAGTGCTGTATGAAGGCATCTCTGCTTTATGTTTCAGTTGTGGTTGTCTGGTTCATACTCAAGGCAAATGTTGCTATAGTATCAAACCATGTGAAAAGGGTGGAGAGGTTGGAGAACGTTTTAAAGCGTAGGACGTTGGTCAGCCTGGTGATGTCTCTAAAGTCCAGGATGTGGGCCAAGAATCTCAACCGAACCCCAACTATAGGCCTTGGATGTTGGTCACGAGAAAGCGTAATTTGGTCCGAAATGGACGAGAACCCACCCTAGCTAAAGATAATTCAGGAACCGAAGGGCATAAAGGTAAAATCAAGTATCAGTTGGTGGATGATGATGAGATGTCTAAATCTTCTTTTGAGACCCAAGAAACAACGTTGCATGGCTCTGCACGTGAAGAAGCGACGCATCGGGTACAAGGTAAGGGCATGGATAATGTGGAGTACGACCAACAACAAGTGTCGAGAGGATTTGCTAGCAGATCCACAAGCAAGGAAAGAAGAGGTATCCATCAAGAAGCAAACCCAAAGCTCCAAATTTCGAACAGCTAAAAGTCTTGGGATCAAAAGTTCCAAAGCTTTGAAAGGCCAGGCAGTTCATTTGGGAGCAAGGTGTTGACTACTCTAGCTTCTTCACCTTCAAATAAGCTTCACACTAAATCCAATGGAAACAAGCTTCCTAGGATTGATGCCTCTCCCTCGATCAAGATGGGCGATTAGGTACAGAAGCAGAGTAGTAGTAATCTCCGACGAGATGATTGCTCAGATAAAAGCAACGCCGACGAACACTCCGAGTTGGTTTGAACCAGACTTGAGCAACGCATGGAACAACCTATTCCCTATTACTCTTATGAGCATTAGAACAGGGTACCTTGCCCTGGATCACCCAACTTGGCTCAAACGCCCAATCCATGGTGGAGGTCATCACCGATACCCCCTTGTTGTCTTAGGAGGAAGCAGAGACTTTGAGCAGGCAAAGGAGGCCATCAGTCATGCCTCACTTCGACGAATCAGGGTGGATCATTCAAGAGAGGAGGATTGTGGATTTCAAAGGGTTGGCCTTAGCACACATGGGGAACCATCCAATGTTGAAGTTGATCTAGATCCTAGTTTCAATCAAGAGATGCGATCTATTGCTTTATTGTAGAGAGGACACAATGAGGATTCTCAAGTATATGATGATATGGAAACCGGACTGGATAACATCCAAGGATCTTCTGAGGAGGCTAGGTTGGAGTATGGTGGATGCGACATTGATGAATCCTAATCTGATTGAATATCCTTTGGGTCAATTTGCTAAAATTAATATCCTAATGTCGAATTTCAGGGGTGCGTTAAACCTTGATTTTAAGAGAATGATTTTTGAGATGGTTGTGAATCATAATCTGATGATCATGGTGATTACGAAAACTAGAGTGGGTGGAGACAGGGCTGAGAGGATTATTGCCAATCTGCCTTTTGAATGTTTCATTACAATTGAGACAATTGGTTACGCTGGGGGATTTTGGGTGCTTTGGAAGATGGATGAAGTTGATGTTAACTTGCTTGTTGCCACAGAACAAGGAATCCATGCCACTATTAAGGTACGCTCTTCTGGCCTTTCTTGGTTCATTTCAGCTAGTTATACTGGTCTACGATTGGCTGAGAGAAGATTTGTCTAGGCCAATTTGTCAGAAATTGCTAAACTCCATAACCACCCCTAGCTGATGCTTGGTGATTTTAATGAGGTTTTGAGTAGTGAGGATAAATTTAGAGGGAATCAGATTAATTTAAATAGGGCTTTGGAATTTAAGGCTTGCTTAGACAACTATAGTTTTCTAGATTTGGGCTTTGCTGGCCCAAAGTTTACTTGGACCAATAAAAAGCTTGTCACTAGTCTCATTCTTGAAAGATTGGATAGATGTTTTGCCAGCCCGAGTTGAAGGCTTCTATACCTTGAAGCATTGGTAACCTATCTTCCCAAATCCTTTTTAGACCATTGTCCTGTTTTAGTTGAGCTTATGGGAATGAGGCCCAATTGCACCAATAAACCATTTCAGTTTCACACCATGTGGCTACTCCACCCACAATTTCCTAAGGTGGTGGAGGATGCTTGGTTTGAGGGAAGGGCCCTCTCTTCTGCTATAATTGATTTTTCCAACAAAACTCAGGAGTGGAATAGTGAAGTTTTTGGCAACTTATTTGCAAGAAAAAGAAGAGCTTTGGCTAGATTAGGGGGAGTTCAAAAAGCTATTGCCAATAATGCAAGTAAATCCCTTCTCAAACTGGAGAAACATTTGATTGAAGAGCATGCTTTGATTATGTTGCAAGAGGAATATTGGGCACTAAAATCAAGGCTAAATGCTACTACTTTTGGAGATCGCAATACTTCTTTCTTTCACATCACAATTGTGGTGCGAAGGCAAAGAAATAAAATTAGATGCCTTGTGAATGGGGTCGGGGAGTGCATTCAAGATGAGGAAGGAATTAAAGAGCTGATCCAATCTCTTTCATGAAACTGTATTCTTCTAAATTGTGTATGGTCCATCTTAAGTCCCATGTTATTGGATTTTCGTGTTGTGTGCTATCTAAGGAAGATATGTGATGTTTGGAAAGAGTGGTGGATGATGAGGAAATCAGGGAAGCCTTGTGGGCCCTTAAACCTTTCAAGGCACCTGGACTCGAAGGGTTACATGCTAGATTTTTCAACATTTTGGGCATGATGTTAAAGATTATATATGCAATGGAATCAAGAAAGCATTTGCCCTTGGTGTCATTCCGAATTATTTGAATAAAACCTTGATCACTTTGATTCCTAAGTGCCAATATCCAGAGTATTTAGCCAACTATAGACCTATTAGTCTGTGTAATTTGGTGTGCAAAATCATCTCAAATATTTTAGTGGCTAGGATTAGACTGTTGCTTAACAATCTTATCTCCCCAATCCAAATTGCTTTCATGCTAGGAAGGAAAATGGTGGATAATGTGATCATTGCTCAAGAACTTATTTACACCATGGATAACTTGAAAGGTAGAGAGGGGCATATGGCTGTGAAGGTGGATCTTAAAAAGGCCTACGAAAATTTGGAGTGGAGTTTCATCCACAAAGTCCTCCAAGCTTTCCATTTTCCCTACAGTTTAATTAAGGTGATCATAAGCTGTATTGCTTCATCAACCATCTCCATATTGGTTAATGGGAGTGCCCTTGAAGCTTTTTCTCTATCTAGAGGCATAAGACAAGGCGACCCTTGTCTCTATGTTTGTTATCTTGTGCATGGAATATTTGGGATATCTTATTGAAGAGAAGTGCTCTAAAGGAACTTGGACCCCCCCTTACGGCCTCTCGTGGGAATATAAAGATTTCTCGCCTCTTTTTCGCGGATGATTTTATATTGTTTGCCAAAGTTAATAAAGGAATTTGTGAGGCCATTCCAGATGTTTTGCGTCCTTTCTGCTTGGAGTCTGGACAGAAGGTTAGTTCGGAAAAGTCAAGAATCTATTTTTCCTCTAATGTTGATCCTGAGTTGAAAGAAAAAGTATGTGAGAGCTTAGGGATGCTTGAAACTAACAACTTTGGGAAATATTTGGGGTTTCCCCTTAGACATAAAGGGGCTTCTAGGAGGCAGTTCAACTTTGTGGTTGATCGATTGATGGGTAAGTTAGCTGGATGGAAGGCCAAATTCTTATCTTTTGCAGTTAGGGCAGTGTTGGTGAAGTCTGTGATGTCAGCTATTCCTAATTATGTCATACAAGGGACTGCCCTCCCAGTCCACTTATGTGATAAGTTGGATAAAATTAACAGAGATTTCCTTTGGGGATTATCTAATGAGAAGCGGAGAATGCATTTAGAAGGATGGGAATAAATTATCAGGCCCAAAGAGGAAGGTGGCCTGGGGATCCAATCGGCCAAAGTTAAAAACATTGTGCTATTGGCAAAGCTGAACTAGAGAATGTTAGGTCATAAGACCTTTAGGTTTAAATGTATTATAACTCTAATTTGTAATGTTGGCAAACCATGATCAAAACATTTTTAGTCTTCTTTAGACTGCTTAAAGTATGTGTCTTATATGTAAAGTTGGAATCGAGTTGCTATAGAATTTACTGTGCAATTCTGCCTAGCTCGATCGATTAAGAATTAGACTCGACCGATCGAAATTCGTGTAGATTGTTTTTCTACAGATTTTTCCAACTCAGTCCAAGCCCATTAAGGATTAAGGTTTCAGATCTACTTCTCCCACTATATAAAGGAAACCCTAAGCACGTTTTTAAAGGCTTCTAAGAGAGAGAAGAGTGTGCCTCTTTTTGTATTTAGGGTTTATACCCAAAAGCTCTATAGAGTCTTTATTGTTGTTGTTGTTGCTATGTATGTGAATCTCTTGTGAAATGTAGAGGTGTTTGTCTTTGTTAAGGACATATTTTATGTAGTTGGCTAATCCATTGACAAAACACACTTTACATGTATTTGGATTGATCTAGGATGTGTTTAATACTTCAAAAAACATGTTGTTCAAGTCTAGTATTAAAGCCATGTAGATTGGACTAAGAACCAAGTGAAAAAAAGGTGTTTACTAAAGTTAGACACCTGCTGGACACCTGCGGATAGCTGCTGGACACCTGGTGGATAGCTGCTCGACACCTGGTGGATAGCTGCTCGACAACTGCTATCTATCGAGGCTATCTATCGAGGTTACGAAAATTAGAATCTTCAGATCTGATTTTTAGGTCAGGCTTTTGTATTTGTATAGGGTTTCTTTCCTCATAACCCTAGACATATATAAGGCATATTTTAGATGCCGTCACATAAAAGAATACAAGGAGAACATATGCAAAAGGTGATCGAAGCCTTATTCTCTCTAAAAAAAGCTATTGCATCTTTGCACCTTAGGGTTTTGTAACCAAGTGCTTCTTGATCTTCATTGTTGATGAAGTGAAGAACTTTGCAACCAACATCTTCTTCTTTAGTTGGTGAATGACATTGCGTACTGGGATCCGCGCATTTGGTTAGTCACGTACTAGGATCCGTGCATCAAATGGTGGTGTTCATATATTAAAGAGTTTAGAGATTCTGAAGCGGTAGAAGATTTCTACTGTGAGTTCATCTATGAGGATTGTAGAGTCTAGGGATAAAGGTTTTTTACTAGATCTAAAACTTCTCTTTGCTATAGTGGATTGCATTTCGGGAAGGTTTCCCCCCAAGTTTTTTACTGTGAAACTGGTTGGTTTTATTGGTTTCCTAGATCATCATATCTTGTCTTATTTATTTTTTCGCTGCACTTATATTTGACATGATTTGATGTTTGTATGTTTTAACAAGTTTTATGCATAATAAATCTAATTAACAACTTGAGTTTAAAATTTGTTAATTCTATCAACCGGAGTCTAAATTTCCCAACAGTCTTCACATATACTTAGGGTTATTAAGAATCAAGATTATGTCAAGAACTTGATGATCATTCAGTTACTGCATTAAGAGCTTAAAGATATATAAGCGAGAGTGCTTGTACTTGTTGGAGAATCCAAGAAAGAAGGAGTCCGTGGTCTCGGAGCTTGCACGTGGTCGTGTCAGTAAGTTTTCTACTGGTGGGTAGCAATAGGATGTTAGTGATCTAAGTTGTTATTGTACAAACTTCGATTCTTTTATAGTGAATTCAGTTTTACCTTGAAGATAGCTAGGTTGAATCCTCCCTAGGTTTTTTACCGGTTTGATTTTCCTGGGTCATCATATCATTGTGTTCTTTATTTTTCACTGCTTTGCATAATATGATTTATATATGTTAACCTAAATCTGCATAATTTACCTAAGTTAATAACTTGGCTCAATAGCTAGGTTAATCCAATTGTGTTTTAAGGGGTCTAAAAACTTTACAGAGAATGTACCAAGAAAAGGAAGCTGTTTGGACAAGAATTCTGCTGAATAAGTATTGCTATAATTCTAGAAGGAGAGCTGCCAATCCAGATGCTCTTCCCTCATCTCTTAATTGGACTGCCATTAAACTTGGTTTTTCCACCTTTGCTAAGGGTATCTGTTGAGGCGTTGGAAATGGCTCAAGGAAAAATGTGTGGATAGATAATTGGATTAAAGGGCAATCCTTAAGGGAACTAATTGAGGGGCCATTAATAAGGAACGATATGAACTTAGCTATAGCTGATATCAGGGTTAATCATGAGTGCAATTGGGAGAGCTTATCCTTTGTCTTGCCGCCTATAATAAAGAAAAAAATTAGAGCTATTCCATGCCAAGATTTGGTGATGAGAAGGATGTTATAATGTGGAAGCACACAAAGGATGGGGAATTTACTGTCAATTCGACTTATCTCCAAACCATTGGTGGTGTTAGGGATGGTAATACTTTCAGGGGCAATTGGATTTGGAAGATGGACACTTTCCCAAAAATTGTTAGCTTTTTATGGTTATGTATGCATAACAATATCCCGGTCAGGGAGGTTTTGGCTGCTAGAGGCATTAATTGCAGCAAATTATGCCCTATTTGTAGGAATCAAGATGAGTCTATAGAGCATATGCTCAGGGAACGCATTTTTGCGCAACAATTCTGGACTGAAACTTGTGCCCCTCATATTTCCTCTTTGCCTCTTCAAAATGTGAGTAATTGGTTGCAAGTTAATTGCCAAAGCAAGACAATTCATCACAGCTTTATCCCGTGGAATATTATCTTTCCACTAGCTGTTTGGAGTATTTGGAAACACTGCAACAAAGTTGTGTTTGAAAATGTTCCTCTAAACCTCAATCTCCACAGATTCTGTCTTAATGAAGCAAGGGAGTATTTTTATTGTATTGCAAAATCTAGGAGGAAGAAACAGATAACTTCTATACTTGTGAAATGGTACAAGCCGCCTGACGAGTGGTTTAAATTAAACTCAGATGGAGCTTCAAGTGGGAATCCAGGTAAGGCAGGGGGTGGTGGTCTAATAAGAGATTGTAATGGGAGATGGATCAAAGGATTTTCGAGATCCATTGGGCATGCTTCCAGCTTTATTGCGGAATTTTGGGCTTTAAGGGACGGATTAAAGATGGCTTTAAGCATTGGAGTCAAGAGGCTGGTTGTGGAGTTGGATGCTAAAGTGGTGACTAGCCTAGTCACATATAGAGGTGGTTCTAACAAACCTTATCTCCCTCTTCTAAATGATTGCAGATACTTGCTGAGCAGATTCCTCCAGACCCGAGTGGTGCATGTGTTCAGGGAAGGGAATAGGTGCGCTGATGCGTTGGCAAGATGGGTAGCACCATGGTTGATGATTTTGTTGTGTTTGATATGCCCCCTAGCCTTGATATTTTGTATTTTGTTAATATGGATGCTGCTGGTATGTTGTATAATAGGACTTCTAATTCTGTGCTCACTGATAGAGTGAGGTAGTTCTGTTTGTATTTCTCGTTATCCAAAAAAAAAAGTAGTGGGAGAGGAAGGTTAACTAATTAAATGTGAAAAAAAAAAAAAAAAAAAAAAAAAAAAAAAAAATCCAACGATTAAGAGGTTCTTTAAATCCAACTCTTCAAAGAATTATTGCATGGTGCACCAAATCTCAATCCACAAATAAAGCAAGATAGTGACTTCTGTTTTTTTTTTTTTTTTTTTGGTTGATGGAAGCAAGATAGTGACTTAACCAGTCATTTATTTACCAAGCTACTCAAATTCTAGGAAAAAGTTTTAAAACTTTTTCAATTCCTAATAATTTTTTTTTATAAATGGTATACTATTATGCGCCTTTAAGGCACATGTTAGTAAAATCCATTTAAGTTTAACTCGAGCTATGAGCTTATTTTATTTTGTTTATTGTATAAAAAGAAGAAGATATTTTAAAATGTTTTATATTCTTTTTTGAAATAAAATTAAGTTCATTATAATGAAGATACACGAGTTAAGCAAATGATAACAGAGGACCGACATCTTGGCCAAGCATATTCATGAGTTGTATGTACCATATACAGTATGAAATCAATACAATTTTTCTTTTTTCTTTTCTCTTTTCTCTTTTTTTTGAGAAAAAGGTAAGCAGAAGCATTTAAGCAAATTCTGGAGTCATTTATTCCTTTATTTGGCCATTCTAATTGGATATCCTATTTTATAAGATAAAAAAGTTAACAAAATGCACACAATTAATTTGGAGGGGACAGTTGGGGTATAGAGTCTATAGACAACTTGCATGTAATACAAACAAATGGCCATCCATTTTACACTGTATTAATATTCATCATGAGGGATTATAAAATTGCCATCGTGTTTCATGACTATTAAACCTTTGATTATTTTATATCATGCGTATTGACTAATAGCTATCTAGTGTCTTCTGTATATGACCATACAAGTATAACTATAACATCGTGCATGTTTGACAGGTTAAAGTTTGCCTTTTCCTATTATAATTCATTAATAAAGGATTTGTACTATTAGTACAACAAAAAGTTAAGGAAAAAGGAAAAAAAGAAAAAGAAGAGGCAAACAGTTTGTGGGGGGTGGGGGGGGGGGGGGGGGGGGGGGGGGGGGGGGGTCGGGTTTGAATTTCAATTTCCTTAGTTTTGTCTAGATCTCTGCAATCTTTGCTCTCTCTCTCTCTCTCTCTAGGTTTTGAGTTGATAAGATAGGTTGGAGAAGGAAGTTTGGTGGATAAAAAAATATTTTGGAGAGAGGATACATGATTTTTTTTTTTTTTAAGAAAAAGATTATTTAAATGAAATAAAGGGAGGAAATAAAGAGGTTGTTGGAGCTTACTTAATTAGAAAGAAGACTTTAATTAAATAAACTTTGGATGAAAATTCAAGTTATTTTTGGAGATTCTCTTATGCTGTACAAAAAGATGCAAAATTAGGTGCTATAAAGCCTATAACAAAATGAAAAACTGATCAAATTAATACTGCCATAATCAATTATCTATAATAATAATAAATAAATAAAACACTCCCATATAGTCCCTCCCTAGATAGCATCTTTTGCATGTGTTAAGGATGATTCTCTCAAGATGCATGGTAGTTTGTGCATCGATTGGGATTAACACATCAAATAATTTATTTAGATAGAAGACCAACCAAAAAGAAGCCAAGAATGCCTTTTGAGTTAAGCATATATTATTAGGTGCTTTTATAGATATTGATTAAAATTCTCTAAAATAATTTAGTCAAATCCTATCCATTTATATTTTTAAATGGGTGAATTAAATTTTTTCATATTACCAACATTTTTTTTATAAGTAAATAATGAGAGAAAGAGAGATTAAATTAATTTGAATCACAAACATGAAATATTACAACAACAAAAAAAAATCAATTATCATTGGGTTAACACAAAATATACCATTACCACAATATCATTATCTAATTAAAAAAAAGTCGTATAAAAAATATCTAAAAAAAAGTTTGTGATACTTTACAGATTACGAATTTACAAAACAAATGATCATCTGTTCATTTAAATATCAGATATTAAAGTATTTACATAATGAGTTTCATCTACTAACATATTCTTGATTGCTTTAGCAAATTAAAACAAAAAGAAAAGGCCTTAGGTATTTACTTTTTGGGGTTTCAACTTTCAAATATTTGAACGGCAATTTTATCATCTTAGCCTTTTAGTTTCAGCACTGTTATAGTTAACTAGTGCATCTAACATATACATAATTTTTGGAGAAAATGGACATCTGCCCCTTTCGCCAAAACTTGTCAGCAAAATGCTCCATATTTAAAACTATTTAAGAAAATGCCCGTGTTTTGAAACTCAATTTTTGGACAATCGAATTATAACGAACTGAAAATTAAAAAAAAAAAAAAAAAAATTCTGGAACTTGAGTTCCATGTGAAGTACTTGAGTTCCTTGAAAAAAAAATCAAGTGGAACTCAAGTACTTTACATGAAACTTGAGTTTCAAGGGGAAAAAAAAAATTCTAAGGCCACATTCGCTATAACTCGATATTCCAAAAATCGAGTTATATATTTGAAATTCGATTTTTAGAAAAATCGAGTTTCAAAATATAGGCATTTCCTTAATAAGTTTTAGACATGAGACACTTACTGGATTAAAAATAAAAATAAAAATAAAAAAGAAGGCAAAAGCCCATTTTGGCCCATAATTCGCTCATAACATGTGAACTATATAATTGGTGAGACCCACTTGTTATGAAAAAAAAAATGATACATAAAATAAAATAAAAACTAAGGAAAGGCAAATTTAGAGGCATAGAACTGGGCATACGTATCTTCCATTCAACTGAGCAATAAGCATGCGTATCTTCTATAAGAGGTGGACAATTTTTCTTTGGCTAAATGAATTTTTATGGAGGTTGAACTTATGACGAATGAATGAATTTTATTGACCATGGATAGTATTTAAGTATTATTGTTTTTGATATTATACTGTTTTTCAATTAAATTTAACTATGTAGTCTTAGAATTGTAACTATACACAAGAAAATACATTGCAATAAGTGACACAGTTGTGCTGCATTTGCTAATGATCCTCATGATTAAATTTAATTATGGAAACTAAGGCATAACACTTATTCAACTGTATTTAAAAATTTTTAATGGAGTATCTATAAAAATGTAAACCTTTTTTGTTTTTATCTTTTTTTAATTTTTTACAGTTCAACAGTCAATGATTGAATCATGGATGTCACCATTAAAAATCTAAGAAATATCAATTGAGGTACAAAACTTTTGACTAATATATAAACCTTATTACATTTTCATCAATGAGTATGCATAACTCTATTTTTTAATATTTTTTTAAGACACAAAACACATAACTTTAATTACAACTTTTCCCGTCTCAATATTAAATTACCAAAAAAAGAAGTCCTCCCATTAAAAATAAATAAATTATAAATGGCTTTTGGTAATGTAAAATTGGTTTAGTACACGTGTTTAAATATATATTGTTAATTTTTAAACAACATTACATATATTTATACATATTTTTTTTACCGACATATATTTCTAAAAGATACCAACAATATTAATACAACAATGTTACCGAACGGGGCATCTCTTGGTCAGCATATGTACACTGCAACCATAAATTCAAGAGAACAAAAAACATAGAATATTGAACTTAGGCTGCGTTTGGTTCAATGAAAATTGAATTCCGAGCGTAAAATGAATGCAGGGGAAAATGAATTCCCGTAAGGAAAATAAAATTCAGGTGTTTGGTCTTACAATGGAAAATAGTCTGAAAATTGATTTTCGGTGTTTGATAACATTCTAAAAATGCTATTTTCCTACTAATTTTTCATATTTTCTCAGTCATTTTCTCAATATCCAAACAAATTTTATTAAGAAAATTTCAATATATACCTTTAAAGAAACAAAAATCTGCTCAAAACAATTCATTAAACTAAAAAATTTGTTCAAACTGAGAGGGAGGAAGAGAGATCGATTGAAAATTGAGACTTAGAGAGAGGAAGGTCATGGGTCATGGGTCATGGGCGACGAGATCGAGACGGCGAGATCGGTCATGGGCGATGAGATTGAGATGACGAGATCGGTGGCGCTGATGAGCTTTGGGTCAAGAACGAGAACGACGGCGCCGATGAGCTTTGGGTCAAGAACAAGATCGGTCTTGGGTGGTGACGATCTAGATGGCAACGTCGGTGCTGGGGTGCGATCTCGGTGGGACGATCTCGGCGGCGCGAACTAGACAGCGCCGGTACTGGGGTGCGACCTCTCTTCTTTCTCTCTCTCTCTCTCTCTCTGAGTGCCTGTGAGCCCGGAAATGATTTGAAGGTAAAATAGAACCTGCATTCATTTTCCGAGTCAAAGGCCCCTTTTTACAGTCAAAGTAAATTGCTTTCCGGAAAATTCTATTTTTTATGCACAACCAAATACACGAAAATGAGTAAAAGTATTTCCTGAAATCATTTGAAGTCCAAACAAACGCAGCCTTAATTAAAAGCAGAGCTGGAAGCAAATATTTAAAAACAGTCAAATACTACTGGGGCCTTAGTACAGAAATCAGGTCAAGTCATATCGTATGGATTTTGACGTTACTTATCGCTTTATAGTCTGGTCGAGAGACCCCTAGCTCTTTGATTCACAAAAACAGCAAGGATAGACCCAGTTTGTTGCAGTTGAGCACCATCATCAAACCCAAAAAAAAGAGAGAGAAGAAGAAGAAGTGATCATTACTGCATTAAGAGACCACAATATTCCTGTTGATTAAAAAGATGAAAATCAAAATTTGTGAAATGTTAGTAGACAAAACTATCATTGATCTATATGACTCATAATCCACTCAATACTTGAGCTTCTTGGATGCTTTAATTTAGTGGCGATTATTATATTTATATGATTCAATAATCACATTCACAG
This sequence comes from Castanea mollissima, assembly GCA_014183005.1. Taxonomy (NCBI): domain Eukaryota; kingdom Viridiplantae; phylum Streptophyta; class Magnoliopsida; order Fagales; family Fagaceae; genus Castanea; species Castanea mollissima. The sequence goes on from JACAVU010000004.1 coordinate 59,404,664, forward strand.
GTGTATATGACATACCCAAAATCATATCGACATGCATAAACCACAAACACCTTTTATTATTATATAATCTAGGTTAGAGAAATTAGAGTAAAAGAACAATTATTTTATTTGGAGGCCTGCCCAGATCTCAACGTAAATTCATTGACATAATAATTGATAAAGAGGCTTTGGAAAATAATAATAATTAATGAATTAATAATTATTATGATGCAACTTGAAAAGAGCAGCGAATATCCAAGTTTTAATCTCCAAGAAGGGCACATGAACATGAGAGCAAGCTGTTCGTGAGGAAAGCAGGCATGAATTTTACGTTGTCATGGGGTCCGAATATTGAACCCTATCTGATCACCGAGGCTAACAACATAGCCATCAATCATAGTATTACTGTATTATAGGGACAAGTTGCTTGGTTTAAAATTTGATAAACAAAGTGACAATTGTATTTGGACCGTGATTCACAAGAGAGATTCTATTAAGCATTTAGATTATGATTAAAAATTTTGTACAAACAATTAAAGTAGCAACCCATCCACTATAGTCACTTCAAAAGACAAATTAAAGCTCGTTAATCAGACTAAAGTGCTGCTAATAATAGACTGACAACATACGTTAAAAACGTCAATTCCAGAAGACTAAGAAGGGGTCCGATAATGATAGTTTTTCTAGTACCATATCACTCACATTTCCTCAAAGCAGCGTGTAATGTACCACTCATATCATATGCATGCATGCACGTACCTTCAATTACCGGACCCCTTTCGAACTTTGTTTTTTTTTGTTTTGCCTTTCGCACTTTTTCTTTATATATAATTCATTGCGATTCCACCAATTAATTGAGGCCTAAGTGTTCCACAATTAAATTGCATTTCCAATATGTTACTGTCACCAAAAAGAAAGAGAGCAAGCATCTAATATTAGAGAGAAAGACTGGTAGCTAATGTTAATTCAACTTTCTATTCTAAAAGTTATATACGAATTATTAAGTTGGATGGCAAAGTCATGACAATCAAAACAACAACCTTTTTAATATTGTTGTCGTGACATCAGTTGTCAATAATTGAAACTTTTTTTTTTTCTTTTGATGAGTAGTTGTCAATAATTGAAACCCTTTTTTTTTTTTTTGATAAGTAGTTGTCACTGATTGAAACTTGAAATACTCATGAAAGTACTATTACAGTAATGATAGTTTACGAATTACGACTATAGGCGTGCACTAATAAGTTCAAATTGTAACCATATATTGTTACAAGCAAACATTGCTTGTGTGAGTGTGTCCAAAACTAGAAAATATGAATGGAAAAAAAAAATATATATGACAATACCTAAAAAGTCTTCAAGTAGATATTCATCTTACAACAAAATGGTCCAATATTCTTTAAATTTCTCTTTCATTTTCTTAGGCATGGAAAATATGTCTAATGAATACGGCACATAACCTCTTTTTTTTAAAGAAAAATTTTATTGCTAAAAAAATGATAATACCTTGAATTGAACGTGTTCACATTACAACCTTGGAAATACAAACACTCTCAAATCCTCTGCCTGTGTCTGTGTTGAACACAAATATGTGAGATATGATGCTTCTACACGTGTGCTCTCAACATATTAGGAGGGAAAAAAATACAACTTTTTTTTATTTATTATTTAAAATGTTTTCTTCTTTAAGTTTTAGATATGGTTTCAAAGATCTTGATAATTTTTATTTCTTTTGAAAACTTAAGCATAAAATTTATATAAGCATATATTAATTAATTCAATTATTCTATCTTTATTATGATGTGTCCTTATTTTTAAAAAATTGTCTTATTGTAGAGTCCTGTCTCATGTCATGTCCATATCTATACTTTTTAGGTTACAACTTACAACAAACAATCATTGAGCAGCAGCACACTCAAAAACTTACAACTATACCGACACTAAGGGTCCGTTTGAATACAGCTGAAAATTAAAAACTAAAAACATTATAGTAAAATAATTTTTAATTGTGTGAATAGTATCGTAAGATCTATTTTTAATGAAAAAAGTTACTGAAAAGTGAGGTTTGTGAACATTGCATGTGACCTAGTGTGCAGAAAAGTCAAAAATCATAGCTAAAAAAAAAAAGAAAGGAGTGGAACGCACTATTCATGGATAATGAATAGTGAAAGAGGCACTGTCCCCAAAAAAATAAAAATAAAAAAGAGAGAGAAAGAGAGGCTAAAACGCGTTTTTAGCAAAACATAAACGCAATAAACAGATACTAAGAGGACATTTGGATCCAGCTTTTTTTGGCTGTGTCCACGTTTTGTTTTTTTGTTTTGTTTTTTTTCTGCTGCGGGGACAAGCGCGCAGTGCGCGCACTGTTCATGTACTTTTTAGCAATTTTTTATTAAAAATGGGTCCCGCAGCACTATTCACATATTTAAAATTTATTTTGCTACAGTGTTTTCAGTTTTCAGTAATAAGTTCTATCCAAACGGACCCTAACCATCTAAAATAGTACAACAAATGAAAAGAGTACTGCTGCATTGCCCATTTTCCCTGTTCATGAAAATTGAGAAGCCTAATATATATATGTACGTAGGATATGGCACCTAACCTATGTAATATGGTTAGGTGTCGCATGCAAAGAAAAACAGATGAATTATTGTGTGTTGATGATTTCTGGCACATGGTTAATGAGGTGAGAGTGAGGCAGCTCCATCTTCTACCAAATGAGATGCAAATGCCAGCACCACGAAAAAGATCAACGGCTATTCTGTAATTTTGAATAGCATTATTCAGTTTTATTTCCTATTTTCTTAATTTCCCAGTTTTTCCGGTCTATATCACAAGCCCCCTTTTCCTTATAAATACAGTCGGTGGTTTAATTACCTCAGTTGAAGATGTTCTGAGCCAACCATATAAGCCAAAAATGGATTAAAGAGGAGGGGGGTGGAACCCAAAAAAGGAAAGAAAAAAAAAACATGATAAAATTATTTGTTGTTTCATATAGACACCAATGCTACTATATTAATAAGAACTGAAAAATATGTTTGGTAGGAGGGATGGAGAGTGAAAGAAAGAAAGGTAAGTAACTTAGGAAGGAGTGAAGGAAGAAGTCCACCTTTCATTCATGTTGATTAAAATAGAAGAAAAGATAATGATCGAGAAAATGAATTTGTTGTGTGTTTGGATAGCAGTATTTGGGTATGTGGATTGGATTTGGGCAATTAAAATCCTTCCATTGTTTGGATAGTTTTAAAAAATCAAAGATTTGAATTTGTCAAGATCCGCTAAAGATTATAAACCTTTAAAATCTGTGGTTTAAAAATAATATCTAAAATTAATGGATTTGAAATTAAGACATTTCAAATTTATTGACAAAATCAGCAGGTATATGGACATATAGTCAGGTTCCATGATCAATTTCTGGTCGGAAGAAAATCTTTTCCTCTGTAGACAGGGAAAACTGAAAAATAAGGGAAAATATCACATACCCAAAAAATAATTAATACAGAGAAAGAGACAAGGAGAAGCTGAAATTATTTTATAGTTCAATATCAGCCCCACCCACAACAAGAAGGAACTTGAAAGTGGATGTATGCAGGCAGCTAAGACGGGACTAAAGATATATTAGCAAAAAGGAGACGGGCCTAGAGATGTGAAGATGGAATTTGAAAGTATATTTTGAAAAGGAACAGTGAAAAATGAGCCTAATCTACACATGTATCATGGTTATCTTATTTTGCAGCTAGCTAATAATTTGTTCAGAACCTATAAGCTATACCAGTACTGCATGGTTCAACAAGGGATTAGAATATTAGCTAAGATTTTTTTAGGTAAATCCACTGTGTTATATCTAAAATCCTATCTATTTACCATGCCATATATCAAAATAGAGACACAAAAAAAAAAAAGATATTTAACATTTTTTTTTTATATTAATGATATGGTAAAATATATCGACTCTTTCCAAAATGGATGTATAGTATTAAAGTACTCCCAGTAATTTTAAAAAATCTAGAAATTTTTTATTTATTTTTAATTCGAAAATTTTGATCCCTGGTAAAGATACTCTTGTAGTTTTTTGTTTTATATATGGCATGTAGGTTTTATTCCTGGAGGAACTGATATGTTGGCCCATAACCATTTAGCATGGGCTGCTAGCTTCTCCTTAGGCTTGGAGGCTCACTCCATCTCCTCCATCCCTATGTGCATGGGTGTTTCCTGTTGAGAGAGATGGGCTAGTCCTTCTAGTCATTTTGGGTTTTTTTTCAATGCTTTTATAATCTCATTCATTCAGCCCAATCACCCAATAATAATAATAATAATAAAAGAAAGAAAGAAAGAAAGAAAGAAATTTGAATAAGAAAGAATTTATTTCCAAACTAATTTACAAACAAATTTCTTGAATCCACTACATGGCGATTGATAGAACTATGCACATATACTTGTTGTCACATGACATAATTAATGAGTCATGTGACTTATCTATATATATACTATAAAATCGAAGACGTTTGACTAGTAGTTGACTTCTTTAGATTATGACACATAAGCTTTGCAGTTTTCACAAATTTTCACATCACTAATATATTTATTTATTTAAGTTTAATTTTAAAAAAGAAAAAGAACCCAACAATTTAATATTATAATGTTTTATAATATCACAACTTCCCACCTCTCTCTCTCCTTGCTTATGCACAAATCTCTCTCTCTCTCTCTCTATTGGGTTTTTCTGTCTCTCATGGCTACAAACCCATTTGCAATTTGTGTTGCCATTGTAAACCCCACCCTCATATCTCTAACTCTCACCATAATCAACCAAAGCCTCAATTTTGAACACATCCATTTGCAATTTTCTCAAACGATCATCACTGACCCTCCACCCAATTGCAAATCAATGTCTACACTGCTATTTGTTGTAATTTTTGTTAGGTAACCCAAAATTGTGATTTTGACAGATTTCATGGAGTTTGTAAACCTAAAATCAAACCCAAAATAATGAAAACTATGTTTATGCAAGAGAGTGAGAGATACATAAGATCAAAGAATGACATTCTCTGATGTCTAATTACACATCGGTGGTCACATATTTGTACAAAGAAGAGAGGGGTAAAGAATTCGACGTCTTTGGCTTTTCTTTCATCTTGAATTAGCTACATAAAGTGAAAGATTTTAACAAAAAAGAGGAGTAGATGCAAATCTAAAAGTTTGAGAGAAAAGCTTGAGGAGAAAAAAAAATTATTTAAAACTCGAAAGAAGTAAGAAGGAACCCACTCATCGGCGAAAATAACAAGATGAGGAAGTGGGGGTAGAGTGGGTAATTTAATGGGTTTTGTTAGTAGACCCCTGAAACATAGTAATAGTCAAGTTGTTACTTATGTAAATTACGTAAATCTAGGTTAAACATTCATCAAACAAATTTGCTAGGATAAAAAGATTATAAAAAGAAAACTTTTTAGTTCTAAGAGATGTATATTAGGTCAAAATTTATCATTATTAGTGAATTTCACCTTATTAATGATTTTGCTCACTAAAAGTTTTGGAGCAAAATGTGTTGAAAATTACGTGTATATATATTAATGTAAAACTTTGTTATTTATGGATAAATTCATAATTTTAGTGATTAATTAGCGTACAAAATAATTAAAAAATTTTAAAGCAGAATATTATAATCAACAACCCAATCTTACAATCTAGTCCAATTAGATCTTCCAACAATATTGCATAAGATCCCAATTTTAACAACATTATTTGAGTTTGACCAAGCATGTAGAGGAGGCATTGTAGAGATCAACAATACCCATCAATTTATACATATTTCATATTTGGAACCTTGAAAAATTAAATGGGATATATATATATATATATATATATATATTTCACTCAATTTGAAGGAGAGTGGATATATCAAATACAATAAGCTTCATATATAATGCTCCATTAAAGTCCCATGTCATCTCAATGTGTATGTGTTTGTTTTTTACACTATAAAGAATATCTAAATCAGAACATTATTCTCATGAGAAATCAAATTTTCCTCCATCAATTAAACATTCTAATGTTGATTTTTTTTAATGGATCATTTTGAAATTTTTTCTTTAATTTTGTCAAAGTTTAATTGTATTGTGCTTATCATATAAATAGAATTATTAAATATTTAATGACATTTACTATTTCTTAGTGTATATATTATATATTTATACAAAGTTTTCATGTGCATCGCATAAGTTAGCAACTGATTTAAATAATACACGTAGATAGTTTCATGAGCATAAGCCAGCACATAATTAATAGGAGAAGACTCCTCTAAATCATTTGTTGAAAAAACTGTCCAATATATAATACACTGCATGTGGTGGGTTTGAGACAAGAATCAGCTTCTCAAAGAAAAATAATTTAGGGTTTGTTTGCCTACCAATCACTTTATTAATTTATTTTGAAAATCAAAAGTATTCAAAACTTTCTAAGCACTTGACTATATATTTTCTCTTTAGTATAAGTATTATGTAATTTCCCGTCTTACACATACTAAATTATCATGGTGAAAAATCTCTTAAGGCTAGTTTCAAAATAATGATTAGAGGTTTCAAATCCAATACCTCATGCATATCATGAGGTTTAGAAACCACAAATTAAGCCAAATCCTTTGAGGTTTACCAATCACTTTATAATATCTTTAAAAAGCAAGAAATTTATGCAACTATATATATATTCCCTTAAAGGTATTCAAACACAATTTTATTACTATCAACAAATGAAAAATCGACAAATTATAGAATAGAACAAACATTTTAATTTTTATTCACTTAGACATGAAAAGAAATATCGAAGTGCAACCAGCTACTTAGCGAAAATAGAAATGCAACCAACTGTCAACATACAAGTTGACAATAAACGATAAATGATGATATGAAACTTGAAGATCTAGAATTTCAATTCAGTACCATGAAACTTCTCTTGGGTGATACGGTCTAATTTTTCAATCATCTCATCTGTCAAATGGTTCACCCAGTCTCCAACCTCACCTTGCCGAAAAAATTTGTTATTCTCCTCCCCAGATGACAATTTTCCACTTTTATTCACCTCCAAGCTGCTCAAATTGCCAAAACTACACAACCTTAGGATCTCATCCCCGACACCTTTTGCCTCTTCTTCTGAGGAAAAAGGACAGCCCAAGAACTCAGCTAGTTTCCTCAAATGGGCATTGGGCTGCTCTTTCATTTCCTCAAACTTCAAAAAAAGTACCCTTTGAGGGTTTTCTAAACTTTCCTTCCAATAGCCCAAAACATGGTCCCAATAAGGCCCATACAAACTCACTCCCCTACAGAACTTATCAAAAGCCTCTTGAAGTGAATTGGGGCCTTTGCTTGCTGGTGATCTCAAGCCGTTTGTGAAGTGCCAAAGTGACACAAAAGTGTCCTTAGGGTTCCTACTCAAGTACACAATCTTGCAAGCCGAGTCCTTTGTTGACATTGGTAGTGACACATAAGGTAAATGAGTTGAAAAGAGCCTTGGAGAGGCAAATGAAGTGAGGTCTGGGACTTGGTTTTCAGTGTAGAGATTGATGTCCAAGAAGGGTACAAGAACATGAGGATTATTTGTGAGAAGAGGGTGGTGTTTTTGAGGATTGGGATAGTGCACACGGTTCACCAAGGCGAACAAGAGAGCTTTCAACCAAGTGGTGCCGGCTTTGGGAGAGGTAACAAGGATGATATCAGTGTCATGAGCTTGGAAGTGTTTTTGGAATGATAGAACACCTTGCATGTACCTTGTTATGATCCAACAACCTTGGTACTGATGGAGGTTATTTGTAACCCAGCCTTTCTCTGTGGGTAAGGAGGATATGAAGTTTCTGCATTCTTGGGTCACTTCATCTTCTTTCAAGTATTTGGGAAGAGGAGGAGGGATAGATGGTTGTTGTGTACGCATGGTAGTGATCAGAGAACTGATATGAGAATTAAGGGTGGGAGTTTTGTGGTGGATATATATATTGTATACTCTACTATGTGTGTGTGTGTCTATATATATATATATATATATATAAAAGCAGTAAAGCAAACCACCGACACCAACCCTCTCACTCCCCCAAAGGAAAATCTAGTTGGAAAGGTTCCTCCCCAAAATGTTGATAAATTAATCATTTATAAATTTACAATAAGGATAACAGCAACAACATTTTAACATTTTTTAAGTCATAAAATCTAAACCTTGACATGTCTAGACTTCAGAGATAATCTTTTTTATAAAAGTATAAAAATCATAAAATGTTAAAACTCTAAACCTTAGATATAACGTTATCTTAAGAAAATAAAGTGCAAAATCTGGAAAACTTGTCATTTTTTTAGTTACCACATTTTAACTACTTGTTTTAGTTATAATCTAGTCTTGATGACTATCTAGCTAATGAGGATATTCTTGGAAAACACACCCCCCCCCCCCCCAAAAAGACAAAAGATTCGTATTGTATCTTAAGTTATAAATTACCATCGCTTCCTCTTGGTGCGATGGTCACTCTACAAATATAAATGTTTGTGGAGTATGGAGCAAGAGCCGGAGTTCAAGTCTCCAGGAGAAAGTTTCACACACATTACACTTAGATTAGGTTATAATAGAAATTCTATATTGTATAAAAAAAATTATAAATAAATGGTTTTTTTTTATTTAAGAAAAGACTGTTTAAATGAAATAAAGAGAGAAAATAAAGAGGTGAAATTTAGGGTGAAGACTTTTAGAGAGAGTTTATGCTGTACACAAAAGAAAGAAGACTTTTAGATAAAGAGAGAAAATTTATCTAAAAGTCTTCTTAAAATTTCACCCAAAACATAAAATAATTTCTTTAGATAGAAGACCAACCAAAAAGAAGCCAAGAATTCCTTTTGAGTTAGGCATATATTATTAGGTGCTTTTAAAGCTTTGATCTAAGATTCTCTAAAAATTTTAAAAAAGAATTTAGTTAAATCCTATTCATCTATATTTTAAAATGAGTGAATTAAATATTTCATATTATCAACATTTTTTTATAAGTAGATAATGAGAGAAAGAAAAAAGAAATTCGAATCACAAACATTAAATATAACCAAAAAAAAGAAGAAGAAGGAAATTACCATTGGGTTAACACAAAATATACCATTACCACGTTATTGATATTTAAAGAAAAGTTTTTGATACTTTACAGAATACGAATTTACAAAACAAATGATTATCTGTTCATTTGAATATCAGATATTAAAGTATTTCGCCAGAGATCGAATCCCATTCAACTGAGTATGCATATCTTCTATAAAAGGTTGACAATTTTTCTTTGGCTAAATGATTTTTTACATAGGTTGAACCTGTGACGAATGAATGAATTTTATTGACCATGGATAATATTTAAGTATTTATTATTTTTGATATTATACTAATGTAATTCAATTAAATTCAACTATGTGATTTTAGAATTGTAACTATACGCAAGAAAACATTCATAAAAAATTCTATACACAAAAAAGTATATTACAATAAGTGATACGTTTGAGTTGCATTTGCTAATAAACCACATGATTAAATTTAATTGAGGAAACTAAGGTATAATACTTATACAGCTATATTTAAAATTTTCCTCATGAACTATCTATAAAAAATAGATATATATATATATATATATATATATAAACCTTTTTTTTTATAATTCAATAGTTAGGGAATTAAACCTTGGAAGTGGAAGCACATATTTAAAAACAGTCACACAAATGGGGCCGTAGTACAATAATCAGGTCAAGTCATATGGATTTTGACATTATTTATCACGTATGCTCTGGTCGAGAGACCCCTATCTCCTTGATTCTCAAAAACAGTAAGGATAGACCCAGATTGTTGTGGTTGAGTACCATCATCAAACCAAAAAAACCAAAAAAAGATAGAGAAGAAGATAGAAGTGACCAATATTCCTGTTCTTATCATGAATTCCTCCTATTCAGACATCGATCTTAATTAGTCAACTTTGATCATTATTATTCGTTTTGAAAACCAAGTACATATTAATTTATTCATTGCAATATAATATATATAACCAAAAAGAAGAAAATCATCAAAATTTGTGAAATGTTAGTGGACGAAGTTTTGTGAAATTGACATGCATGGATTTCCACAATTAAATTTTCCTTTGAGCAATATATATATACACCCTGGGCCCAAAAAAAAAAAATAGTAGCTAAAATTTTCAAAAAAAAAAAAAAAAAGACTTGGCCCCCTTATCAAAATGACTTGGGCCCCCCTATCCCAGCCAGCCAGCCAGCCCAGTCAAGACTCAAGAACCCATGTAAATCTTAAAAAAAAAAAAAAAAAAAAAAAAAAAAAAAAAAAAAAAAAAACCAAATGGAACAAGCTTAAGCGAAAAATGAAGGAAAAAAGAAAAGAAAAGAGAGAGGCGAGACAGAGACAGTGAAAGGTGAGACTTAAAGAGTACTCATGCCGCCACCACGCAAAAGAGACCCATCTCACTACCCACATTGCCACTCACCCTATGCTATCAACTGTTGACGTCACATACCCAAACGGAAAACGGCCACACCAACGTTGCCACCGGCGCCATGCGAGACCCATCTTGCTGCCGGTTGCTCGATCTGCCTAGCCCAGCTTCATTGCTCCAGCCTTCACAATTCACTAGTATTTAATCTATCATTTCCTTTAAAACCTAATATAATATTTGTGAATCTTAGAATCTAACAATCTGTGCTTGTGGACTTTTGGTGTTTGTGTTTTTACTGATGAGTGATGAACTAAGTTGGTGGTTATGAATTGAATCTGTGCCTATGGTGTTTTTTTTTTTTGTGGTTTTTTGGCTTTGTGACTCTCTGTTACTCTGTGTTTGTGACTCTCTCTCTTATATTATATTATATATATATATAGAGAGAGAGAGAGAGAGAGAGAGAGAGAGTAGAGTTTGTAGAGATTAGATAATATATTAGTGTAGTGTTTGACCGTTTGTTCTTTGTTGATAGTTGGGCAATAATAGGAACACATGACAGGAAAAAAAATGGTAAAGTTAGGAAAAAAAATTTGTTGCTAATGCAGAATAAATTCATAGTGTCGGTAGTAGGATTGGAGGAGTGTTGGAAATATGGAGACAAGACAAAGACAAAGAGATAAATAAAGGCAAAGACCAAAGACAAAAGATAAAAACAAATTAAATAATATAGAAAATTGTTACACAAATTTAAGAAAATAAAAGTAATTCACTTGCGCCTATTTTTAACTCATAATGCTAAATTAGATAAATTTATAAATTGAAAAGAAGTAAGAAATACTATATTTATAATTAAATGCCTAATGCATGTTACCTAGATTCTAGTATGTCTTTAGTTAGTAATAACAACTGTTCGCGAGATAATATATATGATTCTTATTTTATTTGTAGATCATGAAAAACTTAACTACAATATTTGATTTTTTTTTTTAAGAATTATTTAAATTCTTAAGAAACAATAGTATTTTGTATCTTTTATTTTTGTTAGTAAATGATTGTATCTTAATATATTAAGATACAATAATTTTTAAATATTTGTCTTGATTGATAATTTATTAATACTATATAAATTTATATTTGAAATTTTTTTTTTCCGCTTATCTCTACTTCTCAGCTTGAAATTTTGAGTCGGTCTCCATGTGTGTATATATATATATATATATATTTTGCTGAAGAGAAATATTAGACATTAATTAGTGCACGGAAATAGAAAGGACATTAAACTACGTGAAAGGTCCACTCCCTGATATGTGCACCAGATATATAAATGATGGTATTGGAAATATCTCCAACACCCTAGCTAGCTTTGTATGGTACGTTGTATACACGGGACCTGAGTGCATGCATGCACTCGTTCGTACGTATTCAGTATGTAATAAGAGCCAGATTTAGATGTTTTATAGATTTTCCTTTTTAAAATTTGAAAATACTAACGAATTCCTTAAAGGTGTTGATTAATAATCTATTTAAAGAAAATTTTTATAGAAAAATAAAATAAAATAATTAATATTTTGACAGTTTTTTTTATTTTCCATAAAAGTGGTATTAAAACTTTCTTAAAATTGATTGTTAACCAATGCCCTAAAAGCATTCGTTAGCATGACCTTTAAAATTTTGGTATGTAAATTTTTTCTTATATGATAAAAGTGTATTTTTTAGTTAAATAATTACATGACTGAATCTTAAGAAAAAAACTTAAAAAACAGCACTTAAAATTCTATATCTAAATTTTGTCCATATAATAACATAAGTCTTGCTTTGCAAGTAGAATTTGATACGTTATTGAAGTCCCTAGGATAACGTGCTTTGTGACTATATATATATATATATATATTATATATATATATATATGACTCAAAATCCACTCATCAATACTTGAGCTTCTGAGATGCTTAATTAGTACTGGTGATTATTATATTTATATGATTCAATCACACTCAGGTATTATATATATGACATACCCAAAATCATATTGACATGGATAAACCAAAAACACCTTTTATTAGCATTATATATAGAGTAAAAAGAGTAAAAGAACAAGTATTTTATTTGGAGGCCAAGAAGATTCAATGTAAGTAAATTCATTGACATATATATAGTTTTTTCAATATATATATATATATATATAGAGAGAGAGAGAGAGAGAGAGAGAATACAGATTAATCTCCAAGAAGAAGAAGAGGCAGGGCACATGAACATGAGAGCAAGCTGTTCGATCCTGAGAAATTAAAGGCCGGCGATAATTTTACGTTTTCATGGGGGGGTCCGAATATTAATTGCACACTGTCTCATCTCATCACAAAGGCTAACAACATACTAGTCATCAACCAAATTAATGTCCAACAGGGCCAGCCTAAGGTATTTTGAGGTGAAACTTTTAAATGGGCTTTTTTTTTGTTGTTTAAATATCTACTTTATAATATTAACTTTATATAAAATATTTTCATTTAAATTTCATTTTTTGTACTTGTTGAGATGCAAAATTATTAATTAAGTTTTTTTTATTCAACTTCTTTTAAAATATTCTTTTTAATCAATAATAAGTGCAATTATTTCATTGTTATCTTCTAACTCTGTTTTATAAATTTATTGTTCATTTGTAAACTTTACAACTGAATTTTTAGTTATATTTTTTTATTGGTAGTGACAAATTAATCTAGAGATCTGTTTTGAGATTTGGTTTTAAAAAATTTTATATCCAAATTCACCGATATATTTAATAAAATCAAATAGAATAAATACTTTAAAAAAAATAAAGATTAAATAACCCGTAATTGGACCAAGAAACAACGAATTAAGTAGCTAGTGTTAGACTTTTCTTTATATTTTAAAATAAGAATTTATGAATTAAAAAAAAAAGAAGAAGATAAAACTCTAAATCTAGAAGAGTCTGGTCATTGTAAGTCTGTAGCTAGTGTTAGACTTTTCAGGAGGATATTGTTTTGGATTGAGGATTCTCCTCCCCTGCTTTAGAAGCTTTGTATTTTGATCTTGCGCATATTCATTAATGAAGTTTGGTTTCTGCTTCAAAAAAAGAAAAAAGAAAAAAGAAATATATATATATATATATATATATATAATATATATATATATATATATATATATATATGCTGTAATATAAAAGATAAGTTTACCATTGAATCTTGATAATTTAAATACCAAAAAGAAAAATTTATGAATAAAAGTTAACACTTTTTACTAAAATAATATCCAAAAAATATATATCCAGTTATATTGATAATGGGAGAAAGTAAAATAAGAAAGCTACGTCACAAAAAGGTATAAAAATTTTTGGAAAAGGAGAGGCTTTGTTTTACCTCTTCAAGGGATTGTTGATTGCTGAGGGGGCTGCTTGTAACTGACTACCATTTTAGGTAGAGACGGAAGATCTAGCAGCAATTTTTGATTATCTGGGAGAATATTTTAGCCTCTTCAGGTAATCAATTTTAGTATAGGAGTTTTGGAGAGATAAAAGGGGTTTGGTCTATGTTTTTACTTTTTAGTGTGTCTAGGAGACTCAAATTAATCTAAAATTTTGAAGAATTCTAACCGTTTGAAAGAGAGAGTCAAACAAAATACACGCATATTGAGATTGAAATTTTCATGTATTAGCCAAATTTTGGGGCTTAATTAATACTCTCCAAGATAATTAGGAGTGTTTGGTAGAGTAGTTTGATATGAGATTTTTGTAGTTTTTTAAAATACGTGTGGGTAAAAAAGTGTATAAAAATATGTATAATGTTGTTTAAAATGTAAAAATATAAGTTTGAATTTTAAAACCAAACAGCCCTTGATAATCCAAAATTTTCTTTTACCGGTCTTTGTTTTTTAAATTTAGTATTGGATATATATTGACTAGTATTTGAGATTATATTTTTAAATTCGTTGACCTGGGGCTTGATTTTGGGGGCCTTCTAACACGTGGGGGCCTTAGCTAAGGCAATGGCATCAGTTGCTTCTACTCATCTATTGTTTAGCCACCCCTGATGTCCAATATAATATCCTGAAATATCTAACTCGTATTTATGTCATATATATATTATTAATTCAATAACCCCATTTTACAAACCATGTAGTTGTAGTATTGTAGACACATTATTTCCAATTCCATGCGAAATAGAAAATAGTTTTCCCTATATATTCATTAAAACTCCAGCGCTAAAGTAGAGTAGTAAAACCTAATGAACAATGGAATGGGTGTGGCAATAGCCCAGAACTTAATGCCATTATTGAAGAAGGGGCTTTGTTTGTGCTGTGGGGGCATAGACAATTGTTGCTTGGTTTATAATGTGGTAAACAAAGTGACAACTGTATTTGGACTCTCTGATTCACAAAGAGATTTTATATCTTTTTGATTTATGACCTCTTCAATATGCACATGTCCAACTATATTACAACGTCGTACATTGTTGCAGTCTTGCAGACAAACATTGCTTGTCCAAAACTAGTAGATATGAATGAAAAAAAAAATTTATATGACATAAATATTCTCCTCCATCCAAAGCTTTTTATCATTTATTCTTAAACAAAACCTGAAACTATTGAAGTAGATATTCATCTTCAGAGCAAAAAGGTCCCATATGCTTTAGATCTTCAGAACAAAAATGGTCCCATTTGCTTTAAATTTCTCTCTTATTTTCTTCTGCATGGAACATATCTAATGAATACGGCACCTAACGTTTTTTCCTTTTTTTCTTTTATAGCTAAAAAATGATAATACCTTGAATTGAACAAGGGCATGCCCTGGCCTTGTTCGATTCAAGGTATTATCTTTACAACTTTGGAAATGCAGAGACTCCCAAATCCTCTGCATAAACACAAATATGTGAGATATTTCTGCATGAGTGCTCTCAGAGTCTCAGTATATTAGGAGGAAAAAAAATTAACTTTTTAATTTAAAATGTTTATTTTTGAAGTTTTAGATATGGTTTTAAAGATTTTGATAATTGTTAGTTATTTTGAAAACTTAAAATAAACGTAAAATATACCTATGTACATATTAATTAATTTAATTGTTGTATCTCCATCATGATGTGCTCTTATTTTTCAAAAATTACATTCAAGGACGGACTTAAGATTTTAAGCTAGTGAGGGTAAGAGTATAAAGAAAAAAAAATTCAAATAGACATTCATATAGTATTAAAAAAGTATAAATATATAAAATCGTTGTTTCTAAATACATTAAGATACAATTATCTACCAACAAAGGCAAAAACAAAGACAAAATAAAGTTTTTTTTTTTTTTATAATAGGATGACTAGGATTTTTTTTTTTTTTTTTTTGAAGTTAGAGCATTCATAATTGTGGTGCTAAAAATTTTAGCTTTTAGAGCATCCCTATCAGCATGTGCATAAATGTGCAAAACGAAAAAAGTAACTATTTTTACACATTTTGAGCAAAAAAAAAAAACACCTACATCAGTGGGTATAAACTTGTGTATAAATACACAATTGCTATATATGCACAATTACTGTAACTCGTGCATTTAGTTTTTTTTTTTTTTCTCTCTCTCTCCACCTCTCTTTTTCTCTCTAGTCTGACTCTCCACCTCATCCAAGTTCCCTCTCTTTCCCAATGATCATAGCAACTCAGCAAAGAAGAAGAATACAATTTTCCAACCACCAACTTAGCACAACCCAACTATCACCACCGCAATCCAAACTTGCCAAAAAACCCATTCCAAATCCAAACCAAAATAAAAAATAAAAAACTAAATCCAACAGAAAACCTATAAGAAAAATCCAACAGAAACCCACATGAAAAATCCAACGGAAATCAGTTAGATCTGCCGCCGGATCTACCTTGCTGCTGTCGTCGCTGCATCTACCTTGCTACTGTCACCGCCGCATCTGCCTTGCTGCCATCACCAGATCCAACCCAAATGGACTTAGATTGACATGGGTTTGTGTTGAAGTGAAGATTTTTGGTTTGTTTATAGAGTTTTCTGATTTGTTAATGGAGTTTTCATGTGAGGAAATGGGAAAGAAGAAAACTTGACGGGTGAAGAAAGTGGGTTTGACTAGTAAGTTTGTTGAAATAATAATAAAAAGAATATAAAATAATTATTTAAAGAAAATAGTGTGTATACTAGATAAACTGATATGGGTGTTTTGGATAAGTGGATGTGTAAAATAGAAAAATTAGGTTTTGGATGTGTAAATTTACAAAAATTTTGCATCCCCTGATGTGGATGCTCTTAGTACCTCAAAAAATTACTTTATCTATTTTACCACTTCACTTTATAATACACTTAATATCAAATGTTCTATTTTTTCATCACTTCATTTAAAATATTATAAACAACTCATTAAAATAATAAAGAAGAGAGAATTTTAGTTTTTTTTATTGAAGAAATAGATATAATCTAAATAAAATATTTTATTTAATTTTTAACAACTTGCTATAGTCAACTGATATTTATACCAGTTTATTGTAGTTGCATAAAATTTAGTTTTAATTTCTCCAAAAATATTGATTTTTTTGTTCTTTGATGGTAAAATAGTTTTTTTTTTAAAAAATACAATCACCATTGTAAATATTTTAATTGTTTTAGTTAAGTTTTTGGTTTGAATACTTGCTATTTGGGTTAGGTTAGCTAGATTGATTGGAGGAGAAAGAGGCCCAACTACAAAAATGAAATATAAAATAACTTCAAAAATTTTTGGACCCCGGGGATCCTAAGCCCCCACTTGGGTCCATCCTTGATTACATTGTGGTGTTTTGTTTCATATCATATCTATATCCTAAATATGTACATATTAATGTTGCAGTATCTTCATCGTGGTATGTTTTTATTTTTCAAAAATTGCATTGTAATGTCCCATTTCATTTCATGTCCATGTCCATACTTCTTAGGTTACAAAAAACAATCTTCGAGCAGCACACTCCAAAACTTACCAACTACAGACCTACTACTCTTAACAATCTGAAACAGCACAACAAAAGAGTGATGCATTACCCATGTTCCCTGTTCATGAAAATTGAGAAGCCTAATACATGTAGGATATAGCTCTTAACCTATGTAATAAGGTTAAGTGTCGCATCCAAAGAAAACAGATGAATTATACTTGGTTGAGGATTTAGTCTAATAGCCTTGTGTATGGTACGGTGTACCGTTGCAGGTTTCAGCTGGGACATGGTTAATGAGGAGAGTGAGACACGGATCCACCTTCTGCCAAATGAGATGCAAATGCCAGCACCACAAAAAAGATCAACGGCTATTTGAAATTTTGAATAGCATTATTCAATTTTATTTCCTATTTTCTTAAAATCCCAGCTGTTCCATTCTATATCACAAGGCCTTTTTTCGTACCTGCAAACACAGTCGGTGGTTTGGGCCATCATATAAGCCAATAATTGATTAATGGGGAGGGGGATGGAACCTAAAAAATATCAAACATTTGGTGAAATTATTTGTTATTTCATATAGATACCAAAGTTACTATAATAACAATTTGAAATTATGTTTGGTAGGAGAGGAAAAGGAAGAAAGGTAAGGGTCTGTTTGGTTGGAAGGATGGAAAAGTGAGGATGAAAAAGTGGGAAGATAGAAAAGTTTTTAGTTTTCCTCAATTGTGTTTGGTTGAGATGGTGAAAAAGTAGAGGGATAGAAAACTTTTTGGTTTGGTTGAAAATAAAGTTTGTATAAATTTATCATTATATCCCTCTTAAACAAAAGATAAAGTAATACATTATACTTTGAAAAAAAAATTGTGTATAGATAAAAGTGGACATTTCAAAAAAATAGCATAAGAAATCATCAAAAAGTGTTTTTTTACAAAATAATAAAAATAAAAATTAAGAGAAAAAAAGGAAGAAAAGAAAAACCTACCACCTGACCAAACAAAAGGAAAAAAAATGGTTACAGTGGAAAGCCAAAAAAAAAAAGTAGGAGCAGTTTTGTCAAAAAAAAAAAACCTCACTTTTTATTCTAATTTTATCTCTAATTTGGAGAGATTGTATTTTGAAGAAAGAGGAGAGAACTTGTGACTCCACCACTTTTGTCTCCCCCTCTCAACAAAACAGTGAAAAATGTCATTTTTCATCTTATTTTTTTCTCTCTATTTTCCATCCTCCTTATTTTCACCCCATCCAAACATAATTTCAAATTGATTAAAATAGAAGAAAAGATAATTGATCAAAAAAATGATTTGTTGTATGTGGTTTGGATTTGAGGGATTAAAATCATTTTACCTTGTTTAGATAATTTTAAAAGATCAAATATTTAGGTTTGACGAAATCTACCAAAGATTTTAAACCATTAAAATCCATGGTTTTGAAATAATATTTAAAATTAATGAATTTGAAATTACAGCATTTCAAATTTATTGATTTCTTATCAAGAAAAAAAAAAACTATTGATTTAAAATCCAAATCCAAATGCATGCAAATTCAAGTTTCCAAACACAACCTTGTTATTTTACCTTTAGACCTTAAGTAATAGTTTAAATGATGAAAATAAAATTAGAATTTTACACAACCATGCTAAGTTTAAGTTATACACGACTCTTGTAAGTCATGAATCCACAACATTATCCTTAATCCCCTTATTACAGGAGTAAAAACTAAAAAGTACCGTTAGAACTAAAGGTTCATTGGATTCCCATTAGACAACAATTTGTCAAATCCAACCCCTTCCCTTTTCCTCCTCTCCCATTCCCTCCAAACAAATGGTGTAACAACACAAGGCACATTAGTACTGCAAATGAAAGGGTAATGGCAAATTAAATTTCTCCAAATCTGCCATTTATTCATGAGAGAAAAGTAAGACAATTATCTTCACTAAGCAAAGCCAAGGAACTCCATTAATTCAAGCAATAAAGCAAAGCCTTTTTCCTCCTCTTGCATTGTAACTAGAAAAGGGAGAATTGATGAAATCAGCGGGCATATGGACATGAAGTCAGGTTCCATGATCAATTTCTGGTTGGAAGAAAATCTTTTCCTCTTTAGACAGGGAAAACTACAATAAAAAGGAAAAATTAAGTGAGAATATCATTCACCCAACAAAATAATACAGAGAAAGAGACAAGGAGAAGCTGAAATTACTTCATAGTTCAATATCAGGCACCCCCAATAAGAAGGAACTTGGATCACTGGATCCAAGCAGTGGAATGTACTCTGATCCTCTCACATGAACACTAAAGCATGCTACAAAAACAACACAAGTTAAACATGAAAACCAGTAAAGTGGAATTTTGTATGATTCAGACAAAATCTTATACAATTAATCAAGTGCGAGCAAGATTAAAGCTAATATTATAATTTTTTTAATAACCAGAAAAGATCTCACAGTTGAGTTGTTCACCGTTTAGAACATTTCCATTTTAAAAAAGTCAAGTTTACAAATAATAGTAAAAAGTAGAGAAGGGCTCAAAAGTCAAAACAAAGCCACACAACCAACATTGTTGGTTTCTTGCCAATGTCAAAGTCACAGGTCCAATCCCATAGAAGTCTGATTTTTTTTTTTTTTTTTTTTGGGGGGACAAAATCATGGTAAGTTATCATACATGCTACATTACCATCACACCATATTTCACTGTAAGAAACTTTAAAGAATGCAATGTGTAGATGGCATCCATGGGCATAAACTTAGGAAACCTCTCCCAACCATTGGGAGCTACTAACACAATCAAAGCTCCTTTTTTGTTCAAAGCTTATTCATAGGCAGTGCACCTCACCCAAACCCCACAGAAGCAGCAGCCTTGTGCATTGTGATTGCCTCCCCCTCCCCCTCCCCCTTCTCTTTCTGTTTCTTAATCAGCCTAACAAGTGCTGATGCATCCACACACAGAAGCACACTGCCCAGGACCAATGATGCATATATATATATATATATATATATATGGTGATCATGTTTAAAAACAGAATTCATAAGTATACTCCCAATTGATAACTTTTTTTGATAACTTCCAATCTGTCAAGAACCCTGTTCTAAATCCAAATCAACATATCATCTTTATGAAGATTCATGCCTTAAAACTTTAACTATTTGTTCTTATTTACAAAGTCATGTCCATTATTAATACTCTAGAGGGTGAATATGAACATTATATGAAATATAATTGATCATGCTTACAACCTTAGGCAAGAAATTTGTTAAAAATTTACCATTCTCTATTTTCATCACACTTTGGAGCATTGTATCCATCTTTGTCTTCATATCATAACTATCATCCATGTGTGGCACAAGAAGAGTCAGCTCCCTGTAGATATCACGTACAAACCTGCAAATCTTCTCAGCATATTCAAGTTCACCTTCTGATATTTGGCCAATTGCCAACCGCATCAGCTCTCCAGTCAAGTCCGCAAGCTGTACAAGAGCAATGAGCATTTCGTTCTCAAAAAAGGAAAAAAGAAAAAGTGGGCAATCTTTTTACTGTTAGCTCTCTTTTTTTCAATTTTATTTCTAATTATTTAGAAGTCAAATAGATCAATTTGACAACTTTAATTATCACAAGGAATTAACTACATCTTCAAAGAATGCATCATCGTAAATCTTTACATATGCCTCATTGCACCATTGATGTCCCGTTCAGACATAAAACCATCATCAGTTTCTCATTTCCAGAAAACCAAATAGTTAAAAGAGCATAAAACTGAGGCCATTACCCCCAAGAGATAGTCGAGGACATTAATTTGCAAAGGCTCAAGAGATGGATCACTAAGAGATAACAAAGTTGCATTTATCTCATCAAGAGTCAAAAGATTCCCACTTTTGCAAAAGCTACAGAATGTTGCAGCTTCAATGTACTCTTGTACCTGCAACCAGCCATGCATAAATGATTCAACTTAATTATATATTTCAGGCCTTCATAGGTTAGGACACAAAGAGGCTACCCCAGGTGAGTATGCTCGTCTTAGCTTCCAGAAATCAGTCCCATGCAGTTCTTTCACTAGTTGAGAAACATACTGATCTGTCACAGCTTTCAAGTCCTTTTCTGCCTTCCCCAAAACTTCTTCTCTGTTGTGTTTACTGATTCTGTTTAATATGAAATTATAACACCAACATGTTTGTGAATGCTAACAAGATAAGTGAAGACCTAATGTAGGGATAAATTGCCACATCACTTAGATCAGGTAAATTACCTACTAAAAGTTGTAAGGAACAAACTGTAAGAACAAACCAAACCCAGAAAGATAAGAAGTGAAACAACCATTTGTTGTAATTAGGAAAAGACATATATGCAAGTAATCAGAAGGCAGGCATATTGAAAACAAATTAAAGCATGCAACACTAAAGAGGCACGATGTCTCACTTGGAATTTGAACCCCCTCCCCCCACCCAAAAAAAAAAACCACAGAAAAAAGAAAGAAAGAAAAAATGAACTCATTACCTGTGCACCTGAAATATGACCTTTTTGCTGTTGCTGGTGATGTCACGACTTGCTTTCACCACTCTTTCACGTTTCTCATTCTACAAAGACAATATGATTTTAGTTAATAGTTAATATAATGAGCAGTGCCAATAAATTGTAGCAAACCTGAAATGGCAGTAATTTTTATTATCCAAGAATCTAGAAGATGTGTTTATGTTGCAGAATGTATCCACATCTTGTAGAGTGATCCAGCTTCTCACAATTTTTTATTTTTTAATGTCACTAAAAAGTGCTAGAAGAGGCACAAGCCTAGTACACCCGATGCATATATACAACTTCATGCAATACCCACATCCATTCAAATAGTTATTAACATTAAGCACAGTGCCTAACCAAGCAGCTAAAAGTTAGGATAAGTGCTTGACAACAATGATCTACCATACAACATTTACCCTCCAACTCCCACATTGTTCACTTCCGCGAGCTGTTTACACACATAAATTGACAACCCACACATTTGGCACACAATGTGGCGGACCATCAAGGATAAGACTGCATAAATTGGATTAACAAATAAAGATTTCAAGTAATCTTGACAGAAAAGTAAAGTAGATGATGCATGACCGAAAGTATTACAAATAGAAACCCCAACATCTTTAGCTAATAGCTGAAAAAGTAAATCTTCTGGACAATCCCAAATGATGATGCAACCATGGCATGGTTAGAGAAAGAATATCCTCTTTGGAAGCCTAAGGTTAAGGCAAAGCCTAAGAATAAGTTTCCATGGTAGTTTATATATATATATATATATATATAAAATATTTTATTTGGTTATTCTAGAATCAAGGGTATTTTATTAATTCTATAATTGTTGGGAATAAACCATAGTTATGGGCCATGGGTTTTCTTTTCATAAGCAAGTCTTATATAGTTTATGGGTCTTTAAAAATGTTTTATTATATATTTTTTTTCCTTCTCTTTTCAACTGTAAATCAAATATTTTCTCTTTTGAACCTTAACTCTTCTTCCAAGTTTTAAACCCAAGATGTACAAATTCTCCTAATCCCAAACCCACCAAAACCACACATGGACAAATCCAATTTGTCTTTTGTCACCAAACATGGGGAAGATGCAGTCAAAATTTTGAACTCTTTAATAGTTGCTTTTGTGATGATCAAATCTGAACCCACACACACACAATATATATATATAAGTAATGAGAAAATTTTATTAGAATATAAAATTAGAACATAAAAAAAAGAGTCACCCAAGTAAACATAGTACATACAGGAAGTATACACTAGGGACAAGAAACAATCAAGCACACAAATTACAAGCATCCATAAAAAAAAAAGAATGCCTATAACAAACAACCAATCCAATAAGGTTTTGAAGAAGAAAAGTTTAAGATCAGGAATTATCCTTTCAAAATCCTCAAAACTCCAGTTCTTCTATTCCGCCAAATGCACCACATCAAGCAACAAGGAAGAGCCATCCATATAACCCCTTTCTGATGTCGCCCAAAATTCCCTTGCGAACAAGCTAAAAGGTCAACCACCATCTTTGGCATAACCTATTGAATACCAAATAAGGAGAACATCATAGCCCACAATTCCATAGCAATAGAACAAGGGATAAGGAGGTGATCTAGTAATTCTCTGTTGCTTTTACACATAAAACACCAATCTAAAATCCAAATTTTCAGCATCCGTAAATTATCAATTGTCAAAATCTTCCCCAAAGCTGCAATCCAAACAAAAAAAGCAACTTTAGACAGAACCTTAGGCTTCTAGATAGACTTCCAAGGGAAGGATTGATCACCACTTCCAATCAAAACTAGGTTATATGAACTAACCTCCTTTTCTTGGCAGGCCATCCAGCAAATCTTATCCTCCCCAACTCCCCTCAATGGAACTCCATGAATAATTTCCTTGAAAATGGATAAAGACTCCAATTCTCAATCTTGAATAGCTCTAATGAAACTCAATCCCAATACAAAACTCTGTTGGAGAACTTCATGATATCAGCCACATAAGCCTCCTTATTACGGTTAATTTTCTGATTTCTAGGCCATACAATATATATACGCACACACATTCATTGATTTAGGCAACTAAATGTGTAAGTTTCAGGCTAGCATCCAGGTTGCATCATACAATCAAAACAATGACCACAAAATGGCCATTAACCGTTGGATCCTTGCATCATCATAATTCAAGCCACATTTTTTATTTGAGTGGTATAACAATAAGAAATTAGAGTTTGCTAGATAAATTCTATACTTATCAAAAATGAATAGTTCAGCTCAACTGATGCTGTAGCAATGGGCTGGTCAGAGAAGAACTATGTACAATGGTACCCCAAAACTAGTCATTTGGCCCCTACTCAATTCAATAAGACTATTTGGTTCAATAAGCCCCAAAGGTAATTGGCTGTATGCGGTAGATAGATTATTGAATTGAGAATTGACAGCTCAGGGTATCATATGATCTCCTCACCATCTCTATAGTACTCTGACTTGCCCCTTTAATCTCTCTCTATCATCAATCTAAAGATTATATTAAATTAGATCTGTGAACAAATTACAAGTCAATTAAACTCTTAATTTTATTCAGGAAAATTTCCACTATCAAAGTGTAATTCGCTCTAGCCCTTTCTATATCAAACCCAAACCCCAATTTCCCCAGATTAGAGGTGGAAGTAGCAGGGTTCAGCCGCTATTCTGCATGATGAACTTACCAAAATCATCACTTTGGCATAATTCCAATACATGCAGCCTCTGGAACAATGTTTATTCCTACTGCTTTGGTAAGATAAGAGAAGACGGAAGGGAAAAGTTAAATCCCTTTAAGTTTTGACTCCCACCCTCAAGTCAAACTACTTCAATCGTTCCATTCCAGTTCAACCTTCACCCCCTACACCATAACAGTTTTCAATACTAACTCTACAGTCTACAGACCATAAACCAGCCGAATTCAACCCAGTACAATTATTGCTTGGCAAAGGCATTCCATTCCAGGTTGAAGCCCCTCCATAAAGGTTTCCTCCTGCTACTTTTGTAGAAGGTAAGTGACAAATCACTAAAACCACAATCTGTGAAAATTTTCTGCAACCAACTCAAAAACCCTAGAAAGAAATGTCCCCAAAAGTCAATACCAACCAGTAATACTAGTAAATTGTAGATAGTTTAATCAAGTTTCTTAATTTTCTCTCAAAACTTCAAAGTGCATTACTCCCTTCAAGAACAATATATGAAAGTATGAAACTTTGGACCTAACCTTATTCATTATTCCTCTCCCTTCCTCAATCAAAGACAATGCCCCGTCTTCTTATAATGGGGGATAAGATTAAGAAAGTACAATGATGAGTGCCACTAGACTTTACCAACAAACCCAATGCTATGACATGAAAAGTCTGAACTTTTATTCTTCTATCTGATAACAGTCCTTAATCTTAGACTAAATAGGCATTGTTAAGAAATATTAGTAGAATAGCTGAGAAACCGTTGTTGGGCAGGTGAGTATCCATTAAAATATTAACAAAAATTGAAGTTGAAAACCCCCATTGGAAATGGGCAAGTCAGTCCATTAGACAATGAGGGGTTTTACAAAAAATTAATAAAGCAGTAGCAAAGAAGAGAGAGAGAGAGACGTACAAGGGTGTTGAGATATTGGGTGTATTTGGTGAAAGCGTCTTTCATGGGTGAGGAAGAGGAAGAGTCAGTTGTCATTGTCCTTGCCTTCTTCGCTGCAACTGTTGTTGCTGCTGTTGTTGTTGAGAAATAAAGATAGTTAATTGAAAGAAATACTACTTTTACTACTAGAGAGAGAGAGAGAGAGTTTAGAAATTATACAGTTCGGTAGGGGGAGGAGGTGGTGGGATTTGGATGCCATAAAACGAAGCCTGTGGAGTACAGCCGAGTAGGAGCAATACATCAATTTCTTGTTTCTTCTTCTAAAGTCAAAAACAACACATAATAAAAACACATCTCTCTGCTTCTGCTTTTGCTTTTGCTTTTGCTTTTGCTTTGGAACAATAATACCACTTTATTATATAGGCTTGAGACATATTGTTTGTAGGTTAAAGAAACAAACTTGATGCTGTGGTGTAGTGGTTATCACGTCAGTCTTACACACTGAAGGTCTCCAGTTCGATCCTGGGCAGCATCATCATCAACCTATCAATTTTTTTTTCCCCTTAAATTTATACATTTGCCCAAAAATTGATGATTACTGTTCTGTACTGCGCATCTTGTAATTACACACAGATTTGAGAGAAACAGACGGCGCATCATTACTGCTCTGTATCATTCTTCCCCCCTTAAATATATACATTCGCCCAAAAATTGATGATTAGTGTTCTCTGTACTGTGCGCATCTTGTAATTACACAAATTTGAGAGAAACAGAGAGAGAGAGAGAGATGGTGACACTGGTGGTGGCGACGACTACGGACCCAGCATCCATAAACCCAGCGAAAGCGCTTCTAGCCATGCCTGGCTGGCACCCTGGCCCCTCCTTTAAGGTACACCCTTAGCTAAAGCTTCCTACTTTGTCATATAAATCATATTCATAATAATATATATGCATATGATAGGAGGAGGAGAACATTAGGAGCTTCACCAATGAAGGAGTGAGGCTATTGCAACATGACAATTTCATAGTGAACGAGGACAACTTGGACCTCCGTTGGGAACAGCTCACCGGCGAGTCTGTCCATGAGATCATCTTCCTCAGCAAACACACCGCCGTTTCAAACCGCCCTGCCCTCACCGTTCACCCCATTGGTACTCTCTCTCTACTATTCTTACTAATCCCCCATCTGGGCTTCTTTTTTAACTCTACTATTCATTGATCATACTGAAACTGAAACACCCACTTGTCCTAAATGGATGGTGCATGCAGGGGTACCTCACTTGAAGGAAGGTGATGTTCCTCCGCAAGGTGGGAAGCCTGGATGGGCGGCGCTACCCAATCCCAGGATAGGTCCTTGGCTCAGGCTCCTAAAAAACATTGCTTTTTCTCATAATTTGGTTCCTGAGTTTGAGGTTTCTCTTTCTCTTCTTTCCCATTTATGTCTGTCACTGTGACTCTTGAGTGATCTCTTTCTAAAATAAACTTGTGTGTTACTGAACTGTAGATTACTTTGGAGGGTACTCATCATGGACCATTCACTAATAAGCCTACTATGTTCATTGAGATTGGTTTGTCTCCTCAATTCACTGTTGTTCCTATCTTGTCTTTTCTTAAGTTATTTTCATGTTTACGATTTTTTTGCTAAAGTAATAGATCAGTTAAAATTGTTTTCCTGGGTTTTGCTCTAAATGCAAAGCCTGGTTATGGTTAGAAGCTAAGAAAACTTAATAAGCTTAAAAGGCAAACTTCTTCTTCTTAGGTGAATTTGAAAACTCCTACATGCATAGTCCATTGGTCTCCGTTGTACTTGATCAAAGCTATTCTTAGTCCAACTTTGCCTATTCTTGCCCTCAATCAATGTTTGAGTAGTTCTTCACAATTACATTCGTCATCCCTTTTCCTTTCTTTTTCTTTTTTGCCTTTTCTTCATCAGACAATCTTTTGGTTCATAATGTATCACTGACCTTATATCCCACTATTTATAATATCCATGTACTTGATAGATATCCATCTGCAGCATGTACTTGTCCTTCCAAAGCACACATCTTTTATCTTAACCAATCTACAATAGGTCTAGTTTAGCATCCTTTTCAATATTCATCTCTCATGAATGACTAGATGATTAGACTTGGTGTTGGTGACTCCTGGGTGTATATTTCTTGGTGTCTATTGTTCCTTTCACTGGTTTTAAGCAAACTACCTTCCTAGTACTTGGCCTTTCTTTTGCTTCTTCTGTTAAAACTTTATTGTCAAATGACCTTTCTGAAAGTGAATATTGATGATCTAAGAAAAATCTGATAACATGGTATGGATGTTTGAAGTAGGATGGTATAGTTTCATTGGCATAGAAGAGAAAATTTGTATCTTTAATCAGTGCTAGTTGTCAGATGGTACTGCACATTTTTATGATTTTGCCAATCCCATAATACATATAATTTGTTTTGTTTTTTTGAGTTCATGTTTGACACTCATATTTTATGTTTTATTCATTTCTTGTGGTTGATATAGGCAGTACAGAGGAGTACTGGAAAAGGCAGGATGCAGCTCAAGTTATTGCTCTAGTTGAGTGAAGTATCAGCTACTGATAAACAATAATTTCCCTGCTTTGTTTTGGCTCTTATTTTATTATCTGAGATTTGCAATTCTAATCACTATTAGTCACTATCAAAGTTCATGTGTTAATTTAACCACCCAATTTTGCAAATATGAGGCACTAAAATTTTATGACTAGATGTATTTCCTTATACTTCTGCGTTACTTATTCCTAACCACGTATTTCTCAATTTTATGTTAAATCTGTTCATTCTGCATTACAGTAATAGGCTATAAGAAGTGATATAATAGTGTTTCAGTTTTTTATTTTTACTAAAATTTTGATGAACTGGTGCTTGCAGTTAATTTGGGAAGGACTTGGACTTGGAGGAGGGGCTGCTGTGGGAAACTGGAGCGGGTATGGTGATAAGTGTAGCAGTTGTCATTACACTATTTCTTAAGGCATTTTTGATGCAAGGGCTTAATGTTTACACTCTTTTATATGGTCGACTTGTTCATGTTTAATACCCATATTCCTTCCTTTATTTCTGTACTGTTTTATGATTTTCCATTTGTGACTTTGTATGCATTCTTATTAGTGTGATGCCTCACTTGGTTAATGTTTGCGGTGAGCCTTTGTTCTCTTTAATGGAATTTATGCTGCTCTAACTTCTCCTTGTCTTGTTGTCATGTTCATATTTTCTTATAATTGCCCATTCCTTATTTAGAGATTGATAATATGACAGGATTTATGGATGATGTTTTGCTCTCAGTTGACAAAATTCTTCTTTCATTGATGATACTTCGATAACATCAATTTTTTTTTTTTTTTAATTTTGTGGTGTCCTAGGGAGAATGATAAGAACAAAGTTCTTCTCGGGATAGGTGGTGGACATTATGCACCTCGGCATATGGACATAGTTCTGTAAGTTATAGTCATCCAGCAACTTTTATCTTCATTGGCTCTTGTTTTGATGGTACAGTAAAATTTGCATCAATTTGTTTGATCATTTTGCACCATAATATGATTTTTATTACTGAGAACTCTTCCCTTTTTTTTTTAGCTTAGTTTTTTGAGAACTCATTTAGTCTAACTGTTATTATGCCTTTTGGATGAATGTGTTGACAATTGACATAAAGAAATAGGTTTTTTCTATTCTAGCAATAAGCCGTCTCACTGTTTGTAATTATAGGAAAGATGGTGTGTGGGTGGGCCACCTACTATCTGGATATTCCTTGCCAATGGAAGACCCAAACCTGTCAAAAGTAGAAACAAATTCAAAAGAAATTGGTGGGACTTGGAAAGAATCAATTAAAGCTTCATTGGAGGCCACAAAATTGGCTTTCCCTGGTGGAGAAATTATAGCTCATCTTGATCACAAGTAAGATTACTGAGAATTTTTTTTTGTGTATGGAAAGCATTATATCTTTGTTTATCCATATAGAGCTTGGATGTATTGGTAGTGCTAAAATTGTATTTGGTGGTTTCTGAGATCTAAAACTATAATCAGAAGCTTGAAACTTTAATGTAGTTGCTTTATACTGAAAGTTAACGCTATCAACTCCTCATTAGAAGACATGCAAATCACAATTTATGAATTTTTATGTCTTATCTGCATATTGAAATCAGTGTCAGCTAAATTACTATTGCTTGCATCGTTTTCACCACTTTTCTGGTGATGTATCGCTACTTATGTGGGACCTCTCAAAAAAATGTACATAAAAGAAGAAGATAAGAGAACACACACCTTGTAGTGTATATATTATGGACTGTTGATTGTTGAGAGGATTCCAATCCCAGAACTTCAGAGTATTTCTCCCTCAGTTCCTCTACATAAAAGTTTATTAGACGGACATTTAAAGTTGATGGTTATTAGTGGTCACTTATAAAGCTTATATTTGTGTATTTCTCATCCTCTAAATGTTATATGCTTATGTTTTTTTTAATGAGATATACTTCAGTACATATATAATTACATAAAACATGATCTGTTAGGTTCCACTGTCTCTTGTAGAAATTATTCCATCACCCATTAGATTGCTTCATGTTACTTTTTTATTGCAGGAGTTTCAAGAGCTGGCAGAAGAATGCTATAACAGGGTTCCTAGGTGAGCTGAACATTAAAATTGGCAAACCAAATGACTTCTACTGATTGTTCAATAGCGGCTCTGTGAACAGCTTAATTTTCAGAAAAGGGTAGTGTCAATTACTTGGCAAATTATTATACTCTTACATATAGTTTTACATAATCTTCAGTCTACAGAAACCACAGCCAGAAGCATTTAGTTATATTTGCTGGCATTACTTTAGCCAAAGGAAAATTAGATCAACGTGTAAATTGGCATTGCTTGGTAGTCAATGTATTTTGCTATACCATTTTGCATATTGATTTGATCTTGAATATTGTCAGGGTGGATTACAAACTTACAGTGGTGTGAACCATTTACATTTATCGAATGAGTGGTGAATTGATGCTAGGATTTCCTAGCTTAATTTACTCTGCAAGATTTATTTTCTTTTATTTTTATGACTCTAATGTGATACCTATATATTCAGTGCCTTTATGACCTATTATGTTGCTGCTGAACTAAATTGCAATGCATGCAGCTTGATGACAATGTTAGTGCCTGTTGAAATTGCAAATAGTGCTTGTTGCTTAATGAAGTACCCGCTCAATGTTATAATTTTAAGTACCAAATTATATTCAATTACTTACCGTCCAAGTTGATTATGAATTGCAAAAGAAATCACCTTCATTTTTCTTTTTTTAACAGAAACCACCAATATTTTTTGCCCTATATCATATGATATCATATACTAAATTCCTGATAGAGATAATTATAAATTACTCACTTGTAGTTAGGTCTGATTTAACCATGTGATTCAAAAGTTGACACTTTACTCACTTAAGATATGGGAACTAAGGGATTGGATTGTGTCAATGGGACTACGAAACCATTGGCAAGGTTGCAGTTGATGTTTGTTGTGAGAAAAGCACAGGCTGAGAAACAAATGTTGGTACTCTGTATGACTTGCACTTACTATTTTTCCAGTCAGTTGTAATCACAATTAAATATAAAACCAAAAAAGGGGCCTATAAATGTGTGTTTTACTAAATAGAAAAATTAAACAAAGACCGGCTGGAAATTATGTGCTTTGCATGAAATCCAGCTTATGGGGGTACTTGAGGAAATTCAAGCCCTGCTGTTCTAATGGGCTCACTAGAGAGTAGAGACAATAAACATGAACTGTTAAATAATTGGGCTCGTTAGAAAATGTGGCATGGCTTCTGCTCTGTGTGCTGAATTGTCGGCCTCATATGAGCTTTGTGATAATGCCTAAAAAACCTAATGGCCTACATGAAAAATGATGTCTTAAATTATGAAAAACCATATTTGCCAAAAAGAATGTGGATATTTATAAATCTATTGGTGTTATAATTTATTTAACACATGTTTTTATTTAAGGTGAGGTAAAAGTAGGGTTTTTTTTTAACTCTTTACTTTTAGTAAAGCCAAATTTCCACCACTGATGTGGGTTGAGAGCAAATGCACCTACAGTTAAAATTTTCTTTTGAAGCTTTGGGTTGGATGTCTTGAGTTGTTGAGTGACAAAGACGCAAAAAGTAGAAGCTTTTCTTCAAAAAAGCAACAGGCAGCTGTATTGGAAGCTTTAATAAAAGTCATCCAAAGAGACAAAGACAAATCGACTGCCCTTATTAGGCTAGGAATAGGATGTAGCGTATAATAACAATGCTTTCCTTCGCAGACTCTACCTCTCAATAACTTCCTTCTTGAACGGACTCAAATTAATGGATCCATTTTTTTTTTTGCAATTCTTTCATAAGTGTTTTTTTTTTTCTTTCTTATTTTCATAATCAAAATTATATGTAAACTAAGAGCTTGTTGGGCATTAGTTTCAACTCTTAGTTTTTAGTTTTTATGCACAATTATAAGTATACTTTAGCACACTTTCAACAAAAAAAATTCAGCAAAAATATAGATTCTATTTAATAAAAAATAAAATATATAAAAGAAAAGATATATAAAAGTACTTATAAAGTTAAAAAAATAACATAAAGTTGTAAAAAAGACAAAAAAAAATTCAAAAAGAATCATAAAAGTTATTGTTAATTAGCACTTTGCTGTACTCATTAACAAAACTTATAGATTATTCCCAACTCATTAACAAAACTTATAAATTATTTCCGAATAAGCATGTTATTCTAGTATATATTCCGAAAATGGTTGTATTTTTTGTATTGCTCCACTCAAATCAAATGTACGGCTGAGAGAGAGAGAGAGGAAAGTCAGCACCTACCTATAAGGCAAAGTGCTTGTACCTTAGCTATGGTTGTCTCCATCAACAAAAGGTGACCTTAAATTCTATGTTTGGTGTTACTGTTACACTCGTGGTGATTATGTTTCCAATAGCAATAGTTAATAGATGACATTATGTTGTCCTTTAATTGTCATTAACGTTACGTGGGTAATACTACATGATTAATTCCTTTACATAACCTCCAACACAGATTATATTAAGGAAGAATAATCACAATTTTTGTTGACATGCATTGCAGTGACATCAATCAATTACCTATTGCTATTGTCATTGTGCGAAAAAACCATACCACTTTCTTTTGCTTCTTCTTCTTTTTTTTCTAATTTTTTGACCAATTGTAAATTTAAACCGCAAACGTGTTCTAGTCCCAGTTGGCTGAGGGCGAGAGACCTAGACCATAGACAATGACAATTAGACATGGATTATGCAGTCCTCCCTCTTTTTTCTCCTTTTGTCTTTTTTTCCAGATAGATTATTACGTGAAGTCCACTTATGTAAGAGAAGAGCAATTTGTTTTGTCTTTCTTTCTCTTCTTTTATATTCCTATACTGCTTTAGACTTTATAGCAATATATTAGAAAGAGTCATGCCTATTTTACATATTTACTTACACATAATATACACACTTAGCATTTTTTATGTAGAAGTCACGATTTCAGTTCAAAAAATTAAGTGTGTAAGTGAAGATGTGCAATAAACATTTCTCTATTATAAATACCACAAAATTTAGAACAATTTATTATGTATTATTCTTATATTTCCCAATTAAATTAAATACAACCATATGATTATGCTGACCAATAAAACATAAAAGATATTATCTTTTCCTAAGGATGATTAAATTCAACTTTGTGGTTCATTGACCAATGCAACCATATAATTGAATTTAATTGAGAAGCTTAAAGTACAATACTCAAGGAATTAATTATACTTAAGTTTTGTCCTTGCACATATAAAATGAATTAATTAAAAAAATATATACATAAAGACATATTCATACGTTTTGCATCATGGAAATTTCAAGTAATGTAAAAATTTTGATTGGAAAACAAACTAGTCATACTTTGTATATTTGTTGATAAGATAATTGTTATGCCATAACGAATTTGCCACATCATTTTAAAAGATGGCACCATGTGTCCGTTATGGTTTTTATTAACAGATTGTCGTGTGCACTTATTAAAAAGATTTCAAAAAGGGTCTTAATTACATTAGAATGTAACAAAAGCTAATAAAAAATTTACAGCTTAAACTAAAAGTGGCTCAACAAATCCCTATGAAAAACCAATCAACTGCCTTATAAAATCCAACCTTAACGAATATACAAGATACCTATTAATCTGACCCTTCTTTGTTTTGTGTTGGATGAATAATAACTTTTGAGAGAAGCATGCATTCCGATACTAATTGGCAGCTTGTTCACCACCAGCTCATTTCTTGCATAAACTCCAAGTATGTTAAGAAGTCAAAACCAAATCCAACGGCTGAAATTAATCCTATTCGTTGACATTGAACTTTAAGTATATGTGTATATGGCTAAAATAATAAGATGGTGTCTGGATTTGTTTAAAATAATATGTATGTAATGTAAGTGCTACATATGTCTGATCTTGATAGCAATTTCTGGGATTTGCCTTTGGGCATGGAGGCGGTACTATGTTCTTCTCTCATTAAAGTGATGCTTGACCAGTATCCCACATTGGCCGACCAGGTACCCTTCACAAAAGGGACAGGTACAGAGTCCAGTTTGTCCAAACTATGATGTATAGCTGTATAAGAATTTGAGTAAATTTATAAGATTAAGACCCAACAAAATAAAATTGGGCACAACTGGAGCAGGTTTTGTCTCATTGTGAGCAAAATTCTTCAAGGGAAGGCACTAGAGTAGGCAGGCAGAGATTGTCTTGTACCTGGTTTGTTTTGTAATTTGCAAATATATATTCCTGGCTGCTTTTGTCACCTTTGAGTGGGAGTCTTGAGTTGAACATCATAAAATATGACTTCTATAACTCGCTCATGAGTAATTCTTACATGCTCTAATGCACGTGGAGCCTACCTTCATGTGAGAGAAGGAAAAATTGCTCTCGTGCACTTAAATTTTTTTCCCTCTTGAAGTCCCAATCCGATTGCCCAAAATACTTTTCTTGTTTTGGTCCTACATGTAATTTGCAATGTTCACCTACATTGATATGGTTGGCTTTATCAAAAATAGGTTTGGTCACTTGACAATAGTTTTTGTCTTCCAATGAATAGAGGCATAAAATTTTATACAAACTTTTTTCATAATTGTTGATGCATATTGCTTTGAATTGTCTTAATTAAAGTGGTGTTAATATATATGTAAAAGTGTTGTTACTTCAATCTCAATTTACCACTTTGACATGTTGTAAAAAAGGTCATGAAATTTTTTATATCCTAACTTTGCTCTTTTTTCTTCAACGATCTATTAAAAAAAACACCCGATTAAGGTAAATATTAAAATTTAAAAACAAAACAATATCATTCTTTTCTTTTTCTTTTTTTTTTTGGGGGGAGGGGGGGGATCAATAATTCTATCTTTTTGAGTGAAGAAGTAGCACTAGGTTACATTTTCTTAGCCCTACTTCCTACAAAAACAGTGAAAAATGACTAAGCCACAAAATTCTACTCTCCAACAGAAAATCCCCCCCTTTTATTTCTTGAAAAAGCTTTTAATATTGACATAGAGAGAAAAGTGTAATACCAGTAGATATTGTTCTAACTAGATATAAAACCTTAAGTAAGAAGTCTGAAATCAAGAAAATTAACTTGGCTCTAAAAAAAACTTGTTTTTCAAATAAAAAAAATTCTTAAACAAATCCTATCTAATATCCAAGGACTCAATTTTGATTAAGACAATATTAAATACACCAAAACGGAGGAAATAAAATCTTAAACACTAAAATTCTTAAACTTAAATAAAAATATCACAAATTAAGAAATACAATTGAATAGCCCAATTTAAAACATAAATATTACT
Organism: Castanea mollissima; assembly: GCA_014183005.1. Lineage (NCBI taxonomy): Eukaryota > Viridiplantae > Streptophyta > Magnoliopsida > Fagales > Fagaceae > Castanea > Castanea mollissima. Next base: position 59,439,958 of record JACAVU010000004.1, read on the forward strand.
ATTTTCCATATGTGTTCTAATAAATATTACAATTTACTTTTAAAAAAATTGAATAGCATTGAAGATTAACCGCATATTTTGTCCTACATACAATAGTCCGCATATTTTGTCCTACATACAATAGTTCCTATAGTCCTTTGAAAAAGAAACTTGTTGCTCTCCATCAATGAAAGGAGATCTCATTAATTTGTAGGAGTTATTTCAGCAAAGGAATCAAAATTTGATAATGACTATTCAATAGCATTCATATCATGTAGCTAGCAAATGTATCGTTGAGTCAGTGGTGCAATCATTTTCGGTTGTTCTTTCTCTAATTTTACCCATCAGTTTTAGATTGGATAAGCTTCATTTATTTTGATGTACCAGCCTGGGCTTTGTTAACGGATGATTTATGGAGCATGGAAATTAGTTTAGGAAATAATTTATAAAAAAATAAAAAAAAAAGTAATTGTCTTTTTTACAGCTTTTAGATAGAGTCAGACAACTTGCAAGCAGTATTCTAAATAAAAAAAAGATTCTTCTCGGTATGTTCCATCTAATATCAAATTAGAGCTTCAGGTCCATGGTCCAATAACAAGTTTACAATCACTAGTCTAACTATAATACCAAATCACTAGTACACTCAATTTATTAGTCCATGATCCAACGATAAGTTCACAATGATTGACAAGGAAGCTGTGAAACTGAATTGAAAAAGAAAATTACATTTTATAGAAGAAAGATAAGAACGCAGGTTTGGGCAATTTGGTAATTGAAGACAGCTTCTCAAAGGTAATATTTATAAACGCACGTTGACTTTTGCAAAAGTTCAAAAAAGTTGTGTTGTATTAAAGTAAAGTTGTTTCACGTTTCAAAAAATTACATTTTAGAAAAAAATAGGTTTTAATAGTCTTACAAAACGCATATATTATTTATTTAGTTTCAAAAAGTACTTTTTGTACTTGATAAGTGCAAACAAACGAGCACATACTCTATACACTCAATTAAAAACAACATACTAAAAGTGCACAGTTACATTGTGATTTGATTTGCAGAAGCTTCACTAATTTGATTTCCCCCAATTTGATTTTGTCCACCATCAAGTTGATTTTTCAAATAAGTGACCGTTTCTTTCGATATTTAATGCCTTTGTCGCAAAGACACAACTTGAAAATATGCTCCTAAAACTGCATTCTCTGCCTTTGCCTCAGCCTCACTCAATAAGCTCCAAAACAGCTCTCCACGACTATTTGTTGAATACTTCTTTGTAAAGCCATCAATTTGATATTTTTTTGTTTTTTAACAACTTTAGTCTTAATTGAATTAATTTCTTGTATTAATACCACTATGATCATGCCAAAATCACGAAATATTAACTTTGTTATTGGCGTGTTAAATGCCTTTTATGCAAATATGGTCACAATTCTATGAAGATTTTTCATATGCATACAATATTATAAATAAAAAACACTTTTATCTTAAACTTGTAAATTTTAAACAGTATCATTTCTATTGAATACCTCAATTTAGCTTAGAAAATATTCTTTTCAAATCTCACTCAAATTCATGATCTACAAAAATATAGCCTAGCTTAGGGCCGATTCAATATATTTTGGGGTTAGACACAAATGTAAAATATATTGTTACTTAATATTTTATAAGAGGTGCATGAATTAAATAATCCAACATTTTTATATAATTTAATAGATTAATTTGACTATTTTCATATATTTATAAAAGGTATTGTAAGTGCACAATTGCACCTGGCCCCAAGAACAGTTATGGGCCCAGGCTCAATGAGCCTTAAACAATATGAATTTGTAGAGTGTGGGCTGTAAAACCCAGGTTAGAAGCGCTTAAGGAATATAATGCGGGCTAAAGGGCTGTAATACTCAAGAACCAAGAGAAATGTTATAATTCTACCTCCTCGGATATGAGCCGAGGACTGTTTTTATATATAAGTTTCCTTTTTTTTTTCTTCTTTTTTTTTTCTTCTTACAAAAGATAGAGAGAGAGAGAGAGTCCCCTTTTTCTGTTCTGGGTCTCCCCTTAAATACTCATCTTTCTAATCTCTCATACACGTGTTGTCCCATCTCCCCCTTAGCCTAGATATTTCTTCTCTCAGTGCCTTTGAATAGTAACCAGAAGTTTCCCCTCCACTGTTCAGGTGTCACTTCCCCATTAATGCGGCTAAGGTAGTAGGTGAAGGGTCTTTAATGTGGAGGCAGCAGCCTTTAGTATTTTTTCAAACACCGGAGCTTCTAGGACATCCAAGGGTTCACCCCTTTTAACCGTTGGTCTCCGTCATGTCGTTTATGTGCCGTTATGATAATGTTGCTGATTCTTCTATGCCCATCTGAGAGTAAAATCAACCTCGGATTGGTCCTCGGGTCCTCGGCGCATGAGTAAGCCCAAGGCACTTCAAGGTTTCAAAATCAAGGGTAGGTCGGCCTTACTTAGTATGGCCTAAAGGCCCATATACCTGTCAGGACCTCTTTACTCCCCACAGGTATTTTAAAACTTTTAATTTTAAAAATGTTGCAATAATCAGTATCATAATAACTATCATACTTTAGATAATCAATGTTTCTCTTGGCAATGTTAGATTTTACTTATTGAACAATAGATTTTCGAAATGAATTTGTCTTAAGAACTATTAATTTTATTTTTATTTATTACATTTTTGGGCCTTGATTAAATTATTTTACATTTTAAGACGAATAGGCAAAACATTCTTTCAGCCAATAAAACATGTCTTCTTGTTTTTGTTTTTTTTCTAAGTGAGAAACTTTACTTTTTTTTATTTTTTTGTGCAATATTATAAGACAAATAGATATAGTAATATATTCTATTTTAAGGGGCCTTAGGCCATTAACTAAATACTTCGGGAGTACCACAAATGTGTACTCTCCCTCTCACATAAATTGTGAATCTCATCATAAATTTAATTAGTAGAACCTTTATGGTACTATGAAAACACACAATATTTACCCCTGACTCACTACATCCAGGTGAATTACTAAATTTTTTACTTGATGGCAATAAACTTTACCGGTTAGGTTCATTAGAACCAACAGGTTCGTTAGAGTGAATTTAGTGAGGCTTTCAAAACACACAAAGAGAAGGTCTGCAATTAAGGCGAGAGAATATTAAAGGGACCAAAAAATCTCTGCATTTCATTGATATTCATTTAGGTCACTCCGAGGTCACAAGAACTGTACAACCAAAATAATCTGTGGAGTAAATTAAAGGGCAGTTTGAGCTGTGAATGTCCTATACTCCTATATATGGAGTTATCTCATTAAATGAAAATAAGACAATCGTCTTCATATTTAATTTTTAATCCGAAGTAGATAGTGTTATTCGTCCCCATCAATATTAACACATGAAAACATGAAGAAGGCATATTATAAGTAGGTGTTCTCTTTTATTATTAGGCCCCACTCCGAAATCCTTTTAGCATTTTCCTCCTCCATTGTTGCTTTCTCCACATTTATGACATACCAATGGTGAACAAGAGTAGTCATTATTAAATCTCTGAGTAAGTATTTTTTTCTCTTTTCATTTATGGGCATAATTGTACTATCCAATTATAATGAACAGTATTTTAAAAAATTATTAGTATTTAATAAGAGATTGGTGGGTGAGGGTTATATATAGGAGCTATGAGCAGTATGTTTATTAATACTGTTGTCCTTTACGAGAAATGAGAACATGGAATGATGAGGGAAGCTGATAAGAATTAAGAAGAAGAGTAATTAAATCTTATCTATCTAATTTTGTACACGTTAAATTAAACTACACTCCCAAGAAAGAGAATTAATTAAAAAAAAATACTAATAAATATCTTTAGAGCAATGGTTAACAATTTCTTTAAATAGGAGTAAAAACTTTATGAAATTTTTTTTTTAATGTTTTGACAATTTTTTTCATTTTTCATAAAAATGATACTAAAATTTTCTTAAAATAAATTGTTAACTATTGTTTTAAGGGCATTCGTTAGAATGGCCTTTAATTTTTTTTTTTTTTTTTAAAAAGAATAAAAAGAAAAGAGGGGGAAATTGTGTTTCCTTACGAGTGAGTGTGAGTTGAGATCCACGTGCAAGAGAGCCTCCCTTTTTGTCTTGTTATCAATCTCAAAGAAAAGTATAGGTCAAACACTCTTGCTAGCCATTTACATATTTAATAATTCTATTATACTAATGTATTATAAAAAAACAAAGTTGGTACCAATATATATATATTAGTTCATGAGCTTTGCCATGACGAGCATGTCAAGCAATTAATGCCACCCACAGGCGTAAGAATAACAATATGTTATTAGCAAGTAAACTTCTATCTATACTAATACGATAGTTGTGGTAAAATAAGCAAATATTAATATTGCACATTTGTTAGTTAGATTTTTTTTTTTTTTTTTTTGAAGTGCGTGTGATATAGTATATGGAAAGATGAAGCTTGTGTCCCGTGGCTAATGCCACTGGACACGTGTCTGTATCCTAATAGGTTTGGTGATTACTAAACACAAGTTAGACCCCTATATGAAATAAATGGTCCATGACTTTCTTCTTATTAACTATTATATAGTATTATGTGAAATGTCACGATCTTTTTGTTAAAAAAAACACTAAAGAGTGGCTAACTTTCTCTTATTTGTCTTAATACTTTATTATTTGATACCTAAAAAGTTATTGGAAAACCGCATAAAGCAGAGAACTCTTTATAATTTTTTTTTCTTCCTGAATGCAGAGAACTCCATTTGGATGGTATTGAAAACACCAACTTTAGTAAACCATTATACCTAATTAATACCTTTGCTTTGATGGTGGAGGCACGTGAGTATTGGCGTTGACATGGGGATTGTTTAAAACTGTGGCTGTGGATAAGTGAAAAAATTAAAGTGGTTTGTGCTGATGGGGGGTTTGTTTTGTTGTATATTTGTAATGGTTAACCCTTATTAGATAAGGTTTATTGCACACTTCTACGTACACTTTTTGTAAAATTGTGTCTCCGTTTAGTAATGTTGTTCTAATAATATTATTTGTATTTTTTTAAAATATATATAGATAAAAAAAATGTATATTTTTATTTTTTAAACAATAAATTTTTATTTTTTAAATATTATAAACTATTATCTAAACTACAGTAGCAAACAGAACTTTGTAGACAACATCCGTGCAATCTTACACACGCAAGTTAGTTCGAGTCCACCACATTGAAAGATGAAAGTTGAAACATGGATCAAAGCCTAGCTACTTGCTTATCTTTTTCCTACCTACTACTATCCTGTAGCCCGTGTATCCATTAAAAGAGACAGAATCTGATCTGGATCGAGCTCACTGCAGAGCCTCGTCGGATCAGTTTCAACTTTCTATTCACACACACTGTGATCATCGAAAACCAAGCTTGCATGACAAATCTACATCATGTTCATTGTGCATGTAGATTTTATCATTTCATTTCATTTCATTTGAGAAAATATTAGTTGTAACGACTTAGTTCTGATCAAACAAGTTTTTGTGAGTTTAATATAGAATTATGATTAAACAATGTTTCTTGGATCACACAACATGATATCTTCTTCATATATATATATATATATATATATAATTAATGAGCAGAGCGATGGTAAAATCATGTGGAAATGTGCATGTTAATATTAAAATCGTGTAGGTGGGATGAATCAGGTTTTTTCACTTCGTCAACAAATCCGGGTATTATTTTTATTGTGCTTCAAATTCTTGATTTTTTTTTTTTTTTTTTTTTGAGAATGAAAATGATTGCTTGTTTCTGTTATTTGTTGAAGTAAATCATAATTTTTTTTTTAAAAAAAAATCCCTTGTTTAGTTTAACTCAAAAAAATCCGTTGTTAAATTTGGATAAGTCAAATCCAATTAGAGGGTTCCTTTTCCACAAGCTAGGACCAAATTTCCTTCAAATAACAAAAAAGAGGAACAGCTAATGATTATTAGGAAAGAAAAAGGAAGGCAGAGTTGATTAATTTTTAATTTAATTACACGGTACCAGCAGTATTGACTTAATATAATATTGGTGATCTTGATTATTCTTGACTAAACCAAAAGCATTTGCACAATACAATCCAGTGGGCAATTGGGCATGAAAGCATTACTCCTCTAACAATATAGCAAGAGCTTGTTGCTATCAACTCCTTGCAGAAAAGAAAAGGACATTGGAAATGTGCATGAAATTAGGTAAGAAGCTGGACCAATAATGAATAGCCACAGGTTGTGTTTACTAATTACTGTTTATTTGCAATTGCGTGAACAAAATAGCAATGCAAAGTGCTGCCATAATACTAAAGTTTTTTCTTTTTCTTTTTCTTTTTAAAATAGACAAGATAAAATTTCAAAACACTTGATGCTGCTTGTTTCTTATCCATTAAAGTCATCAATTGTTTTTTAGTGTACGCAGAATTTGAACCTTTAAATCTTTTATTTAACGGCAATAAATTTTATCATTTAAGTTAACTGGAATCTATTCTAAAATACTAAAGATGGCTACGATTGTTTTCTCTACAAACATAAACTAGTTACTTCCCCACCTCTAAAAGGTTGGAGTCTTGTTTTTGCATCATCTATCAGGTGGCATACTCTAGGTATGGTTTTATTATGTAGCATGTATTGCATGCTCTCTAGATGTGTTTTTGTTTGGGTAACATTCAATAGACATAGTTGATGATAACTGTAATAATCTAACTTTTTTAGATGTATGACAAAAAGATAAAAACTATTTTATTTTCGATAAAACCAAAAGTTAAATTATTTACAAAACAGTTGAGACAAAAGCCAATAAGCAAAAAGCTTTTTATCTTTACCAAAATGGTCACTTGTTGGTTACTTTTGTTTTGAATAGAATTTCAATATATGGAATCCGCTTTTGATAATTGTGCTCTTTATTATTAGTTTAAGACACCAGTTGATTTTTGGTGTAAGCAGATATTGTATATTGAATCTCTTATTCAACCATCTAAGATCATCTAAGACTTTATCAATTGAACTAATTGGAACTCACTATTTAAGTTGTTAGTAATTGTGGTTAGCTTAATTGGCTTAATTATTTGCTTAAAGACATATCGCCTTCAAGAAAATAAGTTTAGTTAAATGCACATGATAATTTTGTGAAAGTTGATTTGAACTAAAATTTCACAAAACTTATGAGAAAGGAGAAATTGAATTCAAATTTATAATGTCTAGTCAATTCAACAATGAGATTTTTGGCCAAGACGTTTTGTTAGTCAATTAACACATTAGTATTTAGTATTTACAATGAAAATGTTCAAAATTCAAGTCTTTTACTCCAACCATCAAATTATATATAAAAATAGCATCTACAATTATTTTACATATAGCAATTGAAACTTTAAAATTAAGTTATTAAGAATTATTACTAAAATCCTCATATTATATATAAAAAGAGCATCTACAATTATTTGACATATAGCAATTGAGACTTCAAAATTAATTTATTAGGAATTATTACTTAAATTGTAAGAGACTACTAATGATTAAAAAGAAAGAGTTAGAGCATTTGCATTAGTTCATGCAAAATTTTTTGTTTATATTAGCATAAGAACCTGTTTTTTCTATTTCTGTTTGAAAAAACTGTTTCCAAACAGAACTTACATTTCATTAAAATATCATTTTTTTTCTTAATTTTTAAATTGTTTTCCTTTCTTCATTCACAACAACTACTTTCCACTTTTCTTTTTCATTCTCAAGATACCTAAAGAAATAATAAACAATTAAATACAATATAAATAGTATTAGTATAAACTTACACAATTACTATAGTAAACTTGTAGCCGTGTACATGGACTAATGTGAGTTATTTTAATTAAAATTATGTAAATTTTATACTTTTTTTTAATTATATACAAAGTGACGTGAATGCTCCAAACACTGTAAATTTAAAAACTTATATCAAACTGTCATAAATCATTTTTAATTAAAACGATGTAAATATTACACATTTTTCTTTTAGATAAGGTGAATGCTCTAAGAGCATTCTCACCAAGAGTTTTAAAAACTTTAGAATTTAGCAACTAAAAAAGCCACTTTATAACATTTAACATATCACTTTACAATACATCCAACATCAAAATTTTTATTTTTTTTACCACTTTATTTAAATATTCTTGTACAAGCGCTCCCCTCTTGAAAGCCCAGATGGTTATGGAAGCCCATTGTGCTAACACCACAGTACGGAATCTAGTGTCGGTCAAATGCACAGGCTCATTTTGGACAAGCTAAGATGCTCCTTGAAGCCCTTATATCTAGGGATGAAGACGTTTATGACATGGTTGGCAATGGAAAGTCTCGTCATCCCCAATGAATGGGCTCCCGAGCATCCATAACTTGGAAAGCACGTATTCACCTCGGGAACATCTCGGCCGAGCAACAAGCCCAATGGTGGAGCTGGTTCCAATGCCACTATCACCCTCTACCCACCACCAAATGCCCACTCAGGAGCAACGATATTGGACCTCCCCTCCACTACCTAGGGAACATCTCGGCCGAGCAACAGACCCAATAGTGGAACTAGTTCCAATGTCATTTTCATTTTATCCCATTCGCATTTAAAGCATCCACTCAGGGATAACAACATTGGACCCCTCCCTCCATTGACTAGGAAAGTGATCATGCCAATCCCACGACCTCGTTCTATAAATAGGCAAAGGAAATTTAGGTGAGGGGTTGGCAATTCTGGAGTGAGGAATTGTAGAGTGAAAGAATCATCACCTGAGGAGAGGAAGGAAGGTACTAAGAGTAAGGGAAAGTAACAGAATTGGGCTGGTCGAGCACAGCATCACCCATAGTAGGAAATCCAAAAGCCCACCATACAAATAGATTGTGAGCCCAAATACCTTTTAGGCCCAATAGTCGTATATAGGTGTGCACAATTCTTTTTTATTGTTATTTTAATCGAAGGAAAGAGAAAGAGTATGAAAGAGAAATTCTTATTTTCATTGAAGCAATAATAAATTTTTTTAAAAGATTTCAAATGACATTTTACTGTAGCTAAGATTTTAAAACTTTTTAAAATAACACCATTAATATAATGTGCTTTTTTAGAATTTAATGTTAAAAAATAGCATTTTAACATTTGAAACTTTGATGAGAATGAAGCTTTGTGAATATGATACTCATGTGAAATTGCACAGGGATGATAAGGGTTGTTTGGTAGAATAGTTTGAGATGAGATTTTTGTAATTTTTTAAAATACATGTGAGAGAAAAAATGTGTAAAAATATATATAATATTATTTAAAATATAAAAATGTGAGTTTAAACTTAGAGCCCAAACATGTCTAACACTTTTGGACCTGGTAATTGGCAACTCCAATTCAAACTTCAAAAACCAAATTGTACCTGTCCTTTGCTTCATTCATGATCCTTGAGGGCTTGTTTGGTTTAAAAAAATGATCACTCATTACTCATCACTCAGTTTTGATCACCTATCACTCATTACTCATAAACTCATTAACCATCACTTAAAATACCCTAATTTCTTACTTCACCTGTTTGGCACATATTTTCAATTTTCCATCACTCAATTTTTTCTACTTTTTGTGGGACCCATGCCTGAGCACCACATCATAATTTCTGGTAGCTTACTCGCCTCAACCTCACTCTCTTCATTTCCTTTTCTTCCCCTTCAGTCACCATTGCCCTGTTACTCTCACTGAAGCTGTCCTCTTTCTCTTTCATTTCTCATGTACACACACATCAACAAGAACAATCCTATCCCAAACCTACGGCCAAACCATCATAAACATACAAACACAAATGAATACAAACATAAACTCATAGGTACCCGTAGATGTTCAAATCAAAACCCACAAATACCCAAATCAAAAATCACAAATACAGACCTTATGCCCAAATCAAATCCGAACCCACACCACAAATCTGAACCCATAACAGCTACCCACATCTCAGATTTAAACCCTATAACCAAATCAAAAAAATCGAAACCCAAATCAAAAAATTTTTGATCTTGCCAAGGAGATAGAGAGAACTCTGCAAATTTGGCGAAGGGTAGCGAGAGGACAAGAGAGAGAGGGAGAGATCTTCGCCTGAGTTTTGACGCTCCGGCCAGATCGTTGCTATGGATGCCGAGAAGATCGTTGCTGTGGATGCCGATTCGACACTCCGGCCAGATCGTTGTTGTGGATGTCGAGAAGATCGTTGCTGTGATGCCGATTTTGACGCTTCGACCAGATCGAAGAATAAGTACGGTAGCAGCGATAAGGAGAACGAGCGCGTGGTGGAGCTTTTCGGCGTGTGATCGAAGATCGACATCGATTATCTCTCGGTTTGGGTCAGCATGTGAGTGACCGGAGGGAGAAGAACAAAAAAGAAAGAACAGAAAGAAGAAGAAAGAAAGAAAGAAAGAAAAGTGGAGAAAAAAGGGGAAAAAAAGAAAAGAAAAAAAAGAGTGACCACTAGGATGTGACTAGCTTTTGGCCCCACAATCTTCTCCTATTTACGAACGTGCCACTGAAAACAGATTTTGAGTTATGAAAACAGGTGAAACCTATTTTCATTTTCCATGATTGTGATCCAGTTTTTTGAGTGATTGAGTCATGAAAACCATGATTGGAAACTCATCCAAACAACAACTCCTTTGTGGGATTCACTTGTTTTGGATGATGGATCATGAAAACTGAGTGATATCACTCCGTTTTTATGCAATCCAAACATGCTCTGATTGATTGATTGATTGATTTCATTTATATATATATATATATATATATATATACACACACACATCCTTTGATTGATAGAAAGAAATATTTTATATATAATACGAGCTGTTTTGGCCTCATGGGCTTTTTATATGTTACAAAAATGACACATCAACCTTCTTTACTGTCCAATTCAAACAAAATAAGGATTGCAATGCTGACCCTCCCTGCGTACAATAGAAAAAATTTCACAAATTTCACGGTGCATGATAATTGATAACAAGTTTGCAGTATTTTCACATGATCACAAATATTTTAGTAATTTCTCAAGTAAAGGTCCTATTAGCCAATGCTGCAAAAGCAGGTAATAATAATAATAAGCATTAAATTATGTGTCATTTTATTTTTTTTAAATAATTAATTATGAGTTATAATGTATATTGTTTAAAATTGAAGACATACTTAACAATCATTCATTGCTTTGCATGTATTAATTCATTTTGATTTGTTATACTTTTCTTGATATTTGTTTATTTTTTGACTTTATATATATATATATATATATAAACAAAATTAGTTACAAAATTGATTTTAGCATGAGACTATAACTTTAATTAAAATAAATAAATATTACTATTTATTTTTTTGAAAAATAAGTTGGGTAAAATTATTATTGTAACTTAATAAAATAAAATAAAATAAAATATTGTACATTTAATCATAAGTTAATAGTTGCCTTAATACCACATGTTAAGGAATATTATAAGTTCAATTATGAGTTATAATGTGTTGAAAATTACTCTTGTCAAAATCAATGTGATTTTTTTTTCTTTTCTAATATTTGTGATTTTGTGTATAGTTTGACTTTATTCTCTTAAATGAAAAAAAAAAAAGAAGAATTTATTTATTTAGTAGAGTATTAAATTTACCTGAACATGGGCCTATATGAGACCAATTAACAAATTGTTTACTTTTAACAAGTGCCCTAATCGGCTAACCCATAAGTTATGGTGCATTTAATACTTTAGTAAAAATAAATTCTAATTCCTACTAAAATATTGTCTAAAAAATAGAGTCACTTTTCTGTTAACTTTTAAATTACTTTATTCACTTATAAATTAGATTTTTAAAATAAAAATTATATATAATAAATAAAGACAGGTTTTTTTTTTTGCTATAAAATAAGACCACTAAGCCCAATGTTTTGACTTTTTTTTTCTTCTCATTTTTCGCCTCTATCAAGACTTAAACATTTCTCTCTTTTTCTCTCTCTCTCTCTCTCTCTCTCTCTCTCTCTCTCTTTTTCCTTCTAAATTCTAGCCTCACTTTTTTTTTTTTTCAAATCTCTTCTTCTTTATTTTTGAATTCATAAAAAAAAATGTGATTTTTAATGTACTCTTTTTTCTTCTTTTTAATGATTTATTTATTTATTTATGTTGGTGTTTGAATTGTTTTCTCTTTACATCTGATTATACTGTTTTTTTTTTCATTTTAATGAAGGTATTTTCTTTGTCCAAAATAAAAATCACTATGTGTGTGTGTGGTTTAATCAGATAGAAGAGAGAAATGTCTCAAATTGAAAAAAAAAATTTGACATAAAAAAAAAAAAAAAACCTCATTACAAGCATGAAGCACGGTGACGAGACTAGTATGCTTATTAAATATGTGAAACTTTTGGGAGCTTTCCTTTTCGAAATAAAGATAAAATTTAGTCACGGTTACTCTCATTCCTAACCGTACATAAGGACTTCAAAAAAAAAAAAGTTTGGTCATTGCTGATTGATCGGGGATGAACTATAAGCATAGGTGAGGTGGGCATTGAATTACGGTCAATTTGTGCTTAGAACGCCTATGAAGTATGAATAGAAACGGTGGTTGAAACTTGAATATCACAATTCACAACCTATTTGGAGGAGAGATTGAAGAGTGGGAGGGATGAAACTAGTCTGAAACTCGTTAGTTGTAGGTCCCAATTCAAACAACTGATATAAAAAAAAAAGTTGATCAGAGACCCTGAGATATAACTTTTAATAATAATAATATAAAATAATATATATAGAATAACAATTTCCTCGTTATTATGGTACACTTGCTATTTGCAGGCTACGTACACAGTATTAAAGAGACGGTTTCATAATTTTAACTTAAATAGTAAACCATTCAAAGGGCGAGTATTTTTGTTATTATTATTTTTTTTTTTGTGAATTAAAAAGAAATTTTTGGTGTGGGCTCATCGGCTCCATGTCACATGACAATAATGAATAATATCACGTGTACCACATGAGCTTTGCTAAGACTATCATTCGAACCGCTTCTTTATGGGTACAGAACTAGAGCTTCTACCATCAAGCCATGCCTCCGTGTGATAAAGGGTGTGTATCAAAGTTTGCAATAGCATTACAGCAAATATGTGACAAGATTAGCTGCAATTATAAGTTTCACATTATACTTTTTTTTTTTTTTTTTCGGTTTTCACATGTGTATAGTCTAATTTACACAAATCTTGACTAATCTCCGTTGGTGGTAGCCTGGTAGGAGCTTGTTGTTGGCAACAAGCTGTTGTAGCTGCTAGGACCCAAACTGGAAAGCAAATCCAATCGAACTCGAACCCCAATGCCTTCCTTAGTGATGAACAAACTACTAGGCCACGCTTGGTGGTTACATCATTCAATATTGTATAAATTTGTTTACAGATATTAGTATCTTACATGTAAACCAAGAATTTTCAAATATATAATAATAATAATAAAACAGAAAAAAAGCTAGTAGACAGAGAGAGAAAAAGAGGGTCAGGGGCAGGAAGACAGAGCAGGCCAGCTCAAAATTGGGTAAGTAATATTAAATCCCAACACATTGGCGAATGAGCAAGGATCCAAAGTCCAAACTCTAGCTCACCTCACCTTATTTCAACTCTAGGATATATATATATATTCGAAACTGACAGAGCTGGAGAGAGTCGTTGCAGATATATGAAACATAATTCATACAGAGTAAGTTTCAACAGACCAATAATTCTGTGTGTCTCTGTCTCTGTCTCTATGATTGTGTGTGTATTTCCCCGTCCTTTCTTTTTCTCCGGCCAAACTATCAATCAAACAAACAAACAGACAAACTCTAAGCTGTTCCCACATCACTTATTCACTCGGGTTTTGACTTTTTTCACAGACAGAGAGAGAGAGAGAGAGCTGTATGTAACTCAGGTTCTCCAACAAGAAGTTTGGACTTTTGTTAGATAAGGAGAGGGACAAGGCCTCAAAACGAAAAGGGTTTCTCGGCTTATGGTGTTTGGCGCGAAGGAAAAGGACTTTCCCGGATATTGAATGATAGGAAAAAATAAAAACTAAAAAAAGAAAAAGAAAAAAGACAAGGGGTAAATGCACAGAAAAGAGGTGAGTTCAAATTTTGGAAAGTGAGAGATACTGATACGATTTGATATTGGTGAGAAATTAAATGCAAAAACTGAGGCTTTTAATTAGAGAGCCTTTCATTTTGTTGCTCTCTCTCTCTCTCTCTCTCTCTACATCTCTCTATATATGAAATAGTATTAATTGCAGAAGGAGAGAGAGAGACCTCTCCCCACCTCAGTTGACCTTTTTAGTTTTTAGACCTTTTCTAAATTATAAAAGAACAAAAGAAAATACTACTCCTAAGTATATTTATTCTTTTCTTTTTGCTACTTAACAATAACACCCCCACCACCACTTCCACCTCCACCATCACCACCACCCTTCTCTTCTTTTGCTTTCTTTTACTCTTTCTTCTTCAAATACTCGCCGGGTTTGCCTTTGATATTGATATTCTTTTATTTCTATCTCTTATTCTTTTTTTTTTTGGTTCTCTCTACCAAGCAAACTTGTCTCTTTTTCTCTCTCTACCAACAAAAGAGTACTCTTTTGTTGTTGTTTTAAGGATTTTTTGAACGGTTAGATTTTTGGGTGCAGTGAGACTTCGTGGATATTGTCTGTTCTGAAGTGAGAAACAGAAAGGGCTTACATGTTCCATATAGAGCTGATCATAAAGGTATTACATTTACTTTATAAAACAACTTCTTTCTTCTTTTTGTTTGATCTTTACGTTTTTTACTCTTTTGGGTCTTTGAGTTTGTTGGGATCCGATTCAGATCTCTGAAATTCTATAGTTTTGGTTTTTTTACAGTGAAACCCATCTGGGATTTTTCTCAGTTGGCGTTTTGGATTTCTATTCTTGGTGGTGTTTTTATTTTTTATTTTTTTAATTGCAATGAATTAGATCTAGTCAGAGCTATCAGACAAAAAGACGGTGGGAATTTCGTGGAGCTAGTGTCATACTCCTTTTCATAGATAATCCTTTAGTATTAAAAAAATAAGAATTGGGTTATGATTTTGCTGTTGAAAGTTTTCAGAAGCTTTCTAAAAGTCTTTAACTTTTCCTTGTCTTTTAGTATATTGAAAACGGGCTCTAGATTCCACACAATTAGCCGAAAGTTACTTAGTTATTTTATTTTATTTTTGGTAAATTTCTTGAATAGGAACAAAGTTAGCCAATAGTTTTTTTTTTCCCTGTGCCATGGAATCATTTAATTGTTCTATTACTGTTAACACTTAATATATTGGAAACGTGTTTGTTTCTGTGGAGAATTTGTTTGTTACAGTTCATTGGATGCAGTACATTAGGTTCCTTATACATCAATAAAACACAAATATAACATTAAACCAATATTACTTGCGTGCCTATTGTACTCACCTAAGGAACTGTACTTTACCCATTTTTTAGCCAATCCAGAATCATCAATTAGCATTGCTTTGCGCTTAATTTAATTTAATAGTGTTTCAATGTTATTTTTGTTGAAAACTTAGCAAGTTGCATCTGTCTTTTTTGTGTTTAGTTATTATCATGGCTGCTCAGCTGAGCATTGGCTATTAATAGACATATACTTTAATTATCACAAAAGCAATGATAGGGACCTATGCTTTCTCTTTTTTGTTAAAGATTAGGTATAGTTTTGGTGGGTGGTTATGTCCAGCACCATGGAACTTTGCACTTCAATAATGTGATCGTAACAAGTTGTAGGAGCATGATGTTTTCATTGCTGTTCTCCTTTTGACCCTTGTTTTACATTCTTGGTTCTGTCCAGTTGTATCATTTGGATTTGCACTATTTTTTTTTTCAGTTTGTGAGACCATTAAATTTGTTTATTTAGAATGTATGAAAATAATATTTGGTAATGCTTTTTTTTCATTGCAGACAGCAATTGAGGTCTAATTGTTTCTCTTTTTGAACTTGAACATCTTATTGCTCATTTGATTTCTCTATTGCTAAGTTTTTATGTATTTATTTATTTTTTAAAATAAGGTTATTTAATATTACTTTCCTACATTGTCTTGCGTTTGATGAGCAGGTTCACTTAAGTTTCTTGCACCTACCAGAATTGTTGTAAGCTTCTAATATCAAACACAGTTACTCTGGAAATTTCTCTCCTCTCCCAGTTCATGTAAACCATGAAACTTGGTAAGAACACAATCTTCCTCTTCTTTGATTCTGTTCTTTTGTGTAACTCATGCATCTAAAATTTTCTTTTTTTCCCCTCTCATCCTTACAGCTTGCAGCTCTTATATAAGTTTGTCTCCGCCTCATAGGTGGCTTGGACAAGTTTAATATGTGACAATATGATGTTGGATAGAATAATAATAATAATAACAACTTTTGATTTTCTAGAATAGGACTTTATTTACTTATTTTAGAGTTTTTGGGAGTATTTTAATCAAGATTGGGTACTTATATGGTAAAGTATGAATTAGGATCTGCTTAAGAATAACATTTTTGGTGAATTTTCCTATTTTCAGCCTAAATTTGTGCCTAACACGAATTTGGGTTTTCTAAGGGTCTCCTAGCCACCCTAAGACTTCTTTTACTATAAATTAGTAGTAGACTAGTAATACCTTCATAGAAGTTATTTCTTATTCTTTTTTCTGGTGGATTCTGGAGTCCTCTTTGTGAATTCAAGGAACCTTGATAAATTTTGTTCTTAACTTTATCTCCTTTGATGAATAGAGTATTCACTTGGGAATTTGACTTCTCAGAGTTACTTGTATTCCATGCACTCTTTATTGAATTTAGCGGTGAATATTGCTTGACATGGCCGTAAAGTTAACAACTATGCCGTGTATAGTTGCTTTTGGTTATCCTTTTCTATTACTAATACCTCATATGTCAGAGGATGAGTGATTATAACTTATGGTTTGGCTGAGAACTTGCAGGCTTACTGTTCTATCCTAAGTTAATTGCGTCTTTAAATGTTCTATCAATTAAATTTTCAAGCTATAAATTGTCACTGGATTTATTTTCTATGCACTCAAGTTCCTCAATATCATACAGGACCTGAATAATGTGTATATGACTATATTTATGTTCCTGGTTTCAGTATTCACTGGCATTCCACATTTTAATGTACTTGCAGATAGTGAACCAGTGTTTTGCCATAAGGCTCTTGGTCATAAGCCTGATTCTAAGCCTTTCGAATACAATGACAATGCTATACACACTGCTATGAAGTCAGGAAACCTGATAATGAAGGAAAATCAAAAGAGGCTCTCATGTGACTTAAAGGGCACTGAGAGGGGTACTGGGGAATTACCATATGACTTAGATGACAGGAATGGTTGGGCTGCAACAAACTTTGATTGCTCCCTGAGCATTGATAATTTAAAAATTGAAAACCAAGATGAGGTCAGAGATTTTGTTGCATCACCTATTCATTCTTCCAGAGAAACAGGACCATTTGACAAGGACTCGGATGTTGTTATGGACAAAAGCATTATGGAATGTGAACTGCCAGAGTTGACAGTTTGCTTCAAAGAGAGTACTTACCATGTTGTGAAAGACATCTGCATTGATGAAGGAGTGCCTTCCCAGGAGAAGATCCTGTTTGAGAGTGTTACAGATGAGAAAACTCTTTGCATCTTTCTGCCTGCTGAGAAGGATCAAAACAAAGAACTGGTGAAAGAAAAAGAAGATATTGGTACGTCCATTCCAGATGCTTTGAAGTTTTCAGCAGAAAATGATTCTAATAAGGATTCAGCTGATCAATGTGATCCCAAGGATTTGATGGCAACAGGGGAAGACTCCGCTGATACTAATGTGAATGATGTCTCCAAAGAGATGTCTTTGCCTGGAGAGAAGCTTCCAATTGTAGATATGGGCACATATACTTCCTACTACAAGTCTTCGAACAATGATGAAGTTGAACAACAGCCCTTCCAGGTATTCATCTCTTAGCCAAAGTTTTTTTGTAATATGCCAAAACAACTGGTAATAATAGCTGATTTACACCTTTGTTAAGATCCACTATCTTGGAAGCGTTTATCATCTTATCATGGTAGTGGACAAAGCTTCCTTTCAGTGGAAAGTTATTTCATTGACAGGGATTCTGGCACACACTACTTGCATGAGATTCGGGGCATAAAATAGGTCTCATCGTCGCATAATATTTCAATCAATACTATGGATCTTTTCTCTTAAAACAATAATAAAATCTTTTAATGATGTGAAGGTGGCAATCATTCAGCCTCCAACGATGACAACATAAATTGTTCATATTAGTGGTCATATTGTGGGATAGACAGGCACTAGAAGTTGGAACTTACAGTTTGTTGATGGGTGAAATATTGTTTACGCTTGAGAGAGGTTGGCATTTCAAAGTCCAATGCTGATTGTAATGGTTTAAATGCAGGTTTGTGCCGAAGAAGCAATCTTGGCAAACCATGTTTTGATTTCTGCTGCAGAAGAATCAAACAATAGTAGCAAGGATTCAATATTGGCAAACTCAACTTTGGTTTCTGCTAGTGAAGAATCAAACAATAGCAGGGGGGATTCAATGTTGGCAAGCACAACTTTGGTTTCTGCAGTGGAAGAATTAAACAATAGCAGTGGGGATCAAATGTTGGCAAGCCCTGATTTGGTCTCTTCAGCAGAAGAATCAAACAATGACAATGGGGATGCAGTGTCATCAAGCCCTACTAAGGTTTCTGCAGCAGAAGAAACAAACGGTAGCAGTCTCTCCAATGAGTTATATTACAATAGTAAGGTTGAAAGTGGGAGCATCACTTTTGATTTTGACTCTTTAGCACCTGCAGTTAGTGGAAGAAAGTTGAGTCTTGAAAATGGTGACAATGGTCTTGAAACAAAAAAGATGTCAGAGCTTGAAAATGGAATATCTGATACTCAGACAGTTTCAAGGCAACTTCAACATGGTCAGGGAGAGGTAAGTTTTTCTGCGGCCGGTCAGGGAGAGGAAAGTTTCTCTGCAGTAGGTACTTTATCAAGTCTTATAAACTTCTCTGGGCCAGTCACTAATTCTGGCAGCATCTCTCTTCGATCAGATAGCAGCACAACCAGCACTCGTTCCTTTGCCTTTCCTGTGTAATCAACTTTATACTCCTTACCTCTGGTTATTTATTGTCTCTATATATCCAAATCCATAACACCTTGTATTTGCTTATCGTGCCTACAGATTACAGTCGGAATGGAATAGTAGTCCAGTTAGAATGGCAAAAGCTGACCAGAGGTGCTTCCGAAAGCATAGAGGTTGGAAGCAGGGCCTTCTTTGCTGTAGATTCTAAATGCTTCTTCTCTATCCATAGGTCTAGAATCTAATTTTATACATCATTCAAAATTTACCCTTTTCTAATTTTATAAATATATACATCCTCTTTCTAGCGTGGTGTGTATTGTGCAGTAGGTTCTTAGTGTCATGCTTTGAGTTTGGCCCCATTCAGCTGAGATGTAAGCAATGTCCTATATTTTTTCATTATCTGAATCTAATTTTTCTCTGACGTAGTTAGTGTAACAAATTAAACTTTAAGGTTTCAATAGTTAATTGATGGAGTGCAATATAACTTTACCAGTTAGCCATAGACCTAGTCCCCCACGAAAAGTTTTCATCCGCATATTTTTTTACCAATTTAAGGTGAATATGGTACATTGTAACTATTGTTAGACATCCCTGCAGTAAAGTTCCTATCCATCGTTAACAATTCAATATGAAGCAAAGTTCCCTAAATCTTAAAGCGTTTAGAATCAAGCAACTTCTAATGTTATTTTTCTTTTCCTATCATTCTTTTGAACTAGCTCTTAACAGCAGCTCTAGACCCCAATTGGCATCCTTATCCTGTGTGATGGTATTTGTACTGGGATTCAATTATCCACTATTACCTAGTAAATAAAAACAGAAGCTCTATATGATAAGAAAGACATTTAAGGGTTAATTTTTTGTTTAATTCTTATTAATGCCTTCAACCTATATAAATAGCCAAGAATGAAATAACCTATAAAATCTAATCCTAAAAAATAGGAACAAATGCTTATCTAAATACAGTTTGAGACTAAAGCAAAGATGAATACGATTTGAACTAATGCAAATCCTAATATGCAATTGGAGTATTATTTAAATTTCAAATTTCATCAATTTGAATTTATGAACTTTGTGCCTTGTGGGTCATAGAAAGCTCTAGCCTATGGAAAGTAGCTACTCCAAAGATAATGCAAGAGGACTACTTAATTAAGGTAGAAGCTATCCCAAGAGGAAAGAAGATAGTCGAGGACAATTGATGGAATTTTAGTCAAGGAGAAGATTGTTGGGAAATTGCCTCAAATTCCAATTGTGACTTGAAAATTCAATTATGTCTCCTAGTAGAAGAAGGAAAAATTAATTTGGATTTACTTGTTATAGAAGGAAAGACTATTCCTTGGTGTGGAAGGAAGTCTATTTCTTGTTAAAGATGTAATATATTCCTAGTCTAAGAGGAAATAGATTTCTTATTAAAGAGGTAATGCATTCCTAGTCCAATAGGAAATAGCAAAAAAGTCTTATAAATAGACAATACTACAAAGAATTTGATGGCTTTGGCTCAAGGGTTCTCCATATGTGGAAAGAAAAAATAGAGAGCAGCAACAAAGATTGTTGTAAAGCCAAGAGAGAGTTATGCGTGGAGAAGAAAATAAAAAGGAGAGAGCAAAAAAAAAAAAAAAAAGATTTTTTTTTAGCCGTAAGATATATGCAAGAATTGTTGTAATTGATTTAATAATAGTGAAATTATTTGGAGTTTGTCCCGTGATTTTTTCCCTTCAAGAGAAAAGGTTTTCCAAATAAATTTTGTGTTCTTGTGTGTAATTGTTATTTTGAATTGCTAATATTTGTGATAATATTATTGGGACCCAACAAGTGGTATCAAAGCCCAAGGTAGTGTAGGGCAAAGGTTTCCTTTCCCAATTGGAGCGAGAATGGGGTGTGAATACTTAAAGCCCTTTCACAAATGGAGTAAGGTGGGGTCCCTTTTGCAGCTGGAGTGGGGATGGTATATTACACCTAGTAAGCCCATAAAGTCCACACAAACGATCTTTGAAAATGCCCAACAAATGAGTATTATTGCCAATGGTGCTAGACAACGATGATGTGTGAGGTTCTTATGGAGGATAAAAGAAGTGCAGGGTTGACATGTGAAGGCCCATGGATGATGCATTAGTGAAGGAAAAAGCCCATTAGGTAAAAGGGAGTAAGTAGGACTTGTTCATGGCCCACAGAGAGGTCTTAAAGCCCACAGAGAGGCAAAGACTCACATGTGAGGGGAAGATTGTTGGGTGTACACGTGTAAGTAATGTCCCACATTAAATAAAGATTAGAAAAATGAGTAATTAATATAACATAATTGAGCACATATCTATTTAGCTTAGGCATTTTGGGTTAAAATGTATTTTTATATGTTATATTAATTATTCAAGAAAGTTCCCCATGGTTTTTATCTTTCCAACATAAAGAAATGTTCTAAGAAACAATGATGCTCTTCAATTTAGGCAAAGAAATCATCAATGCCTAAAACATGTTTTACTAATAAGTATGCGGATCTATTACCTTGCCTGCAAAAACTCAACTCAACAATCATCATAACCCATGGATGAAAGACACCATACCATAGATTATTGGGGCCAAAGAGGAAGGGGAAGGAGTTTGCTCGCCTAATGCCTGAGAAATAATTAAAGAGTGACCTCCAATGACAAACTCTTGGATTCCCACATCGGCAAACTGAAAACCAAAGCCTTAGCCTAAGACTCAACGTTAATTTTGAAAAATGGAGCCAAGGGAGGAATCCATTTGGCCTCAAAGTCCTGAATAGAAACTTGTAGGACTAATTTGCAGCCCCATTTCATCAAGGTAGTGAGAAGTGAGAACACCATTGAAAGCAACCGTGACAACCATAGCCATTTAATTTGTCCCCCTCGCATTGTTCTATCATCACTAAATGCCACAAAAGATCGAGGAAATTCTGGAACTTCACAAAGAAGGGGGAGTTGGGCTCATAAAATAAAAGTGGGCTAAAACTTGTCTAAGGAAAATGGTAATTTCGTTTATTAAAAATGGGTCCTACAGTACTATTCACACATTTAAAAATTATTTTGCTATATTATTTTCAGTTTTCATTTTTCAGTAATAAGTTTTATTCAAATAGACCCTAAGTATAATTTTTTTTTTTAAAGATATAAGTTGCACTTTGAGACAATTTATTTTCTTAAAAAAAGAAGAAGCTCAGCCAAACGTACCAAAATTTGCTTAAAAGAGGGAAGTAGGTTCAACAGTCCAACACTTAATGATAATCTTCAAGTCTTTGCCATGTGAAAAAGGGACAGGAATGATTATAAGCAGATATACGTAGAATGTTGGTAATTCTAAGTGTTTTTCAAAAGCCACTAGTGTAACTTGATTAGTTGAAGACATTTGTTAGGCTAATAATTGACAACTATTTTAAATGTTTAGTAACTGAATTCATCTACTCGTCTTTGCTCATGAAATGGACCTGTTATACACATACATACAGTCGTTTTTCCCGGAGGAATTCGAGGAGAAGTCTAGGAGCAAATGCAAGAAAACATTTTAAATTTGTGATTCGAAATTCATGTAATTAAGTCGAGCAGAAGTTAAGCTGTTGCCTAGCTTTGGTTGGTAAAATAAAATGAAAGATATGTAGATGAAAAATAATAAAAAGGGCATTAAATCTTTCACACTGTATTTTACCCACTGTTTTTATAAACTGAATTGTGTGGAAAAAAAAAATTTCCCTAATAAAAAAAAACTAATTAACTTGATAATATAGAAAAGAAGAAAAAGGGAAATGACATATTAAAAAGAGAGTAAAAATAAGGAAATTTAATGTGGTTTAGCTTAACGCCTAAGTCCTTCACAATAGGTCCCAAGAGACTACATATATATTATATTAAAAATATCTGTTGCAATGAATATTTACTGGAATAAGGCTTACTATTATATCATTAAAGCTAGAAACTTTAGTTTGAAATTTCAGATCTTGAACGTAAAGAGTGATGCGGGACAAATGTTGACAATGACGGATTACGATGGCTGATGATGATGGCTAACATTGATTATTGCAAAATGAACGCGTCGGCAAATCAAAGTATCATGAGTGAATAAGGGTTGGTTTGGATAGAACTTATTACTGAAAATTGAAAACTTAAAACACTGTAACAAAATAATTTTTAAATGTGTGAATAGTATTGTGGGGCTTTTTTAAAATAAAAAATTGGTTAAAAAGTGAAATTGTGGGTCCCGTAAACAATACACGGGACCCACAAAAAAATCACGGTTACTGTTCATGAACAGTAGCATGAATAGTACCATTGTCCCCCTGACATGTGCAGCAGTAGCAAAAGGAAAAAGAAAAAAAAAAAAAGAAAAGAAACGTGAAAACGCAGCTTTGCAAAACGCAACGTGCATCCAAATGGGCAATAAGGATAACAATGGTGCGGGACGGGATTGAAGGAGGGGGTCTTTGACCCTATCTCGCATGGTTTTGTCTTGCGCTATTTCTACCTTGTTCTATATGACCATGATATAGAAAATTTTCTTATACCATTCCCGCTCTTCGAGGGCCTGCAAAGCCCCATCTCACACTGTAAAACTCTACTTTTTGTTAATTTACTTTATAATTATTACAATTTTTTTAATAAAACATGTTTCATTAATAAAAATATACTTGAAATTACAACTAAATTTTTATCTTATCAAATTAAACTAATTTTTAGCAAAAACTAAATAATATTATCCAAGTGTTTAACAAGATAAAATTACAACAAAAATAAAAATTGCACAGTATAATAAATAACTAAATAGCGGCAGAGAGTTACGTTGGGTAAAATAACATAAGCTAATATTGATAAGTTTGTTTAAATAATAGAGTTTTAGGGTATAAAAAATTTACAATTATAACATTTATCAATCCAAGGTGGGTACATGGCAAGGACAGGGTAGGGTAATTCTAAAAAGTCTAAATTCATCTCTACACCACCCCGTTGTGCAGGGTTAAATCTTGCCCCATCCCCACCTCACCACCTCTGTGGGGAGGGAAAAACTTGTGCAGGATGGGTCAAGTAAGATGGTGCAAAATTACCGTCTTTTGAGTGACTATATCAAAGGAATGGAGAACTTGGCTATGAAAATGTTATAGAGAAAGAGCGAAAGCAAGAGAATTTAACGTGATATAGCTTGATGGCGTACATGATTCATAGTGGAAAGCCGTGAGTGATCATATCTTTGCTATATTAAAAATATATATAACAATGAACATCGAGTAAAGTATATAAAGGAATATGTTAGGTTTAGAATGGTAGTCCTAAAATCATGATTACAAAATTACGATAACCCATAGTAAACCATGAACTACATATTATTTGCAATATCCTAACATATTCTAACAGACTATATCCAAATGTTAGCTCTAGTTATATATTATTGGAAATTGAGTAAAACAAGGAATATGATTACCTGAATTACTAAAGAAACAACATCAATTTATTGAAAGTTATTAGGTACTTATAAAGTTGAAATATTGTACTCTTTATTCTTATATGAACTGTGAATTAAACTATAAATTTAGTTAATGATCTTTACTATTATGTGAGAAGAGGAAATATCATTTCTATATTCCTGGAAAAAAAATCAGAGTTTCTTTGTTGTTAAGAAAGTTGGCTAGTACTCATTCTTTTAGGCAGTAGAACTGTTGTCTCTTCTGGTAAGGCTTGTTCTCCCCTCTTGTAACAACGTTACATGTAGGGCTAGTGGTTTCTTCTCTTTCTTTTGGGGGTGGGGAAACACATTATAGGACTCTTCTTTCCCTTTTCTTCTTTTCAGTTTGTTCTCACATCAGTTTTTTTGTTTTCAGTTGTGCGTTAATATGGAATATCTATCTAGGCAATGGAGTTGTCTATCCCTTTTTGAAAGGGAAGGGGACGATATAAGTTTTAAAAAAGACCGATGTTGGCAAGAGTTTATAATTGTGCATTCTTCCTAACTAGGCGTGCACTCAATATGGATGCAGCCGGTAGAATGTTCAAACTTCTTTGGAGATCTCAGAATGGTTTTAAGATTAGTAATGAAGGTGGTCACAAGGTTCTTTTTGTTTTCGACAAGGAGGAGGAAGTTGATAGAATTTTGTCCACTAGGCTGTGGAGTTTTGACAAGTCTCTTGTGGTGTTACAGTGGTATGAAAGGCATTATGCTCTCGAAGATTTGAGTTTCGATAAGGTCACTTTTTGGGTGCAAGTCCACAATATTCCTATTAGTTACAGAACCAGATCGGTGGCGGAAGATATCTATGAAGCCATTGGGAGGGTGGACCGTACAACAGAAACTTCGGAGTGTGAGTGTGGGAATTACATTCGAGTACGAGTTACCATTGATGTCTTTTAGCCTTTCTGTCGAGGCCGAATAATTAGACTTAAGGATAATGAAAAGGTTTGGGTTACATTCAAGTATGAGTGGCTTCCAAATATTTGCTATTGGTGTGGATGCCTGGTCCATGGCGATAAGGAGTGTGAGTTATGGATCTAGAGCTAAGGTACTCTCCAAAAATCCTCTCAGCAATTTGGGTTGTGGCTTTTGGCAACATCATCAGGGCCATCAAAAGGCAATGTAATCCGAGTATTAAGATATTACGAAGATAGGCAGGAAAAATTATCCTCATGTTGGTGGAGGACTAAGCAACATCGTCCAAGTCCGATGACCACCCCAGTAGCGGCAAGCTTAACAGACAAGGATACTGTGGATATGGAAGTAGATATTTTCCTAAACCAAATTCTACAGAGTCCACGATCCCAAAGGAAAGTATAAGGCAAAATTTTTAGGATCACGGAAATAAAGGAATTTCATTTACTCAACAACTAAAGGATATAGACAAGGATCTTGGGACTTATGAGGATCCCTCAATTCACCCAACCCGAGGAATTTCAATGCAATCAAGAAAACACTCCACCTTTTGATTTGGGCACGTTGAGAAAAGATTTGGATGACAACATTAGCATGTCACGGGCCCCTATGTTGGTACCCCCCTTGGAAAATAACCCAGTAACCCCCTCTCGGACATCACCAACTCTCTGGCCCCATGGGCTAGTGCTATTACTCCCCATCAGGTAACATGGAGATGCTTACCACGTTCAGCCCTTGTGACTTAGCCTTCCTCATCTGATTCCACGGGTTTGAAGCCATCAATTGACAGGGTTAATGATCATTGTGAGTTACCAAGTAAGAAGATAGTGATTTCAAGCAATGACAGAGAAAATTTACTTGCATTGACGGAGGTTGTTTTACAACCCTGCTAGTCACAATGAGTTGCATAGTATGGAATTTCAAGGGGCTTAGGAACCAACTCGCAGTTCAAGAGCTTGTGGACTTGGTGCAAGCAAAAGCGCGCTCTATCGTGTTTTTAGCTGAGACATTGGTAGATGAAACTAGGCTAGATTACGTGAAAGACATAATTTGTTTTGATAAGAAATTTTTCGTCCAAAGAGTAACTAGAGGTGGAGGTTTGGTGTTGTATTGGAAGAATGACATTAAGGTTGAAGTAGAATCCTCTTCACTGAATCACATTGACGCTGTCATTAACAAAAATTCGAGTAAAGCTTGGAGATTCACCGGTTTTTTTGGCAATCTCGAAACTCACAAAAGGAATGAATCCTGGGATTTACTTTGTCGATGTCATAGCGGAAACTCCCTTCCATGGTTGTGTGCCGGAGATTTTAATGAGACTATAAAACAATTGGAGAAGTTGGGGGGTGTTTAAGACCCCAAAATCAGATGCAGATGTTTAGAGATGCCTTGGTTGAATGTGAGCTAATGGACTTAGGGTTTAAAGGTTTTCCTTTCACATGGAGTAAGCATTATAGAGATGGTTTTTTGGTATAGGAGAGGCTGGATAGGGCAGTAGCTTCACATGATTGGTTGTCAGCCAAGAGATGTAGGGAAACAGTTGAGGATGTTTGGCTAGCAACCTATAAGGGGACCGAAGATTCAATGGTGATTAGGAAATTAGAAGCTTGTGGGGCTGAGTTAACCAGGTGGAGCCGTAACAACTTTAGGAATATCAGAAGAGAATTAGGAAAAAAAAAAAAAAAAAGAGAGGAAAGAGCTAGCACATGCAGAGCGTGTGGCTGTTCAGGGGGGTGGTTCAGGCAGGTTGTGGACAATTAAAAAAGAAGTCAATGTTCTCATGGACAAGGAGGAATGGCTTTGGAGGCAGAGTTCTTGAACTCTATATTTAAAAGATGGGGATTGTAATACCAAGTTTTTTCACTATCGTGCAACTCAAAGGAAGCGGAAAAACTTTATCGCTGGTGTTAGAAACCATTCTGATGTGTGGTGTACTGGTAGAGATCAGATTACCGATGCTTTCTTGAAGTATTATTCTGAGTTTTTTACTTCTTCAGAGCCCAACCACTTAACAGCAAAGTTGGAGTCCATTCCTCAAGTGGTGGTCGAGGGAATGAATGTCATTTTGACAGAAGACTTTAAAGTTTGGGAAGTTGAGGCTGCATTGAAACAGATGGCCCCACTAAAAGCCCCCAGACCTGACGGACTGCCTTTACTTTTCTACCAAAACTTTTGGGATTTGGTGAGCTCCGATATTACTAGTACTGTGCTGCATTTTTTGAACAAAGGTTTTTTGCCTAACTCTCTAAATCATACTTTTATTACTTTAATCCCAAAAACAAAAAATCTAGAGTTTGTGACTAAATTAGACCCATTAGTTTTTGCAATGTGCTTTACAAGATTTTTTCAAAAGTACTAGCAAATAGATTAAAGAACTTTTTGCCACTCATTATTTTTGATCATCAAAGTGCTTTTTTGAATGGTTGATTGAAAACTAACAATATATTAGTGGCTTTCAGACTCTTCACTACATGAAAAATCACAATTTTGGAAAATCAGGTTTTATGGCGCTCAAGCTTGACATGAGCAAAGCCTATGACAGGGTTGAGTGGTCTTTTCTAAGAGACATTATGAAGCAAATGGGATTTAATGATAGATGGGTGACCCTAGTCATGGAATGTGTTATAACTATCTCATATTCACTCTTGCTAAATAGGGAACCCCAAGGCAATATCAAACCTAGTAGAGGTATTCGCCAAGGGGATCCACTTTCACCATATCTCTTCCTTGGGGCTGCATAGAATTATTCAGAGAGCAGCAAATTTGGGTGAGATTAAAGGAGTTTCTATATGTCGTAATGGTCCAAAGCTTACTCACTTGCTATTTGCAAACGATAGCCTTTTGTTTTGTAGAGCTACTAAGCAAGATTGTCAAAAAGTGTTGGAGATTCTCTCTTCTTACGAGAAGGTTTTGGGGCAAAAACTAAATAGATACAAGACATCTCTCTTTTTTAGCAAATCAATGGCTATTGATATGCAAAATCACATCATGGCTGAATTTGGAGTAGCCGAAGTGAAGCACTATGAGGAATATCTTGGTTTGCTGGCATTGGTAGGTAGGAATAAAAGGGCAAGTTTTGACAAGTTGAAACAACAAGTTTGGAAGAGACTCCAAGGCTAGGAAGGGAAGTTGTTTTCTCAAGCTGGTAAAGAAGTCCTTATAAAATCAGTCATCCAATCAATCCCAACTTATGCCATGAGTTGCTTCAAGATCTCAGTTACTTTGTGTCATGAGATTGAATCACTCATTAGAAAGTTTTGGTGGGGACAAAAGGGTGAAAGAAGGAAAATCCATTAGGTGAAATGGGGTGATTTGTGTAACCGCAAAGATGTAGGTGGGATGAGTTTCAAGGATTTAACTATGTTCAATGAAGCGATGCTTGCCAAGTTAGCTTGGAGACTCCTTAAAGATGATAAATTGTTGTTTTATAGAGTGTTCAAAGCTCGGTTTTTTCCTAATGGATCCCTCCTTTGTGCAAAAGAGTCACTCTCGGCCTCCTATGTATGGAAAAGTATTATAAAAGGGAGAGATGTGATTTCTAGAGGGGCAGTGTGGAGAGTTGGGGATGGCAAACAAATCAAGATTTGGGGAGAAAATTGGTTGCCACTTAAGAACAAAGCAAAAATCACTTCACCAGTGCTGTTTGGGCAAGAGAGTTCATGTGTAGAAGCCTTAATTGATCTACCAACCAGGTGATGGAGAGCAGATGTGATTGATCATGTTTTCAGTAATGCAAAAGCATAGGCAATTAAGAGCATCCCTCTTAGTTCCTCATCGCAACAAGACACCCTCATTTGGCCCTTTACTTCATCAGGGCACTATTCTGTCAAGTTGGGTTACTGTTTTCTTCATGTAAAGGAAGTTTTGGATTAGGTGACAGCAAGGTTGTCAAAATTGGAATCCTACGTGAGATCGTTGAAGGTAGGTAGGATCGTAAATCGTAGGATCGAATCGTAAATCGTAAGATCCTACATATTTTCAGATTTAAAGCAAAAAACACATTGATAATGACTTTGTATGTTGAATAATCACATAAATTATAAATTCATCCACAAAAAAACTAAGATTTGCATCATATGATATTATTTGCATGTCATACGTCACTAAGTCTATACTAACGAAATAAATATATTATAGTTTTGACCTAATGTATTTAAAAAGTTCAATAAATGTTTAATAAGCAACCAAATACCAAAATATTTATCAAAACATATGGAAAATATTTTTCAAGTTCTAAGTTCTAAGTTCCAAGTTTGAAATCCAAAATAAGTTAACAAATGGAAACTAGCTAACTACAATATGAAATCCAAAAGTAAAATGAATATTAAGATGAAGTGAACATTTAATTATTTTTATTCCAAGCTTCTTATAACTACCGTCCTAAATTCCTAATCATCATCACCCATTTCATCATCTATGTAGACATTATATATTTGTATACTAGAACTACAAAAGACATCAAGATACAATGTCACACTCAACTATTCAAGTTATACCACTCAATAACAATTAAAGAGCATAATCAAAAAAATCAATTGATCAATATACAAATACAAGCATAACTGATAAAATTATATATATATATATATATTAGTAATATTAGGAGATGAATGACAAATGTAGAATCAGTTTCCTAGTAAATATATCTAAAACCCAACTCTCATGCCATGAACATTATTGATTTTGATGATTTAGGATAATAGTTCACACCTCACAGGGTCTTCTATAAAACTCTAGTGTTTGGTTGCAGAAAGGGAGCCACATATATTCATGTTAGAGTTTGCAACCGCTAGAGAAATTGCTTGAAAGATTAAACTCAAAATTGTTGCTCACTACTTCTAAACAATATGGAACTTTCCAAATAACATTTATAAAGACTCATTATTATAGAAGTCTAAATATTTTATCACTAATCAACAACTATAAAATGATCAAACAAACTTAATAAAAAAAAATTTAGAAAAAAAAAACCAAAAATTTATGTTGTTGGTAGGATCGGTAGGATCGGTAAGATCCTATACGATCCTATACGATCCTACACAATCCTACATACGATCCTAGCATTTTTACGATCCTAGTGCGATTTTAAACGTTTTGATGAGGTGGGATCATAAAATCGTACGATCCTACGATCCGGATCGCGATTTTGACAACCATGGGTGACAGTTATAAATTCTGGTTTTTGGAGAGATATATGGAGTTTGGAAGTCCCTTGCAAGGTGAAAAATTTTGTGTGAGGGCTTGTAAGGAAGCTTTTCCAACAAAAGCCAATTTATGCAAGAGGAAAGTCATCACCAAGGCAACCTGTGAGAATTGCAAGGTGATGGCTGAAGATTGCTCACATGCTTTGTTTTTTTGTTCTAATTTGCAGGAAGCTTGGACATTCGATCCCCAATAGAGCTAGTTGGCAATGATGACTGGGAAAACACCAATGGACATTTTCGAGTGTGCATTTAAGGAAAACAGAGATCCATCCTTATTAGCGTATATGGCTTGGTCCATCTGGATGAGACGCAATCAGATCAAATTCAACGAAGTGGCATGTCTATTGCAACGCATCGTTCAGTTGTCAAAGGAGCAGAAAGCCGAATTTCAAAACCTTCACCCACTCAACCCGAAGCAGAAACATGTGATGCACACAAAGTGGGAACTGCCAGATATGGGAATGTTCAAAGTAAACTATGATGGAGCCATGTTAACTGGAACAGGGAGAGCTGGACTTGGAGTGGTCATCCGCAACTCCGAAGGAGCGGTAATGGCTTCTTTGTCGCAACAAATCCCTTAACTAACGACCATGGCACAGGTAGAAGCTCTTGCAGCAAGACGAGCAGTCGAATTTGCCTTGGAGATTGGTATTACCTCAGTTGTTTTTGAAGGGACTCAGACACAATCTTAAAAGATCTCAATAATCCAGAAAAATCACTTGCACTTTACAAACACTTGATTGAAAATGTTAAAGTGTTAACTCTTTTTTTCAATTGTATTAGTTTTACTCATGTATGCCGACAAGGCAATAGGGTCGCTCATGCATTGGCTAGATGGGCTATTAACTCGCCCTCTTTAACTGTCTAGATGAAAAATGTACCACCAGATATTTCAAATGTAGTTCAAGCTGATTTTAGCCGTTAAGATCCAATAAAAAGTTCTAGCTGGTTTCTAAAAAATAATGTCTATATTCTTGGAATATTAAATAATTACTTCAATTTATTAGCATTTCTATTAACTTAAGTAATTCATTTTGGAGCCAAACTAGACCCTATAACTTACGATATACCTAGCATGTGTTTGGATTGAAATGAAAAATTAAAATTATTTTACTATGCAATTTATTTCGCTATTATTTATGAGTCTCCCTGTACTTTTTGGTACTATTCATGATTCCATTATACTATTTCAACTAACTTTTATTTTTTTCTACAGTCCTTTTAGTAATAAGTTATTAGTTTCAGTAAAATAAGCGTTATTCAAATAGACCCCTAATGAACTTTCTTAGAGTATTCAAGTTCAACTTACCTGGTAAACACAAAACATGGTGTTATATATGTCATTACCCCTAAAAGTAGGGTTTCTAATTGGCAGTTGTTGGAAGTTTAAACGTGATACACAATTCTTAATTTCTTATTTAAATTACCCCTAAAGCAAAGCATAAAGGACATAAGTGACTATTAAAATGATTCAAGGACACATGAGGTGGCCTAGTCCTTTTTAGATAAGACTGTTTGAATATCGCTTATTGTTAAAAATTAAAAACTGAAAATTAAAAATAATGTAACAAAATAACTTTTAAATGTGTGAATAGTACCGTGAGACCTAGTTTTAAAGTTGTTTTTGGTGAAAAAAATATTCGTGGGTCTCAAAAATAGTACAGGGAGCCATAGAAAAATGCAGCTACACTGACAAATGCTCCTAACGCGCTATCCAAACTCTACCGAAAAGGTGGAGGGAATTTTGAAGCACATCTCTATTGAATTATCAAATATTTTCTTTCACCATTTGGGCAAAGAAAAATTGAGCTGTTGTTCGTCCTTCACATAAATTAGCAAGATAGAAACTGAGGGCCCTACAAGATTAGGTGATAAAACCAACCCCAAAGGCGTGAAGCCTTCTAAAAAGGGATGAGATTTCCATGTACTTCTTGTTTTGGAACTCTCTATTTTGTGTTTTGTGTATGCCCCCCCTCTCTGTCTCTCTCGTGGCTGTCCTCCCTTGATGAGTTGGTGGATATAAATCAAACCCATTTCCTCCCCTGGTTGATATAGAATCAATCCCATATAAGTTTTTCATGCAAGCCTCCTTGCTAGCTATAGTAAGTAATGGAGCTGATAGTTATGACTACGCTGTGTTTTGCCCTCTTGGCTTTGCTAACACCATCTGCTTCTTTACAAATTCAGGTGCAACCATCATATGAAAAGGGTACATTCTCTCTCTCTCTCTCTCTCTCTCTCTACTAATACTCTTCCTCTCTTTTTGATGTTTATGATCTCATTA
Source organism: Castanea mollissima (assembly GCA_014183005.1). Taxonomy (NCBI): domain Eukaryota; kingdom Viridiplantae; phylum Streptophyta; class Magnoliopsida; order Fagales; family Fagaceae; genus Castanea; species Castanea mollissima. Next base: position 59,472,878 of record JACAVU010000004.1, read on the forward strand.
CTTTGCATTACTGGCAGCCAATGAACTCCAGCATTATTCTCTCCCTGCACTGCCAAGAAAGCTCAGACTCTTTGAGGAAGTAACGGTAGGAACCCATTTGAGAGAATCGAAAATTCTTGTTTTTGTCTTGAAATTCTTAGACATCTCTATGTTTCTTAACTTAACTCCTCTCTTATTTGGCTAAGAAACAGGTTAAAGAATATGGAGGTCAAGATTCCACATCATACAATATGGAATATGTTGCAGGTGATTACCTACTTAATTTATATCACAAAATAATTACCCTACCCTAAATATGAAAGTTACATAGCTTTGTCATCACATACAGAAGGAAAATGTTGGAAATCGAAGCTATGGCAATAGGGGATATATCTATTGATATGTAATGTAAGAAACAGTGACCTCAGGCTCTTTTTTAATAGCATCAAATTAATTAGTAGCCTTTTCTCAGGTGCACAAAAAAATTACAGTAGGATTCTTTGCTGGCCTTGACATGAATATTCTTGCAATATTCGATTTGCAAATATCATTTCTTGGCCTTTCTATGATGATTATATAATAGGGCCTTATACTGATATGGTGCACCTTGTGTAGTTCTCTAGAATTCACAAATAAAATTGTTGAATATTTCCTTCCACTCGAGCAACGGCAACCCTTTTTCTTTTCTCCCTTATTTTTTTCTCTATTGACCAAATGCTTCGTTCCCCAAGACATATATTGGTAGCTAGTAATTTTAGAAGCAGAAGCAGATGCAGTTTTTGTAGTTAGCTTCCAAATTAGTTCTTCACTATTTGGAGGATTAGCGGTAGTACTATTAAGTTTTTGGTGTCTCATTAAGCTATTTGATGGAAGAAAATAAAAATAAAAGCTAGTACTTTCGGTTTCAGCTTCTAAATAATACTTTTCAAATAACTAACTTCTTCCAAAACTTAACACCTTTTTATGGGTTAGGAAAAAAGAAATTAATACACTAATAACAAATTGTTAAGAAGGTATACGTAGTAGAAAAGTTGATATAGTGAAAATCTGATGCATATGTGACTAAACTGTCACACTGGTTGATATACACTACTTCCACAATATGTTTAAAATGAGTAAAATGTAGAAAAGTGCCAATTCTCACGTAACAATATCTAATTAATTACGTGCTAAACATGCTTGAGTGACATGTTTTAATTACTAATTATTTGATGGGACATGTCCAGGTAAGCAGGCAAAGCATGATAATAAGGAGCAAGTTAATAATGTGGTGCATGGAGGAAACAAAGGGACATGGAGAGAATGGGTGGAGAGAGGTGCAGATGAGTCAGAGTTTTATACAATGGATTATTCCAGTGTTAGAAGAAGACGTCCCATACATAACAAGTCCATGCCGGTTACTCCATGAAACATGGGATATATGGATCAAGGCTGAGGCAAGGGTATCTGATTTCATTTGCAGTGTACAAGTACAGAACAAGCTACTTTAAGTCAGTTTTTGGACACAGTTTTGGCAAAAGTAATGTTATTGTAATTAGGGAATTGAGGAATGTGTCTTCTTCTATTGTGTATGGTGGCCGACATTACGGAGCAAAATTCTAAGATTTTGTTTTAAAACCCCACAAAAGGACCCTACCCCTACTGGTGCGTGCAAGTTAATCCTATATTTGTCTTATCGATCAACTTTTTTTCTAAATAGTAGCCAAATATTGGGGTCACAAACACAAACCCCACAGTCTCTCACGAGTTACAAACCATGTTGGTATTAGTTGGAAACCAACACTACGTGCTTGATTATAGTAAACAAGTTTAATTTGTATTGTATTTTGATTGATGGGAAGTGGAAGTGGGAGACGTTCAAGTTTCAACCTAGGTATTAAACCCTATGTTACGTTGTCACGCCATACATTTTGGCACATGTGATGTACTTTTTGGACTTTGTCGTTATGATCGAGAGGGAACACCTTTCTATGGTGGGATAGTAGTACGAATGTTTGACCCTCTTGATAGATTTGAGCATTCCAATTATATAATCTTGGACTCCTGCTCACCCATTCTAATTACCAGACAATCGTGTTTGCATGTTCTCTAGTTTATTTTGCATATTTTATTGTGTGAACATGGGACACGAGACTTTGGATTAGCCAATTTTTTGAACATTAGCATCTCTCTTTTTAAAAGTTTATCTAATTTATACTAAGAACTTTTTTTTTTTTTTTAATTTTACATTATTACTTCTCAAAAACAATTATACCAGTTTATCTATCATACATCTTTATCTTATTTAAATAATCGGTATTATTCTTTTTTATTAGTATTTTCATATAATATCTCTCTCTCTCTCTCCTGTCACATCTAAAAGTAAAATTTTGGTGTATAATAGATAAATTGATGACCTTAGTTTATCTAATCTCTCTCATGGTCTAACCTCTCACCTTTTCTCATCCAAGCCATAATCTGTTTCTTCTCTCTCCGCTGCTGTCACTATTTCTTCTTCTTCTTTGCTTAGATCACCTCTCCCTCTCTCCCTCAGGGTCAAACCGCCTTTCCCTATGTTCAAACTCCAAGCTGCCACAAGCAGTGTCAGCACAAAAACTCATTCCAGTCGACCCACAAACTCCGACCTCCTTCACAAGCACCGAGACATGTTCCAGTTGACCCCCAAGCATCGACACACAACCACAAGTTCGCAACAATACTCTCTCTCTCTCTCTCTCTCTCTCTCTCTCTCTCTCTCTTTATATATATATATATATATATATTATTCTCTCTCTCTCTCTCTCTTTATATATATATATATATATATACATTGGGGTGTCTGTGTGTTGATGTGTTTGATTTTTCGATGATTTTAAGGTCGGGTAATTATGTATTGTAATGTTGTGGTGGTGTCTATTTTACACTAAGAACTCACTTTTTTTCTTTTTTACACTATTACTTCTCAAAAATATCTATATCAGTTTATCTATCATACACCTTTTTCTTATTTAAATAATCGGTATTATTCTTTTTTATTAGTATTTTCATTTAATATATATATATATATATATATATATATATATATATATATATATATCTCCTTTCACATCTAAAAGTAAAAATTTGGTGTGTAATAGATAAATTGATGGCCGTAGTTTATCTAATCTCTCTCACGGTCTCACCTCTCACCCCTTTCTCAACCAAGCCCATAATCTGTTTCTTCCCTCTCCACTACCATCACTATTTCTTCTTCTTCTTTGCTCAGATCACCTCTCCCTCTCCCCTCAGGATCAAACCGCCTCTCCCTCTATTCAAACTCCAAGCCGCCATAAGCATCCATCTCCACAAGTAGTGTCAAGCACAAAAACTCATTCCAATCGACCCATAAACTCCGACCTCCTTCACAAGCACCGAGACATGTTCCAGTTGACCCTCAAGCATCGACCCACAACCACAAGTTTGCAACAATGCTCTCTCTCTCTCTCTCTCTCTCTCTCTATATATATATATAATATATATATATATATATTGGTCTGTCTGTGTGTGGATGTGTTTTATTTTCCATTGATTTTGAGGTCAGATTATTATGTATTGTAATGTTGTGGTGGTGTCTATTTTACACTATTACTTCTCAAAAACATCTATATCAATTTATCTATCATACACCTTTATCTTATTTAAATAGTCGGCATTATCCTTTTTTATTAGTATTTTCATTTAATATTTCTCTCTCCCTCTCCTCTCACATCTAAAAGAAAAAGTTTGGTGTATAATAGATAATTGATGGCCGTAGTTTATCTAATCTCTCTCATGGTCTCACCTCTCACCGTTTCTCATCCAAGCCCACAATTTGTTTCTTCTCTCTCCATTGCCGTCACTATTTCTTCTTCTTCTTTGCTCAAATCACCTCTCCCTCTCTCCCTCAAGGTCAAACTGCCTCTCCCTCTGTTCAAACTCCAAGTCACCACAAGCATCCATATCCACAAGCAGTGTCAAGCACAAAAACTCATTCCAGTCGACCCACAAACTCCGACCTCCTTCACAAGCATCGAGACATGTTCCAATTGACCCCCAACCACAGACCCACAACCACAAGTTCGCAACAATACTCTCTCTCTCTCTCTCTCTCTCTCTCTCTCTCTCTCTCTCTCTATATATATATATATATATATATATATATATTGGTTTGTCTGTATGTGGATGTGTTTGATTTTTTGTTGATTTTGAGGTTAGATTATTATGTATTGTAATGTTGTGATGGTGGTGGTGGTTTTTGGGTGGTGCTGGGTTGTGTCAGGGAGTGGACAGATTGATTGTTTGTAGAGAGAGAGTGAGATGGAAAATAAGAGATGTAGCAGAAAAGTGAAGAGAGAGAGTGTGGAGGTTTGATGGTGAGAGAAAAAACTAATAAGATATTAAAATGCAAAGTTACAGTAACCTTGTAAATATATACAATACCGTTACTGTAGCATTTTTGCATATGAACAGTATTATAGATCTAGATCTACTAATGTGGGTAATTTTTTAACAAAAATGTGTAAAACTCACCGCTTTTTGTATTTTACATTGACTAGTGAGATTGCTCTAACCCAATTTACGAGTCCACCTCACTCACTATTCACTAACTCTAATACTATAAGAATTACTTGAAGAATATTGGGACTGAAACCTTCACCCAGCTATATCATGACTCATGCTAGGTGACTTGTTTATTTCATAAACTTAAATCCATTCATAACTTTAAGATTCACTAAATTTGCTAGTGCAACCCCAATAAAGATTACAAATCAAAGCTATAAGAGTTCTCGAAGAAAATTTCAGGTTATAATTTTCTATGTTTGACATAAGTATCGACGACTCACAATGTGAATTTAGATTGATTAGCCTGAGATGTTACCTTTTTTCAACCAAAAAAAAAAAAATCAAGTGGTATATCTCTTTTTCTTGAACATGAATAAGGCATTGGGTTCAAATATTTGTGAGGAAAGAAACTATTCTTTGTATATATGATGTCAAAATATAGATTCCAATTATAAATTTCTCACCCATGAGGAGTTCAAAACTTTAAGAGAAGCTTCTCCCTATTAACCTACCCCTATCTCCTATTCCTATACACTATATATATACATACAACACTCAGCAGATTATGTGAGTGACAAATTTATCAAATCTAGTGCAGTTGAATTTGGTATTAGAGCCTATCATTCTTCTGGCTTCCAACTCTTCTTCTCCTTCATCTTCTTCCACTTTTCACCCAACTGACACTTCTCAACAAATTTCCTATATATGTTCCTTACCTGTTTGGACAAATAATTAATTTATAAATTGAACATATGGCATGACAAGAAAGAGCTAGCCGTGTGGAAAAGAAATGCCAACAAGACTGTCATGTCATTAGTAAATTAACTTTAGACTAAAGCCCAAAGAAGATTGAGATGACATTAATCTATTGGATACTAAAGTATAGCAATTACTTCGAGTGGTTTTCCTTAAGTGAGAACAGTAAGAAGCATGTGAAAGATAGTAGTTACTTCAAGACAGTTACAAGAAGATTTCTAGCCAAAGTTAATGAAAAAGGCGCAATAAGAACTTGACGCGTGCTATCCTAAATTATCATCTATTAAGTGTACCAGTTGTTCCATCTCTTTTTTCTTTATACTCTGATCCCATCTATTAAGTATGGTATCTTGGTCTATGATGGTTGTCACCAAATGAAACATTCACTAGATTATCATCCCCTTTATAATTTGTGGTTGTGTTTACCCCAACACCATAACAAGGTACTTTTGGTACCATGTTTTAATTGGCATATCCAAGACTAATAATAATAGATTACAAGAGCCTAATCATTTTTTGCCCACTCTTAGATAGTCATGCTAGGGGCATTGACATCCCTACGAGCCAATGGCGGAGCCATGTTGGGGCCGAAGGCCCCCCCCCGCCCCCCCAAATTTTTTGAAAAAACTTAAAGTATATGATCCTATATATGAGTTCAAAAAAAATTTAAAAACAAAATCAAAATAAATAAGCTCTTCCCCCCGCCCCCAATCTGCCTCTTAAATTTGTTATATATCCCTAAATAGTATTATCTTTTCAAAAAAATGTAGTAATTTTATAAGAAAATCTAAAACATACAAATAATAGAATTTTAACAATTATCTCACAGAAAAAGGAGACAAAAAGGGGTTTCAAATTTCCCTCTTCCTCAATCAAAAATAACTTCTCTGGCTTACTTTTGCTTTAATCATGAAAGAAGATTGTATTGCTGTGCATACTTCTTCTTGATCCTCAAAAAACTGCACCACCATTGCTGTGTTTTTGCTTTCTTCTTTAGAGCATCTCCAATAGATTGTCTATATCTATTTTTTGGAACAAAAACCCCACTGTTCACACTCCAACAAATTCTCCATCTCCATTTTTTAGATTAGATTTGCTACAGTGTTTTTCTACAAATAGAGAACACCGTAGCTTTTACTAGTCATACTTTAAATGTTTTTTTTATTATAATAATCAAGTATTGAATAAAAAAATGTTGAAAGATGTGCAGTTATTAAAAAAAGAATAAATAGTGAATAAAGAATGAATGAAGATATAATATTTAAATGAGATGGAGAAAATGATAGAGAATTTGTTGAAAAATGTATTTGAAAAAGTAAGTAGGTAAAAGCTAAATATCACTGTTCATTGTCCAAACAATACAAAAATTTGGCTAATCTGCTGAAGATGCTCATAGTTCTTTACTTCAGTTTGTTTTGTTTGGCTCATTTTTAGTGCTAAGTGGTAAAGGCTTTTACTCTCCGATTTCAAGAGGAACACGTGTGGTTAACAAACCCTTCTTTTATTATTTATTCTTATTCTTTTATTAAATTATAGGGTAAATTTCATTAACTACTCCTGAGATTTGGGTTAATGCCAACTAGGTTCAAAACAATTCAAAACTAACTATTTCAGTCCTTAAGTCCAAATGGACTATAACACTATTAACTCACTTTCATTGAATGAGGAGGGAAAAAAAAAAAGCTTAAATGAGGAGGAAAATGCTTGAATGAAACCAACAATCAAAACACACTTTCATTGAATAAGGAGGAAAACAAAAATTTAAACCCAAACCACAGAACATGCAATCAAGAATCAAGAACCGTGACAAAAAATCAGCCTCTCAACTCAAAATCCTAATCCAAAACCAAAATCCAATCAATCAAAACATCCTCTTAAGAAAACCCCTAAATTCATAGGCCTTAACAAGAATAACAAATGTGCTCCTCTACATGGTTTTGTGACCATCCACCACCAACCACCCCCACAGAAAACTTACCACCATCGATCAAAACCTAATCATTCTTAACCTACACCACGACACCGCCACAAACACCACAAGAGAGAAAACCCAAACCCTCTAATGCTGATCCACACCAAACCACAAATCACCACTTACCCACACCACGGTGCCGCCACAAAGACCACGAGAGAGAGAAGGGAGAGACTCCAAAACTAATCCACACCAAACCACAAACCACAACTTACCCACACCACCTTGCCACATCAAAGACCACTAGAAAGAGAAGAGAGGGACGAGAGAGAGTAAGAGAGAAGAGAGTGGGATGAAAGAGTAAGAGAGTTTTAAGAGTGAGAGGGATAAGAGAGTCAAAGAGTGAAGACTGAAAATTGAGGAACAAGAGAGAAGAAAGGTATGAGAGAGAGAGAGTAAAATAAATAACAATGTTAAAACGGTATAAGTTTAAGGACTAAAATGGTTAGTTTTGAATTGTTTTGAACTTGATTAACATTAGCCGAAAGTCCCAAACCTCAAGAGTAGTTAGTGAAATTTACCCTAAATTATATATATATATATTATATATATATATATATATATATATATATATATATATATATAATCTAACATAAAAATTGTTTATGGCTATTACCTTCATAAAAATATGTAATATATCAATGTAATATCTTATTTGTTATTTGATTTTTTTATGCTTTCATTGATTGTTATTTTAGTTTTTAAAAATTTTTAACTTATTAGTAATTTTTAATCTTAATTTTTATATTTAATGGTTTATAATTCAATCTTAAAATCAAGGTTTATGGACAAGGTAAACTCTATTGAGTTATAAGTTATAACTTATAAAGTACTTAACATTAACCTTAACCAATGCATTAAAGCATCATTAATTGAACCCTATAACATATATTGAGAAAAAATATTGATCATTTTCTTTTTTATTTAGCCCCCTAAATACAAATTCCTGACTCTACCACTGCTACAAGCATGGATTGATCTCTCTTGATAAAAGACTACATTGTTAGCAAATGATGAAGTGAGTTCTTGTAAAATCCAGTCTTCCACTTATAGGCAATAGGTGGTAGTAAATCAAGGTATGAATGGTTATTTATAGTAAATAACTACCATTACAAGTGTCATCTTTTGCCAAACTTATCCAACATGGAATAAATGACTTTTAATTGTCCTAAATTGTTAATCATATTCCTAATCAATCAATTCCAACCATAAGAATACTCTCTTCATTTTCATATCATTAAGGATGAAATTGAAAAGAGGTTTAATTACAATGATAGAAAAGTGAAAAGAAAGGTTTTATTGGCATTCAAAGAATAAATAATTGAAAAGAGTATCAGACTGAGTTGAATTGGGTTAGAAACAAGCAAAACTCTCCAAAGCCCACAAGGCCCAAAGCTGGAGCCCGCTAGAGTTGACTTAATTTAGACTGGGGGGGGGGGGGGTGAGAGGTGAGAGACTCCAGAGCTAAAACGGCGCGTTTTTGCGTGATGAAGTGAAACAGAAACACAGAAAAACAGAGAAACAGAAAAAAGCGAAACAAACAAACAATCAAAATCAATCTTCTTCATTATCTCTTAACAAAAAGAAAGAAAGAAAGAATTTTTCAGATTTGAGATTTTGAGATTCAGAAAAAAATCGACAATGGAGGACATTTGGAAGAGAGCGAAAGGGTTGGCGGAAGAAGCGGCGAGGAGATCTCAGACTCTGACGAGTTCCGTTAACATTTCCGATTTGGTCACCGAGACCACCAAGAAATCGTTGGAGCTCGCTGCCGAGGCTTCCAAGAAGGCCGATCAGATCAAATCCGCGGCGCTCGATCAGATTCAGATTCAGCAGATCAAGTCTCTCTCCCTCTCCGACATTATCCCCGCTCAGCTCTCCTCGCTCGCCAATTCTTCTCCCTCCTCCTCCTCCTCCGCCTCCGCTTCCTACTCCGAATCGGAGCTCCGCGCTTTCGGTGTCACCGACGATCTGAGAGACTTCGTCAAGGGCCTCACTTCTACTACATTCCAGAGCTTTCCAATCCAAGGTAAATACTAATTCAACTCAATTGCCGTTGTTTTCTTGTGATTTGATGGAAAAGGAACGGTTTTGAAATTTGCAGAGGAAGCAGAGGCGTCTGACGTGACAACGACGGTGTCGAATGTGCGTAAAGATCTGACGGAGTGGCAGGAGAAGCACGCTACAATTGTTCTCACTACTGTTAAAGTTTGGTTCATTTCTATGCTTTTCTTTTTCCGTGCTCTTCAATCTCTCAGTTTTGCATAAAATTCAATTCATATATCTTAAAGTAGTCAGTTTTGTAGTCCTTAACTACTTAAACTTGATTGCTTTTAGTCTTAATAATGTGTTTAACCAAGTGATAGTAGATTGGTTTTTAGTTTGGTCACATCATCTAAGGGACTTAAAGGCGATCGCTTTCGATTTCAAATTGAGGGACCAAAATCTAAAATATTTATATCTTTTATTGTTATGGGATTATGTGATTTCATGTTTAGTGTTGTTGGTATCATGAATTTTGTTGTTCTGTGTTAAAACTTTATGCCTATGTTTGGAATTGGAAGGAGAGAAATCTGCAAACTTGTCTTTTTTTGAACTGTTGCTTGTTTTGATCTGGCTAATAAGCTGAGAAAATTCTGATTTTGTGACTGGAAGTTTTATATTATATCAGTGGTTAGGAAAAAAAACTTGAGTTCACAAAAATGTTGGTTAAAGTTGAAGTTAAAATTGTTGATTTGTTGATACTTCATTACTTCTGTTCTTTTTTGTTTTAAATTCACTATAAATTTTTACTTCTCCGAGTAAATGCGAAATGATATTGAGACAAATCTTGTGTTATTTTGATTGGGTTTTAACTAATAAATTTGTATCTTCTTGGAATTTACTGGATTATGTGTTAAAAAGGAGATGCTATTTACTATTGAAGCAGAAAATTCAATAATTTTTTTTCTTTTTTCTTTTTTCACAGGAAATTTCAAGATTAAGATATGAATTATGCCCACGTGTTATGAAAGAAAGAAGATTCTGGAAAATATATTTCACACTTGTGAACAGCCATGTGGCTCCGTAAGTAGCAGTTTATTTCAGAGAAGCATTTTTGCTTATTGATGGACTCCCGCAAGATTTTAAATTTATTTTGGATGCATTTTTGGAATCAAAGGAGGCATGGATTGTTCCCTCTTTGTATTTTGATTTAACTTGGACTATTTAGAACTAACCTTGTTTCTTACAATGGTTATAAACTTACTCTTAGGTTTGAGAAGCAATACATGGAGGAGCTTAAGCTCAAAGAAGCAGAGGAATTAAAAGATGATAAAGTGAAACAAGCTTCTGGAGAAAATGAGAAAGCAGAAGGGATGGAGAAGAGCTTGAAGGGTCAAACTTCCAATGCTTCAACTGAGCAGGACTTGGATAAATTTCTTTTGGGAGACCTTGAAGACAGTGATGGGGGTGCAGGTATACTTCCTTGTTGACATGTGGTCATGTTCAACAGCCTCAATTGCAATTTAGAATTTCCCTTCATCTGTTTGTGACATGTTTTAGTGTTGCATTACTTACATTCTAGTCTTAGTATAAACTACAGCATAATTTTGCATGGAATCTAGACGTGCACACTAGCAGGTTTTGCATGTCTCCTAATATTCCACAGCTTAGCACACTGCATTCCCATAGAGTTTACTAATATCAAAATATTTATGGTCTACCATTTGATCAATTGCCCTTATTTTTTTATTTATGGAAGTGATCTTTTGAAAGTGGTGTTGATTGTCCAATACAGAATTATAATTGTGGAATATGAATGTCTTTCAGTCCATTGTTTTGCATGTGTCATATAGAGAAACAATGTGGCAGCATAATAACAGGACAAATACCCTTAAAATTTCAAATGCTTAATAAAATAGATGGATACATTTAAAATTTAATAAAAAATATTAAGCTTATTTTATTATTCTATTTTTATGGACTCCAGGTAGTAGGCACTTACATATTACATATCGCTTACAATTCTAAGGTGTTTGGCTTCCCAATGAGGTCTGATTCATTTGACACTTCTTTCACCTATAAGAATTGGGTGCAGGGTGGGGTCATGCTTAAAGACCCATTGGGTGTAGGTGTAATTGATCAATAGAAAAAAGGGGGTACCAGTGCACAGGGCTCCTGTTTTTGTGGGGTCTAGGAGAGCCTAATTCCTGGACTCAAACCTGTGACACATTGCTGGGACGGAGGGCACTTGCCATCACACCAATGTCTTACCTCTATGTAATTTATCAAATTAATAAGGGAAAAAAGTACTAAGGTGTTAAAGTATGGCTGGCTCTTTTGATCAATAGTCAATATTTTCTCAGTGAAGTTATGGACAATTTGTGTACAAGATTTGCAATGTAGTGTCATTTAACTTACGAATAATTTGGTGCATGTTAAGTAAAACATCTTTGATGAAATAAAAATGTGGTGAATTATTGAGTTAAGAATCTTATGACTTTTCTGTTCAGTTGGTTGATTATCTTACATGGTCTTTCAGATGATGGTGAGGAAAGCTTTGATGATGATTTTGACAAGATTGGCAATTCAGTAAGCTTTACTTATCTCTTGATTCACTTTTCTTTCATCACATTTTTAAAATCATTGACTTATGTATGCTTCACCTTGATTTCACTTCTTTTGCATATTGAGGAAAAAGCATCCATCTTACTAGATAAATGACTTTTAACTAATAACCATGGAACTAGAAGCCTGCATAAAATGATTATTACCTTGAAAATTCTTTGAAATCTTATTGGCAATTACAGGATGTTGAAGATGAAGCACAAATGAAGAAAGCAGCAGCTGCAAGAGGTTAGAAGACTGCCAATTCGAGGGAAATGTGAAGTAAAGGCAAAGACTTGCATCTGTAACTAATAGTAATGACCACTGAAGGGAAAACAGGATCAGTAGATGCTACATCTCAAACTTAATATTGTGATTTCTTAGGAGGTGCAGTGGCTTTGGTTGGCAAAACTGAATTAGATATCATCTGTGTTCATTTATTTGTTTTAGTGCTATAAATAGTGGCAAGCTATGATGCCTGTTAGGTTGTTAGTGAACGAATTTGGGGAAGCTGGACTTTTACATGCCTTGTATAGATGACTTGATTGTGTTTATTCTTATATTACATGGTTCTTTTAATGCTAGAAAACCTACAAGTGCATACTGATTTATGCTAGCTTGACATATGGATTGCATAAAGATTTGCGAGAATATGCATAACCAAAAATGAAGCTTTAGGAGTATACTCGTGCGGTAGAGGACCAGAGGTTAGTGTATGAGTTTAATTATATTTTAGGGGAGTCGAAGCCCACTTATACAAGCCTGAAGTGGCGTTCGTTTGTGCTGCTTGAAGCTAAAATGAGTTTCTATAGCTCCTCTCTATCTTTCACTGTCTCATTCATTGGGGTAGACAGAAGCTTTCTGTTTTGCGCTGTGTGTCTGTGGGGGAGAGAGAGAGAGAGAGAGAGAGTCGTAGTCTCACACGAAGAAGATGACATAAGTGATTGAATATCCACAATCATATCTCACTAGAGGTGACATAGGCCATTTGTGCGGCAGGTACGCTTTTTAGCTGTTATTTATACGTACTTTTAAGTTTTAACCCTAGATCATTTTGTAAAATAGGACTAAAAAACTTGAAAAGCTCCAATGAAAGATCAAGACAAAATCTCGAAATTCACTGAGTGGATTGACAAGTCACCTGGAACTTGATCTAGATGAAAGCATTTACATTAGGTTAGGCATTTGTAATTTTATCCGAGTGCAAAAACATCGTACTTCACGCATACAGCAAGTTAGCCAAAATTTTCAAATTCTACCGTACCTCTCCAAATTGTAGATCACAAGGATCTAAGTTCGATCGAATACACAATTATTGGTTCAATTCTTCTCTACCACTTTTTGTAATAATAATAATAATAATAATAATAATAATAATAATAATAATAATAATAATGATAATAATAATAATAAAAAGAATACTCAATCACCATAAATGTTAAATCACATATTGGGTTGTTGCCAAGGAATTGTTGTGATTTGGGTGATTGATAAGCTAAGTTATTGGCATTGTGGCAACGCAACAATTAGATGAACCCCAAGAAATGCTTATAAGAAATGCTTTTGGTTGCCCATTAATTATGGATAAGTTACTATAATGCAGAAGATGTGCAATGATATTCAAGATTGGCTCATGTTACCTTAATGACACATGTAACAAATCAAAACAAATCAAACTCTTATTAAGAAAATGGCAAAACTTAGGTATGGTTCTTCAAGTTTTCTAATCAAATCTAAACATATGGTTACATTGACCAATGCAATACAAACAGTGTTATCTTTTTCAATAACAATTGTCATCCAATAAAAAATAAAAAAATCAATAATGTATTTAATTTAATTGAGAAACCTAAAGTATAACATTAATTTTTTTTTTGGGTATGAAAATCCTCCACAAACACCTCCTATAGTTATGATATTTTTTTATATTGTATTTTTGAATTTATATTTTTATGTTTTAATATTTACGTTGTTTATATTTTTAATTGTTGTCTTGCCCTGTTTGAATTGTTTTTGTACTTCTTATTACTTGAATTATTGTTTTGTAATGTTTTGAGAAGGTTTTGTAATTATTAGAACTTGTTTTTTTTAATGTTTTATGAGTTTTGATTTAATGCATTTAAAATAAACTTTTAATAAATTTTATATATATATATATAAAATCTAGGTGTGACAAGACGGGTACTCGTGGGACTCACTAGAACGGGGCGGGAACAAAACCCCCCTAAAAGGGAAGTGGGGTAGGGACGGGGAATAGGAAACCGCTTCATACCCGTCCTATTATCATTCCTACTTGGTTGCAATACTATTTAAAAATAGACCTTTAAAAAAAAAAAATTGACTTATAATCTTAGTCCTTGAATAAAAAATTAAAAAGATAAAAAAGAAAAAAATTTAAAATAGTTTACAAGGTTCCTTATAACAATTTTTTGATATTTCCTTTTCTTTTAGAACCTCCCAATGTTATTATTTATTTCATTTTCAATAGAACACTCCTATTTTTTGAACACAATAAAACACTTTTTCCTTCTCAAAGTGAAGTCAGAAGAAACACACTGGCTCTAGCCCGGTTCCTAGTTCCTCCAGTCGATACTCCATACTCCATAATCTCCAACCTCCAAGCTCTATGGCTCTTGCCTCCCTCCTTAATCCCAAGTGCTCAATCAAGCTCTCTGTTTTCATAATACCCCACATATCTTCCTCCCTATTCTCCTCCCTCTGCAGAGATAGAGAGCATCCCCACTTCTCGCCACCCCAACAAACCCCTCCAATCCAAAGAAAGTCCCATTCACTGTCTCCGCTCATGGAAGGACGTGGCAAGATCCTTACCATTGGATGTCCAACACCAACGACCCTGATCTCTCTCACTACCTCACCCAAGAGAACTCATACGCTGAAGCTTTCATGGCTGACACCCAGCACCTCCAACGCACACTCTTTTCGGAGATGAAAGGCCGAATGCCCACTTCCATTTCCACTCCTCCTGAGCGCTGGGGACCCTGGTTTGTTCATTTCTCACCAACCCCATTTCCTCTTTTCTCCAAAGTTTTCACCTTTATGAATTTTTAATTGGTCAAAATACATTCTTGCTCCCTAAACTTTAAACTTTTGCCCGTAATCGCTTTTAGTCCCTTAACAAACTTAAAAGTGATTTCTTTTAATCTTGAGTTTTTAGTCCCTAGCAAATTTAAATTGAGCCTTTTAGTCTCTAATGTTTCTAACATAGTAATGACCTGTCAGTTTGTAGTTTGGCCACATCTTAGGTACCAACAATGTATTTAAGCCATTTTAATAGCTTGCATTGGTTTTTATTATAAAGTTTGGTTCCCATTGATGGTTATATACTTATATACAAGTATTCTTGTGATTGGCAGGGATGCTATTTGGTTTTTCTGTGCTATGGTGTGAACTTGATTATTTTGTATTAGTGCTTCTAGGTGTAAAAAATGAGAGCATTGTCTAATATGTTTGGACTTGGATTCCATGTAAGTACCACAAGGGGAATGCAGTGAGGGATGAGGATGTTAATGTCTTAGACTCATACCAACTTTGATATTGTGCTTGTTCATTTATTGGTTCTGCTTTGATCGAGTGCCAATTCTTTTAAATTTATAATTTTGTTTTATAACCTCTTGAGCAGGTTGTATTACCAATACATTCCAGAGGGTAAGGAATACCCAGTTCTGTGTAGGAGGTTGGATACTGAGAAGAGTGGTTGGCTGAATACTTTCCTTCATTATGCAAGAGGAGGATTTGGAAGGGAGGAACCTTTGCTAGACTGGAATAAAATTGCAGAACAATATGGCAAGTTTTTTTTTCTTTGTTCTTTATGCGAGCATAAGATTAATATATATTTTTTTCTCATAAATATTTGGCAAAGTGGCTTCCTTTTCACATATACTTATTTTTTGTAACCTAACTAGAAAGCTATTTTAAAACTTAGATACGTCTTTCCATTGGTTAATGCTACACAGCCTAGTTCATTTTATCTATTTAGTATTCATGCTGAGCTAGAAGATGTAATTGATTTTTGTTTCCAAATTCTTAGATTTTAAAGCAAAGAATGAAGAAAAATGCATCTTTAAATTCTAA
This sequence comes from Castanea mollissima, assembly GCA_014183005.1. Classification (NCBI taxonomy): domain Eukaryota; kingdom Viridiplantae; phylum Streptophyta; class Magnoliopsida; order Fagales; family Fagaceae; genus Castanea; species Castanea mollissima. The sequence continues at coordinate 59,488,824 of JACAVU010000004.1, forward strand.
TACATCCATTACTCCATGTTAATATACCTCATGGAATTGAATCGTGAAAGTCATACCTTGGACCATTAGCTCTGCTTTTATGGCACATATGTTTTTTCAATATTGATTCAAGTATATACCTAAAAAAACAAAGAAGATTCAAGTTAACATTGTGTTTGGTTTTTCCTTTCCTTTTTCTTTTGTTAAGCTAACATTGTTATATTGGTTCTCAACATTGCAGGTTATGTGCACGTGGGTACATGTCGAATTTCACCAGACCACAATTTTCTTGCATACACGCTTGATATTACTGGCAGTGAACGATTCATGCTTCAAATTAAGGACCTTAGAAGTGGATGCGTTGTTTCAAACATAGAAGTTGATGGGGTTGTTAGCTTGGCATGGGCTCAAGATGGCAATACTCTGTTTTATACAATAGCAGATGATAACCAACGACCTTACAGGCAAGGTGACTATTCTGAATCTTTTTTTCCTGGGGGTCAATATACTTTCTCACCCATGTTTTTTTTTTTGGCAGGGTACTCTGTACAAAATTAGGATGTCCCAAAATGGATGATGTCCCAGTGTTTACCGAAAGTGATTCCAGCTTTTGTGTGGACATAACAAGCACAAAAGATGGCAAGTTCATAACTGTGAATTCAAATTCAAGGACTTCATCCGAGGAAGGAACTTACATATATAAATGTTTTCCACTTTCGAGCATTTATATTGAGTCTATTCTCATACAGTGAGACTTATCTTTTGTTGTGTTTATGACAGGTTTATGTAATTGATGCTGCCAATCCATTAGGTGGCTTGCTCCAAGTTCATGAGCGTGTTTGTGGCATACAGTATTTTTTGGAACATCACTGTGGTTTCTTCTATATACTTACAAATGCTCCTTTGAGTGAGAATAAGGAGTGTTCTGGTGGAAACTATTACCTGGCTAAATGCCCAGTTGAAGATATACAGTCAGCTAATTGGCAGGTGAAGTTTTGGTGACCACCCTATGTATATTTTCTAATGGCTAAATTAAATTTTAAAACTCCTAGTTACTTGTAGGGAAAAAAAGAAACCACATAGTTTTCAAAGTGATTTTAAATTAAACCGTACACTTCCAAATACACTTTTAAAAGCATTTCAATTCAAACACATTACGTGTGAAGCCATCAAAGGAAAATGCTTAAACAAAATGACCCCATGTGTCTTAGAGTAAAATAATATTCATATATAATAGGTGCATCTTTTGAAATAACTACATGACATTCCTTTGTTTAAGCATTTCCATTAACACCATTGTAAATAAGTTTATGGTTTGAATTGAAGCATTTTGAAAGTTTTAAGGTTATTTGAAACTTCTAAAAGTTTGGGGTTTAGTTTGAATGTTTATTTATCATCTATCCATTTTGTCATCTTTCACATACATCCATTTTCCTTTTAGAATGTCATCCTTCCAGGTGGAGATATGAGCTTACAAGATATGGACATTTATAATGGACATCTGGTGCTTTCTGTCAATAAGAAGGGGTTTCCTATGTTGTGTTCTGTCAATTTGCCTATTAACTTTAAGTATAAGGTATTACTATTTCTGCTTCATTACTCTGTTCTTCTCATATTTTCATTGGTAAAGCATAACGTTTTATTTATTTAATTTACTTATCAAAAAAAGTTACACTATCCTAATAAAAATATGAAAATAACAGAGTAATAATAGTCTATGTTTTGCCTTTTATACTTTTCAATGTTGAAGGTTATTATGTTACAATGAATGGTTTAGCCTATTCTTCTATAAACAGCCGATTTGTGGAGCAGAACTGCACATGCAAATGATGGATTTTATGTTCATGTAGACATATAAAAAGGAAACCATCGAAGAAATGCAATGAATGAAAACAAGTGCAACATATGGATGTATATATGTGCTTTTGACCACTCTTTCTATTTATGAAAAAAAGTGTGTTTATGTGCAAATATGGTCAGATATAATTTATTCAGTCATTTTTCTTTGGATAAGTCAATTTATTTAGTCATATAAGGGACTCTGGATCATTAAACATCAGGTTTACAAATGCTTGACTTTCATCTTTCTGAGATATTTTTAAGTCCAGTTCAGATTATGTTATGGTTGATTATATTTATACACATGATCTACTGACAGAAGAAAAAAAAATATCAAATGCTCCTCACATGTGCAAATGTATTTTTTATTAATGTTCTATTCATCTTGAGTTGTTTTGCAGCATCAAGTGGAGGTTGACGATCTAAATCCATGGTATTTTCCTCTGCCTTCAAATCTATGTACTGTTGTTCCAGGTTCAAACCATGACTTCATGAGCTCAGTATACCGTGTGGTGCTTTCATCACCAGTGGTATGACTTCTAATCAGCATAATACATTATGTTTCTCTCTCTCTCTCTCTATTGCACGCACGAGCGCACATGCGTGCTTTTTCTTGCTCTCCCTCTTTCTAGTAATCTATCATATGGAAATTTAGAAGAATTTCTGTGGCTCTTTGATGTGGTTTCTTGCCATTAAGATGACATATTTAACAATCCCCTGCGCAACTTCTCTAAACTTGTGTTTTATCTGGATTTAGTTATAGTTATTCATCTAGCTCCGTACTACATCATTTTCTTTCGGTCTAATTGTCTATCTAGTCACATTTTTCTATTTTCTAGATTTGAATACTAGCAATTGAAGACCTTTTTGTTATCACCACTATACTGGTCTCACTAGTCGACATAGTCGTCTCCTTCAGTTTTCCTTTCTTATCTGTTCTTAGCCTGTTTAAAGTATTTGTTTTGGCAATCAGGCAAATATCTCTGCTACATTGGGACTTCTGTGTTCAAGAGACTTAAACCAAACTTATTCCAGTCTAGGTTTTGTTCTTGATCAACATTCTCATATGTAAAAATACTCTTTTGAGTTATGTTTTGAAAACTTTGACTGAAAGGGAGCTAAAAATAATCTTCAGCTGTTTTGGAATGGTTAGAAATCCCCCTTTACTATTTATAATTGCATTTAAATTGCAGTTTAAATTTTTGAAAAAAGAAAAGAAGTGGATTTTGATTAGTGAAACTATCAAAGTTCAATAGTCCTGACATATTCTCCTGTTAACTTAAAATGAATTTTGTCGACTTCATAGGAATCCAATTGAATTTGTTATGTTAATTCCACTATAGTCAGATACTTTTGAATTAGGTACACTCCTTGATTTTGATCTAAAATTCTTATCCTTCATATTCGAATGCACAGATGCCTGATGTGATTGTCGACTACAACATGTCGAGACAGAAATACTCGATTGTGCAGCAAGAGGAAGTGAGGGGTGTTTCTGGTAATAGAACAAGCTTACCAGCATATGAGGCAGATACATTTCGCTTGCAAAATGAGAAAGAAAATGTCCTGGATTTTGAATCAGAGAGATGGAAGGACTTTTCAAGTGCGTATTGTTGTGAAAAGAAGGAAGTCATTTCCTATGATGGTGTCAGGATTCCCTTGACCATTTTGTATGCCCAAAAATCCTGGCAGAAAGGTCAATCTCCTGGAGTTTTACATGGCTATGGGGCATACGGTGAAGTTTTAGAAAAAAGCTGGTGTTCAAACCGCTTGAGTTTACTTGATCGTGGTTGGGTGGTGGCGTTTGCTGATGTGAGGTTGGTTCCCCACATTACTTTTATTTCTATTTTCTCTGATCACTGTGGCACTGATTTTTAAGTGTGCATTAACCAACATTAACTCTATGCATGCATTGTTTCTCAAAAAAAAAAAAAAACTCTATGCATGAAATCAAAACAATCAGATTGCTAGGGTTTTCAAAAGTTGCTCATAACTACTTTTGGAATTTGTTATGAATTCTCAATCTCAAAGGCTAGAAGAGAGCTGGTTGATAATTTTGAACTTGCATATTGAAGAAGTTTTTGCTTGCTTGCACGTGATATTATGTAAACTTGTCTTGCATATATGTACAAAAAAAATGTCATGATATGATATAAGTTTACAAGCTCTAGTCGATCTGATATGTTGAGTTGTCTTCGCCATTGTTTTTTATTGTTTATATTTTTGAGAATAAGCATATATTATATTTACTACCATATTGAGCTCAAGTGTAAACTTGAATTGCACTTAAGATGCCACATGATAGTTACCATCTTGGCTGAAGTAAGATGTCTGTTGCATTGCTGCTGATGCTTTAGATGTTTTATATGACACATGAAGTTATGTGTGGGCAGGGGTGGTGGTGGTGGTGATTCTTCATGGCATAAGTCTGGCAGTGGGCTGTACAAACAGAATTCTGTATATGACTTTGTAGCATGTGCAGACTACCTGGCTAATGAGGGTTACGTTCATAGAGATCGAGTTGGTGCAATTGGGTTTAGTGCTGGATGTCTAGTTGTGGGGGCAGCTATCAATATGTACCCAGATCTATTTCGTGCTGCCATTTTGAAGGTTCGCCCTTAAAGCAAAATGTTTTACCATCCAGTTGTCAATGTTTTGATCCAGTGAAGTAGATTGTTGTTATATGTAGATTTTACTATCAAGATTCTCATGCTCTAGGATTGATAAGGAGATGGAAACAAAGATAGAATTCCAAAGTTTAGAAATAATTTGTGTTTTAGTTGAACTAGTATATATACATACTTTGAAGTTTATAATGATATACTTTGTGCTTTTTTATTGCTTAATGTGAATGTAAATTATTAGTTTTTATTATTGTTAAATTTTTGGCACTGATGTTTGTGTAATTTTTGTATCAGGTTCCATTTCTGGATGTATGCAACACATTGTTGGATCCTAGTTTGCCTCTTACCATACTAGATTATGAAGAATTTGGGAATCCTCAGATACACTCCCAATTGGAGTCTATTTTGAGTTATTCTCCTTATGATAACATTACTTGTGATGCCTGTTATCCATCAATGCTTGTTACAGCATCTTTTAACGACTCAAGGCAAATTTATATCTTCTACTTTTCATTGTCATATTCATATACATTGAAATTTGTTGTTTTAGTATATAGAAATACATATATAGGTTATAGTCATAAACTTATATGGGTAGCCTTAATTTTCATTGTCAGGGTTGGAGTTTGGGAAGCTGCAAAATGGGTGGCAAAAGTGCGAGATAGTACATGTTTTGAATGTTCTCGTGCGGTCATTCTGAAGGCAAATATGACTGGAGGACATTTTGGTGAAGGTGGCCGCTATGGTCAATGTGAGGAAATGGCTTATGATTATGCTTTTCTGATGAAAGTTTTAGGGATGAGGAACAACAAATAAATAAAATAAGATTGCTGTGGAAAAGCTATCTCAATCAATGGAAGAATTTTTATGAGTCCAAGTAAAGACAGACTTTTCTTGGCTCAATATTCGCTAGGATCTACTCTTTCTTGTTTTGCAAAGGCTTCCTATAAGTATGCTGAACTGCAGAGCCTGCAGGCAAAATGAAAGACTAAGGTAAATGTTTTTTGGGCATAATTTTTAATTTGCATTGGTTAGAAATATGAGTGCCTTTATATAGGAGGCATATGAGTGCAGTACAAGTAAATATGAGTACAGTACAAGTAAGAGTGTAGTACAAGAATGTGTTATACAAGTAAACTAGTTGGGCCTAAAGCCCACAACACTATACGTGTTAACATCATTTTTTATTTAAAGGCTGTCTCCTGAAATGTCTCTATTTGTATTATGCATGGATCTACTTTTCTCTGTAGAGAATGGGAAGTAGCCAAGTAGGCGAGAGATCCACATACTCTTTGTTTGCAATAACAGAGTTCTATGAATTTTGGAACTTCTGGTTTGAGAGATTCACAAGCTTCTCCTAATAAAGATGTAAGAGTCTTCTTAACCAACTGTGGCCAATCATTTCTTCTTTTATGGTTCAGATGGCTTCAAACTCACAATTTCAAGGACAACAGAGAGATTCCTAAGTGGTGGATTTCTTACGGTCCAGTTTCTTCTCATAAACAGAATGGAAATAAATACTAATCGTCATGCTAATACTCAGTTAATTTAGTTACTAGGATATTGCTAGCCCGTAAGTGATTCAATTGTGGCATTTCTGGCCTGAGATGTATGTAATGTTATGTTAGGTTGACATCTTGACTAACACATGTTTGAGTCCATTCTCACTCTTTACCCTGCCATAAACATTGTTTGGAGTTTGAATTCTGTTATTTTTCCATATTTATTACAATAAAGTTGGTGTTGTTGGTGGCTGTTGCAGACTTGCAGTAGTTATGACGGGCATAATTTTCCTTGTTCTCTTGGTAGTAATGTATACTTTGTTTTCTGAATTTTCCTAGTACCTATAAATAAAAGATGCATCATGTAACCTCGCATTCCCTTCAAAATTACTGGGACTGTAATTGCTCCTTGAAATATGATCAGAGTTGTAATGCATAACCTTATGGCATAAACCATGGGAGGATTTGAAAATAAGAAGAGAGGATTCATAGAGTAGTTTGAATGAAATAGTTTAAAATGCAACCACAGCGCTCTTACTATCAAACATAATAATTGGATTCATGACATGATTTGACTGCAACCAATTAGAGTACAATGCCGGTGTGCTTTCATCAAACCTAATACTGAGATTATGGAATAATTTGATTGGAACTAGTCACTCTTGCAATGCAGATACCAGATAGATGAGGACTCGTTTGGGAACAAATTATCTAGCTTTTTGTAAAGCGTATTATAGATAAAAAGTAAAAGTTATATAAGATATGTAGGTGACACATGTGAAATTTGCAAATAATAAGAAAAATAAGCAAAAGTTAAACAAAATAAGTAAGTAATTCCTGTGGGATTTGCAAATGATATAAGTAATTAGTTGGTTTATAAGTATGTCTCAATCGATCACTCAATGTCCTTCCGTGCATGTAAACATTATTGTTGCCAAAGAAGTCTATGCCACCAAGGAACCAGCGGCAACCACACAAAAATGTGACAGGGACCAATTCTCTTGTTCTGTCACGTGAAGGGTGCCGTGGAAGAAATTGATTATGATCTTTGGACTTCGCCAAGTGCTCCTTTTTACATGCCTATTGCATGGAGTTTACAAGCACAAACTATATATGCAAGGGCGATAATATGTAAAACTTCAACCCGGCTCTTTAAGGGTAAGGATTTTGAATTTATTGAAAAACAACGAGTGTTACCACAACAATAAGATCATAATCTCACATCTTATGGGGTTGGTTATGGATTCTCGTAAGACCAATCGGTTCATTTACATATTGAATACTATATCAGACTATTTGACACTTTATTTTACTTATTGGTGATGAACAATGCACTTCTATAAAAAAGATGCATTGAGTCATGGACCTTATTGTTTGGATTTTCACCATGCAACAATGTGAGAGAGATACTTTGATTTAAAGAGCATCCATCACATGCAGTGTACTTCACGTAATCAATGTTTGTGGTACCGGTCGCAATTTTTGTTCAATGCACTATAACAACCTTATTAATGTTTACTACTATATTGATTTCAATCTTAAATTGTGGTACATAAATATGGATAGTTACACGAATTCAAGTAATAATTGAGTCAACCCATCTATTTGCTGTTACTATAAATTAAAAAAGCAGTTTTTATTAGTCGGTTGAGACAAATCGTTGATGAAATTGCTAGCCAGTCAATAATAATTTTTGACAATCATATTGAAAATTTGAATTGATGATCTTGACCATTATTTTATACATTTCTTTTTTTTTAATCAATCATTTATTTATTGGTGTAAGCAATTGCAAAAGTCACAACAAAGAACATATTTTCTTGGTGCAGTTTCGTGCTTCATTCAGTATTATAGACTAATTGGACCAAACCCAGGGGTAAAAACCAAGGATAAAAGAAAGTGATTGGACCATATATTTAATTACCTTTTCTCTGTTACATTCAAATATATATAGTGTACACAATCCCCATTTTATGGATCAAACAATATATTCAACTTATTTTGATTTGTAAAATTTCTTATCATATAATATAAGGACTTGAGATCGAATTTTGGCTTAAAAAATAATGACTCATTAGTGCTATAAGTTCAAATCCTATAGTACTTAATTAATTGTCATGAAGGTTTCAGGGATGGTGCTTGGGCACTAAGGTTCGAATACCACCAACCTCCTCTATTTGTCTAGGAAAAAAATAGTATATGTATATTGTAGGTTTGATTCCAATTAACAGTTAAGGTTCATTTTTCTTTTAAAGGTAATCTAGAATACAATATTTCAATCAAATTTAACTAAGCTGATGGCCAACTTTTATATACTAGTATTTTTTGAATAAATTCCTTTTGTAGTTATTCATAAGCATATATCATTTCAAAGACACCCAGATAGTAGGTTCAATGAACTTAAAAGATGTGCTATAAACTTTGAAGTTTCAAGTTTTATTCACCATACTATTGGTCAAGGGCAGAACTATAGCCAAGGGTGGGGGCCATACCCCCAAATTTTTTTTTATAAATCATTTATATTAATTGTAACTATTAAACATTTTTAAAAACAACTTACAAAAAATAGGGGTTGGTCCCTCAAGCAAAAATTACTAGTCCCGCCAGTTTATAGGATTTTTGATATGTCACGAGTAAGGAGTGAAATAGCTGGGCTAAAAGCTTGAGAGAGTTTGAGACTCTGGTACCATATATGGGGAAAAAAAAAAAAAAAAGTTTTCCATAAGCATATACAACCATCTAAAAAATAGAAATTCAAAAAGAAAAGAGAGGAGGTCTCAATCATTTAAATAAGAAAAATAATGAAGCATGCATATTAAATATTAATTCCACAAGAAAAAGAAACCAAAACAACGTGGCTAAAATGTGGATGAATAGAATCCCATCTTTCCTTCTTTAAAACCCAAACATTCTCGCATTCTTCTTGCATGCCCTTGTAGCCCTAAAAACCAGCTTTCCTCCTATATCCCGGAAACCTGGTCAAACAGTCCAACTTAAACATTTTTTTTTTTTTTTTTATATCTCAAAATTCTTGAAACCAATATTATTGCACTCTTTTAAATAATTTTTAGAAGGCTTTGGTACTTCATATAGAATTTTCCATTAGCTTATATATATTTAATAGAGAAGAAAAGAAGGAACCAAGTGTATTAATTAGAGATGGATTACAACAAGAATGGTTTTGAGGATTCCGAGAAGGAGGAGAAGGAGAAGCCATATTATGGTAAAATAAAGTTGAGGTATATGGATGTGGTCAAAGCTGAAATACTGAAGGGTATGATCATTCGAGGGATCAAAGCTGAAAAGTTGAAGAATTTGATCAAAGCGGGTATGAAAGCTGAAAAGTTGAAGGGTACTATGATGGTTGCTAGGTCTAGATTGGCATGGTTGAAACTGTGGGCAGTTCGAGCCATGACCGTGATGTTGCTGTGGGCTATTGCAATGCAGTTGAGAGCTATAGCTGGAACGTTGAGCCCAAGGATGTTCAACACTCGGCTTGCATACTCTCTTCCACCAGAAAGTACGTAATTTCTCTGCTTCATTTGACCTGTGACTAATTTGAAATTACCAACATTAGGGACCTAACTATCATTATCAAGTAGTTTTTGTTTGGACGTTCTTTTTTTTCAACTTTAAAGCCTCTTTATTTTTTTTTTCCTTAAATTATTTTACTTTCAATTTGTTTGAGTATCTAGTATATATACACACACATATTCAGAAAACATTGCAAAAAATATGAGTGATTGCTTTAATTTTTCTTTAATGTGATTAATTTCTAGATTTTAAAGGTCCTAAAATAAGAATACTATAAATTTTTAAAAAAATACTAGGGTTTTTTTTACCATGGGAGTTTCCATGCAAGAATTACATATAGAAGACTTCAATAGTACTTTTACGTAGTTTTTAGTTTTGACATAGTTTTATTTCACCTATTTCAATCAGTCTAAGCATGAGTGGTGTTTCGAATACTCAAGTGGAACCCATGCCAACATAAAATAATCCGACCTCTCAATTTCATTTGAAATTTCACGATTAGTATTTTATTTCGTATATCTAATAATTTATGTGATATTAGATTAATTTAAATGACATGAAATTAAAGTGATATTTTAATTTTAATTATGAAATTAATGTATTTTTTTTTTCCCTTGCATACAAAAGACTATTGTTATTGGTAGGATGTCATACGGTTTTTGCATGCATGGAAAGCACAATTAGCTACATGGTTTTCAGATTGAATTATATATACATCATCTTTTTTTTGGACCTCTTATATATGGTGTTATAGGTGAATCATGCTCATGTTTAGATATTACACACCTCTAGCTAGGCCTATTAATTTGTAGTTACATCCTTTCATTTTATTGTTACGTCTTTATTCAAACGTAGCGGCAATACATCTTAAACGGTTTCATCTATTGTCAGGAGTTTATGATAACAATGGGTATCTGATGGTTTCATGCAATGGAGGATTGAATCAGATGCGAGCTGGAGTAAGTAAATATTAAAAATTCCTTTTGGCACTGATCCATCTATTACATGTTGCCCCATATAAAGCTGCTCATGCTTACTGTTGTTCTTCACAGATTTGTGACATGGTTGCCATTGCAAGATACATGAATGTCACACTTATAGTTCCAGAATTGGATAACACCTCCTTTTGGAATGACTACAGGTACGTGAAACAAATTTTGGTCTCTTATCAAGCTTTGAATTTTGGATCCATGAAATAAAGGAGTTATTCTCTTTTCATTAGTTTAGTTCTTAACTAAATTGATTACTTGATATGGCATGCAGTCAATTCCCAGATATATTTGATGTGGATTATTTCATCACATCTTTGAGAGATGAGGTTCGAATATTGAGAGAGCTGCCTCCTGCCCAAAAGAAGAAAGTGGAAGAAGACTCCCTCTTTTCCATGCCACCCATTAGTTGGTCTAACATGACATATTATTATACTACGGTTGGTTCCTTATTTGTCATCTCACGTCTTATGATTGAACACCTTCTAATCAAGGAAATTGCCAAATTATTATCTTTTTTGTTGTATTTAAAAGCAAACACATTATTTTATAAATCTTATATAATAAAATTGATAGTTTCTTAACATCATTCTTATATCCAAGGTTGGGATTCATATATGCTGTAAAGACTAATTTTATTATATATGTGTGTTTGTTTGTATACAGATCCTTCAACGCATAAAAACGTACGAAGTGGTGCATTTCCAAAAAACTGATGCTAGGCTTGCTAACAATGGGATTCCTGAAGAGGTTCAAAAACTACGCTGTCGAGTAAATTATGAGGCTTTAAAGTTTGCTCCCAAAATTGAGGAAGTGGCCAGGAAGATTGTTAGTATTCTGAGGGAAAGAGGGCCTTTCTTAGTTCTTCATCTCAGATATGAAATGGATATGGTAGCCTTCTCAGGTTGTATAGAAGGTTGCAATGAAGAAGAGATTGAAGAGACCACCAAAATGAGGTGAGAGTCACCAATCTATCTTCAATCTTCTAGCTGGCCTATATGATAGCACTTTTTGATATCTATGTATCATTCATTTACTAAAGGAATAAATTTTGTGTGTGAAATAGATATGCTTACCCTTGGTGGAAAGAAAAAGAAATTGATTCTGTAAAGAAAAGGCAAGCTGGTCTATGCCCTCTGACTCCTGAGGAAACTACACTGGCATTGAGGGCTTTGGATATTGATCGTAATATCCAAGTGTACATTGCTGCTGGACAAATATACAAGGGAGAAAGGAGATTGGCAACCCTCAGAGAAGCTTTTCCAAATATTGTTAGTATCTTGAACCTTGAAAAAAAAACCTTTATAGTTATAGTGTGTATGGTTTAGGGTTTTGAACAACTTTAAGCCAAAAATTAGTGTTTAACAACCTACTAAAAAAAACATTTTAAAGTTGTCATTTGGAGATTAAAAAAAAAAAGCCTTAGAATTCACTATTCATACTTTATAAGTTCAGAACTTCAATATATTATTCACTATAATTTATTGAACGCTTAAAAAAACTATAAAAAGTTTTTTTAATTTTATAGCAAAAGCATTATCATTAAAGTTATACTTTCTACAGCAATGAAAAACGAATGCAAATTTTAGGTTTTTTTTTTCCTTTCCTTTATCTTTAAGTTTATTTAACCTATTAGATTACATATGGTCTTTTAAAACTTGTTATTCATTTTCAACAGATAAACCAATTCCAATGCACAATTTGTTCTCCGTATATGGCATGATAGGTTTACATACGTCTTTTTTTTTTTTTTCTTTATGTGGAACAGGTGAGGAAGGAGACATTACTGGATCCATCGGACCTTAGGCCCTTCCAAAACCATTCAAACCAGATGGCAGCAATAGATTACCGTGTTGCAATAGAAAGTGACATATTGTCCCAACATATGGAGGAAACATGGCGAAAGTTGTTGAAGGCCACAGAAGGTATATATATCCACCTATTATTTACTCATCTCAATACGTCATTTCTTCGTTTCCCATTTGAATCAATCAAATCTACGTTATTTCAACTACATTTATTTGACATAATTCATCTCATACTACACATTTATATGTGCTAATTCTTTTTCTTTTTTTCTTTTCTTCAGATACTTAGGATTCAAGAAAACAATCCTTCTAGATAGAATGGTTCTTGTGGAACTGATAGATCAGTACAACAATGGAACACTGAGCTGGGATGAATTCTCTGTATCAGTGAAGGCAGCTCATGCAGACCGCATGGGGAATCCAATTAGAAGATCCGAGGTTCCGGGTAAACCCAAGGAAGAGGATTACTTCTATACAAATCCACAGGAATGTTTGTCAACAATTGATGAACCATGAAGTGTGCATGATGATACTCGTGGCGATTTGTGGATCATTATCAATTATCATGGTCTGCTTCCGGTTCTTCTTTCAAGTTTAATAAAGAGCTCTCTTTGAAATTTAGCCCAAAAAAAGTGCTCTTTCTTACGTGATTGGAAAAGAAAATGTTTCTTTTTTGTTTTTCATGGTGTTGGCTGGTGAGATTTGAAAATATGGTTGTCAAATCTGATCTGTAGAGTACCCTGCAAATGCTTATACATAAATTATGTAAGAACATTCAATTTAATCGAACAAGTTATTTTTGAATATTGGTCCTTATTCCTTCTAATGTTGTGAAATATTGTTTCGGTATTTAAATATTTAAAAATGGTTTTATGCACAAGATCATGAATGTGGATGTTGCAAGAAACCGGAAAGGGTTCATTGGCCAGTCCAAGATCCAATTCTATCATCCTTTTTAATAAACATTTTTGCAATCAGCCAAGACGACCTAGTAAAAATTAATGGCTATCTTGTGACTTTAGATTACTCATATGGAATACCTGCTTTTCAACTTTGGAATCAAAATTCAATACCCTGCACGAGAGAAGGAAGATGAATCTTTTTTAACAGGGGTATCAAGTCATTCATAACAATCCATGAATGAATGCTATGGGTTACCATTGTTTAAATAACAGTTTTCAATGTCTAAACAATATTGCACGTATTTTCACACACTTTTTCACTAACATATTTTTTAAAAAATAAATACAACAACGGTATATAAAAATAACATTACCAAACGGGCCATATATATATGTGTGTGTGTGTGAGTCATTTTATTGGGCCCACAGATATATTGAATGGAATTAACTTATTGGAATGTTAGATGAGTGACTTGATATATATGATGGGGGACGAAAGCATTCTTATGCCCATATTTTATTTATTTATTTATAATTAACCCTTCTTCAGTCCTTATAAACCTAAGAGCGTAATTTTTTGGTGTTGGTTTGGTACAATCTAACGATTATGATCAGATTATGGAACATTACATAGATACATTAGAGTATTAGCATCCGAGATTGCAAAAAATGTTCTATTTTATTATCTAAAAAATTACTTTATTTATTATACCATTTCATTTTACAATAAACTCACAACCCTATTTTTATTTTCACATAGAACACATTAAAATAATATAAAAATATATCTCACTTCTCTCTCTTTAATTCTTTTCATCACAAATATTAATAAAAAAAGGAGAGAGACTATAAGAAAAACAATTTTTAAAAATACAATCCTTGGGAGCATTGGCATTGGATCTTGGAAATGGTATATGTTGATGAATTTTAGCATTAAAGCACAAAACAAGCTCATTACTTGGTCTTTTAATTGCAAAAATTATTACAATAATGCTACAGTACCATCATAAATTTATGCTGGTACTGTAGCAAAATAGTATAAGTTTTTAATATATTTAAATCCCACTTCTTTCTCTTTCACTCTTTGCATCTCTTTCACTCTCTAGGAAAATAAAAGTTGTGTTGTATATTTGTATAAATATATTATAATGTGTTGTAGAAGAAAATAAAAGTTGAGATGGTGAATGTGTTATAAAATAATATGATATAATTGATAGAGTAACTTTTGAAATGATAAAATAGAATAATTTGAAGATAGCAGATGTGAATGCTTAAATCTTACTTATAAGGTGCTACTGTAGGTAGATTGTAAATTTTTTTATACAATTAGCCCTATGGATAAAGCACACTTTTTATGCTTTGATGCTATAAATTTTCAATTCAATGCTAATGCTCTAAGCCTCGGTTTTGTAAATTTTTAGTAGATATTTGAAAAAAAAAATCATATAATAAAATAATATTGATATAATGGAAAATTTATTTCATATCAATATTATTGTAATATGATTATTATTTTTCATTATATAATGAATCATATGTATTAAATATATGTATCATCTTTCTCTCATAGTGTATGAGTTTCACATAACTATAGAATTCACATATTGTAAGTTGTAAGAGAGATGATGCATACATCTAGTACAAGAGATTATTATTAGTAATAATGAGCTTTCAAAAGTTCACAGTGTGTGAGTTTCACACCATTATGGAATCCACATGTTGTAAGAAGGAGGGTGTATATATCTAATGCATTGAGATAATAATAGGTTTGGGCCATGGTTAGATTGATTTGCATATGGTTTTAGGGGGTCTTAACGCGCTTATTTATAATAAATTGCCGCATGATTTTTGTCCTGTGCCTCAGTGGCCAAATAGGGCGTTAGAGATACAAGATATGGCATAAGGGGTTGGGTTGTTCATCCATTGAATTGGCCTCAGGGCTCATGTATAATTAGCCGAAAGAGAGCTCTCTCGATCTAATTAATTAGGGGCTTGATCTTGCTCTTCCGCTAACTTGGGCTTCAAGGTCTGATGTGTAATGAGACAAAGAAGAGTTATTTCGACTATAAAGAAGAAAAATGAGACCAGTGGCCCAAGGGGTTTAGTCTTACTCATCCACTAGCATAGACTTTAAGGTTTGACGTGTAATCAGCCAGAGAAGAGTAGAGTCTTTCATACATAAGGAAGAACTTAAAGTAAGACCTATGGCTTGGTCTTGCTTATCTACTTACTAAGGTTTCATTGTCTGATGTGTAATCACTAATCAGCTAAACAAGAGCCTTGAAAGTACATTTAGTTTTTTGATTGAACAATGTTTAATCTTTGGAAATGAATGACCTTTGTTTCATAAAACAGGATTTTATCAATTCATTGGATTTATCAAATTCTTATTTATGAATAAATTGGGTTTTCACAAACTCATAAATCCAATTTGAAGTGAGCCATAATTAATCTTTTGATGTATGCATTCATATTTTATCTATCTGATTCAATTGTTCAAATAATATAAACATATAGATGCAGGACATCTACTGCTAATTAAGGCTAATAGACTGAATGTTTGTGGAGATCCAAAAGAGATTATCATAGAATACTATAGCTAGTCACCATTAAGTTCTTCGTTACTTTAAAACGTAGAATAATGAACTGATGAGAATATAAAGTTTTTTCTTTTATTTATTTATGGTGTGAAAGTGGTAGGGATTGCTTCTTTTTCTTTTATTTATTTATTTTATTTATAAAAGTAGGGATTACACATGAATCCGAATAATATAAGGACAGTCACATTATCACGTGATAATAAGAGTCGCAATTTTGTTTAAGATTTTGATAAAAACTCACAATTTTGTTAAATGCATTAAAGCAACCTTTATTAATTACTATTATTTTCTTGTTATCAATTTTGAAATTATTGAAGCAAATAAATATTGATGGTTACGCGGTCCCATATCTCTGTATCCATTGATATATAGGTCAGGCCGTGCATTTACTCTATTGCTATTAAATGTAATTAATTGGCTTCTTAACTTTTTTTGAAAGAGAATTTCAATTTAAAATGTCCGCTCCTAATGCTAATTTTTTATTATCAGACCATACTGACATCAATAAGTTTTTTATGTAAGTGAAGATTAAACCACAAATCTCTTATTCAACTATCAAAGATTTTACCAATTGAACTAGCTGGGACTCGCTTCTTAACTTCAATCTCTCTCGGCTAATATCTTTCTATACTTTTTTTTCTTTTTCTTTTCTATATAATTCTATTCTAATTGCGCAATTAATGTTAGCTTTTAAGTAAGAGGATTGAGACTTGAGACATATCATTCAACAAATCCACATTTCATACGTAGCTGATGAATTTTATATCCCCTAAAAATCGTATTAAATTAATGATTTGACATTTTTTTTATACATAATATCTCATTAAATATACATTGCTATTCTATCATAAATATATTACATCTGCTTTAAAAAACTGGACATATCAAGTAGTACGTAATTAACTTTATCCCAAACCGACCATCTTCACTATAGTCCATTTCTATTTTCTTTTTCTTTTTCTTTTCTGTATAATTCTATTCTAATTGCGCAATGTTAGCTTTTAAGTAAGAGGATTGAGACCTTTTTTTTTTTTTTAAGGGTGAAGAGGATTGAGACTTGAGACACATCATTCAACAAGTCCACATTTCATACGTAGCTATTCTATCTCCTAAAAATCGTATTATATTAAATTAATGATTAGACATTTTTTTATGCATAATATCTCATTAAATATACATTGCTATTCTATCATAAATATATTACATCTGCTTTAAAAAACTGGACATATCAAGTAGTAATTAACTTTATCCCAAACCGACCATCTTCACTATTGTCCAACTCTTTATACCATTCAAATGATTCATAACTATAATTTTCTGAAATTTTAATTTACGTAGGGTAATGAAATAAACTCAATTGTATGCATTCGGTCACTCTCAACCTGATGAAAAGCAGAAACGTGGCTAAAAACTAGCTACATTTGTGTGTATCAGATGATGAATGACACTTTCTAAATTGAGAGATTCAAAGACCTTATAGGACGACTATAAGGATTTCCAAAACTGCATAGAAGTCTTTGCATTGCATGCTTGCTTGCCAAACCTATAAGGATTTCCACACCTACCATTGATTGCATGTTTTTCCTTCTCTTTATTGTTGTTAGATTTCTCTTCTGATATGTCATTCTTCTCTACATGCATGGTCTAATATAGCATACATACCTTATTACTGCATGTTTTACGTGACATTCTTATGATGTGTTTTGTTACATATACTACCAATCTGTAATAAAGAGAAGATTAGAAGTAGCAAGAAAGAAAGGCCTTGAGGAGATGGATCACACCAAAGTTGATTTTGAAGAATCCAAAGTCGGAGAGGTGAAGGAAAAACCCCGTAATATGGAGGTGCGGCGCATTGGAGAACTCCAAGCTGAGAATTTGAAGGGTTTGATTACGGGAGAGAAGCTGAAGAGCTTGATTATGGAAAGGATCAAAGCTGAAAAGCTTAAGAGCTGGACTGCAGCTCTGTCTATAGCTCGATTAAACTTGTGGATAATTGGAGTTGCAACAATATTGATGCTGTTGGGCACCTGTGTAGTGCAGCTGAGAGCACTTGGCAAGACTATGACGCCGAGGCTGTTCACGTCCCTTTCTTCTCATCAAGTTGATGTTCCACCGGAAAGTGAGTGCAATTCTTGTTTCACATATTATGATCAATTGTTCAAAATCAGATAATAGAGAAACGCGTAATACGTTAGTCATGTTACATAGATAGATTAAACAAGGTATTCTGTTATATATTACTAATATATATGTAATTGAATGATATTGTAGAGAACATCATTTTATTTTCTTCTTCCTGTACTTTAACATGATATCAAAGCTATGTTTCAACGATTTTAACTTAAAAGAAGATCTTATGGCTTATGGTATTACCTCTCATTCATAGAAAAGATATTATATATATCTGGACGCCTGCATGGTGCATGTAGTAACAATATATATAAATAATTAAATATATGGCACAATTTAAGCACAATCTGCTATTGCTTTTTTAGAATTGAATGACTATTTTTTAAAACATTTTATCTTTGTTCTTATTAATCTGAAATCTTTCAGCCATTATCTTCAGGAGTTTATGAGAGCAATGGATATCTGATGGTTTCAACTAATGGAGGATTGAATCAAATGCGAGCTGGTGTAAGTACTTTGCTCTGCATTTGCAGCCTATTTTTAGAGCACGTTTGGTATACTGCAATATACACTGTAATGTAATAGATATTCTTATGGCATAACTATTCAGTTGTTTGATTATGTTTTTATTACAATGAATAATTATTCTTTATGAATAGCTATTCTTTAAAATGATAAATAATTATTCTTTATCAAAAATACTGAATATCTATTCCTTCACCTTATGTAATAACTTTTTTGAAAAATTTCCTAAATAACCATTAGTTGCCACATCTTCAAAATGAAAGAAAATAAATTTTCATTGTTGTCAATTATTAGTTCTATTTTGAACACCCTAAAATACACTTATTTTAGAAAATTTGACTTAAAAATGATTTAATTACATCTTCTTTTTATACTCTACTAAATTGTGGATGCATATTCAGGATTTTATTCCTCAATGGTCACCAAACTAATGAATAGTAATACTTATTACATTCCAACTTAATGTATTACTTGTAATACTTATTCCTATTCCTATGTAATAATTATTACAGTGTACCAAACGTGCCCTTATTGCATTCAAAGTTCACTTTCCTTGAGGGTGAACTAGCTAGCTAGCTAGGTATCTTAAATATTCGCACAAATGTATCTGATGATGAATTACTGTGATTCTTTTTATGGTGTACATATACAGATTTGTGACATGGTCGCCATTGCAAGATATCTGAATGTCACACTTATAGTTCCTGAGTTGGATAAAACCTCCTTTTGGAATGATAGCAGGTAGGTCAATACATATTAACTAGATTCTTTGATTTAATTTAATTAATCCCTTAGCTAATTTTGAATTGAAAAATGTTAAAAGTACAAATTTTATTACAAAATGTCTACAAATTAACGTGATAATAAATATGATCGGTGTTATATCAACAACATAATAAATTAACTTCTTAATTACTATTTTATTCTAGTGATTTAAATGTTAACACATCAAAATAATTACATATTATATCTACATGCCTCAGTTTTTGACCTTATGTTATATCATTAGAATCTAATAAAAATAAATCCCTTTATTCAATATGGCAGTAAATTCCAAGATTTATTTGATGTGGATTACTTCATTACATCTTTGAAAGACGAAGTTCGGATATTGAAAGATCTGCCTAAAGAGCTGAAGATAATGGAACTACCTTGCTTCTTTTCCATGGCACCCGCTAGTTGGTCCAATATGTCCTATTACTATCAAACGGTTGGTTCCCAACTTCGAATATATCATTGCTAGCTGGGTAACATTTTTTTTTTTTTTTTTTTCCTGCAAGTTCTTAGGTCTAAATTCCTATTATTTTCAAGCAGATTCTTCCAATGATAAAAAGGCGTGGAATCATGCATTTCACCAAGTCTGATTCTAGGCTTGCAAATAATGGGATTGCTGAGGAGGTCCAAAAGCTGCGCTGCCGAGTGAACTATGAAGCTCTGAGATTCACTACACCAATAGAAGAAATGGGCAAGAAGATTGTCAAGCTTCTGAGGCAAAAAGGCCCTTTCTTAACTCTTCATCTCAGATATGAAATGGACATGTTAGCGTTCTCTGGCTGTACTGAAGGTTGCAATGACACAGAAATTAATGAATTGACAAAAATGAGGTGATTGATTTTCATTTCTTAATGGCCCCAAAAGTAAATAAGTCTTCTTCTTTTTTTTTTAAGAATCCATTTAGTAACATTGTTTTCCTAATTTTCCAATGAATAAAATTGTGTACATGCATGTTATCAGATATGCCTACCCATGGTGGAAAGAAAAGGAAATAGACTCGGAGAAGAAAAGAAAATTTGGTGGTTGTCCTTTAACCCCCGAGGAAACTGCACTCACATTGAGGGCATTAGATATTGATCCTAGTATCCAGGTTTATATTGCTGCTGGAAATATATACGGGGGAGAGAGGAGAATGGCAGCTGTGAGATCAATTTTTCCAAATTTGGTAAGTTGATTGAACCTAGTTTGAGAAGTAAAGTAATGCTAGAAACAATTTTCCATAATTTTTTTCACAACTATTAATTTAATAAACTGTTATTAGAACAGCATTATTTTTATATGAGTCAGTATTGACATTATCTCTATTTAATAATATTAATTACAATATATCACCTCAACAATTAACTTCTTTTTTTTTTAAATTGTGTACGGTTGTAAATTGTTAGGGTAAGGTTTGCATGCATGCAGTTGCTGTATGATAGGCTTTGGTTTTAGTTATATCAATTGTGTTTTGACGTGAAACAGATCAAAAAGGAAACTTTGCTGCCACCCTCAGACCTTAAACCCTTTCGGAAACATTCAAACATGATGGCAGCGTTGGATTATATAGTAGCAATAGAAAGTGACATTTTTGTGCCTACATATGGAGGAAACATGGCAAGAGTTGTGGAAGGCCATCGACGGTAATTATTTACGTACAGATGATTTAGCCATTACCACTTAATTGTTAGAGATATATATTATGGCTAAGAGTGACATTAATCCATCTAATTAACTCAACATTTGTGTGATTCAATAATTCTTTTGCAGATATTTGGGGTTCAAGACGACAGTTATTTTAGACAGAGGACTTATAGTAAATTTGATAGATGAGTACAAGAATGGAACAATGAGCTGGGATGAATTCTCCCAAGCAGTCAAGACAGGTCATGCTGATCGCATGGGTGGCCCAACAAGAAGAATGGAGATTCTTGGGAAGCCCAAGGAAGAAGATTATTTCTATACTAATCCACAGGAATGTTTGCCACCATTTGTTAAAAAATCAAAGAGTGCATGATAGAGAATAGTGATGTTCTTTTGGATTAAACTAGCAGGGTCTAGTACTGTCCCCCACATGCAGCTCACGTTCCAGGGCTCCAAAAATGTACATCCTGTAACAAAATTGAACTAATTTTTTTTCTTTTCATATGCGATTTTGATTTCTAATCATTGTGCAATACCTTGGAAATGTGATGAACATACATTCACGGTAGGCCCCCTTTGGAAAAAAAAATTAAGAAATTAATATAACATAATTGAGCTTAAATCTACAAATTTAAAGTTTTAGGTTAAATAACATCTCTATATGTTATATAAAATTTAAATTCAAGTGCCGAGTTATAGTAGCTCAATTAGTACCTTTTGGCATTTTCAATCAAAAGAGACATTCAATGTTTACATTTCCTTTTTTCAATTATCGAATTATTATTTTTCTAAAAAAAACCTAAATTTGAATAATGATGATGACAAGATCTTTAAGGTGGTGATTGTGATCCCTTTCACTTAGGCAAGGATGAGATGCGTGCTCTTTGAGTTATGGACAATGTGCATCACAAGCACAAATGACGCACTTGGAGCCATGGAAGTTCCACATACACAAATAATAATATAATAATAATAATAATGATAAGGAATTTAAATTTTATATAATATAATTAGACTCAAACTCAAAAGTGTTGTGTCTCCAATGAGAATAAATGTGATGCACTCATTAATGTATTCAATTTTCCTATTCATTTTCATGATTGATATAGGTTTTGCAATTGAAATATTTAATACTGATAATGGGAAAATTCAACATGACGTCCAACAAAAAACCACACATTCCATTTGAGAGGATGGATGTAACACCCCAAGTTTTTCTTTAACTATATGTTTATATTTTTAGTGAGGGCATTTTTGTAAAATTTTCAACAAGATATTGGTTATGTGTGGTCCATAATCTCCCCCATCTATCACCACACGTGAAACCCCCTCCCCCCCCCCCCCCTCCTCTCTTTTCATTCTCACGGCTACTCTCTCCTTCCTATCTCTTTTCTCTCTTTTGGCTGACCATCTCTTTAAATCCTTTCATTTTCTTTCTTTTCTCTTCACTTAAACACACCACACACACACACACATACACACACACTCATTTCCCACACTCTCCCACCGGACTCCTCTTCAAATCACCATGTCACCATCATTTTTTTGACAAGATCACCGGAAAAATCCTTAGGAACCCCTAAGCATCTTCATCCCTTTTATTTGAAGTAAAATTTTCTAATCTTTTTGGTGGGTTTTATATTTTGCTTGAGGTTATATTTTTATCCAAGCTTTAATAATGATACTCATGTGATTTATGAGCATTGGAAGTAATATTTATATGTTTATATGTATGGGTTTTGCTCGTGGAATTATTTGATGAGTGAGTTTATGGTTTATGCTAATGATGACTACCTAAGATTTATTTATGGTGAAAAATTTAGGGGTTTTGAGTTATAACATGTGAAGGTTGGTATCAAATTTTTCCATTGCCATTGGGTTTATTTGGAGTTAGTTGAAATTGTAAATTTCTTATCTTGGAGGATATTTTGATTTTTGCTTTCATTGGTCTCTTAATGATGTAGTGTAAATTTTATGGAAGCTAGTCATAATATTGGAGATGATATTAAATGAGTTAACCTTATAAATTGGAGTTTATGCCTTGTGAATCAATTTGTTGAGAAACTTTGGAAGTAGAATATATTATTATTGATGAGGTTAAATACTAGGCTTGCCTAATTATGTGCTTATTTGACAATTCCTAAATTGTAGCTAAATACAATTTCAAACTCTATGTTTATTGTGATAGGTTTACTTGATATTGTTTAGGTTCTAGCTAATCTCTTTAGAGCTTGAAGAATTAGGCTTTTGCAGTTGCGATGTAAGTAGCTTTTTAATGAGATTTTTGAAAAATAACCACGTTGCATAAATATTGTTTTTGGATTAGACACGCTTTAGAAAATTACCTATGGAAACTATATTTTTCTAAAAACTATTGTGTCGTAACCTTTGTAAGTGCACAATTGCACCTGGCCCCAAGAACAGTTACGGGCTCAGGCCCAATAAGCCTTAAACAATACGAATTTGTAGAGTGTGGGCTTGAAACCCAGGTTAGAAGTGTTTAAGGATTATATGGCAAATCAAAGGTTGTAAACACTCGAAAACAATAAGGAATATTGCAAATCAACCTCCTCGGTCGTATGGCCGAGAGCTGTTCTTATATTATTTCTCTTTCCTTTCTTTTTCCTTTAGGTTACAAAAAAGGGGGCCCTCCCTTTTTCCTGTTCTCTGTTTTTCCTTAAATACTCATCCTTTTGATACTCTGTACACGTGTTATCCCAATTCCCCCTTAGCCTAGATATTTCTTTTCTCAATGCCTTTGAATAGTAACCAGAAGTTTCACTTCCACTGTTCAGGTGTCACTTCCTCATTAATGCGGCCAGGGTGGTAGGTGCAGGGTCTTTAATGTGGAGGTAGCAGCATTTATCCTTGGGATCTCTTTAACTTAGATGCTTCTAGGATATTCAAGAGTTCCCCCCTCTTTAACTATTGGCCTTCACCGAGTCATTTCCTAACCATTACAATGAAGTCTCGGGTTCTCCGGTGTCCGTCCGAGGATCAACTCACCCTCGGACAGGTCTTCGGGTCCTCGGCGTATGGGCTGACCCATAATACTTACACATGCTTAACCCAGGAGCAGGTCGGCCTTTCTTAACACGGCCCAAAGGCCCACATACCTACCAAGGTCTTTTTACTCCCCACAACCTTTATATATATATATATATATATATATAATATATATATATATATATATGAAAATGCATCATATTTGGTATTGTATTTGGGGAAATGCATGAATTGTTGATATGGAAAAATGAACATCTTTTATTTAATCTTTGATTAGGAAATCATAGATTTTATGGTATATTAGAAAATTTAAAGATGCTTGTCTTGCTATGTGGAAAAATGATAGAAAATCTTTTGACAAGAATGAAGTTGAAAACCTTACAAATTTTGTAGAAGTTTTGGCTATTTAAGGTTTTTTTGAAACTACCTGGACATAAAATATGTGTTTCAAAGTACATTTAACCTGTGAGTTTTATGTGGTTTTAACACCATGTCATGTGTGATTTCCCGGTGATCACCTGATTTGGTTTCCGTAGTCTTTATGAGAACAGAATCAAATTCAGGTCAGTACTCTTTCACTTTGGATAATGTGTTCTTCCCCGTTACCCATTTGGGGAAGAGACTCCTTGATTGTGTGTGGGTGAGGCTGCTGCCCATGGGGCCAAGAGACCACATACAAGAGAGGTCCTATTTAACACACTCTATCTACTGCCTATGGGGGGAGAGAAAAACTTTGAGGGTATGGGTGAGGCTGTTGTCCATAGGGCCAAGAGTCTGCATACTAGAGAGGACAATATCATGCTAGTTGTGAATGGGTGGATCTCCGACTGGTCTATGTGGTAGTGTGATATATTTGTGATAAATTATCGTATGTTAAATTTTATGGTTTTGGAAATTATATTGTTAGTGCTCACAGATTATGATATATAGTTTCAAAGTATCTACTTTAAGAAACTTTGTACTTCATTATTCAATCATTCTTGTCATATCATATTATTATTATTGAAAATGAAACTTGTATTTCTCCCACCCCCATTAATTATGCTACTTACTGAGCTCTGTTTCATCCCATTATTTTATAAACTTTTCAGACTAGACAACAATCTTTTGGGACAACTTTTTGGTGGCTAACAGTAATTAGACTAACTATTGATGGAGGTTAAACTTTTGTGATGGAGATATTAGATGATATACATCTTAGAATAGGCTTGACTCATTTTTTTGTACGTTATAGTGGTTGACTTTATTCCCACTAATGGGACAAGCTGATAATATGTAATTATTTATTCAGACATCTATTCTTTTATGGTCAATGGTCCTTATAATTATTGCATAGAGCTCTGACTTACTTTGGGAGTATGTTTAAGGGAATTATTATGATAATTCTTGATTTTGGTACTTAATATAATTTATTTGGATTGTATTGTCAAAAAGGAAAAATCAACAAATACTTTTGAGATGTTTTTCTCATGCTTTGGACCCTTTGGGGTTCAGTGCGTGATATGGTATCATAGCTTATGTTATGATTCTGTAGACTTTTGAAGTTAGGAAATGATCTTGATCTAAGTTAGAATATTAGGCTTTGCAGTAGTAATCCATGCAAGGTGGTTTTCTTGGGTTAGTTTAGGTGAGAAACTATCTTGTGTGTTATATTGGTTGATTGTAATGGCTTGGAATTTGTGTAGTCTTTGTCCTTTTGTGATGCTATTGTAAGTTTTTAAATCTTTGTGTGATGTGAATTGTTGTGCATCAATACTTTCGTTATTGCTAATGTGCTTACTATGCACTATTCTTGAAATGTCTGAAAGTTAAATTCCTAAAATTGTTTTGAGCAAACAAAAATGAATCAAGTTATCAAATTTCATGTTTATAAATTTTGAGGACTTGTTTAAAGACGATTTGCCATTAGCAAATATTGTTGGTTATGCTGACTTTAGGTGGTGCAGTTTGGTCGAACCTCGCTGGCCACAAGTGGCACAACAAGTTGTTGACCAACTATCTTTAGCATAGCCCAACAAGTTTTTTATTTTATTTGTGATGGTTAGTTAGTGGATTTGTTTGATCCCGTTGAGCTCACGTGGTGTCTAACAAACTGCTAAGTATCCAAGTTTTGTGCTATGGTATTTTTTGTTTGGTGTTAAAGAAAACTGTGATTTGAAGCAACATCTTATGAAAATTTGTTACTTTATTTCAAGTGTTTTCTCTCTCTGTAGGGTTTGATACTAATATTGAATCTCTTAACTTAGATTTGAAAACTGTTTTCTGCCTATGACTTGTATATTAAATACTTTAACAAGACTTAGATTTTTATTATAAGTTGGAAACCTTACATGTCAGACATTTTAGATACCTCTAGTAATTGGAAGTCTTTTGAATGTTGCCTTGTTGATCAAGGATTTTTTATATGTGAGAGTTTGGACACAATTTTTTGTACAATTATTCTCTGTTATATTTTGGTCTTTGGTTTCTTTCCAAAGAGTGCTTGAAAAGTGAATGTGTGTATTCAATATGGATTTTGAAAGTCATACTTCTTTGCTTGTGGTGACTATACCTCCCCGTTATACCTGATCTTAAATTGTAAATCATGGCTCCTTGATTTAAACTGGCGGGATTTTCTTGCCACATTGAAAAGTATTTAAGTTTTTTGGGGCGTATGCCACTTGTATTTGTAAAAGACAATTAATCCTTGTTTTGAAACTAAAACTTTGTAGATTATGAAATTTCATGGACGATCGACTACTTTTAAGCTCTAAATTGAATACTCAGTTACTATGCCTGAGAACTTGCACCTAGTGATTGATATCATAAGGTTACACTCCTCTTTTAAATCAAAAGGCTACTTTGAAGTTTTATGACGTTCACCCATTTCCAAAAGGTTATCTATTTTATGAGTTGAAATCTAGGTTGCGTTCTTCAACCCAATTTAATTAGAAGTATATTACTCTATTCCTTTGATTTAAAAACTTTGGCAAACTTTTAATCTCATGACCAAAGGAATGATTGGTCTTGTTTTAAGATCCTTCTCCACGGGTACAATTTCGGAGACGAAATTCTTTTAAGGAGGGAAGAATGTAATACCCCCAGTTTTTCTTTAAACATATGGGTATATTTTTAGTGAGAGCATTTTTGTAAAATTATCAACAAGATATTTGTTAGAATTAACGTCCACAGCAGTGCAACTATTTTTTTAGTTATTTGACCACAAAAAGTTATTTTATCTATTTAAACTACTCATTTTACAAAATATACAATAGTAATGAATACATTTTAGCTTCAACATAATAAAATAATATAAATATCACAATAAAATAATATATCAACGACAATAAAATAATACATCCCACTGCCAAAAAAAACCACAAACCGACCAATTGCACCATTCACAACCACTGCCAACCAATAACAACCACCTACAACCACTGCCAAAAATCCAAATTAACCAAAAACCACCACACAAATCACCACAAAAAAAAAAAAAAAAATCAAATTCAAGCTAACTTGGCCAAATTGAACCAATTTTTATTCTCCTTGTGGTGCTTGAGTGATGAAGTTGCTAATAACAAAAAAAAAAAATGATTTCTTTCATTTCGGAAAATTTTCTTGGCAACCAAACGCCTTAACAAAATTACATTTCCGATTAGAAAAACAACAAAACAGAACAAAAAATCAACAAAAAGAACTGGTGAAGCTAAAGCCTTTGTGGAGGATGAGAGTTTGAGTGCCGTTTGTGAGAGCTGAAGAGAAGAAATAAAAGAAATAGAAGCCCAGAGAAACCCAAAGCTTGGATCGACGATGAAACCCACGAAATCCAGAGAAACCCAGGCTTGTTGGCGTTGGGTGAGTGGTGAGATGGAGGATTGGGCAAAGGCGTGGATCGGCGGCTTGGGGCTTGGGACTTCGACAGAGTGGGTCAGCGGTGGGCCGGTGACGTTAAGGCCGGCGGTAGTGAGACAGAGAGGTGAAGTTAAAGCCGGCGGCAGTGAGATAGAGAGGTGAGAGTTTAGAGGGAGTTAAGAGTGAGAGTGAGAGTGAGTCACGGTTGGATAAAAAGAATAGAAAAAAAAATCAACAAACAAATAGTATTTTAATTGGGTGGAGAATAATTTTTTTTTTTTTTTAGCTCTCAGCTACAATGCATAGCCATATATAGCTATGCATTGTAGCAAGATATGTAAAAAATATACCTATACCTTCATTGATGCAGCACTCTTTTTAATATATAGTGGTGCTAAAAATAGCTTTTCAACTTTTTAGCACCACTATTGCTAGTGCTCTTATGTGTGGTCCATAATGTCCCCCATCTATCACCACACGTGAAACCCCCCCCCCCCCCCCTTCCCTCCTCCTCTCTTTTAATTCTCACAGCTACTCTCTCCTTCCTATCTCTTATTCACTCTTTTTCTTCCCCAATGATGACCGAACCTCAAAGCTCCCATCTCCTTCATCATTTATTTCCTCTCTCTAGTCAATTTCTTTCCCTTCTCTAGTCGAAATCTCCCTGTTAGGGAGGATTATGTCTCCATTGATTCTCCTAGTATAGCCAAAACTCCATGAGATTTTGAAGTGCAAGAGACCCAAGGTAAAAATCTAAGTTTTCTCTCAATTTCTTCTATAAAATCCTTTGGGTTTTGTTAGTTTATGATGTTTATAGTATATACTTGATGGGTTTGGTGAGTAATGGAAGATTAGAGGGCTATGAGGATTTGGATAGCAAGTGTTTTGTTGAAAATTTCAGTTATTAGTGGGTTTTTGCTTTAATGGGATGATTTAGTTTTTACTATGGGTATTTATCCTATTTTGTTTGTATTGCTCTTTGATGTTGTGGGTTTTGTTTTGGGGCTTGTTTTTTTTTTTTTTGAGTTGTTGGGACATTTAAGACTTCATTTGGAGACTATTAATTTAATGAGGTGAATTGGATGTTTTGTTTGGCAACCATGTGAGTTGGGTTTCTTGAGAAATCATATGGTTTTTGATTTATGTTGAGGATTGGGATTTATTTTGAAAGTGAGTTCCTTGCATTTCGGGAAAGATTTTGATATATGTGATAGTTGATGGTACTGACTATGAAATTGTTTAATTGATATGTACATTATGCTTGTTGCATGCCAAGTGTTTGATCAATTGCCTATATTTGAATTTCTTGACTTGTGTTGTGATAATTGTTATATGAGGTTACGGGTTGTAATCCTAGTTGTTTATATGGACTAACACATGTAGTTCTAAGGTTTAACCTAGTCTCAAAGCTTTTGGCATAGTGTTAAAATTATAGTATTTTTCTTTTGGGACTCTAAATTTGTCCCTGTCAGATTTAAGTAAGTTGCACTGCATGATTTTTTATTATAGAAGAATTATTTTGAGCCAAATTTTTTATGAAATTTATTATTAGACTAATCAGTGTCAAAATGCAAAGAGTAGGTTACTAGCAAAAGACAATTTAATAGAGTTGATCACTTGATTCTAAAAAAAAAAAAAAAAGAAGAAGAAGAAGAAGAAAAAAAAAAAAAAGAGTTGATCACTAACAACTATGAATCTCCCATCATGAAATTTATTATTAGACAAATTAGTGTCAAAATGCAAAGGGTAAGTCACTAACAAAAGGCAATTTTAATAGAGTTGATCACTTAATTTACGAAAAAAAAAAAAGGAGTTGGTCACTAAATTTCCTATCATGAAATTTATGATTAAATAAAATTGCAAAGAGTAGGTAGCTAAAAAAAGGCAATTTTAATAGAGCTGAATAGCTGATCACTTGATTCTCAAAAAAAAAAGAGTTGATTACTATTTTTTTTTAATATATATACAAGAGAGTTGATTACTAACAACTATGAATTTCCTATTATGAAATTTGGATAGGTAAATAAAATATAATGAAACGTATTTAAATATGGTATAGTAAATCGTATAGCTTTGTTTGGGTCTATATATAATTATATGACTTATTTTCTTGAGGTATATTTTATTTATTTATTTAGATGATGGTAGGCTGAGATGATGGTAAAACCAAGAAGCCAAAATAGTTTTTTGACCGTCCTAAACATTTGGGACAGCGCTAGCTTTAATAAGAGCTCATCTTTAGGCCTAAACATTTCACAGCATCTCAAGTCATAGTTGAAATGTTAACTTGGGCTTGAATTTCAATGGTATAAAAGCTCACGATTTTTTTTTTTTTTTAGATAAGAAAAAGCTCATGAATTTTGCTGGAGAGAGATTCAAATTGCAAGGGTAAAAGAGTTACAACCAGCACTTACATACTAGTTACATCTACTAAACCTAATTAATATTGTACTTTACCGTTAAAATGAGAAAAAAAAAAGAAAAAAAAAGAAAAGTGCATTAAGACAGTGAATACCATTTGATTGAGGGTGGAAATGTTGAGGGTTGGCCCAGGCATTAAGACAGTGACAAAAACAGCAACATAGATCTTACCTAGAAAATATTCCATGGCTTAAGAAATTGTCATGCCACCAAGGCTATGATTAACAAAGATTACTCTTTCGTGAGAAGGAAGAGCTTCCATGAAGTCCCTCATGGGCTTGAAAGAGTCAAAACTTGATTGGAGATCATTTGTCTGCAATGGATTGATCCTAGAAGCAGCTAAGTCTAGTGCAATGACATTGTGACCAGGTGATTTTAGTAGTGTTACAAATTTGCACCAGGACCAAGCTCCAAGGCATGACCATGAATTAGCACAAAGTGCTTGCCAGTTCTTGGTGGCTCCTTAGTAGCCTCAATTCCAAGAGATGAAAGAATGATGAAAAAAGAAATTAACATGAAATGCTTCTTGCTCAGCTCCATATTATGTTTTGTTCTTCCTAAGGACACACAAATTGTCATGGGTTTTATGTAGTTATAAAGGTAGGTTTTGATGATGAGCACCTTTCCTAAGGACTCAACATAAACTATGCAATTTGACCATATAATTTTTTTTTCCCTTTGTTTGAATTTGACTTTGAGATCTCTGATAAGGCCTTTTGAAAATCTTGCCTCAAAGAACACCGAGCTCATCACTTGTCAAACATGTTAACAAGCACAAATGATTAAATATTTTTGATTTCTTTGTGCAGTTCTCCACTACTACACAGATTATCATCAATGTATAAAGGGTAGGTTTTGACAATGATTATTCTAATGGGCTCTTCTAGCAAAGAAAGAAAGAAAGAAAGAATTTTTTATTTTTTTTTAAAAAGGAAAAGAAAAAAGAAACCCATTCTAATAGGCTCACGTTTTCTCAATAAAAGAAAAATATCATGCAACTTAAAACTTTGACTTTTAGAAAAGATTTTGAAAGTCATAGCAAGCAAGTGCAGCTTCTGGAATCTGTTTATTTTGTGAAGGGGTAGAAGATGACAACATTTTGTAACTTTTAATGACATTTTTCAGGTTTAAAACCACCCCTCCTTCACTTATATATATAAAAAAAGAAAGATATTAGACATACTATAATTTTTACTGTATTCATTGTCATGTTTGTTTGTAAGATTTTTTTTTTCTTTTTATATTTCATATTTGGAATTGAGTTTGATGCTAAAAGAAAATATATTATTTTTATTTGTAAAACACAATGTTGTGAAGAACAAGAATCTAGCTAAATAATTATTTTTGTATTATGTATGTCATTCAACAATATTATACTAAGTTTCAATGAATTTATCATAATTTATAATTTATATTTTGTCATTATTTTTTGGAGGAAAAAAAATGACGTGATTGTATTTACAAATGTAACGATAATTTGAGAAAAATAAATAACTACTATAAGGTTCTTAAGAATAAACCAAACATAATAATTTTATATTCCTATGAATCTTATTAAATTCCTAATCAAACCAAACATAGGAACAATTAGATTATCAAGCATCCAAATTACTAGGCTTCACTTCTCAAGATTTTGAATTGGATGCCGGTGGTAACATAGATTCCCGTAACATGTTGATTCTCATAACATAGATTCCTAAGAATATTTCTCAGCAATGCCTTGGATATGAGACCAAAGCTCTATTGTCTTAGACATCATGATCATGTGATCTGATCCTTTGATCTCCACCACATCATTGGGTGGATTTCTCTCAATATTCCACAATTGAAAATCTCTCGTTATCACCTTATCTTTTCCAGCTATGATGTAAACCCTTTTAACTGACCCATACTTCTTAGTAGACAGCATTAGCTGCTTTGACAAGTCTTCATCACTAAACAAACGTAATGGTCTCAACAACAAGGTAGCCAGTGTCAAATCCTACAACAAATTGCAACATAAAATGTTAGAGCCCTTGTTTGAACATGATCAGAAGGTTGACACGTTAGTTTCAAAAAGAAGTTTTGGAAAAGAAAATGCATTTCTTACCTCAATTGGACTAAGCGGGAACAATTCTGATGCCGAGTACAAGGGCCCGAAGATAAGAGTAGTTGGAGGGTTGTTTGGGCCTTGGTCATATGTATAGTGAGTGTCAAGCTGAGGGCCTCGTTGGCTCATTGACTGTAATAATAAGATAATTCAGTGTCAAAACTCAAAGGGTGGGGTTGGTGTTACAGGAGTGAAGTGAAAACTTATTTCTAAAGATCACATGTCTGATATCACCAATTTAATAGAGGTTTTTTTTTTTTTTTTTTAAAGAAGAAAATTCAATAAAGTATTCAAAAAATTTAATAGAGTTGATCACTAACAAGTAACAACTATGAATTTCTAATCATGAAATTTGTATAGGTAAATAGCTTTTTTTCTTTCTTTCAGAATCGGACGGGTGAATATTAATAATTAGCCAATGTCATAGAAATATATATAATAATTATATGATGAGATATTTTCTTAAGGGTAGGTTTAGATTTTATTTTTATTTTATTTTTTATGATGGGCAGGTCGAGATTATAGTAAAGCCGGGAGCCTAGAACAATTTTTTGTCATCCTAAAGTATTTTTGGCCCAGCTATAGCTTCAACAAGAGCTCATATTTGGGCATGGATATTGCACAACAGTTCAAATCTTGTGGTTAATATGCCAACTTGGGCCCAAATCTCAATGATATTTTAAAGGGTAATGAATTTTGTTGGAGAGAAATTGCAAGTGTAATAGGGTTACACTTGCTTCTATTTGATCTAATTATATTATATTGAACTTTATCGTTAAAGAAAAAAATCATTTGAAAAAAAGTTGCAAGGAGTACCATTTGATTGAGGGTGGAATAGTTGAGGGTCGGCCCAGGCATGAAGGCAGTGGCAAAAACAGCTACAGAAATCTTACTTGGAAAATATTCCATGGCTTGAGAAATTGCATACCCACCATAACTATGACCAACAAGGATTACTCTTTCATGAAAAGAAAGAGCTTCCATGAAGTCCCTCAAAGGCTTGAAATAGTCAGAACTTGATTGGAGATCATTTGCCTGCAATGGGTTGATTCCAGAAGCACCTAAGTCTAGTGCAGTGACATTGTGCCCTGAAGATTTTAGCAGTGTCTCAAGCTTGTACCAAGACCAATCTCCAAGGCATGCTCCATGAATTAGCACAAAGTGCTTGCCAATTCTTGGTGGCTCCTCCTTAGTAGACTCAATTCCAAGAGATGAAAGAATGATAAAGAAAGAAATTAGCATGAAATACTTCTTGCTCAACTCCATATTATGTTTTGCTCTTCCTATTCACACAAATTGTCATGGGTTTTATGTAGTTATCAAGAGGTAGGTTTTGATCATGACTCATGAACTTTCCGATGGGCTAGTTTTTCCTCGATATAAATATGCAATTTAATTAACCATATAATTTTTTTCCCTTTGTTTGAATTTGACTTTGTGATCTTTGATAAGAATTTTGAAAAACTTGTCATAAAACAACACAAAGGTTAACACTTCTCAAACAAGTTTAACAAGTTCAAATGATCATTGAGTATTCTTTAATTTCTTTGTGCAGTTATCCAGTAAACAGATTATCATTGATTTATAAATGAGTAGGTTTTAACAATGATCACCTATTCTATATCCTGATAATGAGCAAGCTTGGTAGGAGGCACTAGTGTAGTCCAACATCAAGTGTTCACATCAAAAATAAGGAAGGTCGACTCGCCATCATATTTTTGAGATACAAGAATCTATTTTTTGAAGGAGAGAGTAGTGTAAACGATACGTTTAGCAGAAGGTGTTATCAAAGCCAAAATCAGATGGAGGATTGGGCAAGGGGTTCCCAAGTATTTAAGATAGGGTCATAAACCTCCATCCAGCCATACCCTTTTGCTTCTGTTTCTTCCAATTGAAACTCACCACATGCCAACTACCCATGACATATAACTTACCATCAAGGACTACGGATTTTGGGTATAATTTATCAGGAGAAATCATGGGTGGAAGAGCTTCCCAACCTGCATCAAGACAGTTAAGGTCCAAGCGATGCGATTTATTAAAATGATTCATATCCAAAAAACCAGCTGGTTTGATATCATCTTCAAAATTCAGGCCCACAATAGAATAGAGATAAGGCGCTATATATTCATGTTTACTTTATATACCTATTGATGGGATTCAAGTTAAGGTAGTTCATCCATATTGGTCTAGTCATAATCCAGAAGGTTTTGCGAGGAAATCTAGTTTTATAACTTTTTCCCAATTCAAATAATTAAGAAAGTTACGAGGGATGAGTAGCTGGGTGAAGAATTTTGCTTTATTGTAGGGTTTATAGCTTTTCCCTGTGTAAAAAGTAGTACTGTCCTAAGTTCACCTATCTACATATAGTTTTTAGGTGGAGCTGTAATTAGATATTGTTGGCTGAATTTGTCTTTGGACTTTGGAGCTACCCTTGCAGTTTGTACATAGAGTACTGTGTAGCTAGAGATATTTGTTAGATTTTTTTAGGGATATCAGGTTAACATGGCTATTTAACCAACTACAACACTAGTTGACTTCACAACCAACTTAGTTGCTTGCAAAGCTAGCTAACTACCTACCTACCTTTGCAATTTTTTTTCCGCCAACCTTTAGTATTAAGATTATCCAAAACAATCAATTTGGTTCCTTGTAAAGCTACCTACTTTTATCTACCGTTGTGCTAATTAAGAAGATCCAATTGGATGTAAAGCTACCTACACATGTAAGAGCTTATTCCTATTTAATTTTAAGTTGATTGGATAACTTGTGATGGACCAAGTGGTTTTTACAAAAGGGTTGACCTACTGTGCAGTGAATCTGAAAGTATAATGAGAATGTTGAGATTTTATGAAACTTACTTGAAGCCTTTGTTGAGTGGGTTGGCTTGTAAATTCTTACATTTTCTTCGACATGTGTTTTACTTAGTTAACTTTAATAATGGTTTGGTTTAATCTCTCGCAATAGTGTATTAAAAATGATTTGGTTGTGTTATGATCTTTTGGATCACTTGTATACTTGTTTGATAACTATTGGAAATAGGTACCTCGAGATAGTCAAGTTAGGCATTAAGCCCTTAAACTTGTCTCCATTTTTGATTTATGGAGACAAGTTTAAAGGTATTTTGTAATAGGGCTTGTTATTGATAGGCTTGATTATTGTGTTTCTAGGTTTCAAGATTCTTAGTAAGAGACATTTTTGATTTATGGAGACAAATTTAAAGGTATTTTGTAATAGGTCTTGTTATTGATAGGTTTGATCATTGTGTTTTTAGGTTTCAAGATTCTTCGTAATGAACCTAGTAATTGGATTGCTTCCTTAGGTTGAGGTAAAATTTGTTGGCCTCCTGAGGTAAGTGGCTTTTAATGAGATTTTTAAAAATAAATTATTATTACACTAAAGTATTATTCATGGTTGAGCCTATTTTGGAACATTATTCATGGTTTTCCTAAAACGTTCTAGATGTACTATTATCATGGTTTTAAAAACGAGACCGGACCAATCGGTCTGACCAGTTCAACCGAGAACCGGCTTTCAACCCAGTTTGATTATGACTAAAAACCGAAAATCATCCAACAATCAGGAAAAATCGAGAACCTGCAGGTTCAATCATAAAAACCAAAAACCAATATGGTTGAACCAGTTATTGGCCGGTTTGTTTAAAACACAAAAATGCAGCAATTTTGACTAAATAGTAAAGATCTGAAAAGGCAAAGCAATCAACCAAGAATGTCGACCATCCTTTGCCACTGAAAAAGAAAAAAGAATAGAAAAAAAGAGTAGTTGAGGAGAGAGATTTTTCAATAGAGGCACCATCTGACTATCTGAGATTCTGAGCACACACAAGAATGTCGACCAAGACAACTTAAACAAGTCTAAAAGAAAAGAGAAGAATCAGATCTAAGTTGAGAGAGAAGGGAGAAATAAACTTTAATAAAAGAAGTGGAGATACCCAGAAGTTTCTGGCGACAATAACAAGGAGAGAAAAAAGTGGAAAGTGGGGTAGGTGGGGTTTAAATGGTTAATTATTATGTGGTGTTTGGTACGTGGGAATCTACATTACTCTTGGCATCTAAATTTCTAGGAATCATATTCCTAGGAATCACATTCCTAAGAATGTAACTATTCTTATGTTTGGTTTCATTGGGAATATCTTAAGATTCCTAGAAATATGAGATGATAATGTTTGGTTTATTCTCATGAATCTTAAATGAATTATATATTTTTCCTATTTTATCCTTAGATTTGAATGTGAACTACCAAGTTCTTTAAAAAAAAAATTTCCTCTAAATAAATAATGAAAAACCAAATATAAACAATTAATTATAAAAAATTCATTAAAATTATAGTCTAACATTTCAAAATGACAGGTATAATACAAAAATAACTATTTAAATTCTCAAATGCTTTTATTCTTAATAATAATTTTAAAATAGTTTAATCCATAATAATTTGTTTTATATTTTATCTTAATTGATTAAATGATAATGAAAAAGGGTTAAAATTGTCAATCCATAAAAAATACAGTTTCCTTTAAGCTTGGGAATCTGGATTCCCACCTGTTTTAAAGGGAATCCACATTCCCACTGAGAGAGGAATCCAGATTCCCCTGGCATCTGATTCCTTAGCGTGATTTGCAACCAAACATGAGAATCTTTAAACATTCCTGAGAATCCTAAAACATTACCCCGTACCAAACGCCACATTAGAGTTTTTTTTTTTTTTTTTTTCAATGTTGTCTTGTAGTGTTTGTAATATGCAGTTTCGTTCTTTTGGGGGGTGTGTTTTTTGCTTTTCGGCTTTTGGCAACCTTTGGGCTATTAGTCTATTTCATGAACTTTAGTCTAGAGGAAAAGAGGTAAGTGACATGTTACTTGCCAATTGCCAATTTTGATCATATAAATAAATAATATATAATATATAATATATATAATAAATAATATATATATAAATGCACAATAATAATCCATATAAATTTAGTAATAAATAATAGTAAAATTTTTCTTTTTCTTTTTTTCTTTTAAGAATTACTAATTTATTATGTATTGTTAATTTCATACTAAATATTTTTAATAGTATAAAAGTTGTGGATTTGTTATTGTAATTTTCTAAATATAAGATGTGACAATTAAACTCATATTTTTTAAATAAAAAAATATGTATTTAAAGCTAAATATTTTTAGTTTTAAACTTATTACATATTTTATTATTTATATTTTATAATTTAAAATTATTAATTAATTAATTATGACATCACCGATTCGACCATCGATCCGACCACGGTCCGACCATAAAACTGAAAATCACAACCTTTTCCAGTTCTTTAACCGGTCCGGTTTTTAAAACCATGACTATTATTGTTAATCATTTATGGAAAATTCATGAAGCATTTAAAGTGCATCATATTTCTTATTGCATATGGGGAAATGCATGATTTGGCATGGAAAAGAAAAGCATCTTTGATTAAATTCTTGAGAATGGATTTTATTGGTTTATTGCATTATTTGCAAAGTTTAAAGGTGCTTTGATAATTAGGAAAGATGATACAAATATTTTGGACAAGGAATGAGTTTGAAAGCTTTGAGAACCTTGTGAATATCTTCAGATATTAAAGGTTTTGTGAAACTACTTAGAGACGTATTGTGTTTTGAATTCCTGTAAATTGTGAGCACTTTTTGTTTTACCCTTGAGTTATGACATGTGATTACCCAGTGATTACCCAGCTAAATATTATAGTCTATGTGACATTGGTATCTTAGTACCCGTCTTTGTGATGGTTATGAGTTTCAGCTTTGTGTCAGCGATTGAGCTCCGGCTTTGTGCCGGCAGATTAGTTCCAGCTTTATGTCGGAGATGAGTTCCGGCTTTATGTCGGTGAGTGAGTTTTGGCTTTGTGTCGACAATTGTCTTGTGGTCCTGGGTTAGATTTTCTGGTTTGGAACAGTGTTGTTATTGCTCACAGTGTATAGTATGTAGTTTCATGTTAGGATATTTTAAGAAAACTTTGTGCTGCATAGTATTAATAATTCTTGTCATTTTACCAATGAAAATGAATTTGCTGGATTTTCATTGAATTTCCCAAAAGTATAACATGTTTTGTATAACATGACTTGCATTTCCCCCACCCCCATTAATTATGCTATTTACTGGGTTTTAGCTCATCCTAATCTCCAACAGTTTTACAGATAAATTAGCTACACGTTGGGCATAGAGCTTAATTTATTGGTGGGGATTGGAGTGCTATATTAAATTGGGAGACTTGGGCCATAAATGGTTGATGACTCAATCTTACAAAGTTTAACGAGATCATAATTAATTATATTGGAGGTTGGATACTTGAGGTTTGTTAGCCTTAGGCTTTGTAGGCCTAACTTCAATGTTGAGGTTGTGTATTCTAGAAGGGATTGTGGTTTGGTGTTATCCATTTGAAGCTTTGAAATATATTCATGCATTATTTGGAGGCACATGACTTGAGTTATTGTTTGTAAATGTGTTATAGAGTTTTAACTTGTAATATGAAAATTTTAGTATGGTTATTTATTCTTATCATGTGTCAACGAGAAGAAAAGAAAGGAAAAGGGAAAAAAAATCTCCTACGTACTTCTCTCACACTTTGGACCCTTTTGGGTATGAGGCCTAACAATGGAGGATTCCTTTTATGGGAGCAAATAATATCTCCTTGACCATGCATGTTTTTGACCAATTTGAGTAGGATAATGTTGGTGCAAGTTGGCCCCACCTTGAGTATTCTTTTTACCTTTCATTAAAAACAGGTTAGTCCTTTAATTCACAGATTTGAAAGTTATCATCATAGTCTAACCCTTCCATAAATTATACCTTTTTGTAACCAAATATTATGGATACATCATCTTTGCATTTGAATTTGAAAACTCATAAGCAACTAACAATATTCATCAATGGTGTTGTTGGGACAAGAGACCATATTGGTTATGGAGAAGTGTGTCATATTTTTAGTTAGGTTTTAGATTGGCAAATCCCATGACTTGTAATAGTCAAAGTATGTAATGTGTTCAACCATGTTGAAAATGTGTATGTAATATTGTGTTCTACCATTGGGTTTTATATATATATATATATGCTATATATTTTTTTTTTTTTTGGGTGGAGTCAGGGGGGCCCGGGCCCCCTTTGCCCCTACTGGTTCCATCCCTGCTCTAAACCCAATTGAGCCAACTCGAGTTGGCCCACTTGAATTCTCCAATGTGTTACACAAGCTCAAAATTTGCCTACTAACTTAACCCAAAATCCATGATACAAAACTTGGGCTTCTGTCCCAACTTAACACACACTTCCCCATTGGGCTCACAACCCCGAAAACAAAAGGCCACGGTCTCATTCAAACCCCACAAAACAAAACTCTCCTCCCCAGCTCTTCCTTATCAGTTATCCTCATTGCGACAAATCCTTTTTCCCATTTTTCTGTCGAAGAAAACAAAGTAGTTTTCCAATGGCAACATTTACACTCTCTTCTAGTCTTCTCCCTAAACCCTTAACCTCACTTTCTCACTCCAAGTCCAAACCCTTCACTCCCACATCTAGTCTCCACATCCAGTGCTGCACTCTCCCTCACTGGAACCCAACTCTTGCCACCAAATCTCGGCCCTCCATCAGAGTAGCAGCCGTGGATGGAGATTTCTCAGCTAGAAGAAGCAGTAGCAATAGCAATGAGCCCAGAGAGACCATTATGCTACCTGGGTGTGACTATAACCACTGGCTCATAGTCATGGAGTTCCCTAAAGACCCTGCCCCAACTAGGGAGCAAATGATTGACACTTACCTTAATACCCTCGCCACTGTCTTGGGCAGGTTCGGTTCTTTTTTTCTTCTTCTTCTTTTGCTATGATATTTCTAGTTTGCCCATGTTTGCGTGTATGTCTATGTGTGTGGAAAAAAAATATGCATTATTATGAAAGTTGGATTTTTTTTTTCTTTTCCCAAGAGATGATACTGAATTGATATATATTGGGTAAATGAGAAAAGGGTATATTCAAGTTATGATTTTGAATGTAGTTCAATGAGAATTTGGGGTTTTTTTGTTCACCCATTTTCTTGCTAAGAAAGATGTTACTAAAATGATAAGCAATTGGGTAAATGATAAAAATTATTTAGATGACTTA
Source organism: Castanea mollissima (assembly GCA_014183005.1). Lineage (NCBI taxonomy): Eukaryota > Viridiplantae > Streptophyta > Magnoliopsida > Fagales > Fagaceae > Castanea > Castanea mollissima. The sequence goes on from JACAVU010000004.1 coordinate 59,529,144, forward strand.
GAGAATGTATATGACAGGGTCCTAGAGAGGTTATGTGGTGAGTTTTGGAGAAGAAATGAGTACTAAAGTATATTAAGTTGATGAGGACATGTATGACAGAGTTGCAACTAGTGTGAGAACATGCAGAGGCGACAGGTGTCATAAGTGAGTTTCCTATCATTATAGGTTTGCATCAAGGATTGCAATTAAGTCCACATCTCTTCACATTAGAAATGGAAGAGCTCACTAATTGATTTAAGAGGAACTCCCTAGGTGTACGGCCTTTGCAGATGATCTATTTTAGTGGATGAAACTAGGCATGGAGTTAAACTCAATTTAAAATTCTGGCCAGAGGCTTTAGACTATAAGGCTTTCCATTAACTAGGAAAGTTTAGTAAAATTAGAAATAGAGATAGAGTTGTAAGACTTGATACTCAAGAAATTCCAAATGAGAATGTTAAGATGGATAAGTGGAAATGCATGGAAAGACAGGATTCAAATTGAGGAAACTTGCTTAAACATTGGTGTGTCCCCTAATGATGAGAAGACGAGGGAGAGTCGCTTGCGCTAATTTAGTCATGTTTAGAGGTGAGCAATTAATGCACCATTGTGAAAGAGTGATTTGATTCAAGTTAAGGGAACGAAAAAAGATATAGGAAGACCAAAGTAGCATTAATGGAAATAATAAAAAATTGAAATGTCAATTAAGGAAGTGGTTTGTTGAGGATCCATAGCCAATTAGCCAACCATTAAAATTTTGGGGCTAAGGCTTGGGTGTTGTTATTTTAGGAAGGAATATATTACTAAAATGATAGGCAATTAGGTAAATGACAAAGTTATTTGCAAGTGATTATTTTGAAGGTAGCCCAATGAACTTTGGCTCAAATGGGACATCCTTTCATCATAAGAATAGGGTGGTGGGTAAGCTTGTGAGTTCAAATCCCAATGGATGTGTGTAACTTAACAATAAAAAAGAAAGTGATGGTTTTGAAGAAAATTATGAGTTGAAAATGGATTTTGTGGCTGTGTGATTGCCTATTTTTACATTGTTCTCCATTGCTAAAAATTGTTTGAGGAATTTGTTTGTTTACCAACTACATCTGTTGATGGATACTAGGACTTTGAGTTCCACAGATTTGGAATTTCATATGTAATCTCTTGGGATTATGCCTCTGATTTCTTTTGCTTCATTTGGGGTACTGCCACCTTTTTGAAGATAGGGCTGCTTGTGTGCAATCTGACACATGGTTGAATTTTTTTGTTAGCATTTTTTTCCCCAAGTATTATAGTTTCTTTCCTACACCTAAATTGAAACAATTTTGGTTTCCAAAGGATGTAAGATTTCTTAATTTTGAATCATTAAATACCTCAAAAAAAACACTCCACTCATTGCGGGTAATGGCATCCTTTGTGGTGCCCCATATCTATTGTTCGAACCCCACCTCCTCTTCATTACTACCTACCTATCTCAGAATAATGTTATTATTTTACTTCTATTTAATAATCTTCCTGGTCACAGAATTAAGACACATATTCTAAATGGGAAGTGATAAAAAAATATATTCTTCTATTATCTATATTAAAGCTGTAATTGTAGCTGTAGTGTTGGCATTTTTTCCATTACTGTTATTTCATAAATATGGAACCTGTGTTTGTGTGTCAGCATGGAAGAAGCAAAGAAAAATATGTATGCTTTCAGCACCACCACGTACACTGGATTTCAGTGCACTGTTGATGAAGAGACATCTGAGAAATTCAAGGGTAAATACCTATGTCAAGCACTTGTCCTTTAACCATTATATGGGTTTTGTTGATTTTGCTTCTTTCTAATGTATTTTCAACCTCATCATTGTAGGATTGCCTGGTGTTCTCTGGGTATTGCCAGACTCATACATAGACGTAAAAAATAAAGACTATGGAGGTGATTCCTATGCTTTATTTCTAAATTGACACATAATTTTCGTTATGTCTATATATTGTAATGATGCTATGATGATGTTTCTAATCTTTTTTTGTTTTTATATCTTTTGTTGTAGGGGATAAGTATATCAATGGGGAGATTATTCCTTGCAAATACCCTACTTATCAGCCTAAACGCAGTAATTCAAAATATGAGAGTAGAAGGTATGAAAGACGGAGAGATGGCCCCCCTCCTGAGAAGAAAAAACCCAGACAAGAGGCAACCACTACAGACTCTGCCTCTGGCTGAGGTAGCGGAACTTTAGCGTCACGCTATCTTTTCTTTTGATTCAGTTTTTCTTTCTCTATTTCAAATTTCTTTGTTGGATGAGGTTTCTGAACTTACTTGCCCATGAAAAATTATCCTTTGTGTATTTCAATACAGTGATTGAATGGTACCATCCACTGTTAAATTTAGACCTATCATGATTGTAATCCGTTTTGTTTCGTGCTGTTATGATTGCAGGTTGTTAAGGCTTGTTTTTGAAGTTCTTAGCCTGATAGCAGTTGCAAATTAATTATCATTCTTCAGTGTCTGCAAACTATAGGGCATGGATAGTTTAACATGAGGTCAGAAAACCTGCTTATAAAGTGAATTTGGTCAGATGCAGTGTTCTTGTATGTTTTGTAAGATCAACCTAAGTAGCATTATCTGGAGGAATACGTAGCTTTGCTGTATGACTATGTTATGCAAAGGGGATTTTGAGTTACCTGAATCTATGTTTAATCCAGAGTTACTTATGCAGCAACTATCTGTAGTTCGATTCATTGATATGTGATATCAATTTGCTTTTGTTATTCCATCTTTTTTGCAGCATAAAGCAATGCTCCTTGAAATTCATAAAAAATAAAATTATTTTCTGTTGTGCTTTTCTAACAATGTCAAGCATGTCATATCACCCTTTGCTAGTTTGGTGTTAGTCACATGCGTATGTTTGACATTTCTTAATAGTCTGCATCTTAGCTTTATCACCTTAACACCTTGGCAAGGCAGCCAGGTAAACTATGTTGCAAACTTAATGCACATCTGATAGTGAATTCTTGCAGTGGCGTATCATTTCAAACCTTCTGACCATTTTCAGACATCTAATAGAGATTGAAGTCATTCTACATTCTTTCCATGCTAATAGAGATTGAAGTCATACTAGTTGGATTAAACTAGTAGGGTCTCCCCACTAGGGATGGCTTAGATCCGACCCCCGGATATCCGGCCTAGCTCAACCCTAATGAGCCGGATTTTACCCAATCTGATAAAGAATAGGGTCGGGTATGGGTTTAAAAAAAAAAAACCCCCCGAAGCGGGTCCGGGTTTTATCAAAAAAATTCGAAACCCAACCCAAAACTCGGCCCGGATAAATACCCGGTATGTTAAATTACTAAAACACCCCTCCCTTTTATATATATATCATTTTGTAACCCTAACTCCCTAAGTCACTCCTCACTACACATCCCAGTCGCCTCTCTCATTCGGTCATTCCCATCAGGCCTCAGCTTCACGCCTCAGCACCTCACACCTTTAGCTTCACGCTTCATTCCCATTAGTCCTCAACTTCACGCCTCAACCCCTCACACCCTTAGCTTCACGCTTTAGCCTTCAGCCCCTCACGCCTTAGCCCCTCACAGCTCATCATTGGAGATCTTGGTCGTCTGAGATAAAGAGAGGCCGAGTAGGAGTCCGAGCCTTGGTGGACCGAGTTCTCCAAATTTTTTTTGGGTTCATGTCCTCTCTCAAATCTGAGTTTGTGTTTGTGATTTTGTGAATCTATGTTTGTGAATCGGTATTTGAAAGGGAATCTGTGTTTGTGATTTTGTGATTTAAAAAAAAAAATTGTATGGCACAACAATGGCGGACACAATGATGCCGTTGAGTTCTTCTTCAGGTCTCGTGGCATTCAGCCTCTCTTCAGGCAATATATGGTGGATTTTATGTGTATATGTCAAATGCAAAGTACAAAAAAAGACAATGCCAGAAATTTTTTCAATATTTCGTTATTCTTTTATATGTATATCTGAAAATCTCATTACATAAACACAACCATATTTTGTATGTGTACACCGGAGTTCAATTCTTTTTTTTTTGGTTAGGCCACCGCTGGGCCCAAATCTGGTTGGGCTAAATGGGCACATGGAGCCTGGTGGGGGTGGGTTTGGGCTCAGGAAAAAAAAAACCCATTTAATAATCGGGCCGGGTACGAGTTGCGGGTTTAGACCCGCGAGTCGGGTTCGAGTATCAAAAAACCCAGCCCGAACTTGACCCGTTGCCATTCCTACTCCTCACATGCAGCTGATGTTCCAGGACTCCAAAAATGTACATCCTACAACAAAATTGAACTAATTTTTTTTTTCTTTCATATGCAAATTTTGTTATCTAATCAATGTGCAATACCTTGGAAATGTGATGTACCTACATTCACGGTAGGACCCCCCAAATTAAGAAATTAATATAACATAATTGAGCTTAAATCTATAGATTTAAATTTTAGATTAAATAATGTCTTTATATATTATATAAAATTTAAATTCAAGATTCAAAAGTCATAGTAGCTCAATTAGTACCTTTTGACATTTTTAAAAGAGACATTTAATGTTTGAATTTCCTTCTCTCAGCTATCGAATTATTATTTTTCTAAAAAAATATCTAATTTGAATAATGATGATGAGATCTTTAAGGTGGTGATTGTGATCCCTTTCACGTTAGGCGAGGATGTGATGCGTGCTCTTTGAGTTATGGACAATGTGCATCACAAGCACAAATGACACACTTGGAGCCCTAGAAGTTCCACATACACAAATAACAATAACAATAATAATATAATTAGATTCAAACTCAAAAGTGATGTCTCCAACGAGAATAAAAGTGATGCACTCATTAATGTATTCAATTTTCCTATTCATTTTAATGATTGATATAGGTTTTGCAATTGAAATATTTAATATTGATAATGGAAAATTTTAACATGACATCCAACAGAAAACCACACATTCCATGTGAGAGGATGGAGGATTCATTTTATGGGAGCGAATAATTTCTCCTTAACCATGCATGTTTTTGCCCAAATTGAATGGGATAATGTCGGTGCTAGTTGACCCCACCTTGAGTATTCTTTTTACCTCGCATTATAAAGAGGTTAGTCCTCTAATTCATGGGTCTGAAAGTTATCAGCATAGTCTAAGCAACTAACAATATTCATCAATGGTGTCATTAGGACAAGGGACCATATTGGTTATGGAGAAGAGTGTCATATTTTTAGTTAGGTTTTAGATTGGCAAATCTCATTACTTGTAATAGTCAAATGTGTATATAATGTGTTCAACCATGTTCAAGATAATTTGTTGAAGAAGTAGCACAATTTACATAAATAAAAAAGAAGGTAAGTTTCAAGCACCCATCAATCAATCTTCTATCAATCGAAGTTTGAAACCTCTAGATCGAGGCTTGATCAATCGAGAATTACGGTTGATGTATTTTAACTCTAGAACATCAACTATGCCTAGGTTTTTTACCCTACTAGGTACATTTCAAAAACTAAAAATGATGTTGGTAGACTATTTTGTTGTAAACCCTGTTGAGAGAAAATCAATACCTAATCTTCGCACACTGGATGAGTATAGATTGTGGGATATACAAAGATGATGGTATACTTGAATAGTTAAAGTTGAAAACACAGGAGCCCAATAAGTTACTATAGTAAAGAAAATCTTTAAGAGGCTTTTGGAGTCAATCGGAGGTTCCAACATGATGTACATTATCCTCTCCATTTTCTATTTCATGATTTAGATTTTATGTTCTATACTTAACAATATATTCATGTCATTTAAAATTTTCAATGATATAGTACTAAATACATTTAAAATTCAATAGTATTTCATCTAAATTATAAAATGGATCAATTTTCAAGTAGAGAAGATCTAAAATTCCAAATACTAAGAGTTTAAATATTTGGTGTAGGGGTGTGCATGGGTCAGGTTGAGATGTTTTTAGAGGTTTTTTCAATCCGGCCTATCATGGCTAGGTTGAAAAAAATCCAACCAACTCAACCCATTACAAGGTTCCAACACAATCTAACACATACTATGTTATTAGTGCTTCAAAGATTAAACCAATACAAATAATGCTAGATTTATATTGGTAGTGCATCAAATCAACAAAAATAATGAAACCAAATGATATTTGATTTAGCTAGTAAGATATTAAATAGTTATATCTCAACTTAGCTGAGAAACAAAATAAACATGAACTAGTTGTAGATGCTCATTTTTTGTAAGCCCAGTAGGAAGGAAGACCCAAAGTCATGGGCAAAAGAGAGTAATATGTAAATGCCATTAAGCTAAGTGACAGGGATGATGAATAATGGGTCTACAAAGCAAATAAATGGACCCTGAGAAAGGAAGTGGACCTAAAAGGGCCCGGAAGAAAGAAATAACAAACCTATAGGCTGTATGGATGTAGAAAAGTGAGAATGGGCCACGACTGTCACAACAGGCCCGAGGTGATGTAAAGTAAAGAAAGTAAGGGGTAATGGAAGACTCATGAACCCCAAGGAAAAAGTGAGAAGCACTTGGGCAGAGGAAGTCCAAGGGGTTAGTAGAAGCCCATGGGAAACACAGAATTAGAAAAGGGCCAAGGATGCTCTAAGAAAGTAAGAGGGCCAATGATGTCCAAATGAAAGTGGGTGGGACAAGGGAGCCTGCGAGTGGCAAAAGGCCTAATAGGATTATTGGGCCTTCTAAGAGAGAGTGAATAGAAAAGCCCAAAAAGGCATGACAGGCCTGGGTTAAGTAAACCTCACGATAGGCATAGCAAAACGATGTGGCAAGAAGCAAGAAACAGGAGGCTAGAAAACATAAGAACAGCCCACAATCCGGCAAGGCCCACTCCATAAGAAAAGCAAACCATAAACGCAAAGTCAGGGAAAGCAGCTCATGCCAAAACAAGCCAAAAATGAGCGGCAGGTTGGATAGTTTGACCTTCAGACCGCGGCAGACAAGTAAGCAACAGGTAGAATTTGAAAGGTATGGAGGCAAGGCATGCGCAAGGCCCAGGCACCACTAGCCTATACCCAGCCAATACAGGAAATGGTGAGGTCATGGGTTAGAGGTAAAGGGGTATGGTCTGGCGGTGGGGAGCCCCTCCCCATTTTTATGTTTCCCGCTCAAGCTCTTTTGGAGGCAATGTCTTGCTGGAAGGACATACTACCCAAAAGAGGCAAAGCTAAGTTGGAACCACTGGGTGCATGCCATGAGGGATAGAGAGAAGGAGAAGTATTTACACCGTGGCAGGTCAGGGTGCCACAGCGAGCAAGCAAATAAAAAAGGAGTCTTCTCTGTCTGATGAGGCAGAGTGGCGATGGCTAGGTGACTAACCAGTCAGCAATGATCGACAAAGAAACCTATGCCAGACAAAAGCAGTTAAGGGCTAAAATGGTAAAAGTCAAGCACAGCTGGCCCTATATAAGGAGCCCTACTATGCACAGCCGAGGAGGGAAAAAAGAAAACCTCTGTGAAATAGTCGATAGAGTCACAAAAAACAGGGGAGCGAGAGAAACAAGAAGAAAAAGAGAGAAAGAATAAAAAGATAGTAAAAAAAAAAGGATTAAAGAAACAGAGAAAAAGAAGTAAGAGAGAAGCAGAGAGAATGGAGTGATTGGCATGCACCGAATGAGTTAATCTCCCTCTCCCCCTCTAATCCATCCTCTCTTGTACCAAAAAGGAACTTCACTCAATCTAAGTCACTTAGGCCCGTTCCTTCAAAGCAGCTAATTTCCTTCTCAGAGAAATTAGTAGCGTTGAAGGAGTGGTTCCCCTTCCTGACGTCAATTCTGCAGGATGATTTAACAAGCTGGCTGGCATTTATTTCTTTAAATACACTTGTTGTTCTCTATTCAATACTTATTCTTCTGTTACCACTGTGTAAAGCGGGCGCCCTTCATACAGGCCCACTGTCTATTCTATCTAAATTCCTATTATTGTCTTTATTATATCTGCCTACTGTAGTTAACATAATAGTTTTGCCTGCCAAAAGCGTATGATCAGGACCTGATTAATAGAGGCATTGTTTGCGCATAAACTGGACCAGGTAGGTTTGCTCCCGGACCGGTCCCAACTCCTCGATTCAAAAATCTTTAGGCCTATTGTAGCGGCAGGCGGCCCAGTCCAACACTTGCAAAAAAGGCCCACACACTAGTTTTATTATTCTATTGTTAGTAGGATATTATATAATTTTATCCTAATTCAATTGATAAACAAAAGAGTAAATGATAAAATCATATGTAGGGATGAAGGGCCCCAGATAAAGATATTGGGTTGTGGGCTGCACCTGAGGACGTCAAAGAGCCTAAAGACAAGCACATATTAGTGAAAACAAGTAAATTACTAGGCCGAGGAAGAGGTTTAATCATAATGAACAGATGATGTTGTCTAAGGAGAAAACCCTCCTTGGCCAACAGAGTGGAAGCCTAAAGTCCAACCACCCATCAATTACTAGGCAGTAGGCAATCATGCTTGGGAGTATAAACTTTAGAAAGAGTTGAGTCAACAAAGAATTGAGAAATATCTAGGAAGAAAACTGCTACCACCGTATTAAATGCTCTGCATCTAACCCCCTAGCCTCATTATTGTGGAAGTGATGCCTGAATAGTGACTTACAGCTACCCATAAAGATTTCAAGAAGGTGCTGATGGGATAAGTATCAAGGAGATTAGCAATCTGATCTGCACTTGAATGACTGAGATGAAAGAGGGGAAGGGAATATAAAAGGAAATGATTCCATCACAAGAGGTGGGAGGAGATCCAAAAAGAAGATCCCTGTACAACCAAGAACTTGAATCTTTGTATTAGTCCAAGAGAAATATATAAGAACATACCATCCTCGAATCTGACCGATAAATACCTTTTCTTTTCAAACTGTTTATACTACTCATTCTAATGCCAACTAGCCTATTGTGATCTCTATTCTAACTCATTGAACATTTAATAACAAGCTCAGTCTCTATCAAATTTATTGTTTGGGCTCATTGGGCCATTGATCAAATTGCATCCTTACATTATATATATTAAATATAGGTGGATTGAGCTAGGTTAGGCGGATTTGTGATTCTACTGACTTGCACCCAACCTAACCCACCGAAAAAATATATTTTGACAATCCAATCAAACCCACTAGCCTCTAAAACCAACCTAACCTAGCAAATTGAGTTGGATTAGGTCGATTTTGGTTGTGGCGGAATAGGGGGTTAGCTGCACACCCATAGGTGTAATCTACTCTTTGCCACATGTATAGATATAGTTCAACCGTATGAGTCCTAGGTAGGGAGAGTAATATGTTAGATGGTCCCTCTCCATAAAAGGAAATGGAGCAACGTGGACAATTGGCTGCAAGTGACTGATGTGTGTCTGATGGATGACACTTTTATTTTTCTCCTTCTGTCAATTTGTTGATGGTGAATCGGTGATGGACACTGCAAGCTAAGTCTCTGAAACCGTATAGGAGCTTTCTCTATTTCTTTAAAGGCAAGACTATTTCTTGCATTGCTCTGTATGCCGGTGGTTCCTAAAACCAGTTTTCTGGATATTATATCCAAAATCTGGTAAGGAAACCACCTTAATTCGGCATATTACCTTTTCCAATCAACAACAAAATTGTTTTTTTTTTTTTTTGGTGCAATTGAAATTTAAGCTCAAATCTTTCTCTTAGTATTTTGTCATGCTTCTTACATCGTGGTATGATATATATATGTAGTAAGAATTTATCACTGCATGTTGCTACATAATTTATATTTTAAAAATATACATATAGATGAAGGGGTTGAGTATGGGAGGGACCAAGGTTGAAAAGATAAAGAGTTGGATTGTAGGTGGGTCGCTCTTTGATCAATTTAACTTGTGTGTGGTTGGAGCCACAACGCTGTTGCTGCTGTGCACCTGTACAGTCCAGCTGAGAGCACTGAGCAAGACCATGACACCCAGGTTTTTGATCTTCTGGAATTCTCAACACATTGACACTACTCCTCAAAGTGAGTATGTGATATATATGCTTGTTTTACTTGTGATGATTAATGCAATACAATCATAACATATAGAAAACAATAATGTTATTCAAGTCATCAGGGAAGATATGCTTTTCTATTATTTGTCTAATTAATTATGAAATGAGTTGAGGATCACCATATTGGTCATACAATCTGAAATTCTCCTCAGGAGTTTATGAAAACAATGGATATCTAACGATTTCGGCCAATGGAGGATTGAATCAAATGAGAGCTGGTGTAAGTACTTTACTGCTTTTACATCCTTTTTTACCGCATGCAGCTTCACTTTCCTTTGGAATCACTAGCTTTCTTAGATGTAGCCACTATGAGTGCCTGCTGAATCATTAGCCTTGATTTGTGGTTATGCTACGCAGATTTGTGACATGGTTGCAATTGCAAAATATTTGAACGTCACGCTTGTGGTTCCTGAATTGGACAGTACCTCCCTTTGGCATGATAGCAGGTGAGTCGATACCAAAACAACAAAATGCTTTTTTATTTCAGAGTCAAATTTTCTTTCTTATTGTCCCAAAAAAAAAAAAGGATTTTATTTTTTCATGTCATTTGATGTAGGATTATATATATTTTAAGTGTAATATCTGAACCATGAAATTGATCTATTTCAAATGAAGAGGATGCAACTCATCTAATTCTATTTCTTTCTTTCTTTCGTTTTTTAAACAATTCTATTTATTTCTTATTGCTCCCCCCCCCCCCCCCCCCCCCCACTCTTTTTGGAATGTATTGATTCTTGAATCAGTATGATCTTTTCAAACTTAGAAATGTCAAAAATGTATATATCAATTCATATGAATATCATATAAAAAAAATTCTTAATGAATTCTTTTGCTGAATGGCAGTCAATTCCAAGATTTATTTGACGTGAACTATTTCATTACATCTCTGAGAGATGAGGTTCCGATATTGAAACAGTTACCTGATGAGCAGAAGAGAAGAGTGAAGAATGATTCAATTTATACAATGGAGCCCCATTCATGGTCCAATTTGGGCTATTATTACTACCAGGTTGATTTGCAAGGAGTTGTGCGTATAAGCTTTTCCTGCTCTTATGATTTATGTATGTGTATATCTGCATGCAGATTCTTCCCAAGATAAAAGAGCATGAAGTTGTGCATTTCAATAAGACAGATTTTCGGCTTGTAAATAATGGGATTCCAATAGAGTTTCAAAAGCTGCGCTGCCAAGTGAACTATGAAGCTCTAAAATTTACTCCCACAATAGCAGAAGTAGGGAAGAAGATTGTCAAGCTTCTGAGGCAAAAAGGTCCCTTTTTAGTTCTTCATCTCAGATATGAAATGGACATGGTAGCATTCTCTGGCTGTAATGAAGGTTGCAATGAGACAGAAGTTGATGAACTCACAAAACTGAGGTGAGTTGTCTTTGTTTCTTAACGATCCAAGAAATAAAAATGAACCTTGATTTCTTAAAAACCTTTTAGCATCACTTTCTGTAAATGTCCAATGTATAAACAAGTTTAAAAACAACATTTTTCACAACTCCTGCTATTGTCATTGGTGCATAATAAACATTTTTCACAACTCTTGCTATTGTAATTGGTAAAAAATAAAAGTGATTGGTGTTGAAACGGAATGAAAATAATGTTGTTTTAACCACCGCAAGTCATGCTAGATTTTGTGAAAAATTTAATCTTCCTAACATTACTCGCGTGTAAATTCTATACACAATGTTTTGTCAGATATGCCACCCCATGGTGGGGACAAAAAGTAATAAATTCTGGATTGAAAAGAAAAGTGGGTGGGTGCCCTTTAACTCCCGAGGAAACTGCACTTGCATTGCAGGCATTGGACATTGACCCTAGTATCCAAATTTATATTGCGGCCGGAAATATATACGGGGGAGAGAGGAGAATGGCAGCTCTGAGAGCTGCTTTTCCAAATCTAGTAAGTTGATCAACATAGCTTGATGCAGGACAGCTTCAATACTATAATATTTGCATTCATACATGGTCATCAGTCATCACTTGCTTACCTATTGTTTATTCGTCGTGTTAAACAGGTTAGAAAGGAAACATTGTTGGCACCCTCCGAACTTAAACCCTTCCGGAAACATTCAAACATGAAGGCTGCATTGGATTACATTGTAGCAATAGAAAGTGACATTTTTGTGCCTACCTATGGAGGAAACATGGCAAAACTGGTTCAAGGCCATCGACGGTATTGTACCAATTAATCATTTAGTCCTTAGAATTCATCATTGCGTTTTGATGACCCTTCAATTCATCAAACATGCACAAAGTTTATTTGTGGTTCAATTTTTTTGTAGATACTTGGGGTACAAGATAACAATTTCTCTAGATGCACAGCTTCTAGTGAACGTGATCGATCGGTACAAGAAGGGAGCGCTGAACTGGGAAGAAGTCTCCCAGGAAGTGAAGACAGGCCATGCTGATCGAATGGGTAGCCCTACTCAGAGGATGGAGATTCCTGAGAATCCCATGCATGAAGGTTACTTCTATAGTAATCCACAGGAATGTTTGCCACCAGTTGGTAAAATTTCAAAGAGTACATGATGCTCGTTATGAATTACTGTCGGTAGTTTATTTTTGGAATCCACTAATATTCTTGTCCGCCACATGCTGCTATTGTACATCTCCTGTGATCCAAATGGAAATACTTCTGCTTGTGTTTGAATTCCTGTTCGGTCAGGGTTGGAGCTTTGGGCCTTTGGGATGGCCGGTACTGCATTAGCTTGGTAACTAAAACCAAAAAAGTGTTACTTTTGGAAATATTTTTCAAAAACAACATTTGTAACTTTTTTGCGGCAGAAGTACATAATTCAATAGGCCTAAAATTTGATACATCAGTTTGTAACACTAAACATGCGTTTGCATTGGGTGTTTTGCCCAATCCACGCATTCACCTTCTTTTAATAGGTCCTGATGATACCATTCACGTACCACCAAACTCACTTCTTCACAGATTTCTAAGTAAATTTGAGTCCCATAGCACTATTCACACTTTTAAAAATTATTTTGCTACAGTATTTTCAGCAATCAGTTTTCAGTTTTCAACAAATAAGCGGTATCCAAATAAACCCTAAGTCTCCCTCACAATTAATAATTAATAGCAAAGACTAAAATAATAGTACTGATTGTCACTAGAAAACAATAAGGATGGCAGGGAAATGTTAATCATATTAATTAGTAATGTTTTCCATCAACTTCTGTGATTTGTATATTCTATGACACATGTAAAATGATGTTGCTTTTATGCGTTTATAAGAACCAGTCACATTCAGTTTGATGTTGAGCCTCTTAGAAATTGCTGAGAATATATCATTTGGACATTTTTATAATATGTAAATGCTGATCCCTAGTCACTCAAGATCATAATAAATATTTTTCCATTGAGAGTCAAGAGCATGATCATGGCAATGATGACAGATATTTGACGCTTGAACATGGAATAAGAGAATATGTTAATAACAAAGATGGTTGGAAGTAAAAAGAACAGATGAGGTTTAGAGCATGGAAATTTGGGGTTTAATGGGTTTTTTCTTCAAGAAGATGTAGGCGATATGGTGAGGCTATTAAGGAGTTATGATTTAAACAATGATGACAATTATGGTGGCTGTGATGGGTTCAAACTTCAAAGTTCGAAGACCCAATGATTGGCTTTGGCAGATAACACATTCTTTTCTGAAAAACTAACGACATTTTTTATGAATCCAACCCAGGGTCCCAGCATTTGCTCCTTGCTTTCTGTTTTATTGGTGTTGGGATATACAAATGCAAAGTCGTGGTGGATTTGAAACCAGTTGTTGCTTTTACTGATTCTAGGGGAAGTTTTGAACCCAGCCTTTGAGATTTATCAAGGAGGACCCAGGTGCTGCACAACCTACTGTAGAGCAAATTCAAAGTGCTACAAGTCATATTAACACTATCTATAACCATGACTGCATTCAATGCTTCCTGGTTTTAATTTTGCTTGCTCATAGCTGTTCAAAATATTCCAGGTGGGGTTCACTACTTCACTTATAAACGTCTGTCTCAAAAGAAGGCTCTAATAATGGAGAGTTTTACTTAATTAGATGAAGCAAGGTGTAATTGTGAGTTGTGACAGAAAAAGGAGCTGTGTGTTGAAGAAATGTAAGAAACAAAGAAATGCAGAAGACATAAAAAACCAGGCTATGTACAGAGAATTTAGTTTCATGCATTTGAAATTATGTATGATAACAAAAAAAAAAAAAAAAATTACAGGCAATGGCACCACTTGAACAGATTCATAGAAGGAACTCCCCAAAAAAGAATTTGTAATTTATAAAGCAGTTCGGGTCATGGATCCCATGGAAAGTGTAAAAACTCAAGATAACTGAAGACACAGCATGTACAATAACCAGGAGCTGGCTCTACAGAAAGTAAATAAGAAATCTAGGCGAAAGAGAAGATTCATGAATTTCCCATACTAGTTTTATGTTCTTAGCCGCTTTTGAGCTTGATCTGAGTCCTCTCTGCTGCCAGCATCAGTAAGATGTGTCATTGCTTGGTGGCTAGATGGGGGATTCTCATGATCCTGGAAAATGAAAGAACCATTATTTAAGTCCAAAAGATCACTGTAAAAGAGGTCAGTGATAAAAATAAATAAATAAATAAATAACCCTCCACTTTCAGGGACGGGGAGGAAAAAAAATAGAGAGAAGTGGCAACAGGAAGAAGTAAAAGGACTTCCTGTTTAACCAACTCTACATGAAAACAATTACATATAATTTATTATTTATACCTTAGCGATTGATGTTCCAGAAGTCATCCCTCTATTTGCTCGCTTCCCAAGATCAATCTGCACTGAGACGCTGGCCTGTGATAGATCAACACCTGCACTCTGCAGTGCTTGTGTCAAAGTGTTCAATAACCTGATCATCACCAAAATCAATCACTCATCAGCTTATACTTTTAGCACTCAATTCCATGAAAAGGCTTTGAGCAAAATAATGCACGCATGCATTGGCACCAGATGATGTAAGTTCTGTAAGCAAAAAAGTATTTTTAATTGGAAAAAAATGAAAAAAGAAAAGAAAAATTTTGCTGGCCACGCCTAGCCAAAATCCATAGTGGGCTAAATAGTTTGACCAATCTATGAATCTCTATGCAAAAATCACAGAACAAAATAATTATAGTTGAAAAGATATTTAGAAAGTAAACCAAGAAAGATGAAGGACACCATTAAATATCAACAATGGAAATTATTCCACAACAACAATAAGCAGATGAGGACCAGACAACATTCTCAGCCATCCATTTTCTGATTGATATATAATTAATAAAATTTTGAAAAAAAAATTTATGAAAAAAAGGGGCTAAAATTTACTTTACACCCTTGAAGTGCAGGATTACTTCTAAATCAGTCCGTCACATTTTTGTTGTTAACCCTGCCTAAAAAAATGTTTCTTGTATTTTTCTATTCAAAATGACATCATTTATAGGTGGGTAACAACAATATTCTAATGGATGTTGACAGAAAGGGCAAATTTACCTTGTTGTAATACTTGAGGCTGTAAATTGCTAGTTTCCATAGTCAAGGGACTGATTTAGAAGTGACCACAAGCTTAGAGGGCATAAATAGTATTTTAGTCCCAAGAAATACACAAGAATGATGATACAAGTCCAAAACAGCCCGATTCAACATCTATAGAGTAACATGAAAATCAGGCTCTTTGATTTTATACGTGATTATAAACCCAAATTATAAATTTCTCAAACCCAACGCTTAAAATGTCTAAATATCAAATCAAGTAGGTGTCAAACATGAAAAATAGACATGAATAACATCATCCATACCTAACCAACATTTGAACAACCAAAACATTACATCTTTAACACTAGTGATGTATAGAAGCCTTTTAAAAAACTATTGAAATTGATTTCTGAAAGAATGAGAGTTTGGTTCGCTCTTACTATGAGTAAGATTGCTAAAGGTACTATCCCCACAAGAGAAGCCTTACTAAAGTAACTAATGACTAAGCTTGTGGAGCTTCCCAAAACAGTCAGAAGTAAAACAAGCTAACACAGAAAATGTACAAGCAGATTTATCAAGGAAAAGTATCAAAACTGAGGCAAGAATATATGGGTACAAGAACTCAACTGGAGGGAAAAAAAAAAGGAAAAAAAGAAGAAGAAGGAACTCTATATATAAATAGTAGTCTAACTATAAAGTTGGTATACCAAATATATCTAAATCTCAAGAAGCATCATAATTTTTTTTGAAAATAAACACAACAGATTTCTATGATTACCCACCCTTGAGAGTAAACACTTGAGATGCTAATTGTTCCCCCTTCAATTATCAGCTCCTCCTGTTGGTTCAGTGTTTCACTGGTCATGGCAGACTCAGTTGATTGTGCATCAGAAACCAATCCCTGAAGAGGATGGGCTTGCACACCATCACCTCTGACAGAAATAGGCACGTTTGCCTGCAGAGGAATGGGCAGAGGTAAACCCTTGTTTGCTAATTCTGGTTGTCGATCCATTGGTTTGCAGGTGATATCTCTGCTAGGATCGGATTCTACAGGATTCTGAGTGCTTGTAAGCATTGTTGGGGTTATAGAGACATTATTCTCATCAAACTTCCCAGGAAACGTTGTCCCCAGACCAGAACCATTTTTTATGGTTTGAGGGTGACCAAAAATATTCTGAACACGCCAGTGACTATTTCTCTGTCTCAAGCAGATGAGTGAACAAGTTAACAGTGACAATAATTTCAACAAGAAAACAAGCATCCTATTCAAATCAAATGCATCCTTTAATTCCTCTTCATCACCAGGAAGATTCCATCAGCGGTGAACAGAACCAATCATTAACCAGATACTAGCCCATCACTTACACCAGTCAATGAATATGTTATGTTATTCAATATTTCAGAATCAAAAAAATACAGAATAAAGAGAAGAAACAAATACAGAATAAAAAAGCTTTTAATTTTAGGACTGTTCAAGCCCCAAGCAATGGCATTAACACCAATGTATCAACTTTGACAAGGCCTAGTCATCATACATTCACAAAACACCAAAAATTAAAAAATCTAAGGCAAATAACATTTTCAAATTTAATTTATTCTAGGTCTCAAATTTTACCTACTTTTTGTGGATTATGAAACTTTAAAGATAATTTTATATGCATTAAAATTTTCTACCCATAAATTGCATACATTTATGACCTATACATTCATAAGAAAAAATATTTTTATATGTGAAAGGAAACATATGAAACCATATATCTTACTACAGTGAAGAGTTATTTACTAAAAGCATAACATCATCCACCATAAGAGGGACCATGTGATGAGATTCTCTTCATATATCAGTCACACTACAGAAGGCTTATTTAAACTTGCAAAATGCATAGGTCAATTCCAAATTAAAAAGTAGAAAACTTGTATTCAATATTTACACATGAGAATTCACTTAGAAACAAGCATGCAGGTCATCCTTAAACACAAATATTGTGCAAAGCCAAGTATCAGGACTTTACCCATGGCATCAATTTTGTGGGCTCAGAACTCCATCCCTGGTAAGAACCCTCATGCTTCTGTACCCTTTCTTGTAAATATTGAACATACTCAATCACCTGAAATGGCACACTCACCATCGGTCAAATTAAGCACAAAAAAAGAGAGCTAATTTTAACAAATTCGTTATAGTGTCCACTAATAAAATAACAACTAAAAGTTTAGCAAATTTGTTATAGATTATTCACTAATAAGGTACCTCTAATAGGAATGATGCTGTATCTCTCTTTTGATCACTATTGGGTATAAGATCTCTCAATATCTGGAATCTGAAAGAAAAAAGATTAAGCTTCACCAAAGTCGTTTTTCATATAAGTAAAAGGGGTGGCAACAATAAATGGATAATATATAAATAAACTACACATTCAAACATCTTTATCCATAAAAGATCTGTTAGTTGAGCAACCTATCGTGTTTTCAGTTACGAACTTGACCAGGTTGACATGTAACTAAACCAGTTGGTGTGATGCCACCCCATAACAATGTACAATTTTCACCTCAAACAGAACAGAACCATCCAAACTTCACAAGTAGTATCTGTTTTTCCTACTCAAGCCGCACTATTAAAGTAATTCTATACATTTATAAACATAAGTGCAATAATTTTTACAAGGTAAAAAAATGACATGTACAGCTTCAGAGTTCAGATGAATTATGAATCTCATTACGAGTTGCTTATCAAAAGTATATCTATAGAATCATTGAGAATGCTGTAAAGACCCACAAAAACCATTATATCAGATAATGAAATTAATTTTAGGACAAATACCAACCATGTTGGAACCAATGCCACTTGGGCCAAAAATAATGTCGAACTGTGAATTGAGTAATCCAACTATACTATTCAGATTTTTTTTTTTTTTTTAATGGCATACTATCTCTATTATAACAGATAAAGAAGTTTCCTTTGCTCTGGAATTATAAAAGGCTAATCCAATTGCACGTGTTAGCAACTTCATTCTCTTGCTATAGAAAACAAAATTGACGAACAAAGGCATCATCAATGCACCATCCAATTATAAATTGAGTATAAGAAATTGATGAAATATGGCACAATGGCAAAAAAATGTTGACTCCATCACAATCACATATCATAAAGCTTGTTGATTTAATGTCTATTACTCTCTCAGCTCTTATACAAATCAAAGTGACTGCAAGATAAAGTTAATGACATCAACAAAAATATAGAGAACAATAAAGCCTACAGAAAAAACCCCACTTTGAGTTATAGGCTACCTGTAACAAAAATTTGTATGGTTTGGCCTATTTAATATTAGGTATTCATGAGATAAGGAATGCATAGACACACTAAGAAACACTTCATAAGAAGTATGGCAGCTAAATCCAATAACCACACAAAAGGCTAATATCCATCAAAATATAGAATTTTTATTTATTAGCTCTTAAAATCATGGTTATCAAAATGTTTACTGTACAAACATTGTTGAGGGACTCAAATATACCTCTCGTTGATTTTGCTCCTCCTCCGCTGCTCTGTGACTGAATGTTTCGATCGTATGGCACTAGCCTTATCATTGTTCTTAGCATCTAGTTTCATAGTCAATATCCCAACATAAGGATTCCAAATTTCAAACGGAGAAAAAAAGAAAAAAGAAACGCAGTCATTAGTCAACCCCAGTATTCCAAAAAAATAAAATTGACCCATAAAAGAAAAATCAAAGTTTAAAAAATTCACCCATTTTCCAAAAACAACTTTAAAACAAATATGAACATCCTCATCAATAGAAAGTGCACAACATAGGCAAGAAAAATCCAAACTTTAAGGGACCAACGTCCATATCAGTTTCCAAATTCAAGGGACAACAAGAATTTCAGAAAGATTAACCTACGTAGCTATTGTCAACCCAAAAGAAATTGCAGTCTGTAAAAGAACATCAATTATTTATTACATAACCTAGTACTAGGTAAAAGGGATCTCTCAGAAATGGATCGTGAAAACAAAAAAAAACAAAAGGGTCAGTCTAGAATAGGAGAGAAAGTAGAAACCTTTGATGTTGGTGGTGGTGGTGCTGTTGTTGTTGTTGTTGTTAGGCGTGGAAGAAGTGGCATCTTTCTTGGAGCTGAAATCTTCATCCTCGTACTCCTCGTCTTCCTGATGATTACCCTTCTCTGTTCTCATCCTTTCTTTATTATTATCAAAAAAATAAAAAATAAAAAAGACAGGTGCTTTGCTTTGCTTTCTGCTCTGATTTTCAGTCTCTATGAGAATCTGCAAAATACCCACAAAACCAAAAAAAAAAAAAAAAATTAATTAAAAAAGATTAATTAGAAAGAAATAGAGAAAGGGGTCAAATTGGGAAAAAGGAATGAACTTTGGTTTGATTGACTGGCAAGGATTTGAGATTGCGATTAGACTTTACAGTTTAGACAGAGAGAGAAAAATTGGATCTTTTTTTTTTGTTTTTGTTTATATTTATATTTTGGGGGGTGTTTGTGTTTATATCACAGACTCATAATGTATTTGATTCCGGCCAGTTCAGCACTATTATTAACAAGTGTATTATATTATATTATATCAAATAAATAAAAAGTGTATAATAATTAGGAAATGTAGTTAATGGGGGTGTTGAACAAATCCTACGGCTATGGCTGCTCTGCAAAGGCAGTGGCTTATGAGTTATGATGAGGTACTCACCACTCACCAGCGCCACCATGATTCCTCTGCCTTTGCTGCTGCCATAACTGATAAGTGGAGGTATCATCACCATCATCATCTACAAAATACTCTTAACATGTAACCAAGAATAACATGTGACTTTTGCAACCAAAACAATAAAAGAATAACATGTGACTTTCCTCACGTGCCTCCCGTGCTCACTTTTAATTATACCTTCCTTCCTTTTTTTTTTTTTTTTTCTTTTTTCTCCTTTATCCTCTATGAATGTTAATTTGAATTTAGGATTGCTCAACTCCCATTTGAGATCCGCTTATTCTGTTGAAAATAAATATTTTTTATTGAAAGTACTGTAGATAAAAGTAAAAGTAGTTAAAATAGTATAGTAGAACTCATAAATAGTACCAAAAGTGAAGAGAGACTTATGAATAATAGTAAAAATAAACTAAATAGTAAAATAAGTTGGCAAAACTAATTTTTGCCAAATGAATACTTACTCGGTTATTGAGGTAAATGTTTTAAATAATTGAGTGTAAGAATATATCACTCGAAAACCTAATCTGATTGACTATATAAACTATCAAAACTAACTTGTGTTTGCAAATAAGAGCAGAAGAAAATCAAATCATGAAGGCCAAGATCAACCAAAGCCAACCCAAAGATAATAAATTCTTCTAATATCTATAGCCTAGGGTTTTGAAATTTGAGATTTTGGATTTTAGGAATAGTTAATTATAGGATGTATTTTTGGTAGGGAATGGTAAGCAAAATTAGTTGTAAACATGATCTTAACATTTGAATTATATTAAAATTATATATGTACTTAAATGTTACTTGACAATTTAAGTGGAAACCTGAAATGGTTCATGAAAAGGAGTTCTAGAAAAATGAAACAATCTATAAAGAAAAAAAAGGGGGAAAATAATCTTTTTGACAAAAGCCCATTCGTAAACCACAAGATTGTGGGAGAGTGTGGTCACCACCTAGCCAATTCAGTTTGACAAAAGCCCATCATGAGAAACTTGCCCAAATAAGACTAATGGACCCTACTTTGATCCAAAACTGAGTCTAGAACATCTAGCTCCTTTAAGGTTGAAAACTATAAAAGGTTGTTTTCATATAGGTACTATCAAAATTATTTGGTACAAATTTTAAGGTTATTATTTTACAACAGTTCAAAAAATATCATAGTTTTTTCTTCCAAAAATAAAAAAATAGTTTTCGTACTTTTTTCGTTGATTTGCTTTGAGTGAAGAAATTCAAATTAGATGAAAAGTGCATAAATTGGGTCAATTGCTAAAGTTCAAGATTAAAATTATTTAATTTGTGTATTTACTTATATTAGATTGATCTTGAGGTGTTATAATTTGAAATTTTGGTGGAGTTGTTGCAGGTAAGTAACCTTTTCCCTTAATTGGTAATATCTTTGGTTAAAACATATTGTTTGATTTAAAGTGCGTTTGGATTGGACATTTTGCCTAATCTGTGCATTCACGTTTTTTTAGTGGGTCCTGGTGGTACTATTTACATAACACCAAACTCACTTTTTCATAGATTTCTAAGTAAATTTGGATTCCACAGCACTATTCACACCTCTAAAAATTATTTTACTATAATATTTTTAGCAATAAGCTTTTAATTTTCAGCAAATAAACTGTATCTAGGAAGAGTTTGAATTGCATTTTGGAGCTTGCGTCTGCATCTACGTCTCTGTTAGTGGGTCCCGTGCATTGTTCACTAGACCTACAAACCTCTTTTTTCAGCAAAATTTTTATTAAAACTAAGTCTTACGGCACTATTCACACATTTAAAATTATTTTGCTACAGTATTTTTAGTTTTCAATTTTCAGCAATAAGCAGTATCCAAATAGACCTCTATACACACCCAAAATATATTATTGTATTATATTAGTTAAATTTTTCAAAAAAAAAAAAAAAAAAAAAAAAACAGAATCTCGTTCCTTATTATGATAGAGTTTTGACTAATAAATTAATTTTGCAAACTTTTTCATCCTTCAAATACTTGGATAATATATATATATATATATATATATATATATATATATATATATATATATATATATATATACATATATATATTACCATCCATGTGAACCTCTCAACATGTGAACATGTAACTTAATTGTGTTGCTTTTTGCTCATCTACTGATTGCATTTCTTATTGTATGAAGCTGTGTAAT
This sequence comes from Castanea mollissima, assembly GCA_014183005.1. Lineage (NCBI taxonomy): Eukaryota > Viridiplantae > Streptophyta > Magnoliopsida > Fagales > Fagaceae > Castanea > Castanea mollissima. Next base: position 59,551,486 of record JACAVU010000004.1, read on the forward strand.
AGAAAATTGCAGAGTCTGAGTTTAGAAATTAAACACTAAATTGATTCAAATCATGCATTTTGAGTCTTTATTTTCTTTTCGGGTTAGATAAATAATTGAGAGTTGAGAGGTTGGAACTCCAAACATCAAAGTGGGTGCCAATAGGCAAATAGCATTGAACCGCATACATTTTAATTAAGTATTGATTGTCACATATATAGTGCATATACAATGTTAGGGACCAATTTGATCACCATGCGGACCCATAAATTTCATAGCCAATGGAAGACAGTGAACCAGAAAGTGGAGTAACAAAATCCAAATCAAACCCCTATTTCACAAATGCATCTGGTCTAAAACAATGTTGATGGGTCCACCTTGACGCCAGGTACAAGATTGTCCTGAAGGATTGATCCAAATGAAAAGTTTATATATGCTAGGGCATAATCGTATCATCCTTAAAACATTTTATATTGGATTATCAGGTAATTGATAATTATATTCATATTTTTTAAAGAAATAAAATCTTTTAATTCCATAAATATATAATTTATAATGGGTTAAAATGAAAGTTTCCACCCTTAAAAATGCTACTATGATGCCTTAATAAAAAAAATTTGTAAAAGAGTGCAAGTAAAATAAAAGGCCTTTGACCAATATAATGACAGCCCTTCTTATTAGTTATTGCTCTGTCACTTAATTTTGTGTAAACATTAATAAAAACTAATTGAAATCTGGTGAGGGATTGAGGGTTCTGTGAGCTGGGTTCACGGGATTCTGCAGGAGTTTATGGCCTAAGAGGCTAAGACCATGGCAATTCTGAAGGAGTTTGTGAACAGGCTTAACAACTGCAACACATTAACCACAAATTGAGCAAGAGTGAGGGATTACCAAGGCCCTAAATGGTGCTAAAATGGTTTCTCCTAATTAATTTGATTCACTATTTTTGTTTTTATCCCATAATAGTAAACTAATAATATTATGTATTGTTGGTTGTGCAAGAAGGTGAAGTTTGAATCCTAGTACTCTTATTTTAATCGATCTTAAACATAACTGTAGGCTTCAGCATTACATTGTCTAACGTAGATGACACATTCAATTATCCCCTCTAATGAGTTATAGCTCAATTGACATTTTTATTCTCTCATAATAATAGAATGGAGGGTAACGTCAACGGTTTAAGATCCATTGAATGGGTTTGTATCTTAATAATAAAAATAAAATATATGTTCAACTAACCCCATTAGAAGAGTAATGATTCCATGCGCTCACAATACACATTCGATGACTATGATTATTGTATGCAAAACATTTTTAAAGAACAAAACGTCTTAGTCAATTTCTCATGTCCCTTTAAAAATGTGCTGTTCCTCCAATGAACTAAATGCAACCATTGAGGACAGTAGCAGGGATATGCAATTATTGAGAATTTCCTAGAGGTGATCCCTTATTTCAAAGATGTGCCAACAAGTCAAAAAAAAAAAAAAAAAAACGTTTGGGATCATTTGAAAACGTTAAATAAAATATTGTATGAGCCCGACTTGTAGGCTCATATATCAATCTCATAATGATGTATACGCCTTGCTCACTAAAAAATTTCTTATTTTTAATAGTGAAAATACCTTTAGTAAAAAATAATTAGTACATAGCAACCCTATTTTACAGATACTGACTCAATATGTATAGAATGATATAAAAATTAATATTATGAGAAACAAATCTTTTAGCAGTGTTTAGCCATATCAATAAAACATGGAAAAGGCTAATTAATGTTACGAGAAGCAAATCCTTCGGTGAATTTCAAACACAATAGATAATGTCAAATTAACTTTTTTATAATTTATGACACATCAGTCTATAAAGAACGTCTTCTTTTTTCTTTTCTTTTTTGGGAGAAAAATCAGTTTGTAAAAAATATGAATTAAAATTTATAATATCTTTCACATCACTTATAAAAACATTAGCCTTTGAGCACGTGCTCACATGTGTGTTCAGAGACTCTTCTATTTTTTGAGTAAGGGTTAATTTAGAGCATTTATTATAATTTAAAATTACTATATTTTTCAATCACAAAAAAAAAAAAAAAAAAAACTTACAAGTGTGATAAAAAATTATTTCACCACACAATACTCATTACACCCATAGATTTTTTTTGTGATTGAAAATGTAGTAATCCAAATTATAATAAATACTCTAAATTAACTCTTACCCAAAAAATAGAAGAGTCTCTGAATACACACGTGAACGCATGCTCAGAGGCTAGTTATATATAAAAAAAATAATGGCAAAAGCTTTTATATATATATATATATATATATATATAATATATATATATATATATATAAAGCTAATAATTATGAGCAATTCTAACTACCATTTTTTTTCTTTTACGGTAAAAGACTCAATTTTAATCCTAAAAGTTGGCCATTTACTACATATTCATAACAAAAGTTAAAAAGAGTTTAAATTTCAAATATATCAACTATTTTTAAAACAGAGAAAAATGTACACAACATTACTTATGTAGTAGTAAATTAATAACATTTTTGTTAAAGAAAATGCTCCTAGAAAGATCCTAAAATTAGTAACTACACATCCGTATTTTTTTTTTTATCATTTTTGGTGTTGTTGATGCTGTTCTTTTTTTCAAATTTTATGTATGGCAGTTATATTTTTTGTTTAATCCTAAAATTTTTTTTGGTATTGTTGTTCTTTTTTTAAAAAAAAATGTAATAATAGTTATCAAATTTTGTTTAATCCAAAATTTAGTTTTTTAGTCCTAAAAGTTAACCACTTACTACACATCTATAACAAAATTTAAAAAAAAACTTAAATTTAAAATTTATCAATTACCTTTAAAACCAAGGAAAGGTACTGTAAGGTCACAATTTGTACCTAAGCCCAATAATAGAAAGGGTATAAGCCCAAAGAGCCCAATACAATAAATTTGTAAAGAGTGGGTTTGAAATCTGGTTTCTTATGAGCTTAGCTAACAACAGTAATGACCCAAGATCACCAAACAATATTGATAGACTAGTTTGTATGATGAGAAATTGTCATCAGACTCAAGCCGAGGAGCTGGTTCTTATATTTCTTTTTTCTTAAGGGCAGATTACAAAAATATTTAGTCTACAATGTCTTTTCCCTTTCTCCTCTCTTTAACCTCCACATATAAATTAGATTGTCGGTCCGGATACTTGTCCCATCAGCCCCCTCTTGAAGCTTTTGAAGATTGCTGTAAGGCTGAACACTACTACTCAGTCATCACTTCCTCATTAATGCGGCTAGAGAGTTAGCTGCAGAGCATTCAATGCGGTGGCTGCAGCTTTTACTTTAGATATTTCACAGCCCTTCCTTGTCCTATACTCTTACCATGTACATCCTTATCCACAGGACCTCCTAGAAACTTGCTTTTGGGAGACAGACCATCCCTCTCAACCTCAGCTTTACTTTGCCAAAGAAGTATTCCTCCTCGGACCGCTTTCTTGGACGATCTTAGTCAGACTTTATCCTTTTACTTTTCAACCTGGACCCTTGAGAAGATATTTTCCCGTCTTCGGGCTTCTTAATGTCCTCAGATTGGGCTATTGGCCCAATACATACATAAATATATACTCCTTGGCTCATTGACCCTACATGTACCTAACATTTTTAATGCAGTAGTAAATGAATACTTATAAAAAAAAATGTAAATTGAATTTCACATAGAATTATACAAACGATAAATATAGTTTTTGTTACAAAAGAAATTTTTTTACAACAATTTCTTAGATAACAATCACTTCATGGGAGGTTTAAAACATATATAATAATTCTAAAAAATTTGTGCGAACGTGAACCTGAGAGATAAAAGATAATAGTATAGGTTTGTTAACGTTTATGTTTGATTTAAATTTCGATGAGATAATTTTTCCTGAAAATCTTAATAAAATTGTTCAAAATAAAGATAAAGATTTTTTAGAGTTTAACTCTATCATGGAGTCTTTAAAATCTTATCACCACATCATCAACTATTTAAATAAATAACTAATTATTAAATGTTTTTATTTGAATTTTTTTTAAAACGTTTATCACATGAAAATAATTAATCTACTAGTTGAATAGATAGGATTAGCAACAGTAATACCAAAAAAAAAAATTGTTTATCTCATTGTTCACTTAATAGCATTAAAAAAAAAATGTATACAAAATATCATTCTCAAAAAAAAAAAAAAACTAAAATTAACTTTAATCAACAAACCAAAGCTAGTGTGGGTGTTATTAAAGATAATAGTATAGGTTTGTTAGAATTTGTGTTTGATTTAAATTTTGATAAGATAATTTTTCCTAAAAATCCTAATAAAATTGTTCAGAATAAAGATAAAGATTTTTTAGAATTTAACTCTATCATGGAGTCTTTAAAATCTTATCACCACATCATCTACTATTTAAATAAATAACTAATTATTAAATGTTCTATCTGAATTTGTTTTAAAACGTTCATCTCACAAAAATAATTAATCTATTAATTGAATGGACAGGATTAGCAACTGTAATACCAAAAAAAAAAAAAAATGTTTATCTCATTGTTCACTTAATATCATTAAAAAAAATGTAGCGTGTACAAAATATTATTCTAAAAAAAATTAAATTTGTAATTTTGTTAAAAAACATGTAGAGTATAAAAAAAAAAAAAAACCATATACAATTTCAATCATAGAACTCATATGGATCGAAAGCCCACCAAGTTCACACCCTCCAAATTCATGTGTAATAAAAAAATCAAAAATAAAAAATTTAAAATGAAAGTAGAGCCAATACCTAGAACTGGAAATGTGCTGAAAATCAATAAGTCAATTGTAGAGGTAGAAAGGGGTTGCGATAGTCTAGGGTAGACACAGAACAATCAGATAATCAAATAGATTGAGAGAAAGAGAGTAACATAAGGACAGTTCAAGCACAAACCTTCTTTGTTGAAATTTCAAAGTCAAACACCCTAAAACACCCTTCAATCCCTAATCACATTCACCCAAAAGTAAGTACTCCTCAAATTATGAATACTTGGTAGCTGTGGTAGGTATGAACTCCAGGAAAGTCAATGATAAAAAAATAAATAAATAAAATAAAGAAGAAGAAGAAGAACTTGCAAAAGATAAAACTTGAAAAGTCATTGAAGCGTCTGACATTGTTTATAAACCAAATCTAAAAGTAGAAGGAGAAAAAAAGAAAGAGGATGTAGAATGTCTTCAATATGAAGAAGAATGAGAGAAACTGACAAAGCTGAGTTTGTAGATCTTAAAGTGTAAAGTTTTAATTTATATATTTATCATCGTTAGTTTAAAACTTATAATTGGGTATGATGAGGGTATTTTAGGCATCAAAATTGAGGAATCCAAACAGGGAAAGCCTCTTAAATAATAGCATACAAGAGGACTTTATGAGCAGAAGAGAAATGCTTAGCTGCAGCGACCATGGTTGCCTCTGGGCCATCAAGTGAATCAGCAGCTCAGCTGTTGGGTTCTTTTTCATTTTTTCACCTTCGCCAGAGGCACAAAAGCATAAAGCGAATGTTGTTAAGATTGACAAATACCAAAGCCTCTTTCTTTTCCTTACTCATCTCTCGCTAGCAAACCAAGAAAATATTGAAGGCAAGTCTATGAAAGTAGAAACAACAATTGCAAATATGTTATACTTATATCTGTGTTGTACGAACGAATTCCTAAAGAAGTGCTTTATTTGCTTGTAGATCAGTCTCCGAGAACCATCTTGGCCATTATATAATCTCAAGTTTCTTGATGGTTAAGCAAGAATTGTAAAAGTTCAAAAGGAAAGATCGCAGCACTTAGCTAGGAAGTTGACCATGTTTATTGGACATGGTCTTTCCAATATATTTATAATTCTTTTTAATATTAATTTTTGAATACTACAATCTTTATAATTTTTTTTCATACATCATACGTGGTCTGATATAGTCTACTATATTGGCAGTTGGCACACTCGCTTTTTACTGTGATGAAGTAAATTTGATTTAAACAACACTAGTTACTAGTACAAGCTGCAGAGAAGTTACAAGTCACACAAAAAAAAATAATAATAATAATCAAAATCAGCAACTAACCACGTAAGCATTCCCTCTTCCTGTTACTATTTTACACTTTATATGGGCCAAAACATGCAAAACTTGGGGTTATATCTAAAAAATTATATAACCCAGCTAGAATAAGTTGCAAGATTTACAATTTACTGTTCATCAGTTTTAAACTTATAATAAACCATTTTATTCACTCATTTCTCTCTTTCTTACCTCTGTGGTTTCTTCTTCTTCATCTTCTCTCTCTGTCTCTCTCAAATCACCATCACCCTCACTTTACATACTAGGTCTTAGAGATACTGATTTTCTTATGCTAAGAAAACTGTCTTTTAATCACAAGTTCTCATTGGACATGATCTCATTGGGGTGGGATCTAGATAACTTTTCCAAATTTCTGAAAGAATTTGATTGTTGTAATAATATTGTCAAATTCTGCTGCTTTTTGATATGCACAAACATTCCTTTCCCCAATTAATCATAACCTGGAATTGCCATAGTTAAAATATATGAGAAGGGGATGTATGGAACCTCCTAGGTTAATGTTTTCGAAGTAAACCTCAAATAATAAACTTTTATTTATGGAGGAAAATACATGTTATGTTTTTTTACAAGTGCTAAGCCACATTAGCACCCCAACATAAGTGAGAACCAAACTATATGTGTACATATTCAATGCGTTGCCTGATGAGCCAGAGGTCTGTGAGGCTTTGGAGCTGAAACAAAACAGACTATAATTTAAGTATAAGAAGAGGATGAAATTATATAAATAGAAGCATATTTTATTTATATATACTAGGGTGCTAACACATGTAACTGTTATGCTAACAAATCAATTCTTAAGCACATAAGGTTTGCCACATTGAACAAATGAAAGGTGTAATTTGACGTCCCAGGTGCAATATTAGCAGCATAACACTTAAATGCCCAAATGGAAGCCAAATAAAAGTTAGCTACTTCAAACAAATCTATTACATTTCAGCATAGTTTACTGAAAATAAAAGTTATGGCAATTCTCCCATTAATTCAGGTTGGAATATGAGACATGAGAACATCTTAAGGTTTGAACTTAGAATACACTTTCTAGGACCCCTGACCAATTTTTTGTTTTTGTATTTTCCATTTCTGAGACCATGACTTACTTGAAAGAAGAGGATAAACATTATAGCCTAATCAACTTTGTATCATATTGTCTTTTGTCTTTTTCTATTTAGCTAGGTTCTTAAGATTTTAAGATAACAAGGACAAATAATATCTAAGAATTTGTCAATGAGTATCATTTTCTCTCAACAGGGCAATTTCATTAAAATCTCCACAAATACAATATTACAAATTAGACATGATATTTGTCTTACAAACCAGGCAAATTGGACATCACATGAGGCCGTAATATCACATCCCTACTCACTTTTTCATATAATAAATCTATTATAAACATTTAATACATGTAGGAGATTGTAATAGGTTAAACTTAATGACTAGCAGACATCCAACTATCATCTAATATAGATGTTAATTATACAATATCAGCTTGTTGAACATCTCAGTTGTAATTATTACAGATTACAAGATACGGTTCAAGCTTTCAACCCATTTGAAAAAAGGTTGGCTTATGGTTAATTATCCACTTTAATAAATAGTATCAGAGCCTTGATTTGACAAAGAGGTCCTCACTTCCAATCCTAGGAATGCAAGACCTACATTTTTTTAAAAAAAATAGGTAAAGAAAAATTTGACATAGGATAAATTGGGAAAATTTGTCTACATGTGGTGGTGGTGGCTTTAGGACCGTTTAAGAAGATTTGTGGGTTTTCAGTTTAGAATCCCTTGTAAAGGGTTAGGCTTCAAAACAGAAACTATTTATTTTATGGTTGAAAAGATAAGAAAAAGAAGCTGAAATGTAATTTTTACATTTGTGAATAGTGAACAGTAACGTAACTATCGGTGAACAGTAACGTAACTATCGGTGAACAGTAAACAAGAGAGAAGAGAAAGGGAGGAAGAAAGAACCCTAAGACCAACATGCCTCAATACTCAAAACGCTGAATAATTTTTATTAAATAAATCTAACTTTTTTGAGTATGATAAGACACTTATATAGACCCTACATAACTTCCAGTAGAATTAAGACTTCTACTTTGACTAGTAAACAAAACCCTAATTGAATTAAACCAAGGCATGTACATAAAGACCCATAAACTATATTAGACTTATTAATAAAAGCAAACCTATGGCCCATACCCAATACTTGTAGAATTACTAAATACCCTACACTTTAGAAATACCAAAAATATACTCCCTCTGTCCCAATTTGTTTGTCCTGTTTGAAATGTCAAACTTTTTAAGGGAACATCATTTATTATTTTGTTTGCCTTATAAAAATATATAAGTTTACAAAACTACCTTTAAATAAATTTATCAGCTTTTTTTAAAAAAATAGTTATTCTTAAAAGGCAACTAAAAAGGTGTCATAGTTAGATTGATTTTTTAAAATATTCGTTAGTTTTCTTTTCAAAAAGTTTTGAAAATAAGACAGGAGTATAATAGAAACATTAGTAAATTAATTACTTTTATTTTTAGAAACAGGACTATATATATATCATGCTATGGTCGCGCCATCAAAATTAATTAATGATGCCCCCCCCCCCCCTTTTTTTATAGTTTGGGGAGGGGGCGTGGGACTAGTGTTTGTTTGTTAGCTTACACTTTAGGAATGAATTATTTTTATAAGATGTGCAGTGTGTTACTAGTAATGCCATGGTTAGCACACCAATTTGTATGAGTAATATTTTAGTCTTGCAGAAGGTTATCCCAGTAAAAAATGAAATCGTGAGATGCATTTCTAAACGTGACTCATGAATTCTTTTCTCATTGTTTTCCAATGCCTTCAAAAAAAGATTTATTGCTTCCTTGAATGCAGCCAAATGGAGCCTAATTACAATGAAGTTACATACCATTAGGGTTCCCTTGTTCATAGAATGTTCGTAGAAGAGAGACTGCTTCTGATGCCATTATTCCTCCAGTACATTTAAATCCCTTTCCTTGAGGAACACCATGACTATCATTAAAGAGAAAGTTACAGACTGTCCATTATAATGAATTTCACAATGCATTAATTAGTCAGAGTGCATACAAAAATAAAGAACAATTGAAAAGTTATGCAAACACTCTTCTTTTAGATTTCTACTTTCGGGACCAGACTCACAATCTAATATGAATGTAAAATATTCTTGAGTACTACCAAGTCAAGCAGAAAATTTTGGTTTTCTTTCTTTGTGACAACACTCTGAAAGCATAGAAGTTTCCCTAAAGAAGGTATATGAAACCAGAGACTGTAAAACTTTGTATTTTTCAATTGTCGAAGTAGGTGGCAAAGACACAGAAAGAAACTAGTAAATTATTAAGAGAGAATATACTACTGACAAAAGAACAGAGGAAAATAGATGAAATGGAACTTTGCCCACCATTAAAGGATAAATGATAACTAAAATCAATTTGTGTCAGCAGAAAGTATTCATGACAGGATAAATAACTGGAGCCCTCTTTAAAGACTTATAAGAGGCAAGGGACAGTTGACCTGAGTCTTATTTTATTGTTTTTTGACATTTTCAAATTTTGAATATTAACTTTTATTGTGATTGAGAGATTTATGATGCATCGATGTATGATTGTAATCTCTGGAGCCTATTAGAATGGGGCTCCACAAATGTTTTGGGCAGTGCATTTTGAATGAAAATATTTTCCAGTTAGAATTGTTCTCACTTGGTGGTGGTGATTCCAATCAACCTTAGGTGATGAAGCCTAGGGTTCTCTTGCTTTCCAACACGTTTTGCATCAACATGGTATCAGAGTCAATCCTCTCTCCATTGACTCAGGTTTCATTGTGTTGGGCTGCTGTTTTGAAGGGGTTGGGCTCTAGGATTCAAAGCCATGCACAAGGAGGTTTGTGGGACTCATGGACTGTTTGGGGTTTTGTGGCGGTATTCTCGGTCAGTTTGGGGGCAGCAACAGTTTGACCGCAATGGGCAGCTTTGGTGACTCTGCAAATTTAATGGGGCATCATCAGTCAAAAGGGGCTTCACATGATTCCATAAGGTATGTATTTGGTTTTTGTTCAAGTGTGGTTGAGGTTGATTTCTTCTTTAGTCTGATTTGGAGTGGGTGGAGGGGGGATTGGGCGCTCTAATCCAAGTTGATGCAGAACGTGCTTGAGGAAAGCAAGAAAATATGAAAACAAAATAAAACCCTAGGCTTCACCAACTAAGGGTGCTTGGAAGCACTATGCAAGAACAATTCTAACTAGAAAATATTCTCATTCAAAATGCTACAATTAGACATCGATACATCATCATAAATCTCTCGATCATAATAAAAGAAAACATTCCAAATTTGAAAATGTCCACTGGTAAAATGAGAAACTATCTAAAACAATAAAGTCTGTAATTAAGGGATAGTAAGTCGGCAACTATGGCAAACAATCCCTGCATCCTTGCTCTGGTGTCTGCACCACTGACACACCAACAAGAGTATGCAACAATAGCAATGAGCCTTCTCCATCCATGTTTTACCAAGGTAAATCTAGGGTCGGGTTTTCCATGCCATACATTTGGATTTCTCTTTAACATTAACGATAGTGTATTATGGTTAGCCTTTTTATAGGGGTTTTTTTTTTTTTTTTTTTTACTTTTCTTTTTTTGATGACTAGCTTTTTGTAATATTTTTATTCTCCTCTCATATCCAATAGCTTTGTAAGGCCAAAGAGATGCATTTTTATCAAGGACATTGATAATAGACCATCACCACATGTATCATTACTTTTGTATAATGGTGCCATTTATTGGTTATGTCAAAGATAAAACTTATTCATCACTAAATGTTTCAGCTATCTGCTGGTTGAAAAGTTGAGGCATGGACTGGTCAACACAGGTTACTTAATGTACCAATTTTGCTATGGTAACATAGAAGATGATGATCTGTGTAGCTATTTCACAAACAAAATATCAACAACTTGCAGATTTTTGGCACAATAGGAATTATATCATATGCTTTACGACCTTTTTGGAGGGTCTTCCTCTGGATATATTTGAATATCAGCCAAATGTAAAGGCTGTTTTATTAAATTTTCTCTCAGTAATGCTATGCCCCTAAATTACACATTATATCATATCAAGAAATATATATATATATATATGGCATAGTCCCAAATATATTTGCAACAATTTATTAGGAGAAACAAAAAGAAAGTTTCCCAAGGAATAGAAAATAAATTGAACCAATCAACAAATACTTAACTGCGAGGATGGGTCCAGAAATAAACCTTTTAAGTGGCTCAGAGCTACCTAAATGCAAGGACAATATTGATCCACAACCTCCAAATTTATCATTTGCACAGCCATAACATACTTCCTTTATACCTAAAGAGAGAACAAGGTAATGCAGTGATCAGATTATCGCCTAAAAAATAAAATAAATTTTCTTTAATAGAGTTAAGAGCATACCAAGAATTGATAAAGAAGCTGCACACATTATGCATGGTTCACAGGTAACATAAAGGTAGCAGTTTGAAAATTTTTCAGCAACTTCTAACTTTGAAAGTCCATTTTTCTGCCAATGCTCAAGAAGAATATCAATAGCTTCCATCTCCGCATGTCTTGTGGCCTGTACACATACCACAAGTCAATTTTACTGAAAATTTTATAATAAAAAATCTCACAAGATTAGTTAAAAAGCATTAGTCACAGCTGAAAATAGCATTAAAAGTGGAAGGCCTTAACATTTATATATGATTACTGTTATTTTATCTGTAAGAAACAAATCTAATAAGTTTAAGTGTCATACTTTTTCAAGGATGTTTGAATTGAGAAGTCATGAACTCAGGGAAGCCCCAAATCAATAGGCTTAAAAGCTTTGTCAAGTTGCATGACTCATCTTTGACTATTGGGAACAACTTATCTAGTTTTTTTTTTTTTTTTTGATAGTTAAAAAAAATCTATATAAATAAAGCTTCATTATGCAAAAGGGCACAAAGAAGTCAAGAATAAAAGCAAAGAAAAAGACTTAAAATACAAGAGAGATGAGAAATAATGAACAAAGAGAGGGAGTCGCTAGATGTGAGTCCCCATGCCCAAGACTAGTCAAAAAAGAACCACCAAAAGAAGCATGTAGTTGGTCTTCCAGACTATCTACATCCTCAAATGTCCTCCTATTACACTCCCTCCATATACACCATACCAAACACAGTGGAGCTAAATTGCAAACGTTTAAAAGATGCTTAATGTGGTGTACGTGGAGGAAAGGTAATAGACAACGTTTGAGGACGTGGAGAGTTCGGGAAATCAATTGCTTGCTTATTTTAGTGGTTCTCTTTTTAATTGGTCTCTGGCTTGGAGTCTCATATCTAGTGACTCCCTCCCTTTATTCCTTACCTTTGTATTTAATTTTTTTTTTCTTTTTTCTTTTTTGTTCTTTTTCTTTTTCTCCTAGTAATACTTGGTTTGCTTGGTGCTCTTTTCGCATGAAGTAGCTTTTTCAATATATACCTTTCTTACTTATTAAAAAAAAAAAAAACTAGGAGCTGTCCCTTCTAAGAGATGAAATTTCTATGAAATGTGGTAGTGATTGCAATTTAATTTCTTGTTAGACTAGATGTAATAAACCGGTATTAGCTTCATAGCTACAAGATAAAGTGGTTAAAAAAATGTTTGCAAATCAAAATTCTACAACACAAAAGGAAACCAAAGCCAAAAAAAGGAGATCAAAGGAGCTCCGAAATAATGGAAACAAGTAGAGAACACCTAGTGGCAAAATATGAAAGGAAAAAGAAAAGTGGATCTTACGTTTCGTGTCTCAGTAGTTCGATTTCTTCCTGAGGCAATAACCTTCCCATCCTCAACAATCACACAGCTGGTTATCATATTAATAATGTAACCATAAAATCATACTCCAGATATAATGTGGAATAAATTATCAGCATAAGAATTAAGAAAGACTCATTGTACCACTTCATGAAACTTTTCTTTTTTTAAGCTTATATTATAATGTAAGAAGGTAAGAACATAGTGTAATGTTTGTTTTGAAGAACATCGAGTAATGTCCATCTTCACAACACAGTTAACAGTGACATGCCACCAAGCCTTGCATATGTGAAGAAGTAAATGGCCTGAAGATCATATGAACACACCTCTCTATTAAACATAGTTATGGGCAAGAAAGTTATACTATTTGGAGCAAAATATGAAAAGTTATTCCATTTACTTTTTTTCTGGTTCACACAGTGTGACTTACATAAGAAAATGGTCAAATGATGAGGCTTCTATCAACATAAATAACCCAATCTCAGCACAAATTAACCCAAGATTTCTCAAACCTATGCTTTGCTCAGCTATAAATAGTCTCACCTAAGTTAATGAGCTCTACCTCAAAATACAATTCCTCCTCCCATAATAATAGGGTGAAAGGTGAGATTGAGGGTTCAAAAACCACTAGCTGCATGTATAACTTACCAAAAAATAAAGAATAGACTCATGTAGATTGTCAACAGCTAAAAAGGAACCTGAAGCCCTAAACTAAACATTTTGAAAGCTATAAGTCAAAGTCCAACTCATTAAATGTGATAGTGTTCTTATTGTAAAAGACTGATACAGCCAAAGCAGCCCCGCCATAATCATTTATAATTTTTTCTTAAAAAATGACAGGGGGAAAAAACAGTGTACCAGATTTTTTTTTTTTTAATGATTGTATAATTAACCTATAAAGTTGAAGCTTCATATTTTTGAACTTGTGTTCAAGTCAAGCTTTAGTTTTGTGGCATTCTATAAACGCTCAGAGAAAATGATTGTATAATTAACCTATAAGGTTGAAGCTTCATATTTTTGAACTTGTGTTCAAGTCAAGCTTTAGTTTTGTGGCATTCTATAAACGCTCAGAGAAAATGATTGTATAATTAACCTATAAGGTTGAAGCTTCATATTTTTGAACTTGCATTCAAGTCAAGCTTTAGTTTTGTGGCATTCTATAAAAGCTCAGAGAAAATATTAATCAGGGGCAGGTCATTGCAAGGATACAAACTCTGAATTCAGCAAGAAATATAGTTTCTGACAAAATAAAATAATTCACAAAACAGTGGCACTTAGAACATATTTTAAACTGTCATAGCACTAAATTTTTAGAGTAAAATTGGTGACAGGCATGCCATGAAAGTTTGTGGAGTATTATTCACAATATTAGCAAATATATCTTCTAGTGCAATTAAAAGGTACATATTTCTGAAAAATGCTTATTGTAAAACTTTATGGAAAAACATTCAAAGTGGGTGAGAGAGGTTTTCTCATTGCATTCGCTTTGAGGTGGGGAATGCTTGGGGTACCCGGTTTTGGCATCATGTGTGGTGTGGGGAGATTCCTCTTAAAGAGGCTTTTCCAGTGCATTTCAAACTGCTGAGAGCAAAGAAGCTCATATTGTTGATCTTATCTGTTGGAACAATGGGGGATATTGTGTGGGATGTTATCTTTACAAGGTCACTTCATGATTGGGAGTTGGGGGCTTACAGGCCTTTTTTTTTATCTTCTATACTCCAACAACATTGATCAGCAAGTGGAGGATAGGATATGTTTGGTTCCTAAAAGAGTGGCTTTTTTGCTATTAAGTCATATTATAAAATCTCACAATTGGATGTGTACATTCCTTCCCTTGGAGAAGTATTTGTTCAGGTGCAGTGGGTTCACCACCGTGAACACATTGTTCCTTTTCTCATTAATGTAATTTTCTATTATCTATCAAAAAAGAAAGATTCTTACACTGGATAATTTGAAAAGGTGTCAATTGGTGCTGTTTGTGCAAGACTAATGAGTAATCTGTGGATCACTTGCTTTTTCATTGCACCCATGCAAGTAGCTTATGGTCTTTTATACTATGCTTGTTTGGTGTTTCTTGGGTGATGCCTAAACAAGCGGTGGAGGCACATTTTTTAGGGGAACATTCCATACTGGACTTGAAACGTTTTTTCTTGTGTTCTTTGTATGATTGGATGATGGGGAACGTAATGTCTATGATGAGTGATCTTTCCTTTTCCTCACCTGTAGAAGTTTTGGATTTGTGCTCGTTTTGTTGATTGTATAGGCTTGTAGTGCTACACCACCTGTCTACTCAGTGGCTAGATAGTAGTCTTTTTAAAATAAAAAAATAAAGTTCATCTTTACTGATCCAATAAATAAATAAATAAACTGTCATACAAAAAGACAGCACAACAAACAGCTTACCCAACAGCACTTCAAGGCTGTCCATAGCAAGCTTTGCCTGTCACGTGAAAGGAATGAACAAGAAACTCAGTAGAGAAACCATTTAAATTCCAAAAAGCAAAACAATAGTTTAAATACTAAAGGGAATACTAGAATAAACTTAGGCATGCACAGTAAGAAAATCAACATGAAGCTCTGCGTTGCTTCCAGCTAATATAGTTAACCCTCAGCTAAGCAGAAGCAATGAATGGCATCTGCAGATCAGAACAAGCCACCAACTAATAAGTAATTTTCCAGCACTCCAAACTTAATGAATTCCAAAAAAAACCACAAAACTTGTGAGCGATAAAGCCCAACAAATCCAATCATCAAGAACAGCTCATAAAGCTGCAACATATGAAATTGCTCAGGCACAGGCTGGGCTTGGCTCAGGAAAAAGCTCAACTTCGCTTATTTATTCAACCAATTAGCCGTTCTCAGCATTGTGAGGCTTTTTTGATAAACAAGCCAAATCTGAATATAAGATAGCTTTGATTGACCAATGAAGCAGCTCCAATATGGAACTAATAACAAAATTATATATGTAATTGATGATAACTATTTTTACGACTCTACATCTACTTATTTTATTTAAGTGACGCTATGAATTCTAAATGGGAGTGACAATTTGTAAAACCCAACACACGAGCCCAATCAATCAGACTTCTAATAAGCAAAAACTCCAACTAGGCCCTTGATCTTTCTGAATCTTTGAAAATCTGACTATTTCACTCGTTCCACAATAGCAACATCCAACATAATGGGACAAAGTTCCATACATCCAATGAGTGATTCCTGAACCAATTCCTCCACCCAAACAAGAGAGATCCAGGATCCTCCTTTTCATCAGATTCTTATAAAAATATCTATTTTGTTTTCATTAACAATTTTTTATTTTTTATTTTTTAAATCTTTTTAATAAGTAACAAAATATATTGGAAGAGCACAAAAAGGATGCACCACCCTAGTACAAGGGAAAAATTATTAACATTTAAAATATTAGCAACTCTAAAATCCAACACATTAGAAAAAGAAAGACAATCTGTTGCTGCAATCCACTTGTAGAGCGTTCTAAGAAACACAAGGTTCGACACAATCTTAAGATGAGTTTGAACACAACGATTACTAATCAAGCTGCATTTTGAACAGTCAAAGCTTGGCTCAATTCCAGATGTAATAGCACACTCATATTTGTAGATGACAGGCAGTTGTTTCCCATTCTTACAAGTCTAAAAACATGCCATGGGTGCATGCTTTCAGTGTCAATATTTCTCTAGAACATGAGAATAATCAAATGACAAGAGAAAGACAAAGGGGCTCTTTCTACTACTACTATTACTATCACTTATAGGCTAAAGGTGATCTTCTAGCTAATAACTCCATATTCACTCGCAAAAACCATCAAACTTCTTAAATATAAAAAATTAAAAAAAAAAACACAAAAAATACTATTTACACCCTTTTAGTTTGTGGTTGCTTCAAAATTGGTCCCTTGACTATGAAATCCTGCAATTTACACCCTCAAGTATTCCAATAATGTCAATGCGTCCCTTTCATCAATATCCGTTAGAATTTGACCATCACAAAAGCGACAATTTTTTTAACAGTAAGAATGCGTTTGGAAGGGGCTGAAACGTCCAGCGTCTGCGTTTCAGCCCCTTCCTCTTTTTTTCTTTTTCTTTTTTTCTTCTCTGGGACGCGCTTTGTTCACTGTTCATTGGCCAATATACAGTGATTTTAAGCGTAAACAGTGTTTTTTACGCATTAAAATTATTTTGCTACAGTGTTTTTTAGTTTTCAGTTTCAACTACATCCAAACGGACCATAAATAGAAAAAACAATGTTATTTTTAGGTAGGTTAACGGCGAAAATGTGACAGACCAGAACGAAAGGGGCATATTGACATAGTAATAATAGTTTAAGGCGTAAATTGCAAGTCTCAAGTGGATACCCTCATTTTGCCATTTTGGATCCTATCTTTCCATATATTTTCATTTATCCATCTTAACATTCTCATTTCAACTACACTGATTTTATGAATCTGTTACTTTTTATTAGCCCAACATTCAGTACCATAAGCATAGTTGGTCGTATAGTAGTCCCATGAAATTAACTTAATAGGTATTCTACAACCTCACAATACTCTTGATACGTTTCTCTATTTCATCCATCTTGCTTTTATCCTATGATTCACATTCTTTTTAATCTCTCAATCCTTATGAATTATTGATCCAAGATATCAAAAGGCCCTTCCTCTTTCGTATCTCTTTGTCAAATGTCTCTCAAAGAGACATGAACCAAAATAAAATATATATCATGCATTGTTTAACTGATTTTTAATTTGAAGCTAGAATTGATAATAAAAAAAATTACATTTTTTTTTTGATAAGTAATAAGATCTATTGATATAAAAAAAATAAAAAATAAAAATAAAAATTTGAATTTAATAAGGATAGTGTGTAAAACTCATATTTTACACCATTCAATAAGAGATTGTCATATCAACATTTTACTTAAAATTCAATGTAACCTACGAAAACCTAATAACATCTGAAGAAACTCCCGATTTGGTTAAATTTATATATGAGTATTAGAATTGATTAGGTGTGATTGTGTTTATTCTTAAATATGTGATAAGATGATGTGGCATGTTGAGATTGAAGGGGTAAAACATGAGTTTTACACCACATCCTTACAAAATTTAATCTCATAAAAAAAAAAATTAAAAAAAAGAGTCACCCTAGTACTCAATAAGTGTATAGGGGTCAAGTACAAAAATTACAAAAATCAGGAAAATCAAATATAGAAGAGAATGATTGATTTCGCAAGGCAGACAACCAATCCAAAAAAGTTCTAAAAAAAATAACTTGAAGTCTGGTATGGATCTCTCAGTATCTTCAAAACACCTACGGTTTCTTTCCCTCTAAAGACACCACATTAAACAATGGAGAACAATTATCCATTTACGACCATTTCGATGACGACCAAACCGGCCTTGCTAGCAAACAAGGAGCTCCCCAACTAACTTTGGCATAACCCAACTTACTCAAAATAAACCCAAAATCATAGACCACAAATCCATAGCAATTAGACAATGAAGGCATAACCCAACTTACTCCAAATAAACCCAAAACCATAAACCACAAATCCATAGTAATCAAACAATGAAGGAAAAGATGGTCAACCAATTCACCATTACACTTGCACATATAACACCAATCCAATATCCAAACCTTCCTTTTTCGTAAATTGTCAATCATCAAGCATTTCCCCAAGGCAGTAGTCCAGACAAAGAAACCACTCAAAAAGAGATCTTCTGCTTCCAAATACTTTTCCAAGGGAAACAAAAAAATTAGAGCCCACTAGATGACTACAATAAGCATTAACCATGAACCTCTCATTTCTATCTGGTTTCTAGGTCATTATATCCTCCCCATACCCCCTTAGTGAAGAACCATATATCCATGAAGCTTGAGACAACCTCCAATTCCCGAACATGAAAACCCCTAGAAAAAACTTACATCCCAAAAAAGATTCCATTAGTGAACTTCATAAGCTCAGCCACACTTGCCTCCTTATCTCGGCAAAATCTAAACAATTCAGGATATCTGTTAACGAGAGGTGTCTCCCCTCACCAACGATCTTGCCAAAACTTCACCCTCAACCCATCACCAAAATCATACAGAATATACTTGGATATAAAAGGCCATCCCCGACTAATATTTTTCCAGATTCCAACACCATATGGACCAAACACCAAAAACTAGACCAAAACACCAGCCACCCCATACACATCCATATTTCACCTCTATCACTTGCCTCCAAAGGGCATCCCTTTCAAGCTCAAATCTCCATAGCCATTTCCCAACTTAGGTAGGATCAGCAGATTCAGCCCCAGGTAATGACCCAATAATCCTTTGCTTTTTTCCCCTGCTCTTTGAAAAGAACTTGACATAGCTACTTGTGTTGGAAAAAGAAAATCTCTAATTTTAATGACTTCAAAAGAAAAAAATTTAATGCTTATTTTTTTGGCTTGGCTAAGAATACACATACATGCATATATGACAATGATTTTTATTTGATGACTAGCGAACAACCTGTTTTGTTGGGAAAGTAATATGCCTGTCTTCTCATTATATTCAATTAACAGCTGCATTTGTTTGGGTGGAAAATGTTTTGTACTTTTTCCACATTTTCCTATGTTTGGTAGATTGGAAAACATGGGTCAACAGAAAACTAACCTCTTAGTCAACAGAAAACACTCTTATTTTTGCTCCTCTTGTTTTTAGAAATTTTTCTGGGGAAAACAAGCCACAGAAAAGACTCCACCAACGTCAATAGTAAGCACACCTTCAAGGCTTCAATGCTTGTGTGGGTCTTTATTTTTGGGTAAAGTTTGTATTTTTATATTGGGAATTTGCAATGGCTATTGTGCATTTCTGGTATTTGAGATTTAGATGTTGAGGCACGGCAAGTCCCAGGAAAGTATAGGTTGGCTTCCAGCTCCATCTTGACCAGCATCCTGCTCTCGAGGGGGTGGAGTCCTGGGGCGAACTACTCATTGCTGTGTTGCCCCAATCCAAGGAAGGGCACTTGGTGAGGAGTATCGTTTTGTCATGCATGATCCTTTATTGAATGGACCCTATCGCAGCCAAATCAAAATTTTGTTTTTATTCTCAATTCTAAGAGTTTTGCTTCATCTAATTATATTGAATTACAAGAAATATTACTAATTTTTTGCATGTACCAAACATCAAGAAAAATTTCCAACTCCTTTTTAGGGATGCAACCAAACACACGAAAGTGAGTTAGTTTTCCAGATTATGTTTTCTAGAAAACGAGTGTTTTTAGAAAACATTTTCGTTGAAACAAACGGAGTGTAAGTTATAAGTCTTCAACAGAGAGGCAATAAGTCCTAGCATAAATGAGAAGGCCTATGCATTACCTGTTGTATCGCAAGTTCCATAAATGCAAGAGTATCGGGAGAGCAATCTTCCTCATGTGATGCCATCTAACCCAAAACCTAAAAAGAAGTAAATATTAGAAAAGATATGCAAGTGTGATATCGTGTGCCTAGGCACCTGAGACAAAAGCAACATGTAATATTGGTTTGTATTTTGACATCAGATCAAACTTACAATTTTAAAATCACAGATTCCCATATTGATAGTAAATTCTTTCAATTACATGACATAGTAGTTGATTTAGTTGCCAATCATGACACAATTGTACAACTTGCAATGAATGCAAAATCACTGATTCCGTTCAATCCAAATAGTCCACATTAAACAGCCTAAAACCAAATTTCAAATGTCAGAACTATGCTTCCCAAGCCAATGATACCAACAAAATAATAAGTCCACAACTGAACCTGGCATGACCCAATCGATCCCAAACAACCAAAGCATATGCATCCACAAAGAATGAGCTATCAAACATAAAAAGATCCACTCCCCGAACCCAATTCGTGATTGGGTTCCGGGGAATGGAAACGAATATCAACAAAACAAGAAAGGATCCACTCCAATCCTTTACGTCCTACCCAAATAGTGTGCTTTACATGCCGACTGCTTTCATGAATAGCATACGAATCATGTCGCCCACCATTGAAAGAAAAAGAGAAAAGCTTTGCATCAATAGGGAAAGGAAACTTTCTACCCCCATGATCTGAAGAAGATGCGTTTGATGTCAGATTTAGGTAGGGAGATATAAGGTAACAGTGGGAGTGTAGGCACAGAAGGTTTGTTAGGCAATGTGGATGGTTGTGGGCAAAAACTAGAAGGGATAGAGGGACGACGAAAGGTGTATGCTGGCAAGAAGGGGAAGAGAGAGGGAGTGGGGGGAGGGAGAGAACTAAGAAATATCAAAACAAAACAAACAAGTGAAGAACACCCAAATCCCCTTCTCATACTCTTCAAGATTTGAATCTATTTCTATAAAATTCTTAAATGGTCTCAGCAGCAACGACAATGAAGCTCAAAATAATGTAATATGTCATTTACGTGACTTGCTAGGCATTTTAACAAACATTTGACGAACACACTAATAACTAAAGAAGCTATCATGGCGAGCAAATAAGGCACCTGCTCAGGGAAGAAACGACAGAGCAGTAGATGTTGTTGGGGTTGCGGCGGCGGAGGCTCAGTTCGGAGTTCTTTGACGACGGCGGCGGCGAGTGACTCCGGGTTGAGACCGAGGTCGCAGAGAGCTATGAGGACGGCGAGGGTGTAGCGGTCGAGCCCAGTGTCTATAATGTTCGACATGTGGAATGCAAGGTCGAGTGTCGTTACCCTTAATGTTTTCTTTTCTTTTCTGTTTTTTTTTTTTTTCCATAGATTTCTCTTATTTTCTTTTAATCCCAAATAAATAAATAACAATGCAAAACGGGATCGTTTCAGAAGTTCTAACGGCAACCATTAACTAAGATTTAATAGAATACAAAAATTGAAAGTTAGAAAACTAAAATGACAAAATTGAAAGTTAAATGATTAAAATGAAAAAAAAAATTGAAAGTTAGAGGATTAGTTTTGAATTTTTGCCATATTTATAATCATATAAAAAGCCTCAAAAAAATTTGGTATACAATAGAGAGAAAACAAAGAAATATTACTGCTTGTCTTAGAGATTTGCACCAGACATGACCCAAAGAAATGTGAGTAATCATATAGAATTAAAATTCAAAGATCTACCGCCACTGCCACTACCACCAAAGAAATGAAAACAACGAAAACACAATAGATAGTTTAAGCAAAATAAATTTATATAGTTGATTATCAAAACATTTGTTACTTTTAACAAAATAAATTAATTAATAATTAACAAAAAAAGTAACAGAAATGAAATTTGAATCCAAGATCTACTACAGCAAGCTGTGGTCCTTTAAAATTCTGAGAAAATGTAGAAAATTATAAATATATATGTATATATATATATATATATATATATTTAAAAAATGAAGTTTCTGAGTAAATGAATTTACCACTAGTAACTAACTTACTAACTAACTAACTAGTTCCCTTTACATTACATTACTCCAATATTTCAGAAACCAAACACAACCTGCCCAACATGAATGATATGTAAGTAAGTATTAACATACAGAATCCAGGCTAGCCCAAAAAAAAAAAAATCACAATCAAATTTTTTTTTAGGGTTTGAACCTACCACTTAAGAATCCAATCAAAACTCATGAAAATACTAAAACATAGCAAAATCCATGCCAAATCAACCAAACCTATACTAATATGAACAAATTGATATCCAAAAAAATTATCCCAAACCCATTAAAATCACGAAATCCAAAAATTGGAGAAACAGCAAATCATAAAAAATAAAACCTTGAGTTCTGTACTGGCATAAAACAACTCTTTTACTTAGAAACTTTTTTTTAATTTGATTTTACTCCACCAATAATAAGGCGCTACGTCAGCTTTTTTAAATGCTGACATGGCATTTAAAAAATGCCAAATAATATTTTTTAATAATATTTTAATGGTCACGTCAACGCCATGTTAGCAAGCAGGACATTCCATTAAACGCGTAGGATTTTTCCGTTGGTTGACTAATGACAAGGATCATTTTAAAAAAGATTTTTTTTTTAGAGATGACATTAGTAACGAGGTCAATTTTGGGACCAAAATGAGAATTGACTGAAAATGTAGGAACCAAAAGTACATTTTTGCCTTGTATAAACTATAAAACTTACAAACACGTCTATAGGTTTTTTTTTTTTTTTTTCCTACCAAAATCTACCTTAGGCCACAATCTCATAGAGTTAGAGTGCATTTGGATACTGTTTATATTTGCTGAAAACTAAAAATAAAAAAAAATTAAAAAAAATTACTGTTTATGCTTAAAAGTACTGTTCATATGTCTGATTGCACAGATCATGCCTCATGAACAATGCAATAGGCGCTGGTTAAAAAAATTTTTAAAAAAAAAAAAAAGCTGAAAACGCAGAACAAAGCAAGCGTAGACGCAAACGTGGGTTAACCAAATTGACCTTTACAATGTTTCCCAACAAAGCACACTTTGACGTTTGCCTAGCTTACACAAGACTTTGTCACTCCCAACAGCCTAAGATTTATAATGTAATGAAAATAATGCTATGGTAGTAGTTAGTTGCTGAGTAAATGCTCTTGTATTATATGTTTTGTGGTGGTAGAATCCCAATGGTTTTGGGCTCATTGGGCTTGGACCCTCAACTAATTTATATTTTGTTCTAATATAACCCACAATGGGAAGTCCCAAAAGGAATTTGGCTAGTGAATGGTGGTTTGAAATGGTTATGCAGTGACTATTTATTGTGAACCTAACTACCCAAGGAGAAGCTTCCAATGGAGGTGCCCTTTGGGGTGTCTCGAGCCAGATCACCCTTTCCAAATATTAGTTGCTCGCTTCTCTCTTTTCTCTAGTATTTTTTCTCCCCCCAGAAAGAATGTTTCAACCCCTTCTTTATCTCCCTCCGTTTGTTTTTATAGACTTTTAGTGGGCATGTTATGATTAGAGAATCTTTGGCTTGTCTGTAGGTCCCTCCACTTATAGGGTCTAAGTGGTTTTTTGAGTCTGAGCTACTGTTTTAACATGTCCAATCACACATCAATGATAAGGCCCACAGCTACGTCGTCGAGATGATTTTTTTTTTTTTTTTGTAACTTGCACCTGACACTGAATCTTATGTTTGATGGGTGGTTTCTTGAATCTGAGCTACCTTCTTTCTTCAGGGATAGTGTATCCTGCTCAGGCATATTAGCTGGGGACACATTGATTTATATGAAAGTTTGGCACTCGTTAAACTTGGGCCGAACTTACCCTTAATGGCCTTGAGCTTGGGTTTGGTGTGGGCTGGACCCTTCTTAAGTTCGAGGCTTGGGCCCAGCCACTAGCGGAGCCAGAGGGGGGCAAGGGGGGGCACCTGCCCCCTGACTCCTAATTTTTTTTTATTTATTATTATTAGTAGTCACATGGAGGGGGAAAAAAAAAACTTCTACTTGTTGAAACTTGAAAGTGACCAAACCACCTATTTCACTATTTTTTTTTATATCATTATTTACACAATTTTTACTACTTATGTCTTACAAATTGGCATGTTATCAATCACAAAAAATAATTTCAAACATTTATTCATTATATTTTTTAAGTAACACTAATCATATTTTTACTCCATCAGTTTGTAAATTTTTTAGGAGCTATAAATTTGTTGTTTTTGTTTATTTATTTTAATTATATGAAATATATTCATATTTGCGTACAATCGTTTATGTATTTTGTTATTAGTGTTGATTAATGTTTTTTAGATAAATTTCACTTTTAATATCGTCCTTTAATTTTGCCCCCCTTAGACTAAAATCCTAACTCCGTCATTAGGCCCAGCATAGGTCGAGTTCTTGCCCACCTACATGTTTGTTTGCCACATCATGAGAACTACCTCTTGAATAGAACCGCGGAATGTTTTTTGGAGCATTTTCCATACTGCTAGCACATTCACAAAGTCTGCTTCTATATGAGATTCCTAATAATTAATTGCCACACCAAATTGTTGTCACCTGTTAAACACATGTGCGCATAGCCTGTGCACTGTGCACATGTTTTAGATCATCACAAGCCTTCCCAATCAACCTGGTAGCCCATCCACACTACTTAACATCGAGCTTTTGCCCAGGCAATGCCAACCTTCAAGTCTAGCCATATAGCCCACACAGTACATCAACTTACATGGCCATATGAAACTAAATCCACTTGGTCATACAAGCCATATGGCCCATATCTCAAAATACATTTTTTTTCCACACTGTCCAACATGCTACGCTACACACTAATTAAGGCAACACAACCTTGACACACAGCTTGCTCTCTACTTAACCATGGCCTAACCCACACAAGGCACGAAGCTGTAATGTCTCATCCCTGTACACAACATATATGCGATGACCACAAGTCCATCATCCTCCTGCAAATTGAGTCAATTCCACACTGTCTCTAAAGGTAGCACAACCTAATAATCTTGAACAGACATGGCATCCCTCCCTTATGCAGTTATGCCCATGGTTTTGGGGTAACTAAGGTGTGTGCAATTCATTAACGTGTCACCATTTATATGGAGCTTAGCTACTTTTCACAATGATCAAGATTCAAGAGTCAAGACATGGCTACTGGCTTTTATCATTGTAACTTTTTCATTCCTTAATTAGTTTGACCCAAAAATCAACAGGGCCCAGAATGTCTTCTTCAATTGAAGAGAAGATATTCACATGATATCTCCATTCTCCACCAGGTAACCCAGTCCACTAGATAATTGGATCCTCTTTCTCAGCCTCCAGCTACATATATCAGAAGAATTGGAGAATGATGGGTTTTTGCATCCACCCTGTTCTGAACTAGTATTAAACCTCAACTATCCGTGAATTTGGCCCAACATTATATAGGCTAAGGACAGGTTCGGGCCTTGTAACTAGCTCAAATAATTGTCAATTGTCCTGTACTGTAATCTAACTTTTCTTTTTTGTAGAAGAAAAATAAGTTTTTGACTTATAATGAACTGTGATTTATAAGTTTGACACGGGTGATATTTATGACATATACGTGATTGTAAAAAGCATATGTATTAATGAGTTCTAAATCATCCTCTAAAAACAAAAATTATGGAAATTATACTTAACTAATATGTAGAATGAATATTAAGGACACAATTATTCATTTTTATGTTGGTGTGTACTTTTTTAGAACCTTATCCGTATTTGAAAATCAATATGAACTATACTTGAGTTTTGGTTT
This sequence comes from Castanea mollissima, assembly GCA_014183005.1. Taxonomy (NCBI): domain Eukaryota; kingdom Viridiplantae; phylum Streptophyta; class Magnoliopsida; order Fagales; family Fagaceae; genus Castanea; species Castanea mollissima. Next base: position 59,577,580 of record JACAVU010000004.1, read on the forward strand.
GCATCAGACGTGATCCTAGTTTGGTAATATTCAAGGAAAATACATTGGCAAGATAATCAAATTGACACCCTTTAAGGTCCAAGGAAGATACTGCTTCAATCTAAAGTTTTTTTTTTTTTTTTTTTTTTTGAGGGTGAAAACTCAAAAGACTTTAAATTAAATTTGGCTAAATCAACCTCTAAAATAACTGCAAACTGTGGTAGAACATCCTCCATCCACACAAGGAAGTCTAGTATGTCAATTGCATATCTAGCCAGACTATAAGCAAGCCTATTACATTCTCTTCTTACATGAGAGTATTGTAATTGAACAAAATCAGTTGATAGTACCTATGATTCATCTATCCAAGGTCCTATCGAAGACAGTGTGCTCCAATCTAAAGTTGAATGAGTTATTTAGCATTAGAAGTATAATTTACAAGGATGATAATTAAAAAAAAAAAAAAAAACCCTTAAAAACTAGTATGAAAGTGTCTTTTGAGATAATTAGAGAGAGAGAGAGAGAGAGAGCATTTGTTTTAGGAAACAACAAAAAGGTAGCTTCTTATGTTGAACAAGTCGTGCTTATTGGCATAAATTGCATCAATTTGAATGAGGTAATGATACGTTGAATATATATATTCAACATTACATTTGTTGCTCAATTATCCACTAGATCTACCCTATCCCATGTCTAGTCAGTAGCAACTTATATAATTATTTGGTGCCCACTCTATAATGATACTTCTTTAATTATTATCAGGCTAATATATATGTGATTGTTGGCATACATAGAAGCGGGTATTAAAACTAAGATTTCTTGTTCGATAATAAAATAATTTATCAGTTAAGTTAACTATAACTCACACATCATATACTTGAGTTTAAACAAACTTATTATAAAAAAAAGGTTAATCAATCATGGAAACAACACATGTAGTACTCAAACAACCTTACAGTTAAAGTCACCTATAACATATATTACAAAAAAAAAAACCTTAGAGCACTAGCACTAGGGGTGTCTATTTTACCCACCCACCAAACCCATAAAATGAAGCTCTAACCGGGTATGAGAACCTAACTTTTTTTTGCAACCTGCTATAGTAAGGTTGCATTTATACAATCTTTCTGTAGCAAGATTGCATCATTTTAAATTAATATCTTCTCTCTAATGGTTGTTGAGGATAAAGACAAAGATGAAGTGATGGAAGAAATAATATTTTTAATAATATTTATTTGTATGTTTATATTATTTTAATGAGCTGTTTGTAAAAAAAAAAACTAAAATATTGAGAGAGATATAAAATAAGACGGTAGAATAAATAAAGTTGGTTTTTAAGATGTAAAATTAATATTTTTTACAACCCCATAGCTAATACTCTCATAGTAATATTTTGTCTAAAAGGCCAATTTTGGGACCCTCCAAACATTTTTTTTTGTTTTTCTCTACTAAATTTGATTACACAGTATTAAATACAAGCAAATTTTAGACAGTTAACCCTAAATGTGCAGGCAATGACAGTTGAACATGTGGGGGATATTTGGGTTCTTTGATGGGCACAGCATTTCTTTTCTTTTTTCTTTTGTTTGAGTGAAGGGCACAGCATTTCTTGGGCAAAGAACTGCAACGTCTTTTATATATATATATATAATATATATATATATATATATATATAACTTTTTCAAATTTAACTTACTTTTAATATTTTTTTAAAAAAAATTAATGAAAAATTGTTACATCAATTACTAATTAAATAAAATGTGAATTTTAAAATTCACTATTATTTGTTATTGTATATTTAAACCAAAGAACATGTCTAATTAAAAATGTATTAAAATAAGTCAAACTCAATTTGTGCATACAATATAATTAAAAATAATTATAATTACACACATACGTGGATTCAATTATACTTGACATAACTCAGGTAAGAGTTATATATTTTTTAATGAATTTTCTCACAGATTTAACTTGAATCATATCTATATAAATAGTATTTCTATTCATTCACTGTGGAATGGATTTTGGAACATTGTGATTGAGAGCACAAGAGTGGATGTTGTTTTAGGGTTGATACACCCTCGTGTGCATCAAGGTTTGTACACGTGAATAACACACGGTAAATGATAAAGATAATTAAACACAAAACCAGCACGCAGGTCGAGTCTGTCATAAAAAGTAAAATCCATGTGCGCTTCCACTTCCTTCACCGCCCACCGGATTAAGATCATATCAATATCATATCATACAATTCTATTTTTGAATTATCAATATTCAATGTTTTATGTCGGTTCCGTACATAAATTAAGGCAACTTTCAGCTCTTTTTGCCAGGAATCGTCCTCTACGACGTACGTGTCAGTATTCTAGTTGTTGTCTCATCTCATTTTCTGCCCTCTGCAGTATTTTGTCTTTTGCGTTTTGTATTATATATGGCTACAAAATAGTACAAAAATACAATGTATCAAGTCGCTCCTGTACCCTCTACAATATGATTCTCTATTTCAAATTAATACCCTACTATTATATCTCACTTCTTTAATTTGTTCTGCAAAACAAAATAACAACAAAACAAAATATTTTGTATTAAAATACCTAAATGACTTTACCCTTGTACTTATTGATATTTAAAACGACAATAAAATATTTAATATTGATAGATAATCTAAGGTCATAAAACTAATAAAGTAATGGGTTATTCTTCCATTCTCTCTCTCTCTCTCTCTCATGATTTTATTGTCTCTCCTCTTTTTTTTCCCAACTATATACAATATACTTAAATAACATTTCATTCATCTATAAATATAGAGACAGTGCTTTCATTATAAAAAATGGAGAAAATACATGTATCACTTATTAGTTATTAATAAGACAAAATGTGCACTTGTTATACATGTGAAAATTGCCTTTTGCTTGCGTCTTGTGAAAATGAAATTTCAAAAAACTTCCCATCATCCATTGCTTAGACCATCTACTCGTGAATAGATCTTCCAATTCAATAACTAAATCACGTATTTTATCCCCCCCCCCAAAAAAAAAAAAAACTAAATCACGGATTGTATCATGGAATGATGTACAAGAATATGACACAAAGATAGATTTAAGAATGTATGTAGTTGGAAACTTAGGATATATGTTATCCATGCATGAAAATTCTAATAGCAATCACATTGGTTTTGTAAATATCATATGTTAGTAATATTTAGCATCAAAGTTCCAAAACCCCCTCATTATCCGGTTTTGCAAAGTCTTACAATTGCAAAAAAATCTGCAATTGTACTATAATATCATCCTATTTTTATGATGGCACTGCAACAACTTATAAAAGGTTTATATTGTATTTTATGGTGGTGGGTGGCTATTTTTAATTATTTTTTTATGAAAAGGAAGAGAAAGAAAAAGTTGGGGAAATTAATATTTTAATGAATAGATGAGATAAACAAAAGTTGGGGTGTTAGGTGTATTATAAAATGATATGGTTTAATTAATAAAGTGGTTTTTAAGATGGTAAAATAGAATAATTTCAAAAAAGCGGATGTGAATGCTCAGAGGAATAGGTTGAAAGCGATATATATATATATAATCAACCAGTGTGATTACTTTTGGCATATGTTAATGAGTGTGTAAAAGTGAAGGTGTATTTAATATTTAATGTTAAATAATATTTATTTGTATTTTTTTTTTTTGTAATAAAAAAATTTGTACATACATATAAGAAAATCACACCTAAAGTTTTAATTTGTGTATGTAAATTAATGAATTGGTAAAATTTATTATTGTTGAATAAGAGATCTGAAATTCAAACTTTCCTTGCACAAAAAATTAATTAGTATCTTAGCCTAATGATAAAAAACAATTATCATAAAATGAATGTCATACGTTGAAATTATATATTATCTAAAAAATAAAAAAATAAAAAATGTTAATAATTGAATATTTATTATTATTTTTAAGGAGAAGTTTTGGTGGCATAGCAAATTCAATCCACTCTTTTTGTGGATAAGGTTTTAGGAACTCTATGGTGGAGCTATTCTAAAAATTCTAGAGGATTCTTATCTTTGATACTTATTTGTTAAGGGATGACCTAAGAGTATAGGTTAATTAAAATATATTTAATACTCCATTTAATGACATTTATATATATATTAAATAAAGTCAAATGGTGTACAATTATAAAAGACACACAAAAACATTGAATTTATACCGGCAAACCAATAATATTGATAGATAATCTAAGGTCATAAAACTAATAAAGTAATGGGTTATTCTTCCATTTTCTCTCTCTCTTTTTCATGATTTTATTTTCTCTCCTCTTTTTTTCCCAACTATATACAATATACTTAAATAACATTTCATTCATCCATAGAAATAGAGACAATGCTTTCATTTAAAAAAAAAAAAAAAAAAAGAGGAGAAAATACATGTATCACTTATTAGTTATTAATAAGACAAAACGTGCACTTGTTATTCATGTGAAAATTGCCTTTTGCTTGCGTCTTGTGAAAATAAAATTTCAAAAATCTTCCCATCATCCATTGCTTAGACCATCTACTCGTGAATAGATCTTCCAATTCAATAACTACATCACGTACTTTATCCACACAAAAAAAAACTAAATCACGGATTGTATCATGGTATGATGTACAATAATATGACACAAAGATAGATTTGAGAATGTATGTAGTTGGAAACTTAGGATATACATTATCCATGCACGAAAGTTATAATAGCATTCACATTGAGTCTTGTAGATGCTATATGTTGGTAATATTTAGCATCAGAGTCCCAAAACCTCCTCATTATTTGGTCTTGCAAAGTCTTACAGTTGTAAAAAAATTTACAATTGTGCTATAGTGCCATCCTATTTTTATGATGGCATTGTAGCAACTTGTAAAATATTTATATTGTATTTTATGGTGGTAGGTGGGTCTTTTTAATTATTTTTTATGAAAAGGAAGAGAGAGAAAGAGTCAGTGAAATTAATATTTTAACAAATAAATGAGATAAATAATAGTTGAAGTGTTTGGTGTATTATAAAATGGTATAGTATAATTGATTAAGTAGCTTTTAAGATGGTAAAATAGAATAGTTCCAAAAAAGTAAAGGTGAATGGTGAGAGGAATAAGTTGAAAGTGACATATATAATCAGAGAGTGCTTACTTTTGGCATATGTTAATGAGTCAGTAAAAGTGAAGGTGTATTTAATATTTAATGTTAACTAATATTTTTTTATAAATTTTTTTGTAATAATTTTTTTTTTTACATACATATAAGAAAATCACACCTAACATATTAATTTGTGTATGTAAATTAATGAATTGGTGAAATTTATTATTGTTGTATAAGAAATCTGAAATTTGAACTTTACTTACACAAAAAAATTAATTGGTATCTTAGCCTAATGATAAAAAATAATTATCATGAAGTAAATGTCATAGGTTGAAATTATATATTATCTATAAAATTAAAAAATTAAAAATGTTAATTAATGTTAATAATTGAATATTTATTATTATCTTTACAGAGAATTTTTGATGGTAAAACAAATTCAATCCACTCTTTTTGTGGATAAGGTTTTAGGAACTCTACGGTGGAGTTACTCTAAGAATTCTAGAAGATTTTTATCTTTGATACTTATTTGTTGACGGATGACCTAAGAGTATAGGTTAATTAACGTGTATTTAATACTCCATTTAATGACATTTATACATATATATTTAAATAAGGAAATGCTAACGAATACTCTTAAGATATTGGTTAATAATCCATTTAAAGAAAGTTTTTATGGGAAAAGAAAAAAATAAAATTAATATTTTCACAATTTTTTTTATTTTCCTTAAAAGTGATATTAAAATTTTTCTAAAATATATTTTTAACCAATGATCTAAGGGTACTTATTGGCATAGCATTTTTAAATAAAGTCAAATGGCGTGCAAGTATAAAAAGTCATACAAACACATTGAATTTATACACGCAAACCAATAAACTATAAATAAGTGTATTTAAATATATTTTCATAAAAAGATAGAACATAATTAATAATTTAATATTGTAAAAGACCTTGTACTCAATAATCCCGTGTTCAAAACTTGTAACTTAATATTGTAAAATGGAAGTTTGTTGATTGGATTATGTTTTTTTTTTTTTTTCTTTGCATAATTGAATGGATTATGTTTGAAAGAAAGCATTGAATCTGGCTAGACCGAGCGGTGTGGCTCAGCACTCGCATTATATTCCACATGTACCTTATCCAGAGTCCAAACAGAGATGGTGGACATGGAGTAATTCACAGGTTGCTTCGTGAGTACAATAAATAATAAAGAAATAGTGACACGAAGACACGGTAGCCGATAAGAGCGATAGGTGTCGGGTAATACAATGATATTCTACCAGTCACCATCACATGCAGATGCAGATAATGCAGTCTTTGCAGAATGCTTTATTATTAGTTTGACTACATTTAACATGCAGCGATATTGCATGACATACTTTACTGTGGTCTGTGGGATCAGCTAATAACGACTATATATGTATAAAAAGATCCAGGTAAAAAATTATAAGGTATTGTGGGATCACTGGGTCCTTCAATTCTTAGGATCTAAGATCATAGCCTTTGAAGTTTGAATCAATAGCCCTTGAATCTGTCAATCAATATTCATCTCTGCTAATCGTATCGGTTATTACAATTATCAAGTTGGTATCTTAAAATTAATGAGATTGAGATCAATATATATGTCAGATTGTTGACCATATATAAACTAATTAATAGTATTTGATTAAATGGATGAGATTTGTTGGATTCCACGATATATATAAACAATGTTGCTAATTTAGAGGATATTATACATAAAAAATGGATTCCATGAAAATCTTAACCTCGACAATGGACGGCCCTGCACGTCCCATGTGCCGTCTTGCACGTATCGACTTCTTTAATCTTGCAAATCAATGCATCATTTGACTCATCATTATCTCAGTTTTTAATAAGTTTTCGATAAAAAAAAAGTGTTAGCTTGGCCGAAGCATCTCTCCTTCACATTACTTGAATGTTCACTTCTTGTTTATTCTGTATGCATGCAGACTGAAAGAGAAGCCAATTGATCTGCTAGTATTGTTGGAGGGTCAGCTCAACGCATTTTGAATTATAAGACAACAACTTTAAATGGGGTCTTTTAAATTACTTTGTGTTCAAGTTCTCCTGTTTAGTTAGTAATATAACTAACCTACTTACCATTTCTTGTAACATAGTCAATCTTTTATATATATACACAATATAAGTAATTTTAATTTTTTTTAAAAATTATGCAAATTAACGCTATTACAACAAACATTGTTAGTATTATTCTGTAAGCAATACATAGATTTGGAAAAAAATCTAGCATTTTTATATAATTTGGTACATTAATTATTGTATTTTCATCTATTTGTAACATTTTTTGGAAATAAATCTAAACAATTAAAAATATATCATGATAAATTTTGTATTTTAGATCATTTTTGTCTCTCTTAGTGACATCTAATTTCAGGTAATGAACATTGGATTTCAATAGTGAATTTGTAAAAACTATTAATTCTAGTTTTGGTTTTGATAGACAAAGAAATGAAGAATTTAGTCACTTTCCACGTTTTATACTCTTAAACTAACACAATTTCATGTTTTATGCGGGTTCATTTGGTTGGAAGGATGGAAAAGAGAGAGGATGGAAAAGAGAGAGGATAGAAAATAGAGAGAGGATAGAAAATTTTTTAGTTTTCCTCAATTGTGTTTGGTTGAGAGGGTGGAAAAATAGAGGGATGAAATTTTTTTTGGTTTGGTTGAAAATAAAGTTTGTATAAATTTACTATCATGTCCCTTTTAAATAAAAGAGAAAGTAATACATTATATTTTAAAAAAAAGCTGTGTATAGATGAAAGTGAACATTTCAAAAAAATAGCATAAGAAATCATCCAGAAGTGTTTTCTTAAAAAATAATAAAAATAAAAATTAAGAAAAAAAAGAGAAAGAAAAGAAGAACCCACCACTTGACCAAACAAAAGAAGAAAAAAAAAACCAACATTACAGTGGAAAGTCAAAAGAGAGAGAGAAAGAAAAAAACCAACATTATAGTGGGAAAGTCAAAAGAAAAAAGAAAAAAAGAAAAAAAGTGGGGCAATTTTGTCAAAAAAATTTCTCACTTTTCTCTCCAATTTGGAGAGATTGTATTTTGAAGAGGGAGGAGAGAAAACTTGTGAGGCCCACCACTTTTCTCTCCCCCCTTCTCCTCTCAACCAAACAATGAAAAATGTCATTTTTCACTCTATTTTCCTTTCCTTATTTTCCATCCTTCTTATTTTTACCCCAACCAAATACACTCTTAAACTAATACAAATATAATAAACCGTGTTAACAATATGCACAACATTCAAAGAAATGAATATTTTTTCATTAAAAATTCATTGTAAAACAAATAGACAATACATTATATTAGCTAATAGAAGAGGGCCTTAAATTTTTATTTTATATTTTTATAGAAGAAAATAAGTACTTTTATTATGAAGAAACAACTATATCATCTGAATTATAGCTTGAAATTGTGGTGGAGCAAGCTCCATCCACATATACGATAAAATCTTAAGCATCTTTTTGCAAATCTTGCATGATTATGAGTTTCCTTATTGCCCTTAAGTTTAGTGTGTGAAAAACTAATCCGACTATAGGAGCAAAGAATGAACTTGGCTTCTTGGATTAGAGTTCCATATATATGGGGGCAAAAGAGGATGCATTTGATGATGGGGCGCCCTTCATAATATATTTTATTGTATGAGGGTTTTCTTCTATATTTTTGTTTTGAAGCTCCAAATGTCTTCTTTTTAATGAAACAAGTTTTACTTAGAAATATGATCAAATCTTGAATTTTGAGTAGATTGAAGTTTTGTTGTTTTTGAGCAATTTATAACCCAGAGTTAATTTTAAGTCTTTAACACAATTTAATTGATATAACGCAATTTCGACATGCTTTGACACTATGATTTGCAACACATATATCATGCCTAACTAATCCCATTAAATTGATGGTTAAACTTATACAATGCAATACTAATCAAGCTTTTACATTAGGCTTAATGATCATATGGTGTGAGATATATGCTCTCTTGGTGGGATTTGTGTCGAAGTTTTAATCCCTCTATGTTATACGTATTAAAAAAATCCTACTAAAATAAAATAATAATGATCAATTTTTTTTTTTAAAGCTAAAAGATCGATCAAGCTTAGTATTGAGCACACTACATACTTACTAGTATATATCTTGGACTCGAACATAACATCATAAGAAAGACAAAATCCTTAATTGTGATGGAACTTGTTAACCCAAAACCCACATATACTTAGGATTGTCAAGGGAAACTTCACGAGCACGCTAAACTAGTTATGATCATCAAACTTTTATTATTTTAACTAGAAAAATCTCTAATGATTGAATAAGAAATTTGAGATTCAATTCTCACCTTCATTAAAAACTAATTGATGTCTTAGTTTGATAATAAAAAACTATCATTAACAGTGGACACTATAGATTGAAACTCTCTCAAAAAACTAGTATTAAAAAAGAACAATATTTAGAGCAATTGCATCAATCCTTCCAAAATACAAAAAGAGGTTAGTTTTACACATTTTACCTAAAAAAATACCCATATCAGTGGGTGCATAACTTTGTATATATCCCTACAGTAATCGTGCATATACTGTTACTATAGATTTGTATTTAATATTTTAGTTTTTTTTTTTTTCTCTCTTTCTCTGGTCTCTCTCACTCTCATTCTCACCTCACTCTCTCTTTCTAATAAAATTAGATCGGGCCAGTTACCAACCCTCTCTTTCTCTTATCTCATAATCTTTCTCTAGCTTCAATGGTTGGACATCACATTGGCAATCGCCGCTCACCCTTGTGATAGTCGTGGTGGTTTTCAGAAGCTTTCACTAATCGTTGCTCACAATGCTCTTCTTGAAGGTGGATTTTTTTTGGCTCAAGCTCAAGCACTATCACGGCAGTCTCGAAGAAAAGGAGAATCATTGGCTTGACTTCGTCAAATGTGGAACCCCACAACACTAGTTTATGCTTTGATTCTGTTAAGGACATATCTTATGTAATTGACTAATCCTTTAACAAAATGTATTTTACTTGTAATTGGGTAGATCTATGATGAATTTAGTACTTCAAGAAACATGTTGTTCAAGCCAAGTATTAAAGTCATGAAGATTGGACCAAGAAATAAGTGAAGAAAATTTGTTCATTAAAACTCGAAGGTACCTTAACAAAAACAATATCTATCAAGACTTAGGGTGCATTTGTTTTAGTATAAAATATTTTTTGGGTGTAAAATAATTTCAGGTGAAAATATTTTCGGAAAAGGAAAATAATTTTTAGTGTTTGGTTGCATTTTAAAAATTATATTAAAAAATAATTTCAAGTGTTTGGTAACATTATGAAAATGCAAATTTTCTACTAATTTCTCACATTTTCTCAGCTTCCAAACAAATTTTATATTAGAAAATTCACCACCACTCACACACTAGCACCACACAACACAAAAACTACCAAAACACCACCACCCACGCCACCATAACAACAACAAAAAAATCAGAGATCAAAAACCACCAAAATACAACCATCCACACCACCACATCAACAACAATAAAATCAAAGATCAAAGAGAGAAAGATTGAGAGATTGAGGGAAAGAGAGAGATTAGGGTGGATGGAGGACGGTGGCAGCCAGATCGGTAACGGCGGTTCGAGCTTGGGGCTTTGGGCGACAAGATTTGTGGTTCGATCTAGAGGTGGTAGCGACGATGGGGGTGGGTGGCGGCTTGTAGATCGGTGACATGCGATCCCGCTAGCGATCTTACCGGTGCGAGCTTGATAGCGCAAGCTCAACAGCGCGTATGGGCTTGGGGCGGTGGACTGAGCTCGACGATGCAAGCTCGATCTCACTTTCTTAACTCTCTCTTTGTGCTCTCTCCCTCTCTCTCTCTCTCCCTCTCTCTTCGTGCTCTCTCTCGCTCTCTCTGTTTTCAGTCTAGAAAATGAGCTTTGAAGGTCAAACAAGAACAAAAATGATTTTACACCATAGAAGGGTTATTTAATGGTCAAAGTGTAAAATAATTTCAGTTTGACCAAATTTTCTGTGCCTACCAAACACATAACATGGTGTAAAATAATTTCTTGAAATACTTTTCAGTCAAAACAAACACAACCTTAATGGAGAAAGCTCGACAAAAGCTTGACAAAAGCTGAATTTATTTAGATCCACGAAATCAAAATTTCTAGATTTGATTTTCGGCCCATGCTGAAATATTTGTGTAGAGTTTCTTTTTTTACAACCCTAGACATATATATGAGCTATTTTAAAGGCCGTCACAAAGGGTATGCTCATAGAGAACATATGAAAAAGTGACCAAGTGCCTTATTTTCTTTGTAAGAAGTTACGGCGTCTTTTGCGACTTAGGGTTTTGTAGCTAGGTACTTCTTGATCTTCATTATTGATGAAGTGAAGAACTTTGCAGCTAACAATATCTTCTTCAAGTTGCTGGAATTAGTCACGTACGGAGATCCGTACATGATTGGTTAGTCATGTACTGTGATTTGTGCAAAAGGGTGACGTTCATATATTTAAGAGTTCAGAGGTTATGAAGCGGTAAAAGATTTCTGCTGTAAGTTCATTTATGAGGATTGTAAAATTTAGGGACAAAGGTTTTGTACTAGATTTAAAACTTCTCTTTACTATAGTGAATTTCTTTTCAAGAAGGTTTTCCCTAGGTTTTTTACTGTGAAACTAGTTTGTTTCATTGGTTTTTATAAGTTATCATATCTTGTGTTATTTACTATTCCACTGTGCATGACATTGACATGACATTAATGTTTATTTGTTTTAACAAGATTTATTCATAATATATCTAATTAACAATTTAGGTTTAAAACTTGTTAATTCTATCAACTGGGGTCTAAATTTCCCAACAGATTCTATGAAGAAGACGGTGAATTTCGACCGAGTAATGAACGCCGATGATTTGTGCACGAGCTTTTGTACGGACTAGTTTCTTGTTTCTTGTTGCTCTAGCAATAAGTCCAGCGATCTTGTATTTGGTATTTTCTCTTTGCAATTCCATCTAGGGTTTGTTCTATTTGATCTTTGGTTATTTAATGTGCACTTGATATTTGGCTTTGGATTCTATTGGTCTTGAAATGTTGATTTTGGGATGGATTTTTTGTCGATAAATGGCGGTGGAGGTGGGGGATTGTTCATGGTGGTGGCAAGCGGTTTTTGGGTTTTGTTTGGGTATTGGGTTATGGTGGGTTTGCGGCTTGGTTCTTGAGTCATGATTGTTGTGATGGTGGGTGTGGATTGATTGTTGATGGTGGCTGGGTGTTGGTGATTTTGGGTTTGTGTTGGGCCTGTGAGAGGGTTTCTAGAGATAGAGAGAAGGAAATAATAAAAAAATGTAAATGAACGAATATTTTATTGAATAAATGTTTTGAATAGATAAACTAATATGAGTATTTTGAAAAAGTGGGTGTGTAAAATAAATTTTTTTTTTTTTTGTTGCAAAATAGACAAAAAATTTACACCACTGATATGGATGCTCTTACCATAACATATGAGAGTGCTCATGAAACATTGGTAAGGCTTCCTTCTGCTATTCTAGCATACGGAAAATTTTAAGATAAGTGCGTGCAAACACAAGAGTACTGGATGTAAATCAAATTAATGATATATTATTCTTTAAAACAAACACTTTCTTCATAATAAAACTTATTAGTAAGCTTTCAAATGTTATTAATATCTAACATGAAAAAAAAAATTAAAAAAATCCAACAATAGGATCGATCCACACCTAAGCTAGGTTAAGTAATTTCATTGTATCCTTATTAAATCAATTAAGGCAACAATAATGATAATACTCCACATCAAAATCATCTTCTTGATAATGCCTTCCAACATACCAAGCACTTAAATCACGAATATCTATTTTGTGTTGATCAAAAAAAAAAATTTATTTCATATGACGAGACAAAAATCTCATCTAGATTCTCTAATTTTTGCAATCAATTCATTATTATTTTGGGTAATTACAATTTAGCACTCTAAACCATATCTCAGATTATACTTTATACCATAAACTTTCAGAATTCATGATTAACATTCCTAAACTATAACTCGTGTTACATTTTGCACTTGCTATCAATTCTATTTTATTTTGGATGGAAAACAAAAGTTTAGGGTACAAAATGTAATTAAAAGTATAGTTTAAGGTGGTAAAGTATAATTTCAACTTTATTTTTAAAAGATTGAGAAAATAGAAAATTGAGTTTTTTCACGTGATATCGTCCAAGATAACAATATAATTGACAATGTGGTGCAATGTGTAACATGAGTTATATGTTAGTTTAAATTGCTAACTATACATTTTGAGAGTTTACAATGCAAAGTGTAATTTGAGGTATAGTTTAAAGTTATAAAGTGTAACTTCCTTTACTATTTTAAATAAGATGCATAGTGTTTAGAATATCTTGAGATTTTCATTGCAAAACTTGAGAAATAATTTTGGTGATTTCCATGATGTCATTCATGAGTTGCAATATAAAGAAACCTCTTGGTGTTTTCAATGAAGTGATATAGCATATTCACTATTCTTATTAACGTTTCTATAAAAAAAAAAACTTTTTTATTAATATGTTTGCTTGTGAAATAGGATTAAAAGCACAAATTTGTATTTTTGGAAATATAATAATTTTATAATATTTAACAATACACATAGAAATGGTTTGTATTTTTTTAAATATAACAAACTTTAAAGTTATTACATATATTAAGAAATAGTTAATACATCTTTTTTAGAGAATATTCTTCAATTCAAGAAATAACTATTTAATATAATAAAAATATAGCCAAACCATCAAATAGCTATTCCATGTGAATAAGCATTTCACAATTTATTTTTATAGAAACAATTGGTTGTTTATTTCATTGATGTACTAAGAATTAACAAACAATGTATAAGGAGCAACATTCACATGTATGTCTTCTAACCAAACTTGTAGCTTGTCACAATTTCTATTACATTATGGGACCTATTACAAGAATAAACATTCCATTATGAGACCTATTATAGGGTATCAAACATACCCTAATTCAAAATATTTATTCTATTGTCTAATATCTATTGGTAACATAACATATACCCTTGTAAATTATATCATTTGTTAGGGATACCATCTGACTAATGTTCCATTTCTTTGCAAGGTTGTGGAATTGTTAGATCCTTTTTTCTTTTCTTTTTTACTGTAGTGATAATAAATTATAAATTTCTAATTTCAAAACTACTTTCCTAAAATTACTTATTAGAGCATTCATAGCAAGGTTATAAAAAATATAGCTTTTAGTAACCCAAAAATATATTTTATCTATTTTAACAACTCACTTTATAATACACTCAATATCAAAAATTCTATTTTAACATACAACATATTAAAATAATATAAATAGTACAACTAAATAATATATCCCAACACAATGTACAATCAACCCACACCCACAACCCAAAACCACCTCAATCAACCCACGCCCATATTTCACAATAAGCCCATGAACTTGTCTCGAAAGACAACAACATTGCACCATATGACCCAAGAACACTGGCGAACGTGACTTCACTCGCATAAACTCCTGATCTATTCTTGTTCGAAAACAATTACAAAGCCTTCTCAATACACCCACCTAGCGTATACGCTGTGATTGTAGCATTCCAAGACCCCTCCATCTCTTTGAGGAATTTCCCTTAAACAACTCCCTTGCATCAACTAAACATCTACATTTACCATAAGTCTTGATTGCCCAGTTCAGGATAAACACCAACTGTGTAGGGGGAAAGGTGACCAAATGGGAGTTGACCTTCTAGGCTTCAACAATGACGTGATTGGAAGAACAAATTTGGAAGAGATGGGGAATAAGGGAAAAGTATTGGGGTAGTAAAGAGAATGGAGAGAGCTTTTTGGAGACGATTGGCTTTGAGGTGAGTGAAGATGGTGTTAGTTAAGGCTTTGGTGTTGGAGTCAAATTGGAGAAAGAGGGAGATGAAGAAGCAAAGAGAAAGAGAATGAGTGAGAGACTTGACAAGAGAGAGAGTGAGAAAGAAAGAGAAAATAATTAAAAAAAAACATAGCAATTTGCTAGGAACTTAGAACACTCACACCAGTGGGTGAAAAATTATGCAAAATAGAAAAAGATGCTAAATTTACACAGCATTTCCTAAATTTGCTTCGCATCAGTCTGGCTATTGTTATGTAAATATACACATTTGCTATAGTAACCGTGCAAATATGCATAGTTACTGTAGTAAATGTGTATATTACTATTTTATTAATTTTTTTCTTTCACCTCTGCTTTTATCAATCTCTTTTCCCTCACATACTCTCAACACCGCCTAACCACCACTCAATCACCACCACCACAACCCATCACAACCCATGATATTCTAATAACAAAATCAATCAAAAACAAAGAAAAATCAATCCAAACCCAAAATCAAACCTTCAATGGAAAACTCAACAACTTAGAACCCAAAATCAAACTTTCAACAAAAAACCTATCAACCCAAACCCAAACTCAAATCAAAGTCGCCGTTGCCGTCACCATCCCCACTGCCATGGAGAGCATGCTGCTGCCATTAGAGAAGAGTGACACAAATGCTTGAGAGCTATGGCAAAGGAAAAGATCAAAAAATAAAAGTTGAAGAGAAAAGACCGTGGAAGTAGAGAGAATTTTGCCAAAAAATAAGAAGTAGAGAGAAGATTTGATTTTGTGAGATAAAATAAAGGGCCAGACGTTTTAGTGGTGGGGTTAAAAGTGAGGGAAAATGAAGTTTCCTTGAAGCTTCCTTACTTGTAAATATCTCTATAGTATAATATAATTATAAAAGAATTATAATTGAGTTTTCTTTTTCAAACAAAGCATGATTTTATTTGAAATTTTATTAAAGTCTATATTAAAATTTTAATTCAAATTAGTACTTAATTTTTTTAAATTATACTAATAGTAAATAATATATATATATATATATATCTCTCTCTCTCTCTCTCTCTCTCTCTCTCTCTCCAATGCGTAAACTTGAAACGACACATCGAAATATTTCATTGATGGCAAAATGATGGTTGAAGACACTGATTTGTCGGCTGTTGTTAAAGCCACTATTTTGGTGGTTTGGCCACCAATGTTGGTGGCATGGTAGGCGGAGACACCGATCTAGCGACGGTCGCCGAAAACACTATTTCGACAGTTCGACCATCGGACCTCCACCACAAGCGGCTCTCCATTAGCCGAGCTACTGGTGTTGGTTGTTTACTTAAAATATAAGTTTAAATTAAAAAAGTATGACTATTAGGGAAAATAATAAAAAATTGATATAGGCGTTTTGTAAAAGAGATAGTGTAAAATAAAATAAATAAGTTTTTTTTTTTGGTGTAAAATAGATGAAATCTTTCAGAAGAGTTGATGTGATTGCTCAAATGCTAAAACTTTTTGGATTTGACATTTTTTTTAATTTATACAAAATAAAATTTCTACTCTAACTTAATCTAAGTGTAAATATGTGTGAAATTTTCTCTTGGAGACTTGAACCCAGCTCTTACCCCACACTCTACAAGCATTTATATCTGTGAAGTGATCATCGTACCAAAAATATACGATAGTGATTTAACAACTTTAATGTACAGCACGTTTTAATTTTTTTGAGATATAAATAGTATTTTAACAATTTTCACATCTTTAATATAAATGCTCTTTTTAAGTCGCATCCGCATCTATTATAATGAAAAGATGTAGAGAGAAATGGGAGTGTGAAGTTGGTTTTTTTTTTTTTTTTGCTTGTTTGTGTGTGGGGGGAAAAAAAATGGATGTGAAGATGATCCGCTAGTCCCGAACCTTCCTTAGTAACTATCCCATTAAATTGTGTCAGTAAATCCAAACCGTACGATCAGCATCACCTGGAAATGACTCTGCATCATATCTTTCACCGTATTGGACTAGTAGGGCCCCCACACGGCCACACCACTCCCAAGTAGTCCTAACTCCCCCGGCTCCTACACCTAGACCTACTAGTATTTTAGTATCGTACAGTGCACAAAATAAGACAAGTCTCCTCAATCAATGGCCTGGGGTATTTTGGTCTTTCGGCAACCTGGTCGCAGTGTGTGTGCTGCTGCCGCTGTAGCCGAAGCTGAATAGAATAGGATCCACCTAGAATTTGTCAAAAGGGTTAAACCTCATAAATATATAAAAGAAAAAAAAGAAAAAAAAAAGAATTAAGGGGATTCGCTGGGTATTTGATTTGATAGAGACCGCCACGTCACTACCCAATCCCTTATCTCCACGTCATCAACCTCATCTGACGGTCCATATTTATTCACCTCTCTTACAATCACAAATCGAACGGCCACGGTTCCGTGTTCTAGAGCCTTCCAGCCACTAATTAATCACAAAAAAAGAAAAGAAAAGAAGAGTAATTAGATTGAGAGCAAAAGACAAAGTAATTAGCTGAGCTTTTTTAACTGAGTCTCGAGTCTGAGAGGCTGAGTGAGCACCAAAGCCAAAAACAAGGAGACTGCAGACTGCTGCTTTTTAGAGCAAACAGAAGAGAAGAGCAAAGAAGAAGAAGAAGGGGAGGTTTTTGGGTAAAAAGGAGTTGAATCATCGGACTGACTGAGAGAGGAGAGTCGGCATATCCTTTGGCTTTGGCCTCTACCTGCCTGAGTGTTACTTATTGAGTTGAGACTCGGGTCGTTAAGCCTTTTGGTTCTTGGTCAGATTGAAAGGCAGCTCTCTAACACCCGGATCTCGCATTATCAGGTTAGTCTCTTCTTCTGATTCTTTGTTCATCGGAGTCATATCAACTACCTACGTCTCAAAAATCTAATCTTTTTTCAAGATTTGGGTCAACTTCAGAAATGTACTAAAATGCTTGTATTCGATCTTTTCACTGGGGGGATCAATCTTTTCTTTTCTTAGCTTGGACGATTTTTTTTAAAACTTTTTTAATATATCTAAAATATATTACTTTTGTCTGTATTTTTGCAGTTTCTTTACGTTTTCTCTGTTTCCTAAAGAGGGTGTTTTTGCTTCGGATTCAGACATAGTATTATACAAATAAATGTTCCAAAAACTGAAGGATGCCTCAAATCTGTTATAACAAGTAGCTTAACGCTCCCATGTATTCTGCTAACACTGTTTATGGAATTATTATTTCGGTTTCTTTTTCTGGGAGGGGAATGGATAAACATGTTTTATTGATTTCGGTCCAAATCAAGTGAATTTCTTATTCAGATTCAGATTCAGATTCTTATCATGAGTTAGCCATTTAGGATTTATGTAGTAGTGCTTCTTTGTGAGTGTTAGTATTTATATTTTGGTGGGTTTCAATTTTTTAAATCAGTTGGAATTATTTTTGCAGATTCTTGAGTCCTATTACTCGGGAGCAGCGATGGCTGGTTCGATGTAAATATTGAGCTTCATCTCTTTCTTCTTCTTCTTCTTCTTGTTCCTGTATTTGTGTGTGTTTGTGTTTTGGTTCTTTGACAATCCTGAGTGGGATTTGAATTTTTGAGTTTATTGATTGATGATAGTTTGGGAGACATACATTGTTGGCGCACAATCGATATCGGCTTTGGAGTTTGGTGTCTTCTTGGGAGGGAAGAAACTCTCTTCCACCACCAACACCTCCTCCGTTGTCGGCTGTGCAGACCCTCCTCAGTTACGCTATTTACTGAATGTCTCGTGAATTGGACAGCCCTGTTCAAACTCAGATGGCTGTGACACTCTTTAAGAGCCCGCTCAGCGGGGAGTACCACGGGAGCATGAGAACGGGGGCCAACAGCCTGCTGGGAGGAGACGGGTTTTTGTGCAAACCGAAACTGGTGTGTTTTGGGGATGGATTTGGATCGCAATGACAATGCCCATACCGTGAAGAGGAGGTTGCAGCTAGCTCTTAATTTCCCAACTGAGGAGAGCTCACTCACTTTTGGGGATAAGGTGTTGAAGAATGATCTTAGTTCTGTTCGAAATGATTCCCCTCTTCTTCTTACACGCAACCTTATCCATAGGAGCTCCTCAACTCCTTGTTTGTCACCCACGGGGAGGGATATCCAGCAGAGAGATCAGAGTGGTCTTATTGAGATTTTAGGACAGTCAGATTGCTTTGTTAAGACGAGATCAGTAGTCAAGGAAATTGTGAAGGCAATTAAGATGGGGGTTGATCCAATTCCTGTTCATGGTGGACTCGGTGGTGCGTACTATTTTAGGAATTGCAAAGGTGAGAGTGTTGCGATTGTCAAGCCTACAGATGAAGAACCTTTTGCGCCAAACAATCCAAAAGGTTTTGTTGGCATAGCTCTTGGGCAACCGGGTTTGAAACGATCAGTGCGGGTTGGGGAGACGGGCTTCAGAGAAGTTGCTGCTTTCCTTCTCGACTATGATAACTTTGCAAATGTTCCTCCCACTGCACTCGTGAAGATCACTCACTCAATCTTCAATGTTAATGATGGGGTGAATGGCAATAAGCCTCACAAAAAGAATCAGGTCAGCAAGATTGCATCTTTCCAACAGTACATCTCACATGATTTTGATGCCAGTGATCATGGGACCTCTAGTTTCCCAGTTGCAGCGGTGCATCGTATAGGGATCTTAGACATTAGGATATTTAACACGGACAGGCATGCAGGAAACCTTTTAGTCAGAAAACTTGATCGTGTTGGGAGGTTTGGTCAGGTGGAGCTCATTCCTATTGATCATGGCCTTTGCTTACCAGAAACTTTGGAGGACCCATACTTCGAGTGGATTCATTGGCCTCAGGCTTCAATTCCATTCACGGAAGACGAGCTTCAGTACATAAAAAATCTTGACCCAGATCGGGATTGTGAGATGCTGCAAAGGGAGCTTCCCATGATTCGAGAAGCTTGCCTCAGGGTCTTGGTTCTCTGCACCATTTTCCTCAAGGAGGCTGCCACTTTCGGCCTCTGCCTCTCTGAAATTGGCGAGATGATGAGTAGGGAATTCCGTAGTGGCGATGAGGAACCCAGTGAACTCGAGGTTGTGTGCATGGAAGCAAGGAGAGTGCTAGCAGATGAGGTGTTATCCCCTAAAGCTGATTCTGTAGACGAGGATTTTCAATTTGACATAGACTATGAGGAACTTGAATTGGACTTTACGCAGAAGATGGCTCTAGACGATTATATGACCAGAGCATCATTCCAATATGGAACAGGTTTCGGGCATGGGCGCAATCCACTATCTAAACTGGAGGAAAGCATCGAGGAGGATGAAAGTGAAGGAGAAGAAGAGCAAGAGGGAATTGCTACTCTTCCAGCTCCTGAAAGGTTCCCTGCCATTTCAAAGCTTTCTATGTCGTTGAAGAATACAGTTTTGGCCGAGAAGAATCATAAACATCAGAAATATCCTGGAACAAAAGTTGAAAATGGCTATTTATCCAGTACATCATCTGGGCACAGGAGTGCAAATGAGCAGCTTCCGACAAGTGTGAGCTTTGTGAAGCTAGCAGATATGAGTGAGGATGAATGGAAAATGTTTCTGGAGAAGTTTCAGGAGCTGCTGTACCCAGCACTCAACAAAAGGAAATCTGTGACCGGAGGTCGGCAGAGACAGAGGCTTGGTACTTCGTGCCAGTTTTGAGATTGAGATACCTATAGTTGTTTGACTGAGAGGATTAAAGAAAGATTAATAAGACCTAGTAGCTTTGTGGGACTGAAGAATTGATAGGATAAGGTTTGGTTTATGGTTTCCTTGCCGGCACAAGTTATAGTTTGGAGTAATGGTATTAGGAGGGACTGCTGTAAATATTCTTGGCATCATCCAAGGCTAAGCGGCATTGAGCCTGAGTAGAACTGGTTGCATTCCTTTTGTTAACTTTTCTTTTATTTTTTTCCCCTTTCACTCCTTATGGACTTGTTTGATAAATAAACTGTAGAACGAAATTCAAAAAAGATATATCTTGTAAATATAGGATCCTGTTCAATTTGCTTGGAAATGTGAGTATCAGAGCTATGGTGTTTCATTATTGTGTTCCTTCACGTTTCGACCATCAATTATCAAGGTAGAGGCTTGTTGTATAGGCATTGGAACTTGGAAGTTGGCATTTCTGTTGTCAGCTGTTAATGAGAATTGGGATTTTTGCAGTTTTTAGATTTGAGTGAAATAATATTAAGCTGGTGTATTCTCGGGTCTCTCTTTATCATGTCTTGACCTATATTCTATCGCTTCAAACACAACATATTTTAGGTTTCAAAGATTTGAAACTGTTTATTTTCAACTAATTTTTATTCTTGTGTCGAAAGGCACTTGCAGCGTATGGCTAAACGAAGGTGGTTGTGATGCATTCAGAGCAAATTGGAAATTTTGAAAACAAAGCTTCAGTCAAGTTTTGCTTTATTATAGCTTTAAAATGAATATTCAGTTTCACCTTCAGGGTCCAGAAAGTCTCCTAGTTCTGCCAATCATTACACCCGGGTAGATGGGATCTCACAATGGATTTATTTTTATTTTTTGGATGGAAACAATGGATTTTGATTACAGAAGGGCGAATGACCTATATGCTGTGCTAAGATATCGACGTTTCTTTTCCTTAATGGAAGTCTGTCTTATCATTTAGTAGAGAAGCTTATCATTTAGTTCATTGTATGTTGTGAATATTAATTTTTAAATCTACAATAATACGTATGCGATGTGTTGCTTACTACTTAGTGATGACTTTTTGTTGAAGAAAGAGAATGCTCTTTATCCAGATTACATAATTGCATGTATCGTTACCACTTGTGCCAGGCCACTTGCTTATCACGAGCATGATTTCCACAAAAACAATTGGCGCCCACGTAAAAAATCACAAAAAAACAAGCAACTCTTTGTGCTGTTTTAAATACAAGAAAGGCTTGCTATTATGCAACTTTGATGCGGTGATCATTCTACAAGTATAAATGCTTGTGGGGTGTGGGGGTAAGGATCGAGATTTAAGCCTCCAGGAGGGAGCTTTACACACATATACATTTAGATTAGACTAGAGTAAAAATTCTATCTTATAAAAAAAAAAAAAAAAATACAAGAAAGGCTTTGGGATGAGTGATGACAATTTCGGGTATGGTATTTATGCATTTCTTGACGTCCTTCTCTGTTCCAAAACACCTGTGCCTGCCTCTTCCATTTTCCGATCTTATTTAATTATTTTCCCACCGTCTAATTTGGTGGATTTTTTTCAGTTTTTCTGTTACTCTTTAATGTCATTTTGAAAAGGACGAGTCTTGTTTATGTCATGGTTGTTCATATTAACTACTCGGGAGAAGGATTACAAAAAAACCTTTGTCTATGCTGACATAGCTAGCCTAGAAGGCAAAAAATATATATTAGCAACCAACAAAGGAACATCTTAAGCGAAATAAACCAACAAAGGAACATCACATGTTATGGTCCCCCGAGCAACTTGACTGAAATTATTTCAAGGATTGACCTTTCAACCTCTTGGCGGGGTCTATGACTATGCTCAATAGTCCACGTATCTTTTTTTTTTTTTTCCTTAAATCTGTTTTCATTCATTTCCTCGTCAATATATGCGGGTTTATTATAGTTTTTGCTTCTTGGTATCAATAGGTTCATGGGTTTAGCTAAATTTGGAAAATGAGGATTGAGGAGTACTGGATATTTGTTGTTGTTTTGGTCTGAGAGGTCATATTATGCTTTAGCATCTGAAATATTATATGATTGTAAGGTCTACAGCCACAATTGATTGTGTCAGGCAGGCACCAGTGATATGGCCTTAGTTTGCATGCATCAATTTTTGTTTTGTTAGGTCTAACAAAGCGCCTGGTAAAAAAAAAAATGAGGTGCCTCCAAATGTACTGCTTGAGTTATAGCATTGAGTAATGTTAAAAAAGTGAAAATTGAGTGTGTTCTCAGCATCAAGGACCGCAATGAAGCCTCAAGAATGGACAACTAATGCTACTAGCTAGCTAGCACACAAAACAAGCTTGCTTAGAGATAGGTCGTAATGGTTACTATCACAGTATCACTGGTGGGGTTTTATTGCTATCACTGTAACAAACACAGCTTAATATTTAAGTGTACAAATCGAAGGAATACAGATTTAAGGATAGACTAGAGGTTTGGTGTAGGTCTCCATCTATCATTCTATGTGAGCAGAAAAGGGTCGTTATAGTTTAGGTGACCAAATAGTTGCCTCGTTAGACAAGAGTAAACGTGAAGGAACTTAAGCAGTTGATGAGATTACATATGGTATAATTATTGGGAGAGAATATTAGTCTGCCCAGTGACTGAGGGGAAACGTGGCAGCCTTATCATTGATTTGGGTTGTTTTTGTTTTATATAGCCACTTGTCTGTGGAGTGGGGTTCGTAAGGGAATGCTTTTCAATGTTTGCAATGCAAGATAAATTGATTCATCATTAGAGGAGCATAGACAAGACTGGTGGGGACTCAGATTCCTCTAATTGTCTTTTCCCTCATAATATCTTTTTTTTTTTTTTTTGGCTGAATAAGGCAACCCCTAATAATATCTTGAAGCAAAATCATGGTAAAGTTCGATAAAGTTTGTTAAATTGACTTAAAACTGTGGAGAAAACAATTGACCGTGTAAATTTTCTTTGTTTTACTTCGTAAAATTGGAAGACAAATAAACAAGTTTCACTTGGGCAGACTTTGTTGTGATCTAGTTTATCTACTTTTTATCGAGTGAATTCATAGACAAGATGAAACGTACATAGAGAAAAAAAGTCAAAAAGGAAAGACAAAGTTAAGGGCAAGGCACTTACTCAAAGCATATATTGGGAAAGCTGAAATGTATGTATTACTCTGTATGCGAAGAAAAAAGATTAAAAAAAAAGGAGAAAAAAGATCAAAAGGAACAGAAGAATTTGCATGTGCATTTGACCATGAAAGTGAGTAAAGATGTACTTTTGCGGAATAGATTATAGAAAGTATAAGAAGCATGGATCGAGTAGTGTAATATCTGTGATTGAGGGGATTTGTGTGTTGATTTGGACTGCGAGGCATTGCACGAGTGTGTGTTAAGTTCCGTATCAAATATGTACTAATTTAACATGAGTTCGGCTAATGTGTGCCTTAAGAAAATACATTAAAATATCCATTTTTGGTAACATTTTTTTGGGAATTGAAAAAACTACCAATACTTTTTCAATTCTCAATTTTTTTTTTTTCAAAAAATGATTAATTATTATGTGTCTTTAGAGCGTACATTAGCAAATCCATTTAATATAGGCATAAGCAAATTATGGAGAGTTCAATCGTGATTAGTCGTTTTGCATACAGTGAATATTTTCTTAAGCCATGGGCCATGGCTAATGGAATGATGGCCAAAATGATAATGTCATGTGACCCGAAGCATGTGGACCTTGACAAGGTTATTAGGGATTTGAGTGAAGAAAGTATAGTACTCCTGATTATTACTATCCTTTCAAGCATAACATAGATATGGCTAGTGGTTTCTTGAGTTTTGACAGGAAGATGAAGATGAAAAGGTTCTCGCCATCAATCACGCTTGGAAGGATCATTTAATTTACGAGAGAAGGGAGCCAAAGCTGGTCCAAAGTTGTAGGCCTGATGTATCAAACATCGAGGAACTTGGCTTTTAGTCATGGTTTTAACATAGTTTTTTACCATTGCAACGCATATATATGTATATGTGCTACAACACCGTTGGTGCTGTGCCGTTACCACTCACACCTGATAAGTCATAAACATGATAACCTGCACAAAGTAATTGGATATCTACAGAAGTTTGCAAATACATACATCATTCAGTAATTTCAACGTGGTAATTTGAGACATCATATCATATCATATCTCCTTTGGATTCCTACGTAATCAACACAAGTGCACCTACCATTCTTTGAAGGAATCCAAAAAGGTGTACCTCTCTCAGTCAGTGTAATATTAGGTAATTCAGTCTGAATTTCCACTAATACATCTAATCTTGCTTGGGGTCATTTCAACATTGCACCACACTTTGAGTCATACAAAACTCAATGCCCATGTATAAAATAAAAGGGGACATTATTCAGGGTGCCAATGATCATTGCAGAACTTTTCTCCACCTCTTGCACTGTCATGTGGGACAGATAAATCCCAAAAACTCCTTCCTCGAAACACATATTCCTTAATCCAAACAACGCGTATCCAACTAGCCTTACCAAAAACACACCCAACTAGCTGACTCATCTTATTGCTACTGTATGATTTTGTGTTAGGTCTGACAATTCACAAACTGCCAGTAATTAAAAAATGGCAGGTGTGACCCACAAAATAGGATGTCCATACTGAAGACAACGTAGCAGAGTCTAGTGCCTATATACTTGTTAAAAGTTATGCTAATCAATCTATATTCTTTATATATCTAATTTTTGTTTTGAGAAACTTATATATTTAAAATTGAAAACATAATATTTGTCTCTAAAACTACTTAAACGTAATATTTATTGTTTTTATATTATTGTTAAGTGTTAAGTAATATCAACAGTTATATTATTCATCTATTTCCAACTCTTTTTTTTTTTTTTTAAACTCTTTTCTTTTTAGGCTAATACATTATATTAGTCTCCTATATTTTAGGGTTATAGTCAATTTAGTCCCTATAATTTAGTCTATGATATTTTCAATTTATAATCAATTTGGCTCCTACAGATAACGGAGCATGTTTACATAGCAAATGATTTGAATCCGCACAAATGATGATTACATGCTTTTAAAATATTATTAAAAAATTTAGTCAACAAAAAAGTGCCACATAAGCTAAAAGTTAAAAAAAACAAAACAAAAAGATCAACCAACTCTCTCTCTCCGATTATTTCTCTCTTCAAAAAAATCAAAGATCAGATAAAAAAAATATTTTTTTTGAAGTTTCATTCAATTCAAAGATGGAAGTAACTCAATATATATATAAAAGTAGATACTTTATCGCATGAGGTTCTAAGGTTTTACCAAGTAGCACAACCTTTAAAAGGAGAAGTAAATTTTCATCATCTTCTCAGGTAATTAAAAAAAAAAAACACTCTTCATTTTTCGAATGACTCTTTATTTTACTAAACTTCAAGTAATAGATAGTTAATGACCTTTCTTCCACACTCTCCAAAGGTTTTAATTGACCATTGCTTCTTCAGCATTTTTGTTTATAAATTTTCATATGTTTTAGTTTTCCGATTCCCAAAACATACCACACCATCTGTTGTTGTTGTTGTTGTTGTTGTTTTTTTTTTTTTTTTTTTTTTTTTTTTTTAATTTTTTAATTTTTTTATAGAACATGCCATGCCTACTCCTCTTTATTTGTTACAATATGCATTTTGCTTTTGCTATGCTTATGTTGCTATTTGCTAAGATTATAATTATGTATTGTATAGTTTGCTGAAATAACATGTTGTCTTATTGCGTTCCTAGGAAATATTATCTTCATCTGATAAAATTTGTACTGGATCCAAGGGCAAAAGAATCTTCCATGGAAGCACATGTTCATTCACATGGGTTGGTAATCATCAATATTCCCCATCTTGCACATACTTGCCCAGGTCCCTCATAGTAATTTTCTCCTCTCTCTCTCTCCGGGTACCAAAATGTTCCTTTATTACATGTACTTGATTCGTATGACCTTTTAGGGAAGCATAATATTAAATTATGCATTTTACTCATTATTTGTGTCTAACATTAAGGTGCCACATCTTTCAATTTGGTTTTTTTGGCAGATTGTTAATTTATTTTCTGAATTCCTTAATGTTTTTCACAATCGGTAGAGAAAGAAACATCATTGCAACTTCAATGATATCAACATAATTATTGTTTTCCTTTCCTTTTTTTTTTTTTTTTTTCCAAATTTGTGTAGTTGTTAAGTTGATGTCTATTATTAATATATACAACTTTTTTTTTGAGAAACAAATATATACAACTTGATTCATATATATTATTTTTCTTGATTGATTTGATACATCCAAAAGGGAGACTTTCGCAAAGGTAAAATGTAAATATGTTGTTATTTGCTTGATTTTCATTTAAGTTTTATGAAGTTTTAGCCACCACAAGAATTAACACTTGAAGACTCTGACCAAAAAAAAAAAAAAAAAACACTTTGGCCATTGCAAAAAGATAAATTTCAAACGAAAAACCACACAATTTGAAAGATCATTTCTTTAACCTAACGAAAATACACGCACTTTAATAATTTTTATATTGGTACTAATAATTTTAATGTGTAATTTTTTGGTGGTAGAGATTAAGAAGGATCATGACGTGTAGCTCGGTGGTGTTAGGACTTAGGAGAGCTTTTGAGCTAAGAAAGTTGTTTTTATCCAAAAGATTTTTTTTTTTGGGCATAAAATCAAAGAGTTTTAATACAACCTTTATGCATTTGTATATATTTTTGTGTATGCACACACGTTTATGTGTGTTGAGTAGTTGTTATTATGTGATACTATTGCTACTTTTTTATTAATCTTAATTCAAATATCGCAACATATTCCAATAGATTAAAAATATATTAATTAGAGTAATCATTTCTATGCTCAGATTGTAACTTTCTATACTTGATTTATGTACAATTGTCTATTTCTATATATTTTTTAACAAAATTTTGCAATTGATTATAATTGTACAAAATTAGCTATAGCAATATTTCCAAGGCCATATAAACTACAATTCGTTCTTATAAAGATTTGAAGAAAGGATGAAATGAGGTATGTTATACTAAATGATAAGTTAACTATCTTTCTACACATCAGCTTGCTTGCATCTTCAAATAGGTATTTTGTTGTTCTTTTTCTCACCAATTGGTTTAGTTCTATACTTCCTGATAATTTGTTTTTGTGCCCAACATGATCTTTTTGGTGTCTAATGATTTATTATTATCTAATGGGATGGTTTCATAATAATTCTATGGTATTTTATTGAGCATTATACTTTGATGTCATACATTTCTTTTTCTTTTTCTTGATAATTCAATTGTTGGGGGAGGGGGTTTTAAATTGTGTATATCACCATTAGAAACACTAGGAGATTCTTATTAATCTAGAAAGCTCTAAGTGATGTCTATGCACATCATTATGTATCCACACATCGTGCGGGCATATTGGCTAGTTAATTAGAAAGGCAAAAAAGGTAAAGATTGTAGAACATGCAATACCTCAAACGGTTTTGTACCCTTCCAAATTTGTGTATTGGTGTTTTTCAGACAATAAATGGGCATTTGTCCCTAATTTACAAACTATGATGTAAAATGCCCCTGCTTAGACAGCATATGCACCCTTACGTGCCTCTGGATTTTTGGCCTCGCCTCCACACTCCAATGGTTAACACACACAACCATATGCGTCGAGGAATCGTGCTGATGTTATCAATGATGTCATCTATGACGTCGTCTTCTGACGTCAGCAAGAGCCACGTCAGCCCTAGCTACGTTGGCAGCCACACAGCTTGCCACTTCAGCAATGTCGCCTTGTTAGCATCACGTCATCTAACTGACCGTTTACCTGGGCCGACTTGACCCAGACCACCTAGATCTGACCGTGAGCACTGATCGTTGAATTTGATATTCGGTTGACTTTGACTTTTGTGTTGGCCTTTGACCAAAAGTATGTTGATGTCCACTTTGGCAAGGAAGCCTAATAGTAGGAAGAAGCCCAACAATATGAGAAGAAAAGAGTTAGTAAATTAAGAAGAAAACCATTAAGCTCAAATAGTAGGAATAATGGATCATAGGCCTAAAAATATAGTAAATGGGCCTCAAAGAAAGCAAGCAGGCCTAAAGGAGCCCAGAGAAAGAAATAGTAAACCCATGGACATTATGAAAAATAGAAAGCAAGTAAAATGGGCCAAAGAGGCCCGAAGTAATGAATTAGGTGAGAAAAGAGTTGATGGAAAGCCCATAAACCCCAAAAGTAAAGGATATGGAAATTTGGGTCGGAAAAGCCCAAAAGACTTAGCAAAGGTCCATGGGAGTAAAGAATTGGAATGGGCCGAGGATGCCTAAGGAAAGGAAATGGGCCGAGGATGCCTAAGGAAAGGAAATGGGCCGAGGATGCCCAAAAGGATGAGATGGGCCAAGGAAGCCCAGAAGCAATGGAATGGGCCAAGGAAGCCTGAAGTAGCATGAATATTAGCCCAATGGTAATACTGGACCACTAGAATTAAGCAAAGAGAAATCATACTGCAGGCCTAAGAGAGGTCCAACAAGCACAGGTCAAACAATAGCAGAACAGGAATGACAGAATGGCACAACAGAAGTGTTAGTAGATCTGCGAAGGGCCAAAGAATGGATTAGAGAATGGATAACTCGTAATCAAGCAAGGCTCAGGGAACCATTCACGCCACAAGAGGTCAAGAATGAGCAGCAGAATGTACAGACGAGCTTTCAAGTCATGGCAAAAGTATGAGTAGCAGACAAGCCATGGACCCACATAGAAGTGAAGCACGTATAAGGCTCAGGCATCGCCAATCTGTACCTAGCCAATAAGGAGTGGTGGGCCATGGGTCAGAGGTAAGAGAGGGTATGGTCTGGCGGTGGGGAGAAGGGGAGATCCTATTGTGGGGTTCCCGCTCAAACTCTTTTGGGGGAAATGTCCTACTAGGATGACATACCACCCAAAAGAGAGAAAGATAAGTTGGAATCACTAGGTGCATGCCATGAGGGATAGTGAGAAAGAATGCCCACCCTTATCCGGATGGAAATGCCACGGTGAGTAAGCAAACAAAATAAGACCCTTTGTCTGGTAATGGGATGTGGCACGGCCAGCACAGATTAGTGGTGTTGGCTGGGTAGCTAGTAGACCAGTGGGTGGTCTAAAAGGACACCCACACCTAGACAAAAGCAGTTAAGAGGTAAAATAGTAAAAATCCAGTCACGACAAATAGTATAAAAGGGGCCCCAGCCGTGCACAACGAGAAAAACAACAAGGGAGAATGGAGAAGGAATAACAAGAAGGCAGGAGAGAACATAACAACGCCACGAGAGAACATAACAACGCCACAAGAGTGAAAATAGAGTAGAAAAAACTTAGAAAGAAAAAGAAGGAGTTAGAAAGAAAAAACAGAGAGTAAGCAAAAGTGTGATAGCAGGCATGCATCGATAGGGTACTCCATTCTCTCCCTCTAAAAGCCTCCCTTTAGTAAGGATTAAGGAATTTGTGCATAAGCCATTTAGGCTCATTCTCTCAAAATAGGTAATTTCTATGATAGTATCTCCCTGTGAGGTTACCTACATTGAAAAAGTGGTTCCCTTCTTGGACTTAATTCCGTAAGACAACCAAGCATGGCAGATTGACCATTTCTTTTTTCATTTTATTGATTAAGCATTGGTGTTATTTCCCTTCTATTACTATCATTTATTTCATTTAGTATTCCCTGCTTTTCTGGCTAATAGTAAGCATTTTTTTTCCTTTTATTGTTATATTATACCTACCTGCCATAACTTTTGTGTAACAGTTTTTTTTGCCATTAGCATGTCACTAAAGTTCTAGCAAAGGGGTTTTAGTTTGCGCACAAGCCGGTTGAGGATGTGTTGCAGTCAAGCCGTTCTTGACTCTCCTACCTAGAACTATTGGGCCATAGCGTGACAGGAGGAAGCCCACCACAAAGTCAAAATTTCCAAAAGGGCCTATCTTGCTTAGTTTTTTGCGTAGATTCCGATTTTGGACTCCATTTCTTTATTTGAAACTATGAAATCAATCAATTGGCACATGCTTCATCATGGTTTCTTCAAAGGAACTCTTCAAGGTATCTTCTCATACTTATCCAACCTCAAGCCTTCATCGAGCTTCCGCCTTGAGTTTGAGGGAGGGTCTTAGAGATATATTAGACATATTAGCTCAATGTAATAGGCCCAAACCCGCTCTTATCTGTACAAATAATCTAGGGTTTAGTCGCCTTAAGGGATTTTTTGTGGATGTAGGCTGGCAAGGCTGAACCACGTAACTCTCTTATTCTCAGTGTTCCTATTATATGTTTTCCCTTCCGTATCCACTCTAATATATACAACATGGTATAACACATTACATTGCTAATATATGTTTAACAATAGACAATGTAAATTTCTTACATTCTCTATTTGTCATCTTTATTTTCTCCTTTGTATTTTCCTATACACTTTATCATGGTATCAAATTATGTATTGCCATTTTTTAACATGATATCAGAGTTATGTTTCATCTTTTCTAATATGGTATTAGAGCAAAACTTTTGTAGCCTCTATTAATTCATATCTTAATCACAAAATCCCATCCAACTTCCTTCTCTCGTCACAATTTTTAGTCATTTGTAGACTTATCAATGGCAGCCATATTTCTTTCATCAATCATTATCGCTGCCAGCCCAGGGGCGGCGTTATGTTAGAGCCAGGGGGTTCAAATGAACCCCCTAACTTGTCAATTTTATATATATATATATATATATATATATATATATATATATATATATATATATATATATATTTTAACTTTTATTTTGACCCTATAAAATAAAAATTTGAACATCCTAGCCCTAAATTTTATTTAAAGCCAAATAAAATAAATTTGAATATGATCATCTTAATGCTATTTTCACAATATTTTTACAATAAATGTTATGTGACAAGTTTTAATTGGTTTTTATTTGGATCCATAATTAACATCACTTTTTACCTACCATTAACAACTTGCCACTTAGATTTTGTTAAAAAAAATTTGTAAACGTATTATGTATTGAATATTATTAAAAAAAAGTTTCATTTTTGCTCCTTTGTTAAAAATATATATGTATATTCTCTGCAGAACTCTAACTTACTTTACTGTTGATAGTAAAATGAAGCTATTTTTTCATGCACATTTTTTCTCCATAAGCAAAAAATTACACTACTATTACAACCAATATATCTCTATCTACATTGGTGATTCTTTCCCATTCTCTTCATCTCTTTTTCTTTCTTATGTATTTTTTTGGTTTTTCTCTTTATTTGATCAAATTGTTTGATAAATACTCTACAGATTCCCAAGTCCAAGAAGTTTTTTAGTGCTTGCTCAAATTCCAAGAGAGCGATCACTTGTATGATTAAAAAACCATACATGATTATAAAAAATTTATAAAAAAAAGCCATACACTTCAAAAGTAAAAAGTTATATTAGTTACTATTTTTTTTCTTTGTTTCACATTACTCCTAGTTCTACTCTTAGGTGTGTTAGTATTCTTCTTTATCATATATTTTTATTTAATTGATAATACATATAAATATAATAAGTTATTACTAATTTGACAAAAATGTATGATTAATTATTTAATTATATTTGTTGTATTACTGGTCTTTAAACTATTAATAACTTTTTAATATTATTGAATAATATAGTTGTATTATATACTGAATTGTATTTAGAATATTATTTTAGATTATTGTATATAATATGGAAGTTGTATGTACAGGAAGAAAAATCATTTTATTTATTATTTACTCCCATGACAAATTTCTTGCTCTATCATTGTTGAACCCCTAGAAAAAAATCTTGGAGTCGCCATTGTGCCAGCCACTCTATAGGCTCATAGTAATTAATTCCTTGTCATAACAACCTCGTATGCATCTTTCTCAAATTTGATATTTTCTTACAAATTTATCTTAATGATTTTCATTCCAGTCACCCGCTCTGTTTCATGTTTAGGTTGCATTACTTAAACCGTGCCTCTAATTAGTAACCATTCTTGGCTTTCGCTTTGGTCGCACATCTCTATCATTTTTAATTAGAGTTTTTTCAAATAGCACCTTTGATTGGTAGCTTTTACTAGTATGATAAGTATTTACACCTCATTCATCTTGTGCATCCAGCTTGTCGTCTACGGCATTTAATTTGGTTTGTCTTGGTTCACTCCACGTCTAATTTGGTCACAATTTCACTCTCTTTCCAAACTCAAGTTGTATTCAAGCTTCCACCTTGAGTTTGAGGAGATGTTAGAGATATGAAGGCCTAATCCTAGTCAAGGCTCAAGTCTGTTATATAACTCTAGCATATGTTCATTGTATCTAAATAGTGTAAGCAAAGTAATCCTAATCCTACTTGTATTGCAAAGTATTACAACCCTAGTTTATTCTATGATTAGTCTAGAATTTAGCCTACAATATACATAGATCTCAATAGTAAAAATGTAATTGTCAATGCCGTTGATGTGTTCTTCTACATTCTCATTCCCTCTATCATCTTTAATTTCTTTTTTATATTTTTCCACGCAATTTATCAATCATAGTATCAAAGTTATGTTTTACCATTTTTGAATAAAACAAGAGTTATATTAACGAGTCCCCTTAGAGTAATGGTTAAC
This sequence comes from Castanea mollissima, assembly GCA_014183005.1. Taxonomy (NCBI): domain Eukaryota; kingdom Viridiplantae; phylum Streptophyta; class Magnoliopsida; order Fagales; family Fagaceae; genus Castanea; species Castanea mollissima. Next base: position 59,610,936 of record JACAVU010000004.1, read on the forward strand.
AATCCATTTTAGGAAAGTTTTGATACAACTTTTATGAGAAATAAAAAAAAAATTGTCAAAATATTAATTTTTTTTTCTTATAAAAACTTTTTTAAAATGGATTGTTAACTATTATCTTAAGGACTTCTGTTAACATTTCCCATGAAATAATCATATAGAAGTTTTGCCGTGCAAGCCATCTTCGATTTCATTCACTCATGTGTCTTTACCTTATACAAATTATGCATCAAATTGAACATACATTTCATTTATTGGTGCAGCTTACATAGCATAACCTTAGCCAATCACCGGGCTAGCATGGATATGATATGATAAACCTGGCCAAACGTATAGGACTTATGGAATGGGCTACGTACAGACCTGATTTCAGTTGGGCATTACCTAACTTTATGCATCTACACTCACTGCCTCAATAGTAACTAAATTGGATCTCCCTGATGGACTTTGCTGGGAACAATTTTGGGCTTTGTGTACAAAACATTTTAGGAGCGTCCCTCCTCAATATAGAGTTTTTTTTTTCTTAATTATTTTTTGAATTGTTTGATTCCCTAATGAACGTTAATTATTTATTTACAAGGAGCGAGAGAGGGAGGAGCTAACTCCAAATCTTCTCATTAGAAGAATCAGACAATACCACTAAATTATGCGTCCCTGGAGTTTTCGGGATGTCTCATTTCTAATGGATGTCATTTGTTACTCTAAACCCACTAATCAGTGCAGGTTCCTCCTATTCAAGACTTTGTTTGGGCTTTTGGGAGAGTTTCTGGACCGTATTGGAAGAAGAGCATTAGATTTTGGTCTTGATATCAATAAGTTCACTAGACAAGATAAAAGGCTTTCAGCCCTGTCAAGCTAGACCTTAGGGTATGTTTAATAGGATGAAAACAGGAAGTATAAAAAATAAGGTAAAAAATGACATTTTTTACTGTTTGGTTTAGGAGAAAAAACAAGAGAGACATAAAATGGAGAGGGAAATAATCATTCCAAGCCCACATTTTTTTATCCTCTCAATTTGGGAGGAAAATGGAGAGGAAAAGATGCTGAATGATATAATTTACACAAATATTCTCACTTTACTGCACTCACCTAGCCCTCTCATATATCTATTTCTTATATATTATATAACAAGGACATAATAGTCAATTTATATAAATTACATCGTCCATTCTCCTCTTTTTCTCTTCAACCAAACGAAAAAGTTTTCCATCCTCTCACTTTTTTATCCCTCTTACTAAACACACATAAGGAAAAACTAAATTTTTTCTATCCTTTCATTTTTCCACTTTTCCAACCAAACGGACCCTTAGAGTTAGAGATGCTAGTCTGGAGTGGAGGAGAGGCCGGTTTACTTTGTCTTTGAGAATCGCTGACTTGCGTGGATTCTCTCTTGCTCTCAAATAAGCACTTGTCTATTGCTACTTTGAGATTTTTTTTTTTTTTTTTGAGAATTAAGTACACAAATTAGTTGGCATAAGAATCTGCAATTTTATTATCAATGAAAACTTAATTAAACAGATACATTTGTGCATGCCTGTGTGAGAGAGAGAAACCAAACCAAAATAACCAAACGGCTGTCCTAATAATCAATCTGAATCACCAGAACTTCTTCAACTTACAAAGCTTTAACATACAAAAAGGATCTATGATTGTTGGTTATTATTAAGGCATTACCATAAAGTCCATATTCACCACCCTTGTCATTCTCATAAGTACAACCGAATTATATTGTAACAAAACAAGCGCTCAGATCCTCTACATGTTGCCACTTGCAAGTACACAACGTAATAATTACTATTTGCTTCTTCTTTTACAGAATTAGTACATATCCATATGATAAATTACTAGTTGTTTCACAAAGCTTAAGTTTTTAAATAGGAGGTAAAGTGGAAACATGATTCAAACTCAGGCCACCAACTTTGATGCTGTAATAAATTACCAATTATCCCCAAAGGTTAACCATTAGGAAATGGTAAATTTAATTAACCCCATATCCATGTTAGATGTGCCTCCAAGGTCTTTCGGCAAGGCTTACACATTCAGTGTATCTATAACAATCAACAAGATGATCAATCGTCAATCCAGCTGCTTGCATGAAGGAATACACAATCACCGGGCCAACCAACCGAAATCCGTGCTTTAGTAAATCCTTGCTGACAGCTTCTGCTTTTGGAGTCCTCAGAGGAACATTTCTTGGGTATCTATACCGGTTGATCACTGGTTTGTGATTCACATAACCCCACATATAGCTACCAAAAGATCCAAATTCCCTCACAATCTACATTTGAGGTCATAATTGAGCACAATGAGCAACCTATCAAGTACTATATTAACCAGCTGAGGAAATATGCAAACGAGTCAAAATTTTAAGCTTGCCTTCAATATGCATTTGGCATTGTCTAGAATGCACCTCACTCTGCACTCTGTTAACATGATAGCCTTGTTGGAAGCTATATCTGTAATCTCTGTCTCCCCCATTTTGGCAACAAAGTTAGGATCAAATCCGCCAAAAGCTTCCCTTTGTCACAGAAAATATCAATATTTTCAATACTATATTGTTCAAAATTATATTAACATAGCTTTTCAATTTGTTAAACAAGTAATATTAAGCTGTGCAAGTTTAATTCAAGTGGTACAAACACTGTTACCTGTATAGTTCCCTTCTTTTCAGGATTTCAGTCCAATTGTAGTCCATCAACATACCAGACATTGCAAGTAGCTCAAACAATTGGCTGTTGATAATTTACCACTTTAAAATTGGCAAATCACTCCATAATTAGTAGTAGACTTTCATTCAAAAAAGTACGAAGGACTTACTTGTCGTCATAAACTGGAACTCCCCAGCACTCATCGTGAAATGCCACGTAAACTTTATCTGAATAAAACACAATCAGTTCTAAGTTATACCTAGTATGCTAAATAAAGAGTCGCCATAAAAACCATGATTTCAACTCATGGAGTTTTAAATTTATAATTTCAACAGAAGAATTACCATAATATGCTAAATAGTTCCCTTCTTAATTTGTGATGAAAGCTAGGTGACTTTCTTCTTTGTTAAACAAGTTTGACTATTCTTTTCTTTTTAAGCAAATTCCAAATCCCAAATGCTATGACAATGTTGAAGCAATTGAGCAATAGGCTCAGGAGATTATAGAAACAAGAGCACAAGTACTGTAGTTTAGGAGCAGCTGTGTGAATCTTATAGCCTTCAAATTCGTTTGACACGAATGTTTATCACATGCCATACACAGATACACTCTACAGACACTGCAAGAAGCTATAGTAGTTTGACATGAACGTTTATCACATGCCATATAGTCTATAGACACTGCAAGCTTAATACATATATATATAGCTTCTTACATGCTAACAAAGCGATAACCATTCCATAATGCTAGAAAAGTAAATCAAATGTTATTGGAAATTGATAAATGAGTATTCTAAAGCTTACCACTATTCTTTGTAATCCAGTTGCACCTCCTCAATTCCCCAGTACTAGTATCCTGACTTTGCTGCTGCACGGTTTTTGCCCAGGGGGCTTCTCTTCTTTCAGACGGTGCAATCAGTCTTAATGCTCTAGAAATCTTCTGGTTCAGTGGAGTAGTAGAATCTGTAAGCGAAGAGTCATTCGAGTTCTGTGACAAAGACAACGATAAGGATGATAGGGAGGATATCGATGAACCGCTTCTCTGAAGCCCAATTGGGTAAATTCTCTTAAGGTGTTTGGACAAAATGCTTTGGCTTGGCTTCTCTTTTTCTTTCGAGAGTTTGTTTCTCTCCAAATCATGTCTTCTTGTGTTTACTTTAGACATGCTTGGAGAAGATGAAAGTTTATGGTTTAATTAGGATAGCTGTAAAGGTGGGTTGAGAGGGGTTTTAAAAGGAGTTGGTGCCATGATGAGCAGTACTTAAACGTTGGTTGGTGAAATGTGAGTTTCACAATTATGGATTACCATTTGCTCCTTAGGTTTTAAGCAAAATTTGTAAGAGTATACAAAATTGGAAACACATCAATTTTTTTTGGGGGAAAGCATAGTTTTTAAGCAGAGTATAGCAGGCTCCCAATGTATGCATGTACCCTGACAGACTGGACTCATATATGGACCAAATGAGCCATCTTTTTTCTTCTTTCTATTTTGTTTTAATGGTAAGGTACACTCATCCTCAGATATCTTATTTAAAAATTAGTTAGGTGAATTAAAAACTTCATGTTTACATCACACATCCAAATACTTAGCCCAAAAAATGGTTCTCTGTAATTATTACTGGAATGTTTTTTTTTTTCGCATGAAGACACAGAAATCACAACCAACCCTTTTTAACATAAGGAATAGGGTGAAAATGGAGGTGGACTTGTAGCTGTAGTGCTATTGGTAGTCCCCAAATCACAGGAAATTAACTCTAATAATAACCCTTTTAGTTGTGGTGTTCGTCTCATTGTAAGTGTAATGGGTCCGGTTTATTCTTAACTCTTACTCTTGTCTTGTGTCCTATAGGTTTGAGGCATACCTGTTGCCTGTATAGACAAAGATATGCCATCCTTTTTTTTTTTTGGATGAAACAAAGATATGCCATCTATTATTCTTAGAACTGTTCCCCATTTTATTTTATTAAAATATTTATGGGGTTATTTGGTAGCAAGACCATGTATTCAAGGTGCAAAGGGGTCACTAATGTGCCCTGCGCTTCAATTTGTAGAGAAGATATTTTGAAACTCTAACTAATCTCTATACACAAACAATGTCTTCAAAAAGCACTTTTTTTATTCATTTATTTTACAAACAGGGTATCCAAGACCTCTTCAGTGCTTTTGTTCCACACCCACCAAATTATTACTTATTATAGGAAAAAGAAATTAAAAGGTTTCGAACTTAAAATCTCATATATCTGCCATAATATTCGAACTCTGAGCATAACTTTTTGAGATGTTAAACACAAGTCTTAAAAATTACAAAGACTAAGTAAACAATGTTTATTAAATTTTAGCACTCCCCTGTCCCCCTATGAAAATTTATAGACCAAACGCATTTTGGATGAAACAAAAAAAAGTTTTATAAGATATCATTTTTTTTTTTGAAAAATAATTATAACATGCTGCTAACCCTGTAGTTCGAACCCTTTTCTCCTAGACCCCAAAGCACTTTGTGCATGGGGAGGTGCCAATTCAGTTACAAGGTCTTTGGCATTTTATAAGATATCTAGTATCAAAGGATGACTACAAGTGTAGGGAAATTTTTAACATACGTTATCAACCTAAGATTAGGAATATTTTTGAAAGATAATTATGTTTATCTTGCAAATTTAAAAATGCATAATTTTGCAAAGCTTCATTTGTTGCATGGGGGGTGGAGGGAGTTTTAATGATATCAATTGATGATGCAATTGATTATGTAGTCAGATTAAATGACAAACGCTTACAATAAATCACTATATTGAAATGACATCAGTGTGGTGCCAAGGCTTTTTCTAAGACAAAACTCAAGGAATTTGAAAGCATTCACTCTCTCTTACCTAAATCAATGCATGAGATCCTGACTTATGCTAGGTTTTCGTGGTGAATTGTTATGAAACTTTTTTTGATTTTTAACTGTTGTGTTCATGATGGAGGTGAGATAAAAGTCATGCCTTAGGAGAGAATTTTGATATTGATAATTGTTGCATACTCTTGATTGCTTGGGTTGATTAGGAGTCCATTGGCCTTGTCAACCCTATCTATATCATTAACTATCAAAAAAAGAAAAAGAGAAGTGAAACTGATAATTATATTTCGATCCTCACTCTTTTTCCATCATTTGTTTTATTTCATTTTCAATCTCTCGGGGGGTTCATATGATATACCCAAGTGTATAGCGATGTCCGCTTCTTTTAATCTAGTTCTAAAAAAGCCAAACGATTATTAGTTTAATCAAATTTCTTGATTGATCGAGGTTTTCTGAGTTTTATCATAAAATAATTTATTAAGTTTCAAAACTAATCTAAAGTATGGTTCAAATCTACATCTTCTATTGTTGTAATTATCTAATTATTGTTAAAGATCTTGTAACTTAACTAATATGTATAGTTTTTTTTTTTTTTTTTGGAATCGGAACTTAATATTTCATTTAATGTATAGTTAAACTTGTAAGATTCAAGTGGGTTTTAGTCAGCTCAACTGGTAAAGTCTCTGATGGTTGTATTAGAGATTTAGGGTTCAATTCTTACCTACACCAAAAATTGATTGGTATAAGTTGAAACCCTAAAAATAAAAATAAAAATTATGATTTGAACCAGTATAGTAGTATTTTTAGTCAAACTAGATGATATTCTGTGTGATGCGCGGACTACTTTACAATTTCATTTGAAATCATTTTTATGTATATTAAAATCTACATATAATACTTAATACTTATTTTGTTATATAATATTTATGTCTGCCCACAATATTGTTAAATACTTTGAAACTTGATTTTTTTTTAATTCATAATTTATTTTAATAATTGTATAACATTATAAGATTATAATATATTATAATATTTACCGTTAAAAGTAGATTTTATTTTTCAAACTAATTAAATGATTGTGAAATCTACAAATAAAAATTTAAAATTTAAAATATTTTTATATCCTAAAATAATTTAAGCAACCTACCAAACACTAATAACATTCATTCATTAAGGCTTCGACGATCCTCCTCCCCCATCAGGATTTAGAAAAGAACACAAAAAATCTAAGAAGATAGAGAGAGTTGCGGGATTATCGGAAGTTGGTCGTTTTGTTTGTCTGAAAACGTCGAGAGAGTTGGGTGCTTTTTTATCTTCAGACAGTAGTGTATCTCAGATTTGGCTTTCTTTTTTCTTCTTCTTTTTTTTCCTTTCTTGTTTTAGTGGTTTTTTGTTTTTAGGATATTGGAAGAGAAACACAAATACAAAGAGACAGAGAGAGAGAGAGTTACCACTTATTATAAGATGGAAGGAAATGGTGGGTGACGAATGACGATGATTCCATGAAACAATATTTGGGAAAGAAAGAACAAAACAACCAAACTGAACAGTCTTTTTAGATTCTCAAATAATAAAAACTGAACAGTCTTTTTTTTTTTGGTGGGTTTAAGATTATTAGTATTTTATGTGGCCTGTTGATAAACTCAATTCGGAAAGTTTCTTGTCGGTAAAAAGGAGATAAATTTGAGTTCAAATTAGTGTTTTTGTTCGATAATAAAAAATAAATAAATAAATTGATCATAGAGTAGAAGATTGATATTTTATTATAGTTTAAATATATGGGACTGGTTAATATATGCACTTATACATTAATCATCTATTTTTTGAAATATATTTACAAAAAATTGAAAAAATTATAAAAAAATTGGTGATTTTTTCATTTTTCTATAAAAAATTTTCTAGGATAGTTTACTAATATATGTTTTAAGAACACACGTAACTTTATTATTGAATAAGATATTCGAGATTTTTTTTAAGGAACCCTCAACTCCTCGCTCCGCCGAATCACCGGGTGCGCCGCCAATCTCCGGGGGTACTTCTCCAACGAAACCCTCCTCTGCTCCACGAACTCCTGCTTCGCCATCACCTGACTCTCCACCACGCTCTTGTCCGGCCGCAGCGGGATGAAGAACCCTCGGTACGACTCCGATAACCGATCCGATAACGTAACCACATCCTTGAACCACCTCCGAACACTGTATTCGGATCCGGATCCGCCAAATTCGGGTAAGCTCGTCCTCGTCGTAATCAAATACGTGTAGTACGTGGTTCCACCGGGAACCAAAGAATTGGACAGCTCCTGCTCCTTCTGAGGATCCGAAACCAAGATTTGGAGGTAATCGGAGCTCCGAGGGTTTGAACTGGAGGAGGAAAACAAGGGGGTTTGATCGTGGCCGTTGGATGAAGAATCGAAGGAAGTAAAGACCTGGTTTGTCTCATCAAGTGTTCCCTCCTTTCTTTTAGCGATGAAAATGGACTTTTGAAGTGTAAAACATTTTTGGTTAGTTATTCAGCATTTAATTAGACTTATATTACACCTTATTACTATTAGGCCCTTGCTATAGTAAATCGAGTCTTCTTAGCCCTATTAGGCACTTGCCCTCATTTTCAGTCTCGGACTTTTCGAAGGGATTTGGGCTAGGCTTGGTTCCTCGGACCGTCATTCTAGCCTAATATATCCAGGCCCATAAAACCTTTGAGGGGACCAAGACCAACCCTCTAAAGAACGACACCATGTGTTGGGAGGGGTTGATTAGGCCTGACATGAAGAAAACCAGTGGGTTAACCGCCGGCACTACAATTCGTGTCTAACACATCACGAAACGTAACAGAAGAGTCGATCAGGCTCAAATATATTTCCCGCGAGGGAGCGTAAGAGAAAAACCAAGCAACTGCTCTCTTTAAAACCTAAAATTGTCTCTATGGATTGGATTATGAAACCCTAAAGCCGTAGGTGTAGGCGAGTTCCAAATGCTCAAAAAACTCCACCAATGCCAATGGAACATTTACAAACCTCCTGTCCATTTCCAAATTCTCTCTTCCCTCCTCCTCTTCTCCAAACCCTCCTCCTCCGTCTCCGCCGCTATGCTCCACCACAACCAAGACCAAGACCAAGACCAAGACCACCAGTTGAGGACATTCGCCTTCGGAAGATTTGTGGGCCCCCGCCCCCGTCTCTATCCACCGGCTGAGCTGGATCGAAAGATTTCACAGTTCTTGCTTTCCCATGTTTTGGCGGGAAAAAAGAGTTTCAAGGACTTGCACTCGCTTATATGCCAAATCGTCCAACACGAAGGTATATCTCTATCTATATCTATATAATAGGAATTTCGGAATTCAAAGTTTCAACCTTTTAATTGTACTAGTCTAGTCATTGTTTTGCTTTCTCTATATGATTTTTATAGCTTCAATTTCTGTTGGGTATTTTTATTTTACTTGCTCAATTCCATGTCTTCAATTTCTTTGCTTCTTAATTGATAGGGTATTTTGTTTTTCATAATCACCCTACCCCTACCATTAAAGATATGATTTTGTTGTTTATAGACTTCTTCTCAATTTCTGCTAGGCCCTGCTTCCGCACCTTCAATTTGTGAGTTGCTCTTGAATAATTTCCAGGCCTGGGATTCGAATATTGTAGTTTGGGATATGTTGGCTTTTGCTTATTCGAAATTTGAGCTCGTGCAAGATGCCCTCTTTGTTCTCGCCAAGATGAAAGCTCATGCTTATAGAAAACTCATGCATATATCAAATTACAATAAAAACCCATGTACATAACCCACACATTCAATTCATAAATGATCAATAAGGTCCGATTAGAGTTGAGAATGAATTTCATAGTCTCGAATGCATTGATGACTTTCAATGAATGCCATGAATTCATTTGTCTGCTCCCGTGACACTTGTATAAGAGGATTTTCATCGATTTGTTCATAATCAAATTCTGCCACTTCATTTTTATCTCGCTCATCTTCAATGATCATATTATGGAGAACTACACATGCTTTCATGATGTCTTGGAGTGTTTCAAGATAGAAAAATATTCTAGGTTCACGTACAATTGCAAATCTTGCTTGAAGCAATCCAAATGCATGCTCTACGTCCTTCCTATTCGCCTCTTGGGCTTTTGCAAATAATTTTCCTTTTGTCCTTTTGGAGCTGGAATTGTTTTCACAAGTGTTAACCACTTTGGATATATGTCATCAGTAATATAGTATCCCATTGTATACTCATTACCATTGATTGAGTAATTCATTGCAAGAGCACGTCCTTGTGTGAGCTTAAAAAAATAAGAAATTGTTTTAATACATTAATGTCATTATTTAACCCAGGTAACTCAAAAAATGCATGTCATATCCAATAATCATATGATGCCGTTGCTTTCAAACTAATAGTTGGCTCATGATTATTCCCCCCTCCCCCCCCAAAACATTTTTCCGTATTTTTAACGATTCATGAGATTTTAATATATGTAGATAGTTTTTTAAATTATCATAAAATAGGTTAGAGAATATTCCTCTAACCTGGTTTAGAACAAAACTTTGTTATTCACTATTATGGGCAATAAAGAAATAGAGAAAAGTGGAAACTATCAACTATACTTGATGTTTCTCTTAATGATTGTTCCTAGATCAATTTGGCGGCCTTTAAAAAAAATCATAGAGAAAAACTCTCCCTTTAAAGATAGAAAATTCGTTGGTTACCCATGTATAACACACAACTTTTTCATTACATGTTTCCTTATTACACTGCAGCAATTCACAGCTCCCCTCTGAATAACATAGACCGTAAATCTCATTATTTCATATTCTACAAACGAGCCTACCTATAGCCAAAATCTTTATGATGTCAATTTTCAACACTCCCAATACATGCTCTATAGTGTCGTCTCTTTTGGGCTTTTTAGAACAACCTCTATCGTCTTATTCTCATCCATGTATAGATATTCAATAAGGAATTTTACAAAAAATATTGTGATTTACTGAGTAAATTTTCCTAAAAAAACTCCGAAATTCATAGTTAGTTTGTGTTGCCTAGACTCATTAGAGGTTTTAAAATAAAAGTTTTCTAAATTTGGGGATATTAATTGAAAAAGCTAAAAGTTTGTGACCAAATAAAAAAGAAAAAGAAAAAGAAAATTGTAGTAATATTTATTGATAGCGGACGCGAAATTAGGTTGAAATGGAATTCAAAAGGGGCGTTGAGATCCGGGCAGCAATTTTCTCTCTCCTTCTTTTTCCCTTTCTCTCTCTCTCTCTCTCTCTCTATTCCTCTGGGCTCTCTTTGTCCCTTATCGGCTCACGTTCTCAAAAACTTTCTCGCTCTAGATGCAGATTTTCGTTTTCCACCAGCCAAGAAACAGAGAGAGAAACTTCTCAAGCACTAGGAGAAGAGAACCAGAATCAGTGCCTATCACTCTCCCACTAGGTACTTCCTTTGATCTTCTTCACAAGCCCTAGAATATAGATTTCAAACTCTCTCTCTCTCCCTCGCTCGCCGCTTTGCTTTTTTTCCTTTGCGGCTAGGTTTTTTTTTTTCTTTCTTTTTTTTCCTATTTATCTCTTTGCGGTGGTTCAAACTTCAAAGCGCCGTGGAGTTTGGGGTTCGATTTTTGTTGTTGTTGTTGAGGATAAAGAAGCCCTAGGAATTTGAAGGTGTTCCAGCTGTGGTTTTGGTTGTGTATACGATCTGGTTCTGTGTGAGAAACCCTAGGGGGTTGGGGTTGGTGTTTTACAATCAGATTGTGATTAGGTTGTGCAAGCCTTACCAAAGTTCATTATCATTATTATTATTTTCTAAAAACCGTGAGTGCTTGACCAAATATTTTGCAAGAAAAGAAATCCTATGAGTTTTTTCAAGCTTTTTCTGTGGTATTTTTTATTTTCTTCATTTGGTAGACTTGGTTAATTGGTTTTATGAGGAGCAAACTGAAAGTAAATCACTTAAAAGTTTTTTGTAATAAATAAAAGAGAGAAACATAAAATATGATAGATTAATTAGGATATTTGAGGTGTACTATTTTTTTTTAACTCTTAACTTAAATTTCATACACACTTTACACACACACGCGTGTGTATGGTAATACTCTCTAGAAACTCCTACACTCTCTTCTCAATTGTTCCAATCCCATCTAAGTGTAGGAGAAAGGCCCTATTTATGCACTTAGTTCATCTCCCTATAGTGGGTTATCATTCTGGATGTTAAAAGGTGTTTGTCCCATCAAGCGTTCCTTCCCCTCTTTTAGCGATGAAAATAGATTTTTGAGGTGTAAGTGTAAAGCATTTTTGGTTAGTCATTCAGCAATTAATTAGACTTTAATGGTCCACAGCATATCGAGTCTCATAAGCTCTATTAGGATTTAGGCCTTTGCCATCATTTTCAGTCGTCTCGGCCTTTTTGATGGGATTTGGGCCGGGCTTGGTTCCTCGGACCGTTGTTCTATCCGAGTATATCCTGGCCCGTAAAACCTTTGAGGGGACCAAGACCAACCCTCTAAAAAACGACACTGTGTGTTGGGTGGGGTTGTTTAGGCCCTGACATGAAGAAAACCAGTTGGGTTAACCGCCGGCGCTACACACATCACACAACGCAACGCTACAGAAGAGTCGGCTCAAACTCAAATATATTTCCAGCGAGTGAGCGAAAGAGAAAAAACAACCAACGGCTTTCTTTAAAACCTAAAATTGTCTCTATCGATTGGATTATGAAACCCTAAAGCCGTAGTTGTAGGCGAGTTCCAAATGCTCAAAAAACTCCACCAATGCCAGTGGAACAAATCTCCTCTCCATTTCCGAATTCTCTCTTCCCTCCTCTTCTCCAAACCCTCCTCCTCCTCCTCCGTCTCCGCCGCTATGCTCCACCACAACCAAGACCAAGACCACCAGTTGGAGACATTCGCCTTCGGAAGATTTGTGGGCCCCAGCCCCCGTCTCTATCCACCAGCTGAGCTGGATCGAAAGATTTCACTGTTCTTGCTTTCCCATGTTTTGGCGGGAAAAAGGAGTTTCAAGGACTTGCACTCGCTTATGTACCAAATCGTCCAACAGGAAGGTATATCTATATCTATGTTTATATAATAGGAATTTCGGAATTTAAAGTTTCAACCTTTTATATGACTTTACTTTCTCTATATGATTTTCATAGCTTAATATATCTGTTGGGTATTTTTTTTTATTTGCTCAATTCCATGTCTTCAATTTCTTTGCTTCTAGATAGGATATTTTATCTCACATAATCACCCTACCCCTGCCATTAAAGATATGATTTTGTTGTTTATAGACTTCTTCTCAATTTCTGCTAGGCCCTGCTTCCGCACCTTCAATTTGTGAGCTGCTCTTGAGTAATTTCCAGGGCTGGGATTCGAATATTGTAGTTTGGGATATGTTGGCTTTTGCTTATTCGAAATTTGAGCTCGTGCAAGATGCCCTCTTTGTTCTCGCCAAGATGAAAGATCTCAACTTGCGTGCATCAATACAAACATATAATAGTCTGTTGTACAACTTAAGGCACACTGACATCATGTGGGATGTGCATAATGAAATCAAAGATAGCAGAACTCCCGAGAATGAGTACACTAATTCCATACTTATACATGGCCTATGCGAGCAATCCAGGCTACAAGATGCAGTTTCGTTCTTGCAAATTTCTGAAGGGAAGGATACTGGTCTTTCTGTCGTTTCTTTCAATACCATCATGACAAGGTTCTGTGAATTGGGTTATGTAGATGTTGCAAAGTCATTTTTTTGTATGATGCTCAAGTGTGGACTACTTCCTGATTCATACAGTTACAATATTCTTATTCATGGATTATGTGTAGCAGGTTCCATGGAAGAAGCCTTAGAGTTCAAAAATGACATGGAGAAGCATGGGGTAGAGCCGGATATAGTAACCTACAACATTCTTGCTAAAGGATTTCATCTACTTGGTTTGATGGGTGGGGCTTGGAAGGTAATCCAAGACATGTTGCTTAAAGGGTTTAATCCAGATGTTGTTACATATACAATTCTAATGTGTGGGCATTGCCAGATAGGAAATATTGAGGAAGGCCTTAAGTTGCGGGAAGAGATGCTTTCTCGGGGATTTCAGTTGAGCATCATCTCATACAGTGTATTACTCAGCTGCTTGTGCAAAAGTGCACGGTTTGAAGAAGCATTGATATTGCTTTATGAAATGGAAGCTCTTGGCTTGAAACCAGATGTTATAACATACTCCATCCTCATTCATAGCCTCTGCAAGAAAGGAGAAGTCCATAGGGCTATCCTACTATATGAGGAAATGTGCTTGAGGAGAATCTGTCCAAATTATTTTACACACGGTGCCATTTTATTGGGTATATGTGAGAAAGGAAATATATCAGAGGCAAGGGAGTATTTTGATAATCTGATAACAAGTAACTTGGTGGAGGATATAGTCCTGTATAATATTATGATGGCCGGATATGTAAAACTTGGTAATATTGCTGAAGCTGTACAGTTATACCAAAAATTAACTGAAAAAAAGATTACTCCTAGTATTGTCACTTTCAATACTCTTATTCATGGATACTGCAAAAGCAATAAACTAGAAGAGGCTTGGAGGCTCTTGGATACCATCAAGCTGCATGGGTTGGTTCCAAGTGTGGTAACTTACACCACTCTTATGAATGCATACTGCGAAGTAGGAAACATAGATGGCATGCTGGAATTGCTTTGGGAGATGGAAGCAAAAGCTGTAATGCCTACTCATGTCACTTACACTGTAGTTATTAAAGGACTATGCAAACGGTGGAAGTTGCAAGAATCTGTCAAATTACTTGAGGATATGCGTGCGAAGGGTCTGACTCCAGATCAAATTACATATAATACTATCATCCAATGTTTCTGCAAAGCTCGTAACTTGAGCAAAGCTTTTCAATTACACGATGAGATGCTATTGCATAACCTGGAGCCTAGTCCTGTCACATATAATGTCCTCATCAATGGTCTTTGTGTATATGGAGACCTGAAGGACGCTGACAAGCTATTGCTGTCTCTTGAGGATCAAAAGGTCAGTTTGACAAAAGTTGCTTATACCACAATAGTTAAAGCACATTGTGCAAAAGGTGATGTAAGTAGGGCAATAATATTCTTCCATCAAATGGTGGAGAAGGGATTTAAAATTTCAATCAGAGATTATAGTGCTGTGATCAATAGATTGTGCAAAAGGTGTCTAATAAATGAAGCAAAATATTTTTTCTGTATGATGTTATCTGATGGTATTTCACCTGATCAAGAAATTTGTGAGATGATGCATAATGCTTTCCATCAGCAAGGTGATCTTGATTCTGTTTTTGAACTACTTGCTGAGATGATCAAATGTGGGCTGCTGTGTGATTGATCCATGAGAAATGATGATTTTCATGCATCTCACCAATAGAAAGAGCTGTTTCTTGCTTATAAAGAAGTCAGTATGTGAGTACAACATCACACTACATGCATATCTGTCAATCAATTTTGAACTCTACTATTATTTTATTTTTTTCTGCTGAATAACTCTACTATTAAGTTAGGAAGTGGTTATAAATCCTCTTAAATGATTATTATTATTGTTATTATTTTTTTTTATATCGATAAAAACATTAGACATAATCAAATTACAAGAATCAGATCGAAGAAGACAATCCATTTCTGTTTAATGCCTGAAGCAATATGTTGAGGGCATTTGATTGCTCTTTTGATTTGTGAAGGCTACATACGTCATTAGCAAATGGTCAGTAGGGATAACTTGCTATTAAATTTGTGGTTGTACCATACAAGCTTCAAAGGCAATCCTACTTGGCTAATTAGCAAATGGCAAAACCAAAACTTTCTGATTTTATTGGCTAGACAGTGCATATTACAAGATCATTTCTGTCATCTCTGGTTCTTGCAATTGAGATTTGTATTTACCATTTTCTTGGCAGTACAAGAGGATTTTATGTGCAGCTGTAATTGTCAAGTACCTTGGTACCTCCTTATTTGGATATCTCTCAGGTTGAAAGGAAGAATTTCACAATTGGCATGAATTATGTACCTGCCTCGTTACGTTCTTCCTGAAACCAGACTTGATATGGTAAGATATCAAAAATGTCGTACCTAGTGCACAAAACTCTCAATTTTGTGGAGTCTGGGAGAGATCGGGCCTTGGTGCAATGGCAAGTGCCTTGATATGGTAAGACATATTGTATCAGTTACTTATTTGTATATTTCTTCCATTTGGAGAGCAGCTATCCAAATTTCTAACTTTGGTCTCCTGTGTTCATTCAATGGCTGTGTCCTCAATTTCTTCATATTTTTGAAAGTGTGAACTTTAGTTGTTGGTTTCTTTTCAATTAACTTTCTTTTATGTTTTGCAGGACTGTTACCCAGTTTCAGCGGATTAATGGGGAATTGTGGAATGGTGAAGCTTAGTATCTCTAAAGTGTGAGGTATTAATCAGATAAGACGTACTTTTTTGCCAGTAATAATTTAGAATAAAATCCTCTATTTCAGGCACTATTAATTTAGAAGTTTCTAAGTTTTTGGTGTAGAAATAATTTGCCCATGGTTTGCACACTGAAGTTGTTCAGGGCATGTGGCATACAGGAGACTTTTTGAAGGTATAAATGATATGGCTGTCTTCACACAGTCAGATTTTCGCAAGCCAAAGCAGTTGAGATTATGACAAATGTATGTGAGGTATGTATCCAATATACCTAGACTTGTTTGACAATGTCATTGCTTTGCCAGCAACAGTTAGGAATAATGTACTGTTTTTTTGCACAGACTATAAAATTAGAAGTACTGATGTTCCTGGTGGACAAACCATTGGCTGGAGTGCATCATGAAACTCTTTCATTCAACATGGTGTATAGTAGAGTGTGCCAAAGATACAAGTCAGATTCTGTTTTCAGACAGTCAGATTAAGATTATCTCAAGGTCTTTTATTAGGTAGAAGGCAAGCCTAGAAAGTAGAAGCAATGTTTTTTCATCTGTGAATCTCTAACTTGGTGTGTGAGTTTAGTCTATGCCCTGAGGTAAAATAATTTACTCTGGCAAGCGTGTGCAGGTGATTATTATTGGAGTTCATGGCTGAATCTCCAAAGATGTGAAGTGACAGAAATTATTATGTACATGGTGTATTACAGACTTGCAGTTCTCTCTATTAACTATATTAAAATGTGTGAGATTCCTGAAGAATAGTGTTTGGCTGGTTTTAAAAATTTGGTGAGTCTCTGTCTAAATGCTCCGATATGTCGGGCAGCACAGACGTTTTTGTTGTGCACCCACCAAAACTCACCATTTTATCACTATACCTCTAGAAAAGGCTAAAATGAAGACCCAGTAGAAGAAGAGTATGTTGGAGAGAATGAAATGACAGGAGTAGAAAGAGAAGAGATGTGCTTCGACCTGCTCTGTATGGCCCTATTTGTTGCTTTCTGTGTTGAGATTGAACGAGGAAGAGAGAGGAGTGCTAATCACATGAATTCTCGGCTGAAAATCTGGGACATGGGATGGGTCTTTTACCTTCTCCATTTGCATTAGGAGTTCTACAAGCAAAGCATTTATGGTTTCGTTCCATTGGCTTCTCATTCTTCTTCACGATACCTAAACGCCCAATCAATTCATCACTCCTCTTTTTAACATGACCAGGACGTGCGGCCCAAACTAGTCATATATGCATGTATATTTTGTAGAGAGGGAAAGAACGACTTGTGACCATTTCGGCAAATTGAGAGGATAAGAGTTATTGCTCCATCTCTCTGAAAATTTTTCAATTATGGGCGGATGAACAATCAAAGTCGTAGCCTTTGCATCCTTATCATCTTTCTCCTTACAAATGAACAAGGTTAGTTCTTGGCTAATCTTCGAATCCTTGAAAAAGAGCATCATGATAGCTGCTAAAAAGAAAAAAAATTAATACAAACAAAGCATGTCAATAATAATAAAAAAATAAATAGAAATTAATAATTAAAAAGAAAGAAAGTGAAAAGGCATAATTTCTCCGCACTTAGAATATTATGTCACCCACTGGAGATTATTCTTGTACAATTTAAGGCATGCCCTAGGTGGCCTTATATGGAGATCTTTGGAAACTAACGGATAAAAGGAAAAAGTGGTGTGAAAAGACAAAATACCATACTTTAAAAAATACTGCACTAAGTACCCATAGAAAGATCATGTTGTCAGAAAGAATTTATTGCACTAAACTTAAGAAAGGGCTTATAGGACTGCAAAGAGTAACATGTCATCTAGAAGAGACTATTGCACTAGACTTTGGATGAAGTTCTAGGCCAGCAAAGGGTAGCATATTGTTCATTGTTATTGTGCTACCAACCCTTGAAAACAGTAAGAGATATTAATAGTTACCCTGAAACCAATCCGCCTGAATTGTCAAACATTGTCAGAACTGCCAAAGTAGACTAGAAGGCCATAAGTCGACAAAATTGACACCACAAAAGTCATCTACGACATTCGATCTACCAAACCCGCATTTTCCTTTGTGTTTTGCTAAGGCAATGTACCTTCTCTTCGGTGACTTCTGGAATCAATTTCCTAGGTTTCCTTGTTTTGAGAAATAGTAGCCTGCTCTAGCTAATAGCTTATATGTCTTTGGGTCGAACCATTCTTTCTTCTGTTCACTTAATAGAATACCATGTTTTTTAAAACTTTGTGAAGACCTCATGAATCCATTTAGTGGCTTTGAGGGCAAAGGATTTGTGGATGAAGTTAAAGGCATGGTATGATTTTCTTTCAATATAGCTACATCCTCCATTGGGAGCTTTGTAGAAGGCCTTCCCACGTCTACTATAGATTGAAGGTATTTCGCGAATGGTAATTGTCCCTTCTTGTGGCATGATAATGATAAGACTATTTCACTTGTTTGATTTTTTTCAAATTAGAAGTTTAGTCGTCTACATATTTATTTTGAGAAGAATCTAGTCTTATATAATATGGTTTTTTTTTTTTTTGAAGCATATATATAATATCTAAAATATGGGGTTAATGTTTATTTGCGAGGAATTTGTAACATAGCAGATGCACTTGATAACTCCACAGCATGCTGGTAAGTCCGTTGGCATAGCATGTGGAAAACTGGTTCCAGGAGAGACAAAGAAGAAGAAGAAGACGGCTACGGCATCATGAAACTTTTGACCAAATTTTGCAAGCGTGCAAAAAAGGCTGAAAGAAGACAAGAAGATTTACCTCGTGGACCAATAATACTGCGATTACATTTATAGTCCACTTGCCTAGCTAGGCTTGAAGTTACCAAGGGACACGGATCAGCTCGCAATGGACCACAGTTTTTCCACACTTTCATAGAGCAACGTAATCAATTTAGGTTTCATAAGTTTATTTTAATTAGTTTAATTGGTAAAAATTTTTATGATTGAATAAGAAATTTAAGATTTAATTTCTGCATACACCAAAAATTGATTGGTATCTTGATTTGATGATAAAAAACTATCATCAAGAGCGAAAGTTATAGATTGAAACTTAAAAAAAAAAAAAGATTTCACAATAATATTAGGATTTTACTAATGTATGCCCTAAGGGCACACAATAATTAATTTTTTTAAATTTTTTTTTCGAGAATTGAAAAAGTATTGACAACCTTTTCAATTTTTGAAAAATTTTTAACAAAATAAATAACTTTATGTGTACCCTAATAAAGACACACATTAACCGGACTCATAGTATTATACTCTTTCGTATGGTTTTATTTTGTAATACTCAAAATATCTTTAGTCATTTAATTTTAATTTGAACATGAATTAAGTTTGAGTTCATCCCTAAACTAGGTTACATGTTCAAGTTTAATAAATTTTTTTATCAAACAAACTCAATCTTATTCATGAATTACTTCAATCTTATTGATTATGAGTTACTTGATTAACTTATTCTTTTTTTATATACAACAAACGCTTTGACTAAAATATTTTACCCCTTTACAAATATTTGCTAATGATTGGTATTTTAATTATAATAGAAATTATATTATGTGAGTTAATTAGATAGAATAATTTTTATTTGTGAATTCATAAAAGTTTGATTTACTAAACTTGTAAGGTTAAAAAATATATAATGTTTTGCTACAAAATGGAATATTTATATTATCAGTAAATTATAAATAACATTTTAATGTCTTATGAACTTATTTCTAACATACAAAATTCAATATTAAGTTTATATAAGTATATTTTTATAGATTTTAACATATATATGTAAGGGCACAATTGTACCCGAACCCAAAAACAAGTCTTGGGCTCAGGCCCAATGAGTCTTATACAATAAAATTTGTAGAGAATGAGTTTGAAATCTAGGTTCGGGATGTTGGAAGTTGGTTAACAGGCTAGAATACCACAAACTGTGCAAATGATAAACGAATATGGCAAAGAGACCTCCTCGGACGTAAGCCGATGACGAGTTGTATAAATACTCTCTTTCTATACCAAAGTTTACAATTCTTAATTTCTGTTTTTCTCAGCAGAAAGTGTCGATCCCCTTCTCTTTCCTTTTTCGTCTTCTCATATACTTCTTCTTCTTCCTTGTTTCATCCACGTGTCACATAAATCTTCCCCTTAGATACTTGTCACATCCACCACCTTCTTGATGTCTTCAAACAATAGCAAGAAGGTTGAACTGTACTGTTCAGATGTCATTTTCCCATTAATGCGGACATGGAGGTAGATGCAGGGTCTTTAATGTGGTGGTAGCAGCTTTTTCCTCAGATAGTTCTCACACATCCTTACTTCTAAAGGGTGCTTAGATCACCCTCTTACCCATCAGTTTTTTCAGAATCTTGCCTCTAACCACTTTAGCAAGTCATAGGGTCATTGCCGAGCCTTTCTGATGAGACATTCCTCCTCGGACAACTCCTCAGACCTTTGCAGCGTAGACTGACTTGTGGGTGTAGAGGCCCCTGATAAAAATAAACTGGCACCAACCGATCAGGCCTAAAGCCCAAACGTTTATTCAATAGCCTTTACCCCCCACAATATATATATATTATAGATACCTAAATTGAACTCCATACTCACAAAAGTGTTTACAAACACATCTTTATGATTACTCTTTATTATCAAGTTAAGATATTAATTGGTTTTTGGTATAGACAGATTGAGTTTAAACAATATCTTTGGCTTGACAATAAATTTTTTTATTAATTAAACTAACTAAAATCCCATAGAAGGACAATTTAGTTTATCAATGGCCTTAGCTGTGTTTGTGAGTTTGTTATGTGGATTTTATTCATTCATATATACGGATGTTTGTCATGTTATACTACAAAAAGTCTAGGGACATATTTTGCCACTAATAATTTAGATGTCAATTTGTGATTGGAGTATTTAAGTAATGGACTCATATGTAAGTGATATAATCCAATTGCCTGTTGACTTATAATTAATTTGTGATAAAGTGTGTGCTAAAGCTCTATACAAAAACTCATTTTATACTAAGCATGTTTGATATACTAAATGAGAATTACATTAGAGATAGTAATTTTTGTTATTATAAATACAAGGTATTGTAATGAAATAATTATTAAATATTAATATTCATAAATTTGGTTGTTAAATATGGAAATTTTTTTTTTGAGAGAGTTTCAACCTATTGTGTCTGCTTTCGATAATAGCTCTTTATTATCAGACTAAGATACCAATCAGTTTTTAGTGTAGGCAAGATTGAATCACAGAGCTCTTATACAACCATCAAAGATTTTACCACCTGAGCTAATTGGAACCCACAATTAAATATGAAAAGCTTGTAAAATATGATGTATAAGAAAATTTTATATTTGTGGAAATATATTAATTTTAAGGGTCATATTAACAAGTGCTCTAAAGAACAATGATTAACAATTTATTTTAGGAAAGTTTTAATATCACTTTTATAAAAAATAAAAAAAATTGTCAAAATATTAATTTTTTTATAAATTTTTTAAAAATAAATTATTAACTATTATCCTAAGAAGATTAGTTAACATTTCCCTAATTTTAAAACCTATTTATATGTACTTAAAAGAAAATAGCTATTATAATAATTTATTAGAAAAGTTATTACAGCATACAAAAGTTATTACACATGACGCACGCACGAAAGAAGTGAATCTACTAGAAAGTTTTGTATTAAATGTAGCCTGTATCTTGGGAGAACGCCAAATGTCTGGTTGTTACACTAATAAAGTAATAAATAATTAATGATTTTTACTCTTTTAACTCCTACTACTACTCGTTTCTTTATTTGTATTGTGCGCCCAGCTAGCGGGCTTTCCACGCCAATAAACCACTCTCTCCCTCAAAGAGTCAAAGTCTCCTTCACAGTGTATCATCAGGATCATGTCTTCTTCGCAGTCACACATCCTGGTGTTCCCCTACCCAGCCCAAGGCCACATGCTCCCACTCCTCGATCTCACTCACCAACTCTCCCTCCGTGGCTTAACCATCACCATCTTAGTCACCCCTAAAAACCTCCCCACTCTCTCTCCTCTCCTCTCTTCCAACCCTTCCATCCAAACCTTAGTCCTTCCTTTCCCTCCCCACCCTCAACTCCCCCATGGCGTCGAGAACGTTAGACACGTCGGCAACGCTGGAAACCTCCCCATCATGGCTGCCCTCACCAACCTCTACGACCCTCTTCTCCACTGGTTCACTTCCCACCCTTCTCCACCCATCGCCATCATCTCCGACTTCTTCTTAGGCTGGACTCTCCGCCTCGCCAACCAACTCAACATTCCTAGAATCGTTTTCTTCTCCTCCGGTGCCTTTTTGGCCTCCCTTCTTTACAACTTGTGGCCTGCCACTAACGCACAAGCTCTTCGTTCTCTCCCCACCTTGATTTTCCTGATCTCCCCGGATCGCCCTCCTTTAAGCAGGACCATCTTCCCTCCGTCTGGCGCTTCTATATCGAATCCAACCCCGAGACCCACTTCATCAAAGATGGCATGCTCGCTAATACCGCCAGCTGGGGTTGCGTTTTTAACAGCTTTCATGAATTGGAAGGTCATTACTTGGATTACCTGAGAAACAACTCTCGGGTCTACGGGGTTGGCCCGTTAAGCTTGGTGGGCATCACTTCCAGCGGTGTTGGTCGGGATTCTCATTCGGCCAATGATGATCACGTCAAAACGTGGCTTGACGGGTGCCCCGAAGGGTCCGTTCTGTACGTGTGTTTCGGGAGTCAGAAGCTGTTGAGTAAACAACAGGTGGAGGGTTTGGCTTCCGGGCTAGAAAAGAGTAAGACCCGATTTATATGGGTGGTGAAAACGGGTGCGGAGGTCGGGTTTATCCCGGATGGGTTTGAGGAGCGAGTGACAGGGACTGGGAGGGGTGTGATATTAAAGGGATGGGCCCCACAATTGATGATACTGAATCACAAAGCGGTGGGTGGGTTTCTGAGTCACTGTGGGTGGAACTCGGTGTTGGAAGCGATAGTGGGAGGGGTAATGATATTGGGCTGGCCAATGGAGGCGGACCAATTTGTGAATGCAAAGCTATTGGTGGAGGACATGGGTGTGGCCGTTTGGGTGTGTGAGGGGACCAACTCTGTGCCTGACCCGGACCACTTGGCAAGGGTCTTTGACGAGTCAATGCTTGGGGATAGTGCCACTAAAGTGAGGGCGAAGGAGTTGAGGGACAAGGCCTTTGAAGCGGTCAGTGGTTTTGGTAGCTCTTCAATGGATTTGGATGCACTTGTCAAGGACTTGGGTCAACTCAGCTCAGCTCCCACCGTGCGTGAGTGAGATTAGGCAAAAATCTAGGACTACACCCTTTGTGCCACAATTAATGGCAAACTATATGTATTCGATCTATGATCTTTGCACTATCATTGAATCTATTCTCAGGTAATAGCCTTTTTATGGGTTAGGCAGGGTGCCAAAATTGTATTCTTTCTTGTAAGAGAGTTCAGTATTCTCTGCAGTCTTTTATTATTAAAAATCATAGAAAGAGAAATTTTTAAGGTTTAAAATTTGTTTTTGCAGCAGTGCAGCATACTATCTTCATTTTTATGTATCTGAACATACCCTTCAACGCAAATGTGGTGTGGCTCTATGTAAGGTCATTCATGGGCTCAGAATAATTATTTTATGAGGTAGTTGCATGAGATATCTCTTTTACAATACATCATAAGTCTCAAACACTTCAATCTCATACATTGTAAGAGAGGTATCACGAAACCGTCTTATGAGATACCTAGTGTGGACTTGGTTAAAGATATAAACAAAGCAGCCATAGTTGCAAGAGATGTCTATTTTTAGTTTTGTTAATCTTGTTGTAAGTTGCAACATGTAGCTCATGTTCTAGCAAAAGAAGCTTTGCTGAGTAGTAATTCCCAAATTTGGTTTTTTTTTTTCTTGGAATGAAAAAGGGGTCTTCGGATGTGGGTTTATTAACCCCACGTCATATGACAATAATGAATAATACCACGTGTACTACACGGATCTTACTGGGACTATCGCTCAAACTACTACTCTCTGGATGCTTGTAATCCCCAAATTTGGTTAAAGACTCTCCTAGCTTTCTTTGGCCTTCTCCACGAAGGATAAGTCTTATTTTTTTAGTAAAATTCCAAGGTTTTATCTTGAAAAAAATAAAATATCCCATGCTGTCATTTACCTACAGCACATGAAGGACCTTAATATTGAAAAGTGAATAAGACATACTAATGGGTCCACCATTTGTTGGCCTGAGAGGGTGTAAGAGCATTTTAGCATTCCGACTTCTAAAACATATCTTATTTTATCATCTTAAATGTTACTTTTTATTATACTGTATTACTTTAGAGCATTTACATCAAGAATATTGTAATACTAAAATTGCTATTAATAATAACCAACACACAACAAACACACTACATCAAACGTGTTAAATGCCATAATTTTTGAGACTTAGTTATAGTGAGCGACTATCTCTAGCAACTTACTGTAGCAAGGTATTAAAAACAAAGATTATTTTTTTTAATCCCACACACATGCTCTTTCCCTTATTTTCATCACACGCTGTCTCTCTTCCCTTTTATTTTCTAGTTCTCCCTTCTCCCACACCTCATCAGATGTTGCTCATCTCTATTTTTTTTTTTCCTGTTGGTTCTCCCTCAACCAGGGGCGAAGCTGCGTTGAAAGTTGGGCCCCCCAAAATTTTGAAATTGTTAAAATTATATATATATATATATAATTATTTTAGTATTTTCAAAGTTTAGTCTATAAAAATAAGAGTTCCCCCCCCTTCCAAAATATTTGAATTAGTCCAATAATGCTCTTAGAAAAAATAATTGGTCTAATAGTTATAGAGATATTGTAAGTGCACAATTTGTACCTGGACCCAAAAACAAGTGATGGGTTCAGGCCCAATGAGGCTTATACAATGAAATTTGTAGAGATTGGGTTTGAAACTTAAGTTTGGGATGTTGGAAATTGATCAACAGGCTAGAATGCCGCAATTTATGCAAATGACAAATGAATATGATGAAGAAACCTCCTCGGACGTAAGCCGAGGACAATTTGTATAACACTTCTCTTTTGATACCAAATATTACAATTCTTAGTTCTTTTTCTGCTAACTCGCAAGTCCCCCTCTCTTTCCTCACTCGTCTTTTTATATACTTCTTCTTCTTCTCTGTTTTATCCACGTGTCACCCAAATCTTCCCCTTAGATACTTGTCCTATCCATCACCTTCTTGAAGTCTTCAAATAATAGCAGGAATGCTGTATTCTACTGTTCAGAAGTCATTTTCCCATTAATGTGACCAGGGAGATAGATGCAGGACCTTTAATGTGGTGGTAACAGCTTTTTCCTCAAATATTTCTCACTCGTTCCTGTTTCTAAAGGGTGCTTGGATCACATTTTTAACCACTAGTTCTTCCAGAATTTCGCCTCCAACCTGTTTAGCAAGTCCCAGGGCCATTGCTGGGTCTGTCCAAGGACATACTCTTCCTCGGACAACTCTTCGGACCACTATAGTGCGGACTGACCTATGAGCCCATGGACTCTGACCAAACAGACTTGTATTAACCAATTAGGCCTAAAGCCCAAACGTTTGTTCGAACATTTTTATCCCCCACAGATATAATTTTATTTTTTGCAATTTTATTTTTTATTGTAAAATATGCTTTTACATCTGTTAAATATTTGATAAAGTTTGACATCAAACATGTTTAAATTTATCTTTTTTAACCTGTTATGTGGCGATTAACAAGTTGTCGACTCATTAAAAAAATCTTGTTACTAAAACTACACATGAAATGTGTCTTTAGTTGACACATAATAGGTTAGAGTGAGATAGTTTTAAATATGTTTGGAGCCTAACTTATTTTAATGTCTTTAGTAGCATGTTTTTGAAATTTTCATTAGTTCAATTGAAAGATGTTTTACTTCTGTATAAAATTTGACAATTTGTATTTAAAATAAAACTTTTTTAAGAATTTCACTATGAAAATGAAAAAAATGAATTTTATTTTATAAAGCTCGTCATCAAACATAACTTTGATTGAAAATACTAAGTTTTTTTTTTTTTTTTTGTTGGGTGAGTGTATATATATATATATAACTTATCAAATAAAAAAGTGTGTATATATGTGTGTCTATATAATAAAAAAACGTGTGTGTGTATAATATATATATATATGTATATGAGGTTGTTTTGATAAATATATTGGTGCTGCAACTTGGCCCCTCCAAACAAAAATTCCTGGCTCTGCCCCTGCCCTTAACCCAAGCCACAATGCTCCCTTCCCTTCACCCATGCCTCACGCTGCTTCCCATCACTCAACCCGCGCTGCTAAAAACTGAAGCTCTTCCTTTCCCTCTCTGATTGAACCCAAGAACCCAAGCTCTTCTCCTCTTCCTCTAACCAAACCCAAAAACCAAAGCTCTTCTCTCCTTGACCGAACAAAAACTCTCTCTCTAAACTTGATCTCCTTGTGGCTTCTGATTTTCAGTGGTTTTAGTGGTGGATCATGGTGGCGGTGGTTTGTGGGTCTAATTTGGAGACACGGTGGTGAGATCTGTCATGGGGCACGGTGATGAGATTGGTGGGTATAATTACAATTTTGTTTTGGTGGATGGTTGCTTTTGGTAGATGGTTGTGGTTTTGCTTTGTTTTTCTTTTCTTTTTTTCCTATAGTGGGTTAGATCGGGCATTCGTGAGTGCTTGGCTGTGATTCATTGTAGGATAGGAATGGTATCACTGAGTGTGTGGCTGAGATTTGGTGGACAAGGAAGGTGGCTGAGATTTTGTTTTTGCAGTGGTTGGTTGTTTATGTGGTGGTTGGGCAGTGGTTGGTTGTGATTTTGGAGGATGTTTGTGATTATGCTTTGGTTTTTTCTTTTTCTTTTCTTCCTACAATAGGTTATGGACCTTATGGTTGCCACGCTAGTGTCTGTGCTTGTGGTGGAGGTGGCTGTGGTGGTGATGGGTTGTGGTTTTGTTTTTTTGCTTTTTTAATTATTTTTTCTTGCGGTGGGTTGTGGTTGCTATAGTGGTGGTTGTGGCAAGTGTGGTGGTGGTGGAGGAGGTGGTTGCTATAGATTTTTGTATAGTTGTTTTTTATTTTATTTTAATGAGAAGTTTATATTATTTAAATGAAGTGGTAAAGATAGAAGTTTTTATGATGGATGTGTTTGAAAGTAAGGTGGTATAATAGATAAAGTAGCTCTTTGAGGTGTTAAAATCTAAAATTTTTAGAATCTTTGATGTGAAAGTGAATGCTCTTACAACACGCCCAACATCTCAAACTCTATTCTTTTACCACTTTATTTAAATATTATTTTTTAATCTTTTTTAATTATTTGTTTTCAACAGTCATATTTTTAAATAATCGTCTTATTGTAACGGTTGTATTTTTTTAAACTTGACTTTTTTTAACAATTTTTTTTAATGGTCAAATTTTTGAAAATCTGTCTTTTCGTGATTATCATTTTTTTAGAATTATTTTTCCCTTTTTCAATCAAATAGGTTCTTTGAAGAGTGACAATGGAAATTTATTTTTACTCCAACTAAATTAAACTATCAACTTGTCACTGTCCATTTATGCAAAACATAACCTATCCACCTGCCAAAATTCATTTACGCAAAACATGAACAATCTTTGAAGAGTGACAATGGAAAATCATTTTTGCTCTGATTGAATTAAATTATCAGCCAGTCAAAATACATTTACGCAAAACTACCTAAATATAATATAAGTTATCAGCCTATCAAAATTCATTTACGCAAAACATAAACTATCTATGGAGAGTGACAATTGGAACTCATTTTTACTCCAATTGATTTAAACTATCAACCTTTCAACCTGTAGGGGTATTGGGCCCAGAAAAATATAAAGGATGGCCCAACGAAATCTTTTGGGCTAGCAACCCGGAGTCCGAAACATCAAAGTGGTCAGGGAGTGTTCAAAAAATCCAAATACGTCCGAGGGGTAGATATGTCCTCGGAATGTTATGCCGAGGACATAGGAAGAGAAGTTTTGGTACCCCCGAGTTAATCTACGAAGGGTCCTACAATCAAGGGGTATGCGCGGTATACATGATCCTCGGACCACATACCTCGTCTAAATTGATACCCTCTATTTAAAATGTTAAACAGAACCTAAGTTATGTCTGGTCCTCGGATCATCTACTTTGGGAAAATTAACATTTCAAGTTCGTTTTTCTAAGTATCAAACAGAAACTTGATATGCCTGGATCCTCGACCACATACCTCGTCTAAATTGATACCCTCTATTTAAAATGTTAAACAGAACCTAAGTTATGTCTGGTCCTCGGATCATCTACTTTGGGAAAATTAACATTTCAGGTTCGTTTTTCAAAGTATCAAACAGAAACTTGATATGCCTGGATCCTCGGACCACATACCTCGTCTAAATTGATACCCTCTATTTAAAATGTTAAACAGAACCTAAGTTATGTCTGGTCCTCGGATCATCTACTTTGGAAAAATTAACATTTCAAGTTCGTTTTTCTAAGTATCAAACAGAAACTTGATATGCCTGGATCCTCGGACCACATACCTCGTCTAAATTGATACCCTCTATTTAAAATGTTAAACAGAACCTAAGTTATGTCTGGTCCTCGGATCATCTACTTTGGGAAAATTAACATTTCAAGTTCGTTTTTCTAAGTATCAAACAGAAACTGATATGCCTGGATCCTCGGACCACATACCTCGTCTAAATGATATCCTCTATTTAAAATGTTAACAGAACCTAAGTTATGTCTGGTCCTCGGATCATCTACTTTGGGAAAATTAACATTTCAAGTTCGTTTTTCAAAGTATCAAACAGAAACTTGATATGCCTGGATCCTCGGACCACATACCTCGTCTAAATTGATACCCTCTATTAAAATGTTAAACAGAACCTAAGTTATGTCTGGTCCTCGGATCATCTACTTTGGGAAAATTAACATTTCAAGTTCGTTTTTCTAAGTATCAAACAGAAACTTGATATGCCTGGATCCTCGACCACATACCTCGTCTAAATTGATACCCTCTATTTATTATGTTAAACAGAACCTAAGTTATGTCTGGTCCTCGGATCATCTACTTTGGGAAAATTAACATTTCAAGTTCGTTTTTCAAAGTATCAAACAGAAACTTGATATGCTGGATCCTCGGACCAATACCTCGTCTAAATTGATACCCTCTATTTAAAATGTTAAACAGAACCTAAGTTATGTCTGGTCCTCGGATCATCTACTTTGGGAAAATTAACATTTCAAGTTCGTTTTTCAAAGTATCAAACAGAAACTTGATATGCCTGGATCCTCGGACCACATACCTCGTCTAAATTGATACCCTCTATTTAAAATGTTAACAGAACCTAAGTTATGTCTGGTCCTCGGATCATCTACTTTGGGAAAATTAACATTTCAAGTTCGTTTTTCAAAGTATCAAACAGAAACTTGATATGCCTGGATCCTCGGACCACATACCTCGTCTAAATTGATACCCTCTATTTAAAATGTTAAACAGAACCTAAGTTATGTCTGGTCCTCGGATCATCTACTTTGGAAAATTAACATTTCAAGTTCGTTTTTCTAAGTATCAAACAGAAACTTGATATGCCTGGATCCTCGGTCCACATACCTCGTCTAAATTGATACCCTCTATTTAAAATGTTAAACAGAACCTAAGTTATGTCTGGTCCTCGGATCATCTACTTTGGGAAAATTAACATTTCAAGTTCGTTTTTCTAAGTATCAAACAGAAACTTGATATGCCTGGATCCTCGGACCACATACCTCGTCTAATTGATACCCTCTATTTAAAATGTTAAACAGAACCTAAGTTATGTCTGGTCCTCGGATCATCTACTTTGGGAAAATTAACATTTCAAGTTCGTTTTTCTAAGTATCAACAGAAACTTGATATGCCTGGATCCTCGGACCACATACCTCGTCTAAATTGATACCCTCTATTAAAATGTTAAACAGAACCTAAGTTATGTCTGGTCCTCGGATCATCTACTTTGGGAAAATTAACATTTCAAGTTCGTTTTTCAAAGTATCAACAGAAACTTGATATGCCTGGATCCTCGGACCACATACCTCGTCTAATTGATACCCTCTATTTAAAATGTTAAACAGAACCTAAGTTATGTCTGGTCCTCGGATCATCTACTTTGGGAAAATTAACATTTCAAGTTCGTTTTTCTAAGTATCAAACAGAAACTTGATATGCCTGGATCCTCGGACCACATACCTCGTCTAAATTGATACCCTCTATTTAAAATGTTAAACAGAACCTAAGTTATGTCTGGTCCTCGGATCATCTACTTTGGGAAAATTAACATTTCAAGTTCGTTTTTCTAAGTATCAAACAGAAACTTGATATGCCTGGATCCTCGGACCACATACCTCGTCTAAATTGATACCCTCTATTTAAAATGTTAAACAGAACCTAAGTTATGTCTGGTCCTCGGATCATCTACTTTGGGAAAATAACATTTCAAGTTCGTTTTTCAAAGTATCAAACAGAAACTTGATATGCCTGGATCCTCGGACCACATACCTCGTCTAAATTGATACCCTCTATTTAAAATGTTAAACAGAACCTAAGTTATGTCTGGTCCTCGGATCATCTACTTTGGGAAAATTAACATTTCAAGTTCGTTTTTCAAAGTATCAAACAGAACTTGATATGCCTGGATCCTCGGACCACATACCTCGTCTAAATTGATACCCTCTATTTAAAATGTTAAACAGAACCTAAGTTATGTCTGGTCCTCGGATCATCTACTTTGGGAAAATTAACATTTCAAGTTCGTTTTTCAAAGTATCAAACAGAAACTTGATATGCCTGGATCCTCGGACCACATACCTCGTCTAAATTGATACCCTCTATTTAAAATGTTAAACAGAACCTAAGTTATGTCTGGTCCTCGATCATCTACTTTGGGAAAATTAACATTTCAAGTTCGTTTTTCTAAGTATCAAACAGAAACTTGATATGCCTGGATCCTCGGACCACATACCTCGTCTAAATTGATACCCTCTATTTATTATGTTAAACAGAACCTAAGTTATGTCTGGTCCTCGGATCATCTACTTTGGGAAAATTAACATTTCAAGTTCGTTTTTCAAAGTATCAAACAGAAACTTGATATGCCTGGATCCTCGGACCACATACCTCGTCTAAATTGATACCCTCTATTTAAAATGTTAAACAGAACCTAAGTTATGTCTGGTCCTCGGATCATCTACTTTGGGAAAATTAACATTTCAAGTTCGTTTTTCTAAGTATCAAACAGAAACTTGATATGCCTGGATCCTCGGACCACATACCTCGTCTAAATTGATACCCTCTATTTAAAATGTTAAACAGAACCTAAGTTATGTCTGGTCCTCGGATCATCTACTTTGGGAAAATTAACATTTCAAGTTCGTTTTTCAAAGTATCAAACAGAAACTTGATATGCCTGGATCCTCGGACCACATACCTCGTCTAAATTGATACCCTCTATTTAAAATGTTAAACAGAACCTAAGTTATGTCTGGTCCTCGGATCATCTACTTTGGGAAAATTAACATTTCAAGTTCGTTTTTCAAAGTATCAAACAGAAACTTGATATGCCTGGATCCTCGGACCACATACCTCGTCTAAATTGATACCCTCTATTTAAAATGTTAAACAGAACCTAAGTTATGTCTGGTCCTCGGATCATCTACTTTGGGAAAATTAACATTTCAAGTTCGTTTTTCTAAGTATCAAACAGAAACTTGATATGCCTGGATCCTCGGACCACATACCTCGTCTAAATTGATACCTCTATTTATTATGTAAACAGAACCTAAGTTATGTCTGGTCCTCGGATCATCTACTTTGGGAAAATTAACATTTCAAGTTCGTTTTTCAAAGTATCAAACAGAAACTTGATATGCCTGGATCCTCGGACCACATACCTCGTCTAAATTGATACCCTCTATTTAAAATGTTAAACAGAACCTAAGTTATGTCTGGTCCTCGGATCATCTACTTTGGGAAAATTAACATTTCAAGTTCGTTTTTCTAAGTATCAAACAGAAACTTGATATGCCTGGATCCTCGGACCACATACCTCGTCTAAATTGATACCCTCTATTTAAAATGTTAAACAGAACCTAAGTTATGTCTGGTCCTCGGATCATCTACTTTGGGAAAATTAACATTTCAAGTTCGTTTTTCAAAGTATCAAACAGAAACTTGATATGCCTGGATCCTCGGACCACATACCTCGTCTAAATTGATACCCTCTATTTAAAATGTTAAACAGAACCTAAGTTATGTCTGGTCCTCGGATCATCTACTTTGGGAAAATTAACATTTCAAGTTCGTTTTTCTAAGTATCAAACAGAAACTTGATATGCCTGGATCCTCGGACCACATACCTCGTCTAAATTGATACCCTCTATTTAAAATGTTAAACAGAACCTAAGTTATGTCTGGTCCTCGGATCATCTACTTTGGAAAAATTAACATTTCAAGTTCGTTTTTCTAAGTATCAAACAGAAACTTGATATGCCTGGATCCTCGGACCACATACCTCGTCTAAATTGATACCCTCTATTTAAAATGTTAAACAGAACCTAAGTTATGTCTGGTCCTCGGATCATCTACTTTGGGAAAATTAACATTTCAAGTTCGTTTTTCAAAGTATCAAACAGAAACTTGACATGCCTGAATCCACGGACCACATACCTCGTCTAAAATTGGTACTCTTTATTATGTTAAAAAAGACCTAAGTTATGTCTGGTCCTCGGATCATCTGCTTTTGGAAATTTAACCTTTCAAATTTATTTGTCTAAACATTGTCGTTCTTTACTTGGTCAAAACTAAACATTTCTTTTCTTTTCTGTCAAAAACGCGAAAGCCTTACACACCTAAGTTATTCCTTTTTATGTTCGGCCAAAGGGAATAGCAAAATGAAACAAGAGGAGATATCCAAAACAAACATTCATTCTTATATTAAAAATCCCAAAAAAGTACTTTACACAGACACATAGATATTACCCTAATGAAAGGAAAGTAAATGTAAAAGGCAGTCATTGCTTCAGCTTGATCTTCAAAGGGCCTTTGGGGTCTCGAGGAGATGGGAGCTGGGCTGAGGGCTCAACGGCAATTCCTTTGCCTTTGGGATCATCTAGCAGGGTTATGGGATTTGCTTGATCACCCAACTCATCCTTCGAAGATTCCTGAAGGCCACTTGAAGGCTGTACATCTTCAAGTGCCTTTTCTGGTGCTGAATGGCCTTGTTTAGGAGCATCTTCAGGAAGAGCTGGGTCCTCAGCCAAATCACCCCCTACATCCTCGGATGATCCTAGGGCAGCTTCTTGTACACCGTCAGGGGTGGAAGAAGCTCGAATTGCCGGAGGGTAGTAGACACTCTCTGCCTTCCAAAGGATGGAAGAGGCATCAACCCCAGCTTGGGAAAGTGCCTCGTTCCACACTTGGAGGCAGTAGTGCCTACATACCTCGGGAACCTGAGCCTTGAAGGATTCGGTGACCTCCTTCACACCAATGTCGTAACCATCTTGTTCGGCCTGGTCCTTTGATTCCTCAGCCTTTTCCTTTGCTTGAAGGGCTTCCTCTTTGCCCTTGACGGCTTCTTCTCTGGCCTTCTCAGACTCATGCAGGTCTCTCTTAAGACCTTCTACAAGCTTACGCGCCGCTGAGAGGTTATCATCGGCTTCACGGAGCATAAGGCGCTGATCCTCGGCCTGTTTAGTCGTTGTCTTTAGATCAGCTTCTAGGCCTGCCTTTTCACTCTCCACCTTGGCCAGCTTTGCCGAGACCTCCTGCAGCTTTTTCTTGTGAAGGTCCGAGATCTTTTGGGCGGTTTCACGCCTGGACTCCTCGGCCTTCAGAGATTTGTAGGAGCTGATGGCAATCTCCTCTGCCCTGTGGGCTGATTGAACGGCCTGCAAACGAAACATTTGAAGTCATTAAAAGAAGGCACATATAGGAATTGAAAGCCAGAGCCAAAAGGTTTCTAGAGAAAGGAAAACTCACCATTGCCAACTCCTTCTTCAGAGTCATGAAGACGGTATGGTCCCTCTTCTTCCTAAGCTCGACCATATCCTCGGGGAGCAACAGCGCCTGCTCCAACGCGTCCGCAACACAGGCAGCTGTCCCTTCATCGGAACTTCTGATGGAAGCATCTACGTTTATGGGCGCGTCGTCCAGGGACATGTCGGGGAGCCATACAGGGGCTCGCACGGCCACCTGTTGGTCGGGCCTTTTTTCCGACCTAATCTGTGCAGGGCGAGCCTGCTTTCCACCTCGTTCCACCTCGGGCTCTTTGGGGACAGAACCCTTTCCTATTTCCACCACTTCCTTCCCTTTCGTCTGATCCCTTTTTCTTTTGAGATCAGCAGGGTTGGTACGTTGTGTTTGGGAGGATGGAGGAGGAGGAGGAAGCCTAGCTTCAGGGCCTTTGTCAGCACCCTTTTCTTGCGTCCGAGAGCGCAGCTCTTTGGGAGGGTCTTGGACTTTGTGGCCCTCCAGGACGTCCTTTAAACTGGGTTTAATTTTCCGTTGGATGCCCATATCGTCTAGTTCTTCGGCTGTATCCTCTGGAATTTGAGTGGAGGTGCCGAGGACAGAAGTTAAGTCTTCAGGAGAGTAAGGTTGGTTAAAAACCTCAAACTCGTCCTCAGAATCCGCTACTTCGACGATTTCTTCCTCTTCTTCTTTCACAGAAGGACGGGAGGACGCAGCTTCGCTAGGGATTGATTGGGTGGAGAAAGGAACTATGGGAATCCCAACTGGGACAGGTTGTGGCGGTTGGACTGGTTGGGTGATCAGAGTACCTTGAGGAATGGTAGTACCCTCGGGTAGCAAGAAACCCTCGACGGCAACGCTGATCCGAGGAAGACGAGGGTCGTGGGCTTTAATCACGCACTTCGGCGCCTGAAATGCTTTTGATATGGGAGTGTAGCCGAGGATCAGATGAGCAGCACGGAGTTGGCCGTCACTATGCACAAAGACCTCGGCTTGTAGGATCCTATCCAGCCGCCCGAAATCGACGAGGTTAGGATGACGATCCGCTGCGTGTGGATCTGCAGAGTTATCCAAGTAAAAATGGTCAGGAACAAGTAAAAAGACAAGAGATGGCAAAATATAAAGGAAACTTCACCTGGAGTCCCTTCCCTCGTCGGACAGGGGAGGCCGTCGTGCCAATTTCCTGATACAATCAGGAAGTCGTCTTTTAGGCCCTTATTTGATTCAGGCAGACACTGAATTAGCCTAACCTGTGGGTATCTAGACTTTAGGTAATATTCGTCCTTTTTACTTAAGTGATGGAGGTTATAAACCCAGTTCACATCATGGTGAGTGAGTCCTAGATTCATCTTCTCATTTAAGGCATCTATGGAACCTAGGATCCTAAAGACATTTGGGGCGCACTGGGTGGGAGCTAACCTAAAAGCCCTAAGATAATCCCTGGTCACCGTTCCCATGGGGATTTTCATTCCCCCTTCGATGAATGCTATCATCGGGATTACCACTTCCCCCATTTCTCTTTTTGTATAATATTCCTCCTCGTTGCTGTACCTAATGAACACATCCGAGGGGATTTTGTACTTAACCTTAAACTGCTCTATTTTCTCATTTGAGTCAACAAGGGACGCAAATCTACCCATTTTTGTTGGAAAAAGAAGGAGGGGATGAAGAAACTAACTACGCCGAGGATAGAAGATACAGTGAAAAAGAGAAGCTTGGATGGAAAGGAAACAATAGAAACAAAAAGAGGAGAAAAAAGTATTAAGGAAACTTACTTTTAAAAAGAAAAAGGAAGAAAGCACGGTCTCCTCGGACAGGGTACTTGAGTAGAGAGAGAGAGTACGGGGAGATGAAAAGTGTGGCAGGTACGC
This sequence comes from Castanea mollissima, assembly GCA_014183005.1. Lineage (NCBI taxonomy): Eukaryota > Viridiplantae > Streptophyta > Magnoliopsida > Fagales > Fagaceae > Castanea > Castanea mollissima. The sequence goes on from JACAVU010000004.1 coordinate 59,646,732, forward strand.
TTTGAGGTTTCTGTAGTGTGAAGATTTTTTGAAGATGAGATGGTATTTATATGTCAGGAGGTATTTTGAAGCAAGCGAATTCCCGCCTCAAACACCGGAATCGCGCTCGACCGTTGGATATGGTTCATATCATTAAAACACGGGGGACATAGAAGCGCCAATAATTAATTCAGGGGCGTTTCGAGTACCGAAACATCGGGAACACGCGGCAGGTAATTCAGAATTTATTTCCGCCAGCAATATTCAAGCATTATGCAGGATAAAAGGGTCTTTTTATGTCGAGATCCTATTTTCCTCCCGAGGTGGAAGAAAATAAGGAATCTCGAGGGGCTATTGTAGGGGTATTGGGCCCAGAAAAATATAAAGGATGGCCCAACGAAATCTTTTGGGCTAGCAACCCGGAGTCCGAAACATCAAAGTGGTCAGGGAGTGTTCAAAAAATCCAAATACGTCCGAGGGGTAGATATGTCCTCGGAATGTTATGCCGAGGACATAGGAAGAGAAGTTTTGGTACCCCCGAGTTAATCTACGAAGGGTCCTACAATCAAGGGGTATGCGCGGTATACATGAATGACGCTTGAAAGAACGGTGGAAAGGCTGCTTCCACCGCCCATGCATTAAAGACTCTGTGATTGATACGCTGACTGTATAGACGGAAGGATGTGACATAAGCATAGAGCTTGAAACTTGGTCCAAGTCCCAGCGGGCTTTAAGGAAGAATAGATGGGACATAAGGATAGAGCTTGAAACTTGGTCTCGAATCCCAGCAGGTTTTAAGGGAAATGGATGGGACAAGTGGAGAGGGGGGGGATTGCCACCAGAAGGAGGGAGATGATAAATAGAAGGGAGGGGGGAGGAAGAAAAGGGGAGGTCAGGAGAAAAAGATAGTCCATATTTAAGAAACACTGTTATAAACTATCCTCGGCAACAGTCCGAGGAGGAGTTTTCAGCCTTATTCTTATAAAGAAATCGTTCCTTTGTTTTAGTCTTTGGGGCCCAAAGCCCGTTCTCTTTTATGATTGTCCTAGCCATCCTGAGAATCTAGATTGCAAACCCACCCTCTACAAATTCATTGTAAAGAAAGGCCTTTTTAAGCCCATCTGCCCCTCGTTGTGGTTTGGGGAACTTGAATTGTGTCCTTACACAACCTATCAAAATTTATTTAAGCAAAACGGAAACTACCAACCTTTCAAAATTGATTTACACAAAACATAAACTTTCAATCTGTCAAAATCTATTTACGCAAAACATAAACTATCTATGAAGAGTGACAAAAGAAACTCATTTTTGCTCCAATTATTTTAAACTACCACCTTGTCAAAATCCATTTACACAAAATATAAACTATCAACCTATCAAAATTCATTTACACGAAACACAAACTATCTATGAAGAGTGACAATGGAAACTCATTTTTGCCCCAATTGAATTAAACTATCAACTTGTCAAAATCTATTTACGCAAAAATATAAACTACACTATGAACCTGCCAAAACTCATATCATTAGCTAGAAACATATTTATACATGTAATATAAAATTCAACCTGCCGAGTAGAAGTAGTTTCAGTTGAACTAAACAATCAATGTAGTCTATAGAAAACTCATGCATATATCAAATTACAATAAAAACCCATGTACATAACCCACACATTCAAGTTCCTACAACTTGCCTTGTAATTGCCATAAATGATCAATAAGGTCCGATTAGAGTTGAGAATGAATTTCATAGTCTCGAATGCATTGATGACTTTCAATGAACGCCATGAATGCATCGATTTGTTCATAATCAAATTCTGCCACTTCATTTTGATCTCGCTTATCTTCAATGATCATGTTATGGAGAGCTACGTATGCTTTCATGATGTCTTGGAGTGTTTCAGGATAGAAAAATATTCTAGGTTCACATACAATTGCAAATCTTGCTTGAAGCAATCCAAATGCATGCTCTACATCCTTCCTATTTTCCTCTTGGACTTTTGCAAATAATTTTCCTTTTGTCCTTTTGAAGTTGGAATTATTTTCACAAATGTTAACCACTTTGGATATATGTCATCAGTAATATAGTATCCCATTGTATACTCATTACCATTGATTGGGTAATTCATTGCTGGAGCACGTCCTTGTGCGAGCTTAAAAAATAAGAAACTGTTTTAATACATTAATGTCATTATTTAACCCAGGTAACTCAAAAAATTCATGTCATATCCAATAATCATATGATGCCATTGCTTTCAAACTAATAGTTGGCTCACGAATATGACCACAATACAAAACTTTCCATGTAGCTGGACAATTTTTTTTATTTTCAATGCATGCAATTAATACTCCTTAGCATCCCTTGATATCAACGTCTTTGACCATGGGTTAACAATCTAGCAATATCTTTGTTATTTGGGGACCTCAAGTATTCCTTAGAATAAATATCAATCACCGCTACAACCAATTTTTTTAGACTTTTTATTGTAATGGTTTTCCCAATCCGAACATACTCATCCATAAAATAAGCTATTACTCCTGTAAGCATCCTAAGTGCAAATGTCATCTTTTGAAGGGAAGTAAACTGAGTTTTTGGGCATTATCTCTTTTTTGGATAAAGTAAGGTTCATAAGATTCTACCTTAGGTTGAATACAAAGAAAAAGAGAATGATTCATCCGAAATCTCCTCTTAAATAAATTGGGAAGATATATTGGTGAGTTGGCAAAGTAGTCGAGATAAAGCCTTTTATGGCCTACCATATGATTACGTCTAATATACCAATGACTTTTACGTTGTAATGTTGAACTCTTAAGAAGTTGCCTCATCATATCATCCTCATTTGAGTAATCAAAAAGCAATTTGTTAAAAAGAGAGCGACCCATAGAGACAACCTTGAACACAATATTGTTAGTAAATTATCGCTATAGATGAAAGGAACATAAGAAAAATAAATTTTGTAATATATGTTTTGGGGGGGGGGGGGGGGGGGGGGCAAAAACAAATTACTATATAAAATATGATACAACCTTGAAAGCAACATTGTTAACAAATTATCACCATATATAAAAGGAACATAAGAAAAATAAGTTCAAAACAAGACATAAGTGTAAAAATAAAAATGTTTTGATTACATAAGTGGCATAGGATAACAAAATAACAAATCAATGCCACAACCTATTGATAAAATAAGTTGAAACAATACAACATCTACATGTGCCAAACCAAAGCCTAAAATAAGCTACTACCAAAATAAGGTCTAAACAAGATATCATATAAATACGCCAAACCCTAAGCTTAAAATAAGTTACTACCAAAATAAGGTATGAACAAGACATCATCTTCATGTGCCAAACCCAACTATTTACTCCAAGTTTCGTCTGGCAAGGATTTGGTCTTGTAGATTTTCAAAAAATAATTTTTTTTTGTTTTTCAAACATGCCACTAGTATCCCTCATCATTATTCTTTCACCGTTTTTAATAATTTCAAGGCGAAAACTTTCCTATTCAATATCAAATCTTTGTTCATCCACTTGAACCCTTTCCTCTTTGATATGAAGAACCTCTTTTTCTTGTTCAAGTGATTCTTGAATATATTACAATTTATTTGTCAAATATTCCCCAAAATCTTTCTCACAATCTTTGCTCTTTTGATTAGCCTTTTTTACTTTTCTACCAATTGGTCTCTCGAGTACCATTGTGTCATCATCATTACTACCAACTTGATCTATTGAACTCGGAGTTTGAGGTAACCCTTCTAATCTTTCTTTAGGTATACTCCATTTTGGTTGGTTCTTCAACACAAGCCAACAATGTTCAAATAGGAAAACTACATATTGGATGATGCTTTATATAGAGCCTTTGCTACATCCAACTATTACATAATTAGTATCTTCATAGTATTGGTAAATTAATATTATGACACCATTGCATTAATTTATACCTTCGTTTGATCAATCACACCACTTTGATTCCAAGCTTCAACTTTAGCCATGAACCTAGCAAATTTATTTGTAGTTCCAAAGGTATTGTTCTCGCAAAAGTATTGCCAAAATTTCTCACAAAATGTCTCTTGCTTTTGCTTATTACCATACATGGCATCCATGCTAATGTTAAGCTATGTAGAGACAAGAAGGTTGTCTTCATCTACACTTAAGTTGCCACCCCATTTTGTTGTCTTAAGGGTGACAATTTCAACTTCCGACAAAGAATCTTGGATGGGCTTTGAAGTATTTTAAGACCCACTTAAAAATGGTGCCACGAAATTTGAATTCCCTTGTAAGATATTAGCATATAATGATATGTCTTCTTGTGAATCGATCCCTTTTAAATAGGTAATGTAAATAATAACACGTCCTACTTAAAGACACTCCTACATAGCACCCAAATCACCAAGAATATAAGATGATAAAATAAGACAACCAACTTAAGCAAGCATTTAGAATTTCTCCCACAATTAATTCTTAAACGTAAATAAGACAACCAAGAGCAAAGAGGTCACAATACAGTTAGAACTTGAAAGAAATACATAGAGAATGGAGTTTTAACAATGGTGAATGGAGTTTTAACAAAATTAGATTCAAGAATCCCCCATAAACAACAAGGGGCCATGTTTAAGATAGCATTCTTAAAACGAGCTATGCCAACATCACGAGCTATTATTGACTTCCCATTTACTAAGTTGCATTAAGCTTTCCAATGTTTTAAGTCGAACTCGTGGGGTAAAAAAATGGTACTAAAATGTGTCATTCCTCTGATTTGGTATTCAAATTATAGCCTAAAGACTTTAAAGATTGACAATGGGAAGGAGTGTGTGAAAGCAATGTTAAAGTTCTGGTAGGCTACTAAGAACTAGAACTAGACAAAGTGTGAAAATCAAGGTTCAAGACTAAAGGGTCTCTCTCTCAATAGGTAAATTTAGAGATAAACAGAAACTTAGTATGTTAATTATTACAGAAGTAGGTCCCGCATATTCTTGGCCAGTTAGGTCATGATTATTTTGCAACCTAATTTAGTTGGATTCAATTTCTTCTTAGCTACGGGTTTTAGTTTATTTAAAGGAATTTGGTAAGGGTTTAAAACTAAACATTTGGACACATCCTAAACAAATCTATGCAATTACAATGAATTTCTATAAAAATAAAAAAAAAACATTCTGGCTAAACATTAATTAATTCTACCTATCCCATACAAATAGACACAAAATTAACCCTACTACTACACACCCCCTTCATGAAAACCAACACTCCTACAATTAGTCTAATGGACCCTCAATCCCAAATATAGTATCAATCAATTGAAAGATATGGATAGCAATACATTACTGGTAATTGAAGTTGAATTTGTGAGCAAACTTTCTAAATCAAACGATTGGTGACCACCTAAAGCGTCCAATCTTGTGATAAAAAGCAACAACCCACTGTGAAGAAGCTGAGATACTTAACCCTGTTGACCCAAATGATTGATAACGCAAACGGTGAGAGATAGTTGCATCACGAAGAGGACCTAAACAAAACCCTCCAACATCGATGAAGCTTCGATTTGAGATGACCCAAACGAAACCTTAACCAAAACTCAAAAACCCTTGAATCTTCAGTCTAAAGAGAGAGTGATAGTGTGGGCACAAGGAAGTACGCCTCGGCCTTGGTGTGGACTGGGTGGAGGGTGAAAAATGGAATCACCAGCTAGATTAGGTCTAAGAACCATGTTGGGTGTTTTGGGCCACTCACTTACATACATAAACCTGCATACCAGATTATGGGTCTGTAGTTTGGGTATGGCTTGGGAAAGTGTTAGGCACCCAAGACCTCTTGGCTTGGGGGTCGACCTCTATTATGTGTCGCTAGGCCACATTTGAATAAAGAAACTATTAAAAGAGCCCTAATCTTTAACCCTAAACATACATCATGCACTTAATTATAATAACACACACAACATGTTAAATATCCTATAACAAAATAAAAAGGAAACAAATAAAACACAAACAAAACATTATTTTAAAAATGAAAAGATAAAAATTAAATAAAGCACACAAGGAAAATAAAATAAACCAAACATGGCAAAAATACCAAAATAAACATGAAAAATAATTAAACACAATTAATTAACCTAAAATAGAGTCAAACAAAATAAAATAACATGTGAAAAATGATTAAAACAATAGAATAAGATTTTTGTCAAATTTGGGCTCGAGGTGCGTACGTACGTATGGTCAAAACCATACACACACATACTCAATAATGCGTATGCATCCTCTAGCACATATCCAAAACAATTACATTTTGCAAGTTGTAACAAACAAAGATATAGCATATGAGATCAAATAAGCATGTTAGAATCCCTAAATGCTAAACTAACATAAAGCAAATAAAACAAATATCAATATAAACAAATAAACATGAAACAAAACCAAGTAAGCATACTAAACTAACATAAAATAAATAATTATGTTAAACTTTACATAAAACCAAAATAATAAAACAAGAACAACCAAAACAGATTATAAACAACCTAAAATCAAATTAACACATATAAAAATAATTAAAAATAACAAAAGAATCAAATATAACAATTAGAAAAGACTATATTAATAAACTAATGTGAATCCTATTAAACAAAGAAGGAGTTCATGGAAAGAACACTCACCTTGCTTAAGATTATGAGTTTAGAGTTCGTTTAATTGACCCATTAGTTCCTACAACACAAAGATTAGATTAAGAAGACAAAGATAATTGAAGAACACAATAATTGTTAGTAATCACAACTAAAAAAAAAAAAGGTTTTGTGAAACTAATTTAAGAACAAGTTTTTGGCTTAGAACGAACTAAAGAGAGGTTTTTTTATCATTAAAAAATGTACTCAAGCCTGTGTGTGAGTTTAGAAAAAATGATCTATGGTTTTAGAGTAGATGGAGGCAAAAAAAAAAACTCACTCTGGCTAAGGTTATGATTGGAGACATAAGGTAAGTATTTATAAGTTAAAATTAGGGTTTTCAGGGTTTTTTAGAGGTCTTTGGACATTTCCAAGGGTCTAGGGGCTGGCCCACATAGAAAACGAGTGTGCATACACATCTTTTGAGTGTGCACACACACTTGATTCATGCGTACGAATACCCTAAATTTGACTGCTTTTATGGCCCAACTTCAAACAATTGTAACTCACTCAATATAAACCTAAATTAGGCATATTTATGTTCAAATTGAAGCTCAGGATGTTTACTTTTCAATGAAATAAATTTCACTTAAAAATTCTTTGTAGATCAAAAGTTATGGTCAAAACAATGAGCAAATGTCATTTTTCATTATAATTTTCAAAGCAATTTGAGCACTTTTGAGTTGTGATCACTTACGAAATATTGTGAACTCTTTAATTATCTTTGATTGACATATTTCAAGCTCATCATTGGAGCTAAGGACCAAACTTTATTAACGGGTACATAATGAGGTGTCTACAGATAGAGCGATAGAGTGAAGAGAAAATGGGTAGAGGGATAGTGTGCTAGAGTGCTAGGTTGAGCGGCATAGGGATAGAAAGAGTGATTGGCAGAAGCATGGGAGAGAAAGAGAGAGCAGCTTAGTTAGAGAGAGAGAGAGAGAGAGAGGAGAGAGAGAGAGAGAGAGGAGAGAGAGAGAGAGAAGAGAGAGAGAGAGAGAGAGGAGATGAGAGATTGAAGAGTGAGAAAGAAAGCATATATTTTAGGAGGATAGGGAATAATAAAAAAAAATTAGGTTTCGAACATTGCTTTAGTGTTTTCTAAATTTAAGATGGTTCTGTAGCTAAGTTGTAAATTTTTTTTACAACTAGTCTCTCGGATAGCGCATCTATTTAGTGGTTTAATGCTAAAATTTAGCATATCCGAAATTTTACAGCTCTAGATATGAATTCTCTTAGCATTAGGTGTTTGAACACTGAAAATGCTTTTTTGGTATCCTAAACAACAAAAAACAAGCTTCATTTGATGTGCGATTTTTAAACAAATTTACAAATATGCTATAGTGATATTCTTTTAGTATTCGTCACTGTAGCATCTCTTACTCATTTTCTTTTATAAATTAAATTCTCTCTCTCTCTCGTCAATCTTTTTGGGTTGTGGTTGCGGTTGCGATTGTAGGATTGATTTTGGGCTTGGTTTAGTTTTGGTGGTGGGTTTGCATGGTGAAAAACTTGGTGGATTTGGTTTGATTTAGGACAATTTTGTGGAATTTAATGGTGGAGTGGTGATAATTGTTGGTGGGTTTGTTGGGAATTTGTATATTTTCGAATATTTCTGTGGTGGGTTTGTGGTTTGGGGTTTTGGAAAAGGGTTGGTGTTGGGTTTTGGTTTTAAAATCTATTGTGGATAGCTTGGTTTTGTTGGTTTCATGTGGTGAGTTTTTTTTTTTTTTTTAAATATTTTAATGGTAGGGTTATTTTTATGAGTGATGTTCTAAAATAAGAAATGAGATAAATGGTGAATTATGAAATAGTTTATTAAAGTAGCATTTTGTTTTGCTAAGTAGCATTTTTAGCACACCGATTTCTAATGCTCTTAGTATTTACTGCTTCTCACAACAATAATTCTTCCATGGACAATGTGAATGTCAATAAGAAGAAAAGGCAAAGGAAGACATCTCATGCATCTTGCATATGCATCTAAATTTCTATCATTCCCTAAAGTTTAATTTTGAAAATCTTAGAGTGCCTTACATTACATCAAGTGGCATAGTTAATTATACATGAATTTATAATCCCACAATTAAAATTTTTCTATTCTATAGGTCATGCTTCTTTCAAATAAATTATTGTATTATTTATCCCAACAAGATAAATAGATGCTAACAGCCTTAAAGTTCAATTGTTTGACATTTTTTACATGTTTTTAATGGATACATCTATGTTTCAAATCCCCTCTCCTCTATTGTAAGTGTAACCATTGAATTATTTAAATAATAGAAAAAGAGATAAATAGATGAGATGAGTTAACTCTTTAATTAATATTCCAAAAATTATTGTCTCATCTCGCTGGTTTATTTTTAAAAATAATTTAATAGTTGGGGAGAAAAGATTTGAACCCTAGTTTATTTAATAAAATGATACAAGAAATGAAGAATAAAAGGCCGATAAAACCATGATAAGGCCTTATAGCATTCATATCAAGCTCAGTACATTTTTAGCCAAATAGGTAATCTACTATTCGCATACAACTATACCAAACTCAATATACTATCATTTTTTTATTTTATCTCTCAATTATTTATCATATGTTTTATTTCTCATCTGATCGTTTCCAAAAACAATGAATGTTCTCTCTGCAAACAAAAACACAACCAAAGACACAAACACTGCACTAGAAACTCATTTACACACACACACATCTTTTTTTTTTTTTTGTCATTTCATCCTTTTCAAAAACAATGAATTTTATCTCTAGAAACAAGAACACATCCAAAAACACAAACGCCACACTAGAAACTCATTTAAACACACACACACACACACCGCCGCCAAGTCACCGAATGGAAGGTTGATGTTGCTAAGGCACCAAATTTAGCCATCAGACTCAAGTGACGGTCATATCTCGATGGAGCACCAGATCAATGCATGAGATTGATGTTATGCACTACCATGACCACTAAGTGCCCGTTTGGTTTAGCTTTTTGGGCAATAAGTCACCATTGCTTTTTCAAATTGTGTCTTTTTTTTTTTCTGTTTTTTTTTTTTGGTGTGTTTGGTAAGACTTTTCGATGTTGAATTTTGGGCCCAAAAAAAAATTTCTTTTCTTGAGTTTTTGTATTGAACCCTCAGAGTTGCAATGTAAAAAAGCCATATGGTTTGTAAGAGTCCGTTTGGATAGAACTTATTTTGCTGAAGCTGAAAACTGAAAACACTGTAGCAAAATAATTTTTAAATGTGTGAATAGTGTTGTGGGACCCATGAACAGTGCATTTATGCACTGTTCATGGCTGAAAAGTCCAAACTTGCGGCTGGGTTAAAAAAAAAAAAAAAAAAAAAAGAAGCAAAACGAGACGTGGACGCAGAAACGGTGGATCCAAACGCCCTCTAAATGTTATTGTTGGTCATTTTAAGTGATATCCCTAAACTACCCTTGTTTTTATTTTGAAATTCCAATTTTACCCATATTTCTAATATACATAAATATATACACCGTCTTGGTGGAGAAGAATTTTCTTGCGCTCTATGCTCCATCCCTGTCAATTGCAAGAAGCCTAAAAGAAGAATCCCATTGTGTAGGTAGTAGTGGTTCTTCTTTCATTTCCTTATCTTCTCCAAATTCTACCCAACCAAACAGACTACAAATTTCTAAATCAAATGTACAATTTTCAATCCCAACATAAACCCATAAACTGAAATAGACTGTTGCGGGTCTTTTGGGTGAAGAAGAAGAACTGAAGAAGGGACATAATAGTGGGTGGAGGAAAAGAAAAGATATTTAATGGAAATTGGGAAGAAACAGGTGGATGAGACAAAAAGTGAAAAAATAAAAATAAAAACTGGTTTAAGTGGGATAATTTTGTCATCATATAAGGAAATTTAAAAAATAAAAATTACAATTGCATTAGGACTCAAAAAATTATCACAACATTTGAGGTGTCAAATCTTTCATATGTCAAAAGAAAATTAAATAAATTAATAAAATATTAGATTAGGATTGGCCACAAGTAAGAGCAATTAGACTTGTGAAAATATTGTGACATTTTATTGTATCCCTAAACTTTTTAAATTTGTGCTATTTTCATAAATTTGTGCTATTGACACAATATTTTCATAAAAAGGTTTACGTAGCAAGTTGTTATTAGTTTTTATTTAGACTTACTACAATCATTATTATTATTATTTTATCTACTATTAACTATTTGTCACATAGATTTTATTGAAAAAAATTTGTGAAAATGTTGTGTCCATAACTTTCATTAAGTGAAAAAATAATTTGAAAAGATTTGTTACTAATTTACTATTAATAATTAATGTGTATAACAATTACAAAAATAAAAACATAAGTCTCAATAAAAACCCTATCAAAAAATAATGATGGTGTATTCCATTCTAAGAAAAATCAAAAGTGTCATTTACTATTGAGAAGTCATTAATAATAATAATAATATAATAATAATAATAATAATAATAATAATATAATAATAATAATAATAATAATTATTATTATTATTATTATATTATTATTATTATTATTATTATTGTTAAAAAAAGAATTCTCTTTTATATATGTAGGCACACACGCCACTACAAACTCTTGGTACGATGGTCACTTTACAAATATAAGTACTTATGGGGTATGGGGGTACAGGGGCAAGTTCGGAATTCGAGTTTTTAAGGAGTTTCATACATATATACACCTAAATTAGGTTATAGCAGAATTTCTATCTTGTATCAGTGTGTGTGTGTGTGTATAAAATCTCTTTTGGTAATTTATAACTTAAACCGCCACTTTTAAAAGTGCTAGCCAAACACAGTTAAAAAAAAAAAAACACTTTTATGACAACTTTTACCAAACACTTAAATAAAAAACTTAATGTCATTCCACACTTTTTAAAACCATCAATTTTTCATAAAGCATAGTTTAAAAAAGCTGAAACAAACTCATCCTAAATCATCTCACCATTGGTTGAGTTAGAAATTTCTCAACTCAACATTAGTGGATTAGGTCAAAAATCCCTCCAACCTGACCTTGCATACCCCCTAAATGAGGATTGAGTTGGGTTGAATTAGACCATCAGGTTGGGAGTGAAAACTGGAAAAAAAAAATCATTTTTTTTTAAATCATAGGGATCCTTATAATATGGCAAGTGACATTGTAAATGTTGCACAATAAATAATGAGTAATGCTAGGACTATACCATTTTAGATATAAATCCACATAAACCCACTAGTACACATCTACTCCTCACAACTTGCAACGTGGCAGGTTGTGAGTGATAGCATTGCTCATAAATGATACATAAAATTAAGATAACATGTCTATCTTTTGTTATGTGGGAGAACACCATTATAGCATGGATATTTTATTACTCATATATTTTTCTTTTTTTAGCTAAAATTAAGGGATACCAATGATGTAGGGAGGTCTTCTCAAAAAAATAAATGCAGGTAGGTAGAAATGTCTTTTCTCATTTTTATATTTAATAATTGAGCAAGATTAAGGTACAATACTTTTCTTATGGGATAAAAGTATATTTTTTAGTTAAATAGTCACATGTGTGAATCTTAAGAGGAGAACCTAAGGAACAACAATTAAGTTTTTTCCTTAACAATTTCAACTAATACACTTTCAAGAAAAAAAGAAATTCAACTTTGATCGTTTGCCGCAAACATGCCCCACCACCAAGGTACAACAAATAACCACAAGTTAACAATTACCACTTACCACAACTAGTAAAGTTTTTTATCAATGGATAAGATATTTGATATTCAAATTCTTCCTGCACCAAAAAAACTAATTGGTTTTTTTTTTGGTTGGTTATTAGTTTGTGTGGCTTGTATTTGGATATTTCTGTTTCTTTACAGTTTGAATGAAATCTCAGTCATTTCTCTTTAAAAAAAAATCTTCTTCTTCTAGCATATAAGAACAATTATTATGAAGTAGACGCAACAGGTTTATATTCTAAAATATCTATAAAATATACACTTCTTATCTAAAAACAAACTTTCTTATCATTCCTTTTTAATCCCTTACATGGTGAAGATAATGTATATCATGCAAATGCAACTATTGCATGTAGTCACAATCTCAAAAGTTGGGAGAACCCACAGATTTATGAGGAACATGTTGCAAGAAGATGGTTGCAAACAGTTGGAACAATAATAGAGACAGAAAAAAGAGTAAAGTGGAAGAAGAAAAATTACAGGTGACACTTCTTTGATTGTTTCATAAAAAATATACTGCCATCCATTAATATAATTATTAATATGAACAATTATGGTACACTAGGGTTTTCCAATTATTATTATTTAGTCAAATTGCAATTAATAATTTGATATAGAGAATTAAAATTGATTCTTCCGAGGTTTAATTATTTATTTTGGATAATGAATTTCTTAGATATCGTACTTGTGAATTTCATAATACTTCATTTTGGGGCATAAAATATTTTCAAAATAAGTTTTAACTTTCCAAGTTTAACTTCTAACCATTAATGGAAAATTCGAAATCCGCCACTACAAGTAAGAATCAACCTAAAACCAAAACATTTACTATCTATTCTCAAATTCCCATTGTGGATATACAATTAAGAAATGTCGAATACAAAGAAATTTGAAACAAGGAAAAAAAACTTTTGGTGATATAATTGAGAGATAATAGTCTAATAGGTTCAGTCAAATCAACCTCTATTATCATCACAAAATTCATCTGTGAGAACTATTCGCAACACTTAATACATACAAGTACCCAAAATTAACTAGAAGAACTTATAAAAGAACAATAGAGAAGAGAAAATACCAAATGAAACACTTTATTCATTAATTATAATTACTTATTTTTCATTTGTCATGTTTTTTTTTCTCTGCTGACTGATTTTTCATTAGTTATTCTTAGGTGGGTGGTGCCTTGGAGCATGGTAATCAGCATTGAAAGCTACAACACCTGCCTCATCAACCCCTTCAGAAAAATGACTGAAGCTTTTCTTACATTCAAAATTTAAGCCATTGTTCTCTTCACTCTCACATTTCCCAGCAACTTGGTTTGAGCTTGAAAACATTGAGGTCCCACCAACTGCACCATGCTTATTTTTCTTTTCCGGCTTCATGACATTGCCAATCGCCATTTTCCTTCCCTTGATCCCTAATATATTGGTGGAAGCAGTTGCAGCCTTTACCTCACCGAGAAGAACCTGATAAATACATGAAACCTTTAACCAAATTTAAGCAAAGAATGAAACTAGAGACTAATAATATGCAAAACATTATATCGATCAAAATATCTAATTACCTTTGAACTTGTACCAGCATTTAGTTCCGTGGCTGCATTATCATCTTTGAAGAAAGAAAATAAAAATAAAAATTTACACTTAGATAAAGCTGCTAAACATTTCATTGTATACACAAAAATACATATAAATATGAAAAAGAAAGAAGTCAAACTAAATACCTATGGTTAAATGTGCCAAGGAGAGCAATGCAGTACTGAGAAGTACAAACAAAAGGCATCCGAACTTTGTAGGCGTCATCTGTCTCTCTCTTAATTTTCTTCTTTGTATATGTATGTTTCCTAGTTTCAAAATGTAGCAGAGAGGATTAACTGAAGTAGGATTTGAGCTTTATAGAGAATTACAGGCACTTAGTTCCCTAGTCAAATAAAGGATTTAACACCTAAGTCAAAGCTAGCTAGGACTATTGTTCCAACATCCACCTGCTTTTCCATGTATATATATTTTAAAAATGATTGGTTATTGATTACAAATAGGTACAATCACACTAATATAAAAGCACGATGTGTCAGTTGGATTGCCGAAGTCGAGAATCTCAATGCAATTTAAATGAAAACAATAATATGATATACTGATATTTCGCATGATCAATGGTCCTAGAGAGAGAGAAAATCTTATTGATGTGCTACATTCGGTATCGTGGAATAGAAGATGAGTGTGTTTTGCGCCTGTCTGCCGCCATGCAATCAACGAGAAAAGGATTGCTTGGAACACCGAGGTTGTCAAATTCCAAGGCTAGCTACAAGCCCCCATGCATGCTTTTCTATTCATTTTTTACTCCTCATTAGCTAGCTAGCTTCACTAGGCTTAGTAATCTTCGTTGACATGTAGTTATATGTGAAACCTGTGACTATAATGGAAATAAGTTGAACAACACGCTCTCATAACTTGCTCTGATCGGTTTCATACAGAGATGGCTAACGTTCCTTTTCTTTATTCCTTTAGTTTCTACACAACAAGCACATGCAGTTCCGTATCTAGTCTGTGGAAAACGGGCAATTGAGACATACCAACTAAATTGCCTGGAATTACTATATAAACCATTATGGATTGGACCACAGAGTTGTTATGGAAACTATGGAACATAGGAATCAGCGGACCGAAAGCGTTCATTCCGACTTCATTTCAGTGGGTGTCCTAGAGGACTGTGTTTGTGTGTCTTACTATGGGGGGTGCCTAAACTATCTTACGTACTTTAGCAAGTATCTTTCATGGTCGGAAATTGTGCGATATTGTTATATTGAATGAAAATAAGCCTATATACTATATTCACAAGCATGTTCTTCCATGGCCTCCCGTACATATCAAGCACATAATACAAAATTAGTTTTATTTGGTTAAAAAAAAAAAAAAAAAACCTATAAACAAAAATAGAGAAGTAAACAAATACAGAACGCAAAAAAGGTCAAAGCAAATATACCAGTTATGAAGTCCTTCGTTGGATTGGTATAAGCTCTCTCTCCGTACTTGAATGTTACTAATCTATGAGGCTAGCTTCTTCTTTATATACTACTCCAAGTGTGATAAGCTTTAGGAGAAAATAAATGAGCACATTAATTCTTCGAAGTGTCTCCTCGTTCATTTCATGCTCATGAATGATCATTACAATACCCCATGAGTCAATACGCTGGTTCGGTTCACTTAGACAAATTGTTTAATTTTGAAGCCTATATATTCATGATCAACTTTCTCAACATTGTGCTGCGTCTTTTACGATTCTTCATGCGCATGGGAAAGGGAAATCTTTAAGAGGGTCACAGTCATAGAGCAACATAGTATTGGGAAGTGAATATGGGATGAGTGAGGATCACAATACTGATTACTCTCTGTCCTTATTTTCAGGGAACAAGCACGAATATGGGCTTTAGCTATTAACTTGGCTCTGCTATAATTAACCTAGCTAACAAATAGTTACAGAAAACACTTTTTTATTTTTATAATTGGGTTGATAGTTGGGAAAGATAGATATTTGAACACTTGGATTGGAAACTTCAAAATGTGCCAATTAATTGAACTACAAAAACTCTTGATAATTATAAAAACAAACTTAAAATTAAAACAATTAAAATTGATAATTGCACGTTACTTGTAGTTGGATCAAAGTTGATTTGACAATTTATAATTTAAAAAATTATACTTTACTCAAACTTTTAATTAAAAAGAAGTATAAAATTGTTACAAAATCTCCACCTCTGAATAACATTAATTCTTTGAAAAGTAAAGTAAGTCTAAATAACAAAATAGCAACCTCATTGCAATTATAATACACTTTAGGTTTATGAAAGCCTTGACGGGCTAAAATGAACCTTTCTAAATCATAGGTTGACTAATCGATTTTGAACTCAATATAACCGTAGTCAAAGTGTAATTAACCTGGGAAGTAATAAGAATATTACAAGAGAATGACCTGAATATTGGAATCGTAGTATTTGTAATAATAAATCAATCATTAAACAATTGCTAGACACTTTTTTTTTTTATAATCGATTGGTAGACACATTTACACACAACTAAACAACTAAGCAAAGTATGTTATGATATAAACTCAATTTCCCACTTTCAAATCAACTCAATATAAAATATTTTAGAATTACTTTACCTTGCCTTTTATAAAAACAGCAATATGGTCAACATGTTCATCTATGAAATTCAAATTTTGCTATCTGGAATTCCTCATGTCTTCTGGGAAAGAGCTTCCAATTCCAAGTAATATGAGTGACTTAGATATTTAGGGCATGTTTGGCAGTAGCTTTTAAACAACAGTTATATAACACTTTTAACACGTATATCTATAGTACTCAAACACGTATTCCCACAACATTAAAATCTAAATAACAATACTTAAAACACTATTATCAAACGGGCTCTTAATAACTAACATACCCTTTTGTAAAAGTTAAAAACATTATAGAATTTGATCAAGAATGTATGAGGTTTGGATTGTTTCCTTTTCCTTTTCTTTTTGAGGGGTGGCATAAAGGTTGTATTAAGTCTCCAAAACTCCCAATTTTGTAGTGTTTGGGAGAGATGATTGTTAGACACTCTTACCATCAATTCTTTTTCTTTTTAAGAGATTAATTCCTGGTTCGAACCCACAACTTGTTGCTTTGGGTGGAAGACAATCGTTATCATATCAAGATCCAACCTCTAAAACTAAAAAAAAGATATACATTTAGATTGGGTTAAAGTAGAATTTCTATCTAATATTAAAAAAAAAAATTGACGATTTGAAAAGAAAAAAAATTCTAAAATCCAAAACTAAATTAATCATGAAAAAATATAAAATATATTATGTGGGGTCAATGGGCCAAGAGTATGTGTGGGGCTAGAGCTCCAATCCGAGGATGTGGGAATATCAGCCCAAGAGGCAATGCTAATGGATAGAGAGGTGAGGTCTGATCAGTGTTGTCCAAGAAGGTGGTCGGAGGAGGAGTATGTCCTCGGCTAGGTAAAGCCGAGGTCGGAAAGGGTTGCCCAACGTCCAAATGCAATATTCTAGGAGATCTTATAAGTAAGGGTAGGCATGGCAGATGCACGAGATAAGAAGAATGGCTATGAAATATCTAAGATAAAACTGTTACCTATTTCTCTGGCCGCACTAATAAGGAAGTGATACTTGAGTATCAGGGTTCAGCCTTATAGTTGCCTCCAAAGACTTTAAGGATGGGCTGATGAGACAAGTATCTAAACTAGTAATCCGATCCATACGTAGAGGATGGAGAGAAAAAAAAGGATGATATAAAAGAAGGAGGGGATATTGAGAAAAGGGGATCAGAGGGAGAAGAAAGAACCCACTGTAGACATTAAAATCAATAGCTGTAATCTGTCTTTGAGAAAGTGAAGTATAAGATCCAGTCTCCTCGGCTTGAATCTGAGGACAATTTCTGGTGTATAAACTGTCCTGAGTGTATGATGTTACAATCTAGCCTGCCATTTTTGTTATTAAAAATCACTAGAACCTAAATTTCAAGCTCACTCTCTACAAATTCATTGTATTGGATTTTTTGGGCCTATCTCAATCTATTTTTGAGTTTAGATGTAAATTGTGTTCTTAAATATTAAATATTAACAAAAATTTAAGCAACATAAAAGATAAAATGATTTTTTTTATTACATATAAACTTACTAATTTGGAACTTTTTAAAACTCATTATCATTAATGTTTGATTATGTACTAAATTTTGAGAAAATTTTCATTTCAATTTACAAAATCAAATAATCGATTAAAAATCATCTTTTATCTGTTGCGAAGTAAATAAAAGTACTAATTTTGAAAATATTCATAATTAAAAATGCTTTTTTCATAATTGTAGCAAAACTAGAAAAGTAAATAGAATTATAACCCTTCTATGATGGAAATAGCTTTTGTGGAGGGTAAAAGTTCCCGAACAAACATTTGGGCTTTGGGTTTTATTGACGGGTACCAGTTTGTTTTTGATTAAAAGCCTCTAGGCCCACAAGTCAGCTTGCACTGCGAAGGTCCGAGGAGTTGTCCGAGGAGGAATGTCTCCTCAGACAGGTTCGACGATGACCTTGGGACTTGTCAAGAAGGTTAAAGGCTAATTTCTGGAAAAATTATCGGGTAAGAGGGGGATTCAAGTACCCTCTAGACGCAGCGGTGTGAGAGAAATATCTTAGAAAAAGGCTGCTACCTCCACATTAAAGACTCTGCACCTATCTCCCTGGCCGCATTAATGGGGAAATGACCTCTGAACAGTAGAATTCAAATCTTCCTGCTATTATTTAAAGATTTCAAGAAGGTGGTGGAAGAGGGAGATCGAAGGATAAGATTTGTGTGACACGTGGACGAAATAGGGAAGAAGAAAAAGTATTTAAGAAGACACGAGAGGAATGAAGAAAGGGGGAGCTAAAAAAAAAAAGAACTAAGAAATGTAATCTTTGGCATAAAAGGAGAAGTAATGTACAAATTGTCCTCAGCTTACGTCCGAGGAGATTCCCTTGTCATATTTGTTTATCATTTACACAGATTATAACACTCTAACCTGCTAATTAAGCTTCCAACATCCCTAACCCAGATTTCAAATCTACACTCTACAACTTTCATTGTTTAAGGCTTATTGGGTTTGAACCCACGTTTGTCTTTGGGTCCGGGTACAATTGTGCACTTACAGCTTTAACTACAAAAAAAATAAAATAAAAAAAAAATCATATTTTACATTACATGGCCAATATTTTTTCTACTAAAAAAAACCAATTAGTGTTGTTAATTTCTTTAAGGATTTAATTTTTTGTTATTAAGTAAACAATTAAAATAAACAAACAAAGCTACACATAAACAAAAAATAAAAATCACTCAAACAATCTTTTAATGCAAATAGCTGATCAATCATATTATCACTTAAAAGCCAAAGATCCAAACTTTTAATTTTGGATCCATCAAATCATAGAAACTTCAATGGAAAACATACATATAAGTTAAGTCATTATTTTATTTTTTTAGATTAATTTAGGTTAGCATTTTATTTGGAATTCTTAGTTTTAATTTGGAGGGAGGGATATATATATATATAAGTTTATTAGGGAAAAATGGGTATTTCTCCTAATTTGAAAACTATGTAGCAAAATGCTCATATTTTGGAACTTGATTTTAACAAAATTGAGTTTTATGTAAAACTTGATATCCTCAAAATCCAGTTCTATGTATATTTTTTTGTTGAACTCAACATTAGCAACGTCAAATTCCATTTAAATAGTTTCAAAATATAGAAATTTTGCTACATAGTTTTCAAATTAGAAATAAATATCCATTTTGGCCCTTATACTTAAAATTGTTTACACACACGCACATGCATAGCTTCCGTCTACAAATGCTTCTGTCCCTTACTCTTATTGATATTAGTTTTAGATTGTTGTAATAACTCTCTCTCTCTCTCTCTCTCTCTCTCTCTCTCTCTCTTCTCTCTCTCTCTCTCCTCTCTCTCTCTCTCTCTCTCTCTCTCTCTCTCTCTCTCTCTCTCTCTCCATAACTATCTAAAGAAGCTAGAACAGGATAACATTTTCCCCTTAAAATAAGTGGGGGTGATTTGAGTCCAAATTCTATCTATGGAGAGGTATAAGCAATGCCATTAAGTTACACAACTCTTGGCACACATACAGGGCCGGCTCAATAGGTAAGGCCCCCAAATAAAAGAAGGCCCCCACTTGTAAAAAAAAAAATTATATATATAATATATTTATCTATATATGTTAATTAAAAAAAATTAAAACCTTTTATTGATCAATAAAATGCATTAAAAAGATCCCATTGTATCCTCAAATGCAAAATTTTTTGCCATAAGATGATAGGAGTATTGGCTAGACTGCACTGCACAGGCGCACAGCAGCATAGGCTGCACAGTGCACTACTGTGCAATGCAGCCCACAGTTACAACTTAAAGGACAACCTGGTTTCTCACTTTTTTTTTTTATTTGAATGGTTTGTCACTTTATCTATTATTATAAATTATAATACCAATTCTGCATCTCAAAAGCAATAAAAGTAGATTTTAAATAATAAAAAAATTCAATATATATATATATATATATGTATTTACTATTTGATTAATATTTAAATATAAAAGACCCCACTTAAAATTTTCGCCTAAGGTCTCTAGAGTTATTGAGCCGACCCTGCACACATAAAAAATGATAACTTTAATGGAAGGAAAAAATGGATAATCCAATTTAAGTGTTTAGCAATAATAGGCCTTGGTTTAGTTGATCACTAATCCAAACTCCATGGATGGAGCCATGTTATGGCTGTGGGGGTTAGGGGGCATGGCCCCCCCTAGCCCAACAAGCTCCCCCCCTTAAGCAGACATGGCAAAATGGGTCAGAATTTTCTGACCGATTTGACCCGGCCCAAAAAATACCTGATTCGAACCTGATTTTCTTGACCAGAAGCAAAAATGGGTTGACCCGTGAATTGACCTATGTTTTTGCGAGTCAACCTGACCTATGACCCGAATTATTTTTTAAAACGTTTTTTTTTTTGGAAAAAAAATAAAATTAAGACAATATTAGTTTAATTGTTTGTTATGAGCTATAAGGAAACAATTTAGACATTTACATAACTGTATACAAATGAATTGAAAGATAAATGGTTGAGCATTCTGTAATGAGTAAAGATTTTTAGATATCAAATAGCAAAGTACAAACCAAGATAATCTGATTACATAGAGTTAAAAATATAGATTTAAAATTATAAGCATGTGTGAGAAACATTCATAAGTGTGAAAATAGGGGAAAAATTGGAACATAACGCCAAATTCTAAACAATTTTGTTGGTTAGTAACGTTTCTAAACTATTTAGGAAACTAACAACTCGAGTCCAATAGAATCGATTTCACTATAGTAAATTGAGTTTTAGAGACTCGATTTCTATGTTTGAAATCAACCCTCTAAGGATCGATTTCCTTGAAGCAAATTCCAGAGAAAAAATGCAAAGAAATAACATCATCAAATCGAAATCCAGAGAAGAAAAACATCATCAAACAATGAAAATTCATCAACAAATCCAAAGAAGAAAAACATCATCAAACAACAAACCCAGAGAAGAAAAATATCATCAAACAATGAAAATTTATCAAATTCTTTACTCAAGGAAGAAAAACCTTCGCTTGGAGCTTCGTTGCCACTGGCTCCATCACTCTTGGGTTAGGGAGATCTGGGTTCGTGGGGGTTCTTCTTCATGGTTGTTCGTGTAGGTGTTTTTGGCTTGGGTTTTTTGATTTGTTGCTCTTGTAGGTGTTTCTTCTCATTTGTTGTTACTTGAGTTCCACATTGAAATCAAGTCCCTTAAGCTCGATTTACTGCACCAAAATCGATTCCCTTACACTAGAAATGTTAGATTCTTATATAGTTTGGAAATGTTGCTAACTAATGAAATTGTTTGAAATTTGGCATTATTTTCCAATTTTCCATTTGAAAATAGTGAAGTCAAAGGATCAAATTAACATAAATTATAAATGCTTAAACCTATTTTTTAACAATTTATGTCCAAAATAAATAGCTTTTCAAAATAAATTATGATATTTTATAGAGTGTGTGTTGCTTAACAATAATATCATATTCATAAAAAAAAAATTATGTATAAATAAGTAAACAATCAAACTTTAATGTATATTCTCAAATTGAAATAGAGTGTCAACCAAAATTGATAATAGATTTTAAAATTAATTTTTAAGATTGAAAGATTTTATATGTTTTTATTCTTTGGCAAGTGAGTTATCTAAAAAGTCATTTGTAATTTTGTTTTATATTTTGCGATGTTGATATTGTGTAGAAATAAAACTTGTGTATTTGTTTTACTTACCTTTGTGTTATTTTGTTTTAGTTAGTAATGTGGGGATTTGTATAATTTTACAATTATTGAATAAATATTAATAAGTTTAACAGAGTTCATTCTTGATATAAGTGGTGAATTCAAAGTAATACATTTTACATCAAGTAATTTGTTGCATGACTTTCCAAATGGCAAATACATGTTGTTTTCTTTATAAAAAAAAAAAAATTATGTGAAAATATGAGTCAACCCCACCCCATCTGACCCGCAAGCCGATTGACCCAAACCCTTTTTAACCTGCTTAAAATAACTCATTTTGACCCGTAACCCGATTGACCCAACCCGTCTATTTGCCATGTCTACCCTTAAGTAATCAAAATTATTATACAACAACAATACTATTTCCTCTACTCAAGTGGACAGTCACCTGCCCTTCAAGCATGACTCTTAGCCATGTGTAGTGAAGTAACAATCACAGCAAGACATACGTAATGACATATAAAGTAAACATTTAGGTAGGAACTTTCATTTCTACATCTTGCATGCTTGCTTATTACTCCATTAGATAGATATTGTAGTTTGAAAGTCTTGATGTATTTTTTATTTTTTTGGCTAAAATTATTCAGTAAATAATAGACCAATAATAATAAGTAGAAAATGAAGGACAAATTAAGAAATAATAGACCAAGGGTCTTAAAGTAAAATTAACTCTTTATTTTTATTCTAATTTAGTTTCTTGATCTTATATATGCATGTAAAAGTGTCCGAATGTCTTCTTCTTCTTCTTCTTTTTCTTCTTCTCTCTCCTCTCTCTCTCTCTCTCTCTCTCTCTCAAAATATTTATGGGGTAATAGTAGATTTGAAGTACAAAATTTTTTTCCTTTTTATTCTTGGTGCCGAACAATACATTGTTAAAAATTAGAAGATCAACAATCAACCAACTTGTTTATAAAGTGATTATAGTTTCTACTATAACTACAAGATGAGCAATTTCAGTCATGATTATTGTCAAAATTAGGTTTTGTAAAAAGGAAAAAAAAAAAGGCTATTTGATTTTGTACATTAAAAAGAAATTTTCTTCAAAGTATATAATCCATCATAATTTTTTAAGAATTTTAAAAATATTTGAATTCATTTTCAACAACTGTTTTTTTTTTGATTGAGAAAACAATAAATGATTTTTTAAAATTTATTGAAAAATAATTTTTTGCACCTTTTCTTGATTTATACTCCCCCCCCCCTCCCCCAACAAAAGTTAAAGACCTAGCTCCATCCCTATCAAGTCCGAGAAAAATCTACAAAAAGAAAAAAGGGTGAGAATTTAGAATGGTGTTTAGCAATTGAAATGCTTAAGTCAAATCTATCTCTCCTCTTTTTTTAGCGGAAGTGTGGAATAAAAGTTCATTCAAGAGTGGCTTATCATATTCAATTGGAACTAGTGTGTAGTCTCGTGCATATGCACGGATGCAATTAAAAATAATTACAATTATTCGGTTCAAATTATGTTTTTTTAGAAGAGGTTTAAGTTATACATGTTATTAGCTTATACATTTTTTAAACCATACATTTTTAAAATATATACATGATTTATAATTTAATTGGTTTTAGAATTTTCGGTTTTTATATCCAATAAAGTAAAATTAACTCTTTATTTTTATCCTAATTTAGTTTCTTGATCTTATATATGCATGTAAAAGTGTCCGAATGTCTTCTTCTTCTTCTTCTCCTCCTCTCTCTCTCTCTCTCTCTCCTTCAAAATTTTTATGGGGTAATAGTAGATTTGAAGTACAAATTTTTCTTCCTTTTTATTCTTGGTGCCGAACAATACATTGTTAAGAATTAGAAGATCAAAAATCAACCAACTTGTTTATAAAGTGATTATAGTTTCTACTATAACTACAAGATGAGCAATTTCAGTCATGATTATTGTCAAAATTAGGTTTTGTAAAAAGGAAAAAAAAGGCTATTTGATTTTGTACGTTAAAAAGAAAATTTCTTCAAAGTATATAATCAATCAGAATTTTTTAAGAATTTTTTTTAAAAATTGAATTCATTTTCAACAACGGTTTTTTTTTTTTATATTTTTTTATTGAGAAAACAATAAATGATTTTTTAAAATTTATTGAAAAATACTTTTTTGCACCTTTTCTTGATTTATACTCCCCCCCCCCCCCCCCTCTCCCACAACAAAAGTTAAAGACCTAGCTCCATCCCTATCAAGTCCGAGAAAAATCTACAAAAAGAAAAAAGGGTGAGAATTTAGAATGGTGTCTAGCAATTGAAATGCTTAAGTCAAATCTCTCCTTTTTTTAGTGGAAGTGTGGATTAAAGTTCATTCAAGAGTGGCTTATCATATTCAATTGGAACTAGTGTGTAGTCTCGTGCATATGCACGGGTGCAATTAAAAATAATCACAATTATTTTGTTCAAATTATGTTTTTTTAGAAGAGGTTTAAATTATACATGTTATTAGCTTACACATTTTTTAAACCATACATTTTTAATATATATATATATATGATTTAGAATTTAATTGGTTTTAGAATTTTCGGTTTTTATATCCAATAATTCACTTGTGACAAAAATTAAAAACTTAGATAAACACATGATAAAAAATTGGACTTCAATTAAAATCTAATTTAGAATCTAATTGGATTTGGACTCTAGTGATTTTTACACTCAATAATTTACTTGGCACAAAAGTAAAAATTTAATGGGACACGTGGCGCAAAATTGAGAATATAATTAAAATCTAATTAGTGCTTATGTGCGGGAATGATGAATTGTAGTGGTGCTATTGATGTTAGTTTGGGTTATAAATATACAAGACATAGTTCAACCAAGACCTTTGGAGGTACTAATATAGTTTTTCCTTACAATTTTCATGGTATTGGTTACACCAAGTTTTCTATTACATTTCTATTATGTATATAATTTTGAAAATCACTATTAGATACTACATACACAATATCGATTCACAATTAGGGGTGTCAATTTGGGTTAGTGTGTCGGGTTCGTGTCGTGTCGAGGTAGGGGTATTCTACTAAATGACTTAACCCTAACCCGACCTATTTAATAATCGTGTCAGGATCCTTCAACCCTAACCCGACCTATTAATAAGACGGGTTGACCTGACCCAACCCATTTAACACACTTAATAAACGAGTTGTGTTGGGTTGACACGAATATAACACAACTCATTTCAACTTGCATAATATTAAATATAACATCCATCTAGAAATATATTTTTTTTACATCCCAAAAAGCAATGCATACACTTCAAGTCTTCAACCCACGTTCAAAATAATATAGTTCAACAAAAATATAATATTCATCTAGAAATAAGTTCTTTACACTCCAAAAGAAGTGCAACACTCCAAAAGAAGTGCAACACTTCAGCCCAAATTCAAAATAACATAGTTTAACAAAAATAAAATAACATAGTTCAACAAAAATGTAATATCCTTGGAACTCGCCAAGAAAAACACAAGGCACATGGGTTCAAACTTCAAAGTTTATTGTACAAAAGCTGAAAAACATTATGCAGAAAAAAAAAAAAAAAAAAACACACACACACACACACACCACACACACACATTTGAGAGAGAGAGATAACCGACTGGAGAGTTTAGTTTATACTTGAGTATGAGAATTGGCTTGTGAAAAAAAGTACGGCTGAAATAGAATAAAAGAATTAGATATTTATAAGAAGGTTTAGAGGTTTAGGGTTTGTAGGGTTTAGAGATTTAGAGTTTGTAAAGTTTCAATTTTCAATTATATCTCTTGTAAATTTTTGTAATTACTCACTTTTATTTTTAAATTTAAAATATATGTTGGATATAAAAGGTATTTGACAAATCTAAAATAAAATAAATATTTATTTGTTATATGAGTTAAACGGGTTGTGTTAAGCGGATCATTTCGGGTTTGACCCAAATAAATTGGCGTGTCAAACGTGTCTATTGCGGGTTACACAGATTGACCCACTTATGACCTGTTTCTTATCGTGTCGCTTTCGGGTCAACCCGTTTATGACCCAAACCCATTAAGGCTCAACCCTAACCCGAAAAAACCCGTGTCGTGTTCGCGGGTTGGGTCGAACATTGACACCCCTATTCACAATTATTATTTGTGAAAATCAACTAAATACAACACAAAATAAAATAAGAAATTTGTCAAATAGTATCTACTAAATTGAATTGGGATAGATGCATGGATCATTTAATTCAATTACATTTTGTTATATTCAATATATTCGCATACAAAATATCTGAATGGAAACAATATAAAAAAAATATGCGCATTAGTTCATAGAAAAAATAACAGCAAAAATCTAAAAAATTTAATTTGTATATAAATCTAAAAAAAGCAAAATCCAATTTTGATTATAATTGAATTTTCTCTAAAATTTGGTTTAGAAAAACAAATATATACTACCTAGTTAGTAATGGAGCGTACATAGTCATGGTATATTATATCAATAACTTATAAATTTGAATTGTTTTTAATTATACAAAAAAAAGCTCATAAATATAAAATGATTTAAACTCTCTCTTCCTCTAATTTTATATATAGAGTTAAATATATTATTAGATATTTTATGTTTTTTTTTTTTAATTTTTGGTTTCTCATTTTTTATACGAAATTAACTCATTTAGCACAAAAAATTAAAAAAACTTAGATTAGATGAGACACGTAGTGCAAAATTAAGCTCTAATTGAAATCCAATTTTAACAATGAATTAACTTATTTGGCATAAATTAAAAACTTAGATTAGATGAGAAATGTGGCGCAAAATTAGATTCTAATTGAATTCCAATTTAAAATCTAATTGAATTTTCTCTTAACTTTGCTTTTATATATATATATATATATATATATATATATAATATATATATATATATATATATGTATGTATGTATGTATGTATGTGTATAGATTGATTAATTTTTTCTTTTAAGTTGTTGAGATAGTTACCTCTTTACACAGTGTTCTCTGTAAGTGCACAATTGCACCTGGACCCAAGAACGGCTATGGGCTCAGGCTCAATGAGCCTTAAACAATATTTGTAGAGTGTGGGCTTAAAACCCAGGTTAGAAGTGTAGAGGATTAGATGACAAGCCAAAGATTGCAAACACTCGAAAAACAACAGGAAATATTGCAAATCAACCTCCTCGGACGTAAGCCGAGAGCTGTTCTTATATTGTCTCTTTTTCTTTTTCTTTTGTTTACAAAAAAGAGTTCCCCCCCCCCCCCCACTTGTTCTAGGTTTTCTTTCTTAAATACTCATCTTTTCGATACTTTGTACACGTGTTGACCCATCCCCCCTTCACCCTAGATATTTCTTTTCTTAGTTTTTTTGAATAGTAACCAGAAGTTTCCGTTCCACTATTCAGAGGTCACTTCCCCATTAATGCGACCAGGGCGGTAGGTGAAGGGTCTTTAATGTGGAGGTGGCAGCCTTTATCTTTGGTACTTCTAAAATATCGGTGCTTTTAGGATATTCAGGGGTTCCCCCCCCCCTTTTTATCCATTGGTCATAACCTAGTCGTCCTTTAACATTTTTAACGAAATCACAGGTCCTCTTATGTTTCTTCTGAGGAGAATGTCACCCTCGGATGAGTCCTCGGATCCTCGGCGTATAGGTCAACAAGTAGTACTATCAAATTATTAACCCAGGAGCCGGTCGGCCTTCCTTAGCATGGCCCAAAGGCCCACATACCCACTAGGTCTTTTTACTCCCCACATTCTCTATATGTATGATTATTGTATTGAAATTCTTTCCATTTGAAATTGATCAATTTCATAATCCATATTAAATATTATAAATCTAAAGTTATATTAAGTGCCACCAAAATGAAATTTAGTATTGAAATAACAATTTATCTCTCTCCCTAAACAGACGACTAAGAGAATAAATTAGTCTCTCAATATTAAATTTTGTTAGAGTTAACAACAAAATATGCAACAAGGGATTAAGGGTGTGTTTGGTTGGAGGTGAAATAGGGAAGATGAAAAAAATATATATATTTGAGAGAAGTGTTTGGTTGGAAGGGGGAGGGAGAGGAACTTTTTGTGGGACCTAAGAGTTTTTTCCCTTAGCCTACCAAAGCATAATCTCCCTAAATTGGAGATAAAATAGGAAAGAAAATTGTGTAAGAAGTTAGGGACAAAAATACCAACCTCAAAGCCCGTTGTGTACGTGCTGCCCTGCTGCTGCACTTTGTTTCCTTTTTAATTTTAATTTTTTTTTCTAACCCATTGTATACGTACTGCTACCCTTTGTTTCCTATTCTTTTTTTTCTTTTTTTTTAATCTCCAATCCTTTTTTTTTTTCCTTCTAACCTGGGCATAATTTTGTTTTTTTGGTTATTTGGCTTTTTAGTTTTTTGACTGGGCGCGCATGATTGTTTTTTATTTTTTTGGTTAGTTGAGTTTTTTTTTTTCATTATTTTTTTTAATAAACTTGGTGTGTTTATTTGTTTTTAACTAGATAATTAGTTTTAACTAGATAAATTAAATTTTTTATCCTTTCACTTTTCTATCCTCTCAACCAAACACAAATGAGAGAAATAAGATCTTTTCTATCAATCTTCTCACTTTTTCATCCACTCTTAATTTTCTATCATCTCAATCAAACAAACCCTAAGTGTAATATGTATTTTTAGAATTGGGGTCAATTGTGCATTTTGATAATTTAAAGGAATAAGTATAATCGGAGCAATAGCCTTACCGCCTGTCCTGGGGCTTCTTGATGGCTATGATTTGATGCAATTGCATGCTCACCACTGTCCCAAACATAAGAGGCAATGGGGCCAGGGACATTAACGAAAGTCCAAGGATGGTCTTATACCAAATAGCACTCACTATCCTTATGGGTATAAAAATTAAGTCTAAAGCTACCCAAATTTGATAGTCAAGACATTCAGTTGCCGATATTTTCTTTTCCAGAGAAGGGAATTGCTGGTAAATTAAAAAACCGTAATTGTAAAAAATGAATTCCAGTTTGGGGGGATATGGCAATTGATCAAGCTTTCGTTGTTTCTCTAAAACTACTTAAAAAAAATAAAAAAAAATAAAAATAAAAAACCTCTTTTGGTATGTGGCAAGAAGGAGCGTGTAGGCTGTAAGCCTGTAACACATAGCCAAAAAAGAAAATGATTTTATGTGGCTTTTCCTTTTAGCATATAGACAGGGTTAAGTGAAGCTTGAGCTTAACCATAGTGAAAATGAAGATAACAAGTCATTCAAGATTTAGATGTACTAATAATATGCAATCATGGGGTGTTCCCTCTCCTCTTAGAACTCAGACCCACCAATTCATTTTCCTTTTATCTTCTTTAATCCTCAGCCCCCACCATTCATCATTTCTTCACTTTTTTTGCTATTATCCTCTTATTCTTTTATTCGCTCAATTGTTTAGTCTATATACTAGTATATTATTAAGCAGAAGAGTCATGAAAACGACTTTTAGCATTAATTACTCTAATTGGATTCTAGAATAATTATGAGAGGAACACATACTCATGTTACATTCCCGCTCTAGCTTGCCAGAGTCAAAATCTTTGTTTTATTTTTTTTATTAGAAAATGTTAACAAATGTCTTAAAGTAATTTGTTTGTGTATCATTTTAGGAAAATTGTTATGGTAAAAGAAAAAATCAATTAATGTTTTAATAGTTTTTTCAATTTCTAATAAAAATTAGGTCAAAACTTTTTAAAAATAATTTATTAACAATTGTTTTATGTGCACCCATTAATCTTGAGTAAGTAAAGGATTATAGCCTTTATGAGTCAACACTTTCAAATTTTAAGTGTTATCATTTCCTAAATGGGATCTTAGTCAATTTGGTTCCTATGATCTAATAAAACTCTTATCGTTAATTTAGTTATGTCTTTCATCTTGCCATAACATTAACAAGATTTTATTTAGAGAAAGTAAAATATTAAAATCATAATTATATCTAATTGAATTAATTTTTCCTGTCAACTTTGCAAACTCTTATTTTTATTCCTCATTGACTCAAAAAATAAAAATAAAAATCTCGTGAGATTTCATTTGTATTGTGAGTTTTAATTAATTTAATTGATATTATTATTATTATTATTTTCTAATTTCTAAATTTAACAAAATGGATTTATAAAAGAAAATCTAGGACAGAAAACTAAATTCTTTGAGAGAAATTTCTAGAGGTCATACTCCATAATATATGGGTTGGTAGTTCGTACTCGTACACTCGATCGTAGATTCGTAACTTATAACCATCTATACATGTATATATAGGTCCCGGAAATCACTCCTAGCGTAAAATCCGACAAAAATTCTTTCCCGTGTCTTTGTCCTTTCTATGTTGTCACTCTCTCTCTCTCTTTCTCTCTCTACACAGACCCACACACCCATAAACCAAAGCTCCAAAGATTTTCTCTAGAGCCAAACATAACCCACTAGACAGGGCTACATATTCTTGAATTCTCCTACAGTCATTCTTCCACTTCTCTCCTCTGCCCTCTTACACACTCACTGTAAGTCTCTACAAGCAAATAAATCAAGTTCAAAGTCCAGCAGAGAGGCCAAAACTTTATCATGCAGTTCTCACCAATGTCCTCATCCAAACCAGTTAATATATCACATACATAACCATACAGTTTTTGTTTTAATTTTGGGATCAAAATGGGGTCTGCAACATCTTCAATGGCAGCTAAGTTCGCATTTTTTCCACCTGACCCGCCATCTTACGACATCTATGTTGATGCATCCACTGGGAAAATGAGAATGTCCGATGTTCTTAATTATCAGAGAGAGGACGTGGACGTGGACGTGTTGAAGATAAGCACCAAGAAAGGGAATGAGATTGTTGCTATGTACGTCAAAAACCCATCTGCGTCTATTACCCTGCTCTACTCTCACGGCAATGCTGCTGATCTTGGCCAAATGTTTCACATTTTCACTGAGCTTAGCCTTCACCTTGGAGTTCACGTTATGGGGTCAGTTTGTTCTATATATATATATTCTCTTTTTTCATTTTTCTAAGCCAAAAAGAAATCCATCTTAGTGTAATATAGAAATTTTTTTTCCATCATTTTTTTGTGAATGTAATCTCTAGTCATTCAAAGAATCAGTATGTTTTTTTGTGCGTTGCAGATACGACTATTCTGGATATGGACAGTCATCTGGAAAGGTATTTATTTGCACAGTTTTTTACACATTTCTTGTGTGCATCTTTCATTTTTATCCCCCCCCTTTTTTTTTTCTTACAAGTGGGGTGAGGATTTTATCCAAGAAGAATGAGTTATAAAGCTCTTGACATCTTTCATTTTTACCATTAATTTACATTACATATAGCTGTCATACCAATTATTAACTTTAAATTGACTGTACAGATGAGAGAGATGAAATAAAACGTGTACAAAAACTGTGAAAATTGCAATTTCCTTTAAATAATATACAAAATCTTCTGCGTGGATGTATACAAATCTCACCTTTAGCCTGATTTTAAAAGGAATGAAAGCAAATTTACGCATATAGCATTTTTTTTCCCATAATCACAAGCTAAAAGTCATCGGTTCTTCCCAATTGTTTGTTACTTTCTGATCAGTTTAATAAATTGGATGAAAAGTGAGCAAGGTTTTTAAGAATATTTGAATTTCATTAGCACTTGTCACTTTCAGAATCATGTAGAACATCGAGGTGATGTTGGCGCTCAATTAGATTTGAATTGAAATAGTGGAATCATAAATGACAGTCGCATTATTTAGTCTAAATTTTATCACAAAGTCTAGCTTGTCTAGCATTTGCTTTGGAGACATTTTCACTCAGTTTCTTAACCAATATAGAATATGATTTATGAGTTTATGATAAGTATTCATCCTACAAACCACTGTCCTAAAACTTGGTCACCAATCTTCTTAATTAGATTTGAATGTGACTAAAGAAGCAGACTACCTAATTATCTTGTGTATCTGTACCAATAAGCCAAGTGAGCAGGACACATATGCGGACATAGATGCTGCTTATAAATGCCTTGAAGAGACGTATGGAGTGAAGGAGGAAGACATTATATTGTATGGGCAGTCAGTTGGAAGTGGACCTGCCCTGGAACTAGCTATCCATTTGCCA
The DNA here is from genome assembly GCA_014183005.1 of Castanea mollissima. NCBI lineage: Eukaryota > Viridiplantae > Streptophyta > Magnoliopsida > Fagales > Fagaceae > Castanea > Castanea mollissima. The sequence goes on from JACAVU010000004.1 coordinate 59,679,047, forward strand.
CGATTGAAAGCTGTAATTCTTCACAGTCCCATCTTGTCTGGCCTTCGGGTCATGTACCCAGTGAAGCGAACATTCTGGTTTGACATATATAAGGTTTTGCCCCAACTTTATATTTTCAAACTATAGCTTTGTTGTTTTACATGAGATATAATTATGTCCTTTATTAAAAGGTACCTTTTGTTTCTGTTGCAGAACATTGATAAGATTCCACTAGTCAATTGCCCCGTTCTGGTAATTCATGTGAGTGTGGCTTTTGTTTGATATTCCATGCCAATTCAATCTCATAGTAAAGGTATCTTGAGCATGTTCACTGCTTGCATGGCCTGACAGCACAAGGGTTACCTTTTAGTTGGGTCAAATCAATATATGTAAAGGTTATTGCCCTCTCATAAATGGAAATTTATATAGGTTTCGCCAATAAAAATACTTAAGAAATCCTGATATGTATGCATGAGGTCTACCAGCATAAGGCCATAAATTTTGGTGTTTTTCCCCAACGGTCTTCAGTGATTGCAGATTTGGCTATGGACCAACCTGCATGGTCAATGGTACAGGGGTGTATAGACTTATAAATTCTTAGTAATCTGTTTCTTTCCATACTAGAAATTTTATGAAAGTGATTCTGTTTGTGGAATTTAATGAATATAATTTTAAATATTTCATATCCTACAAATTGACGTGATAATATGAGAACCTATTAATCTGTGTTTTCCAGATGCAAACCTTTATGAATGTGGTTCTATAATGTGGCATGTAATAAGTACAATTTCAGAAAATTTTAGGATCTATAAATTTACATGACAATATGAGAATGGCTAGCAATCCAGCCACTTCACACTGGTTAGTAAGACGCATTCTTGATAAACTTGACACCCCTAATGGCTTTATCCCCAAACATGTTGGACTTGTATTACAGCCATAAAATTCCAGAACCCCATTTTCTTCCCCAAAAATTTTGACCTTATAAGAAACTAATTTAGTTAAAGGGATTCTAGTCAGTGCTCTGGGTGACACTCTAATTGATAATGGCAGGGAACAGAAGATGAAGTAGTGGATTTCTCCCATGGTAAGCAGCTCTGGGAGCTTTGTAAAGAGAAGTATGAACCTTTGTGGGTCAAAGGAGGAAACCACTGCAACTTGGAACTCTATCCAGAGTACTTAAAGCATCTCAGGAAGTTCGTATCAGCCATAGAAAAACTACCTCGTCCTCAGTTTGTTTCTGAACAAAGTACAGAACAATTATCAGAGCAGTCACTGAGTACCACAGACCAAAAGTCCAGAGCAAGCACAGAGCTTAGAGAGAAGTCTAGGCCAAGTACTGGGCAGAGAGAAAAATCTAGGCTGAGCGCAGACCATAGGGAAAAATCAAGAACCAGCACTGACAAGAGGGAGAAGTCAAGATGGAGCATGGATCGGTCTGGAAAGGCGAGGAACAGCACAGATCAGTCAGAGAGAGCAAGGAATAGCTTCGACCGGTTAGTTGAACTATTTAAGAAGCAACATTTATCTCCTGCATTAGATATATGCATCATTCTTCTCACATTATATAGACTCCATAGTCATCTGGAATCCACATATTGTGTGTGAGAGAGAGAGGATGCACATATCTGTTGCATGAGATACCTTATCATTTAAGAATTTGATTCATTTTCTCTACTTTTTTCATTACCTTATTTATCACTGCGCTGATGCCTTAAGCTCTCTAAACAAATATGTCAATGTGACTAACTGTTGGAATCAATCATGGCAGCTTGGGAGACATGGTGAGATCAGTTGGATTATGTAATGTGGATTGTTTGAAGCAGACAGCTTTGGAGGCCTGAGGTTAAATGGTTAAAAGATTCAGTGCTTGTGATTGGGTTGTACATTTCTGTTGGACTTCCATGTTTGGTTGATTGGTTGGAACTTGGAAAGATTTAACTGAGTAGTATTACAGGAAAAGGTGAGGTCCATGAGGAACATTCCAACTTCCTAGTGTTGGTGGTTCACGAGGGCAAGTTGTTTTGGCACAAAGTAAAATTTGTACATCTGTTTCAGATTTCTTAAATTCATTTGGAATTATAACATTTTGGCAAATTTGACTTTCAATTTGAGACATACCCATATGCCTAATGTCTATACAGTGGATACAAATAGATTTGACCTGACAATTTGCTCCAAGTCACTATGAACTCTTCTATTATGAAACTCTCCCATAAATCGCATTCATGACTTCAACAACTGCCTTGAAGTTTTTTTCTGTGATGTAGTGAATAAGAAAGGCTCTATGGTTTCATTGTGAGTTTGGTTCAAAATTTTGAAATTGTGCCTTTTGAAAAAAAAAAAACTTTTGTTTTTGCTACTCGCTTATTCTAACGTGGAAAAACATAAAAATTATGCTACAAGACCCAGAAGGCACCATTTATAAATATTACCAAAAACATTAAAACAGGTTTTGAAACCACAAATGTATTTTTTTTTTTTTTACTAAAACGGTACACTACCTTAATCTAATGAAAAACATTATATTGAGATTGTATATTTGAACTTGTGAGTTACAGTGAAAATATAAAAAACCTATTTTTATATATAGTTAAGATTATCAAAATTTACATTTAATAAAAAAAAAAACAAAGTTTGAAAGTATTTTTTTAAATTTTCGAAGTTAAACGAGTTTTATTTTTTATCTAATGAAAAAAAAAAAAAAAAAGGAAAAAAAGAGTGGATATTGTGGATGCTGAAATGGCTGCATGTTGGCCTTACAAAATTGCACACAAAATAGCTCCCTCTACAGTATTGCGGCCAGTATGAAATACCAATAATATCCTCAGGCTGTGTTCAATTTATGCCTAGAAGACTAGAACCCTCTATTCTCGTCTTCTTCTTCTTCTTCTTAAACCCCTAGCAAGCAAGCACAGCATATAAAGCCACACTTTTTCTTCAAGTCTCAAGTGTCAGGGTTTTGAGAAAGTTTGTGGTTGTTTCTCTAGGTTAAATTAGAATTTAGAAGAAAGGGGGTTTTCATTTCAATGGCTCCAGTGCTGAGTAGAAGCCTAGCTACAGCTTCTCTAGCTTCACTTCCCTCATCCTCCTCATTTTTACTGAGAAACAGCAATAAGAACAGGGTTTTAAATCTCACAACTGCCTTTGTGCCACAAAATGATCTCAGAAAGCGCTTTCCTTCTTCTGGGTTGAAGTGGAAGTATGAGAGAAGAAACCACCGATTTGAACTGCGGTGCGAGGCTGCCGCTGTGGCCGAGAAAGAGGCCGCCGACGACACTTCTGGTGAGAAATTTGAGTACCAAGCTGAGGTCCGTCTCTTTTCCATTTTCCCCTTTCAATTTCTTATACCCTCTTTGCTTGTTTCTAGTATAGGGATATCAATCAAAGTTTCAAAAGTAGAGTCTTTTATTCTTACTACTACAACTCTATCCAATTACTTCCACTTATTATTTCTTCTTACCAATTTAATTGATCTTTTGCACTCAAACCAAATTCTGTTTCTTCTTATCCTTCTTTTTTCTTTTTTCTTTTTAAATGAACATCAAAATTTGATTTTTTCCCCTTTTCATTATCATGCTTTGGGCAGTAGTCTGCTCACCTAATTTGGGTTATTTTTTTTCACTAACGAAATACAAGATGAAAACTTTGATGAGAACTACTTTGAACTTTTAAATGGTTGAAAGTTTTGTTTGCATATTCGTCTTTGGTTTTTACGGGCTTTAGAGGGTCCAGTTTGTTATGAGTTTTTTGTTGAAATTTGATACATTATAACAAATTGCAGGTCAGTCGCCTCCTAGATTTGATAGTTCATAGTTTATACAGCCACAAAGAGGTGTTCCTTCGAGAGCTTGTGAGGTGAGCAAATGCCTGCTTGTGCTTGTACAATATACACTAATATCTTTCTTTTGTAGAACTTAATACTTGGGATTTATATGAGCGACATCTTGCAATAAAAAAAGCTCCATTTGTGTGTTTCTCTTCTTCATAAAATGTATGATTGCGTGTGCATGATTAATTCTGAGATTGTGTTTTGATCTATATGTTCTCTTAATTCTGTTCTTCTTTTGCAGTAATGCAAGTGATGCTTTAGACAAGTTAAGATTCTTAAGCGTGACTGAACCCTCGCTGCTTGGAGATGCTGGTGATCTAGAGATACGTATCAAACCTGATCAAGACAATGGGACTATCACTATAACGTATGGTGATGCTAACTTTTAGCTCATTCTTTTCCTGGATAATTGAGTGGTGTTTTTGAGATGGGATCTTATGAATTTGCAGAGATACTGGTATTGGAATGACCAAAGAAGAGCTCATTGACTGTCTTGGAACTATTGCTCAGAGTGGTACTTCAAAGTTCTTAAAGGCTCTGAAGGTACTTTTAAACTCTTTTATCCATAGGGTGCATTATTTTAGTTCTTCCTGTGTGACTATTTTCAAGTTCTATGCTGCTTTGAAGCTTACACTTCCAGCCTTAAAATTTGTTAGGAAAATAAGGATCTTGGAGCAGACAATGGTCTGATTGGTCAATTTGGTGTGGGGTTCTATTCTGCCTTTCTTGTTGCTAAGAAGGTAACTTTTATAATTAAACTCAAGTCTTTTTGCAATTTTAAATTCCTTTTGAAACTTTTAATGTGATTGCTTTTCCTGGGTGGCCACTAATTGTGCTTAATTTGTGTACATCATACACCATTAATTAGGTTGTCGTATCTACAAAGAGCCCTAGATCAGATAAGCAATATGTTTGGGAATCTGTTGCTGACAGTAGCTCATATATGATTAAGGAAGAAACTGACCCTGAAAAGCTCCTACGTCGTGGAACACAGATCACACTCTATTTAAGGGTATGCCACTCTTCTTTTATTCTTTTAATGAGATAGATTGTGCATGTTCCTGTTACACTCTACTTGTTTCAATGGAAAACAAAATAATTGAGTGGAGCTTCTTAAGATGTTGCTTCTTCTCTGGTCTTTATCATAATGATTGTGTTGTTATTATTCCATATGATTCATAATTTTATGGAGTGAATTGAGGAGGGTATCTTGGCTGTTTCTGGAAGACTAGCAGCTTATCTTGTTATGGATATAGGACTAAAAGTCTAAAAACATCCTATTCTGTTGTTTTTCTTGCAGGATGATGACAAGTATGAATTCGCAGACCCAGCTAGGATTCAGGGTTTGGTAAAGAATTACTCTCAGTTTGTTTCCTTCCCCATTTATACATGGCAAGAAAAATCAAGGACTGTTGAGGTGAGATGCCTTAAATTATCCTCTGTATCAGGAAGGTTATTTGCGAGATTGAAAATTTCATATCTTAGCTAATTGTTTTTTAAACAACCCCCCCCCTCCCCCCCAACCCCCAAACTAATTCTAATTTTACTATGTTAGCAACTTAAGAAATAGTGACAAACAAGGGTGTTACCCATAATTTTAGGAGTATTGGTGAGATCTTCATTCTGGGTCATTTTATCTAACTCAGTTATTAGAGTGTCTCACTATCTTAATCTCCTGATGTAATCTTAACTTATGTCTTCACCACCGATAGTTTTAGAACCTAGGTTCTGAATACAATAAAGCAAACCTCTTGTTGATTTGTTATCCAGTATTTACTAATTTAAACTTGTGCAGGTGGAAGAGGAGGAAAAATCAGAAGAAGGAGAAGAATCAAAGCCAGAGGTAGTTAACTTGGCATTCCCAATTGTGGGCATTGCACTTTTCTCAGTATGGTTTTGAGTGTGTTAGTTTACTTTTGACTAGGGTGAAAAGAAAACGAAGAAGACTACAAAAACTGAGAAGTATTGGGACTGGGAAATAGCCAATGAGACAAAGCCAATTTGGGTGAGTTTAAGCTGTATCTGCTTTCAAAGGTCATGATATATTGTAGTAATTTTCTTTTATAGAGATATCACTTAATGGCATGCGTTTTGCATAATCTCTTAGTTGGATTTTGTTTTTATGCGCATATTCTATTTTAGCTTACCTTGTCTGCCCTGCTGTAGATGCGGAATCCAAAGGAAATCCAGAAGGATGAGTACTATGAATTCTACAAGAAGACTTTCAATGAATTCTTGGATCCAGTTGCATACACCCACTTCACCACTGAGGTACGTAGGATTTTTTTTTGGGTGTTTTTTTGGTAGCCACATCTGCAGTTATGAATTACTTTACTCTGAAAACTGTGCAGGGTGAGGTAGAGTTTAGAAGTGTCCTCTATATTCCTGGGATGGGCCCCCTTAACAATGAGGATGTAGTTAATCCAAAAACAAAGAATATACGTATGTATGTGAAGCGTGTGTTCATCTCAGATGATTTTGATGGTGAGCTGGTAAGTTTTACATATTAACTTGAGATTCTATGAAATTACCATCTGTGGTGTGAGTTTTATATTAATGATGTCTTTTATCACTTATACATTAGAGATGTAAAATTAATTTGTTATATATTGAGGATATTGGTGGTAACTATTATGTCTGTATCTTAACCCCAAGGGGTTGGGGGAAGATCTCTTCAATGTGGGACACAAAGGTGTCAAGCCTACAAGATTACAAGGCCAGCCCTTGGTCCGAGGTGAAAATCCTGAGTACCCACAATATCCATGAGATCTTGGGTTTGAAATCTCTTGCCAACGTTTTGGGGCTACCTCCAAGGGATTTTTCTTTGTAATTACCCGGTTTGTATGGGATTGGGGGGGGGGGGGGGGGGGACTGCATATACCTGAGAGAATAGTGAACGCACCTAATTTTTCTTTTAAGTTTCTTATTTCTAGTTCTATATTGAGTATTGGGCACTGCTTCAAAAGTTCTCATTCCCTCAAGTGTTTGTCATGCCACTTTTTTAGTAGGAAAAAATTTCCTACAAATCTTTTGGAAAAGCCTTTAGCCCTTTTAATTATAAGGATTGATGTGGTTTTAAAAAATACAGAAATATGAACTCTTGTACCCATATGGGGTTGAATCTGTAGTTTTTACATTCTCAAGCTTCTGAGATTCTCTAAAAATAAAGATACAAGTTATCACTTGCCCTTCTGTGTCTAGAAAAATGAATTTCGTATGTCTAATAATACTAAGTGTTGCATATCGATGCTTGCTTACATTATTATTATTATTTTGTTTCTCATAGCACTGAATTAGAATTGGGTGTTTGATTTGCAGTTCCCGCGCTACTTGAGCTTTGTGAAGGGTGTGGTGGATTCAGATGACCTTCCTCTTAATGTTTCTCGAGAAATACTTCAAGAAAGCCGAATTGTAAGACCAAGTTTGTCAACATTTCTGTAGTACATACCAAAAAAGAAAAAAAAATTCGCAGACATGTACAGGCAGTTTATGATAGAACTACTTTACAATTTATTTTCTCAGTTATCAAGGGTTTATAATATCTCTATTATCGGCTTATAGATTGGTTTAATGTGGCGTTTGACACGGGGTAATGTTTTAGGATTCTCAGGAATGTTTAAAGATTCCTATGTTTGGTTACAAATCATGATAGGGAATCAAATGTCAGGGGAATCTGGATTCTCCTCTTAAACTCCTCTTAGTAGGAATGTGAATTCCCTTTAAAACAGGTGGGAATCCAGATTCTCAAACTTAAAGGAAATTGTATTTTTTACAAAATTGACAATTTTAACCATTTTTCCTTATCATTTAAGCAATTAAGATAAAATATAAAACAAATTATCAATATCTTTTCTCTTGTCTATATCTTTTCTTGCCAAAATAATATAAACATGATAGACAATTTTGTTGATATATTCTTTAACAAAGTTTTATTTAGGTTTCATGTGTAAAAAAAAAAAAAAAAGTTGTCAAGTTGTTTTGTTATGGATTAAACTCTTTTAAAAATTATTATTAAGAATAAAAGCATTTGAGAATTTAAGTAGTTATTTTTGTATTGTACTTGTTATTTTGAAATGTTAGACTAAATTTTAATGAATTTGTCATAATTAATAGTTTATATTTGATTTTTCATTATTTATTTTGAGGAAGACTTTTTTTAAAGGACTTGGTAGTTCACATTCAAATCCAATGATAGAATGAGAAAAATAAATAATTCATTTGAGATTTCTTAGAATAAATCAAATATTATCATCTCACATTTTTAGGAATCTTAATAGATTTCCAATGAAACCAAACATAGAAATAGTTACATTTTTAGGAATGTGATTAGGAATCTGGATGTCAGGAGTAATATGGATTTTCCTGTACTAAACGCCACATAAAGGTATATTATTGCATGTTTTTCTTATCTCTATATACATGATATTTTCAGGTAAGAATAATGAGGAAGAGACTTGTCAGGAAAACATTTGACATGATTCAAGATATCTCTGAAAGTGAAAATAAAGAGGTCTGTATTGATAAAATCTAGCCTTTCCCTTTTAGTGTTTCAACTGAGGCTTCTTAACGGACACTGAAAATTAATATTCTGATTCCAGGATTACAAGAAATTTTGGGAGAACTTCGGTAGGTTAATAAAATTAGGATGCATTGAGGACTCTGGAAATCACAAGCGCATAACTCCATTGTTACGGTTCTACACTTCAAAAAGTGAGGAGGAGCTGAAAAGCTTAGATGATTATGTTGAAAACATGGGTGAAAACCAAAAGGCTATATATTACTTGGCAACAGACAGCTTGAAAAGTGCCAAGACCGCTCCTTTCTTGGAGAAGTTGTTGCAAAAGGACATTGAGGTATGCATTCTATACAGTATTTTGGTGGGACTATATTAAGCTCACTGCATACTGAAAGAATTTTGGGTTGCATGGTTGTAGGAAAAATGATCAAAGAAGTTTTTTTTTTTCCATAGTTAAATAAAAATGTTAAGCATGGTTTATTTCCTGTCATTCTAGATACCGTTGGTTGCTGTTATGCTGGACAACTTATTCCTATTGAAAAATGTTTCTTTTCCTTTTTTTTATGGGAAAATTTATTTACTATTTACATCCTTTCTGGATTGCTGCTGTGGGTTATATATTTTAGGTTCTGTACTTAGTTGAACCTATTGATGAAGTCGCCATCCAGAACCTGCAGACTTACAAAGAAAAGAAATTTGTTGATATTAGCAAGGAAGACTTAGAGCTTGGTTAGTACTTTCTTCTTTTTCTGTGTGATTATTGATGGCACTTATTTGAAAATGTTTGTTGTTGTAGCTTCTCTTGGGATTTTTGTTGTGAATCATTCTCATGACTGTTTTATACCAGGTGATGAGGATGAGGTGAAAGAAAGGGAAACAAAGCAAGAATACAATCTTCTCTGTGATTGGATAAAGCAACAACTTGGTGATAAGATAGCAAAAGTCCAAGTCTCAAAGCGTCTAAGCTCATCTCCCTGTGTGCTGGTTTCTGGCAAGTTTGGTTGGTCTGCTAATATGGAAAGGTCAGTTGTGGGCTTTCAATTTTTGCGAGATGTGCTCCAGACAAATGTTATGAAAATAAAGACACATGCTATTGATTTTTAAAATAAAAGTTGGTGGTCATACTTACTCAATGAAGGTTTAAATGATTTTCTTTTGTAAACTTTTGTAGATTGATGAAGGCACAGGCTCTTGGAGATACTTCAAGCTTGGAGTTCATGAGGGGAAGGAGAATATTGGAGATTAATCCAGATCACCCCATCGTCAAAGACCTCAAAGTAAAACTATTTAACTCAATGCTGATTGTAGACTTAATTTTGAAATAACTGGTCCTGATGTTGACTAACAGTTATGTAATATTTGTTATTCTACTTGCAGGCTGCATGCAAGAATGAACCTGACAGCACTGATGCCAAGAGAGCTGTTGAACTCTTGTATGATACAGCACTGATCTCCAGTGGATTCTCAGTAAGAGCCAACCCTAGATTTTCTCTTGTTAGATAATTAGTATGCATAAGTTTAAGCGGCTTAATGTTATTTGAATTTCTCCTTTTAATGATGCAGCCTGACAGTCCGGCTGAGTTGGGAAATAAGATCTATGAGATGATGGAAATGGCCCTTGGAGGAAGATGGGGCAGATCAGAAGAGGAAGAGGCAGACACACCAGACGATGGTGCTGAAGAATCTGCTGCAGCAGTTGTTGAAGCCTCAGAGACACAAGTGGTTGAACCATCTGAAGTAAGGGCAGAGAGTGATCCTTGGAGTGATTAAATTAAATGTCTTCTGGAAAACACAAGTTTTGGCATTATTTCATTATTGTTAGAGGAAATAATGCATATGGAGGGGAAAAGAAAATAAGAAGAGAAAGGAAAAGAAAAGAAAAGATAACTTGGGAGAAAAAAGGGGGGTGGGGGAAAGAGAGTATGATGATTGACTGTGGGTGGGAAGAGAAAAATATTAAGTTTTGCTGCGATTGATCATTGGTGTTAATTTGACAAATGAATTCCTCTAATGTGGTTCTGGAAAGAGATAAAGAAGGTCCACTATTTTTATCAGGCGGGCATGAGTACAAATTGCATTTTCTCTATGATTGATTTTTTTTTTTTAACATGTATGGCAAAAATGCATAACTCGGACCCACTCAACTCTACGCTATTTAGGCAAAACAAAAAACATTAAGTTTAAAACAAGTGAGATTGTATTGGTTTTGCTAGAATGGTGTGGGCACACGCTTGAGAAAAGAAGAAAATGAGAGTCAGTTAAGGAAGCGGAAGTTCATTTCTATACCATTCGAGCACGCAGGTGGCATTAAAAACTGCAGATAGAGTGATTAATAGTACCATTGATCTCATTTAGCTGAAAAAGGAATGGCAGCATCTCCAAATAAAAGAAGGCTCTCACTTATTAAAAAAAATTATCTATATATTTTAATTACAAAAAAATTATATGTACTTTTATTGGTCAATAAAATGAATTAAAAATATCACATTATATCCTAAAATATAGAATATTACATAGTGACAGTGCACACAGCTTGACAAGACAAGACTGCATAGTACACACAGCATTGCATAGTCTTGTTCACAAGCTACAACATATCACATGGCCATAAGCAAAGCCCATAGTTCACACTTTTGACTTCACAGTTGGTCTCACACACCACACGACCACACACTAATTAAAAAGAGAGTGTTTGGTTGGAGGCAAAGCAGGGAGGATGGAAAAATTTAGAGAGAAAACAGGATAGAATTTTTTTGAAATGTGTTTGGTTGGATAAAGAGGAAGGAAAATAAATGGTGAGACCTAAACATTTTCTCTCCTGGTCCACCAAAATGTTTTCTCTCCAAAATAGGGAGAAAAATGAGTGAGAATAAATATTTTCTTAATTGACAAAAATGCCCAATGCATACACACTTCTTCAAATTGCCTTTATTTTTTTTTTCTTCTCTACAACGTTTGGCTTGTGTTTTTTTTTCCCCCTTCTTCTTCGTGGTAGTTCCTTTTCTTTCTTTCTCTTTTTCCTATTCTTTTTTTCTTCTTTTGATTTTATAAGCTTTGGCATGATAGTTTTTTTTTTTTTTTACATGATTTTTTTTTAATAAATTTGGGTGATTTTTTTGTGTGGTTATTTGTCACTTTTTGTTTTAATTGCGTATCATTCTTTAATAAGGGTATATGAGTAAATTTATTCAAATCCTTTTTTTTTCCATCCCTCTACTTTTTCACCCCAACCAAACAAATAAGAGAGAAAATAAAATCTTTTATATCCTCCCACTTTTCCACTCCCCCACTATTTTTTATCTTCTCACTTTTCCACTCCTTCAACCAAACGGACCCTAAGTTATTACATTTTTTAAAAAAAAAATGTAAACTCTTACTTTATCAATTATTATAAATTATCATACCAATTAATAATTTGATGTATTTTTTTTATGTATATAATATCAACTCATTTGTATTATAGTGATACTAATTTATTATAACATGTTATAAATTAATTTTTATTTGTCTAAGTTTAGACTTTAAAGCTTAAAAAAGGACTCACTTAAAATTTTCGCCTAAGGCCCTGAAAATTGTTGAGCCAGCTCGGTCGAGATAATGGGTGGTTTCAACGTTAATGAGATAAGAGTGAAATGGCCGTGAGAGAAATCCAACAAAAAATGTATGTGTATATATACACATTTGTGGCGGGTGGGGGTGAGACGAGTCAAACTCGTCATTGCCTATCACCTCTTATAGTAGGTAAAATCCATAGTGAGTTAGATGAGTTTGGTAGTGCGAGATATATTTGCCATCTTCACTAAATAAGTGTGGAAGAGGATATAACTTGTGGCAAGTTCTATTCTTCTCCAATAATCAATTTTAAAAACTAGAACAGACAAAGAATCAGGATGAGAAATAGTTCCCGGTTCTTTGGTTCGACCGAGGTTGAATATTAGCATCGTAAATAAATAATTATAAAATAATAATAATTGTAATAATTTTATAGCTCATAGAATTTGCTAAAAATATTTGAATTTATATATTTTTTAAGTGATTTTTACATTTTATAGTTTAATATATTACTAATATAAAAATAAAAAAATACAATTTAACGTAGCAGAAAATCAACTAATAAACCAACACTATTTTTATTAATAAATATAACTAAATGTTTAAAATAAAAAACACGAACATTACAGTAAAGCCCCCTGCCCGAAGCGCCCTAAGAAGAAACGTAGGTTTAAGGAGGGTTTTAAGTTGAGAGGCGGCTGTTCGAGAATTGAGATAGTTTTACTGTTTTAGTATAAGCTTCCTTTGTGTCTTCCTCTTCCACTCCCAGATCTCATTCTCTCTCTTGCTTCTCCGTTTTACTACTACAACTACAACTACTTCTACTTCTTATTCTTATTCATATTCATATGCCCATTTCAATTTTCTTCTTTTTCTGGCGGTTCTCTTTCTCATCAATTAATCTAACATGTGGAGGAATTTCGCCAAACATGCTTCTTCCAAAAACATTATTAAGTTTTCTTCCTTCGACTCTCCACTTTCGATGAAATTTTCTCATGACTTCCTTTCTGCCCACAATATTATTCCAACACGCTCAAATTCTTCGCTGGGTTTTTCTCCAATATCCATTCCCTTGTTATTATTGTCTTCCCAAAACAATGGATTCGGATTAGGAAGACCCAGCTTCCCAAATTTCTCAAACCCTTTTGCCGCTTCTTCTGGGAGCTATAATTATTACGCCACTGCTGCTGAGGCTATTGCTATTACCTCCGAGGAGGAATTCTCTGGTTCTGGCTCCGATGAAGTCCAAGACTTGATGATCAGACATAGACATAGACAAGATCAACTGGCTGTGGACTCTCAGTGGCAGCAGCCCAAGCCCAATCCCAATCCCAATCCCAATCCCAAGCCCAAGAAAATGGTGGCTGGTATGGGGATAGCCAAGTATAATGTGCTTCGAAATCGGCAAATCAAGTTAGAGACCAAGGCCTGGGAAGATGCTGCCAAGGAGTACCAGGAGCTCCTTACTGATATGTGTGAGCAGAAGCTTGCTCCCAATTTGCCTTACATGAAGTCCTTATTTCTTGGTTGGTTTGAACCCTTAAGGGATGCTATTGCTGCTGATCAAGAATCTAGAAAGGAAAAGAAGACTAAGCCCTCTCATTCTCCCTTTTTTGATCAATTAACACCCGATATGATGGCTGTTATCACAATGCATAAGTTGATGGGATTGTTGATGACTAATACTGGTGGTGTTGGCAGTAGCAGGGTAGTGCAAGCTGCCCTCCAGATAGGTGAAGCAATCGAAAATGAGGTGGGTCTGTTTTTCACTTTTTCATTTCTCATACTTCTTTTACTCTGCGCCCAACAGCTTCAGTGTTCATATTTTGTGATGAATTTGACAGAAATATGACTTTTTGATATCAAATAATTTGTCATTTAACAATACTTTTGTGTTTTCCATCCTACAATTTACAAACTGTGGCTACAACTTAAACTATATGTGGCAATCAACTTCACTCTGTTAATGGTCCACTAACTCAAAAATGCCCTTCAGCGGTTGAATTCTAATGTTTAGCGATGGTGGGTTTCTTAATTGTCAAGAAATATCATAAATTTACAATTTTCCCCAATTAGAGTAATTTTCCTGGTTTTCTCTTGCTGAAAGCTATTATGTAATGATTGCTTATGTGCATCAGGCTAGGATACACAGATTTTTAGACAAGACAAAGAAGAAGAGGGCAACGGATAAGAGAGTGGAAGGTGAATCTGATAAGAACACAACAGATAAGAAATCTGAAGGTGAATGTGATCCCATGAATATTGAACAGGAAAAATTGAAAAATGAAAAAGAGAAACTACGGAAAAAAGTTCGTAACCTGTTGAAAAAGAAAAAGGTGGTTCAAGTAAGGGAAATAGTGAAGGAACAGGATGATTCAAAACCTTGGGGTCAGGAGGCTCAAGTTAAGGTCTGTGATGTCTGTACTTGTTATTATGGAAATGGTCTTTGCTGTTGTTATTGTTGTTATACCTTGGTTCTTGTAATTTCCAGGTCGGCTGCCGCTTGATTCAATTGTTGATGGAAACGGCTTATATACAACCTCCAATCGATCAATTTGGAGATGGTCCACCAGACATTCGGCCTGCATTTGTACACACCTTGAAAACTGTGACAAAAGAAGCACAGTCGAAGTGAGGAGAATTCCATCTCCATTTAATTCAGTTTTTGTTCCTCTCTCTCATCGCTATATATAATTGTGTTCTTTACCTTTGTTGTCTATAGGAAATGCAGCAGGAGATATGGTGTTATCGAATGTGACCCTCTAGTTCGCAAAGGGCTGGAGAGAACTGTAAGTACACCACTACCTTCTTTGCATGGCATTTCATTGAATGGTTGTTTTGTTGGTACTTTTAACTAATAAAAGTTTTCTTTTTGACACTATGGAAAGTGCAAGGATGTAATTTTTTGCACGCTTATTTATCCAAGATGAATAACAACAGTTCTACTTTCTGTTTGTCTAAACAGGCTAGGCACATGGTCATTCCTTATATGCCTATGTTAGTGCCTCCTACAAATTGGACAGGGTATGGCATCCAACTTTCTACCAAAGTCTCTGTTTGTTTCATTCTGGGTTGTTCTAAGCAAAATGATATTTTTAATTAGAGAATATAGGCTACTGGATCATACCAATATAGAATTAAAAATTTCTAATATCTTCTGCTTAAATTGCTTGTTATGCTACTTAAATGCTCAATGAAAGCTAGCTAATTTTATACTTTGAGCATTGCATGCTGGGTCTATCTTTTGGTTTTTAGTTAAAAATTTGCAATTTTTTGGCAGGTATGATAAAGGAGCATACTTGTTTTTACCATCATATGTCATGCGAATTCATGGAGCAAGACAACAACGAGAAGCAGTTAAGAGGACTCCAAGAAACCAACTAGAACCTGTTTTTGAGGTTTGAGAGCCCTGGGTTTTGTCTCTTTAGAGCCTGATCTGAATTTCTTCCTTAGTGTGGTCATTAGTTCTGTATCTTATTCCCCACCTATGAAAGGCCTTGAAAGTTCATCCTATGATCATACATATTTGCTCTATGTGAGGCTTTCTTAATTTTGCTTGTCAGTTGTTGCACTAATGCTGTGATTGTTTTATGAAGTAGGCTCTAGATACACTTGGAAATACCAAATGGAGGGTAAACAAAAGGGTACTTAGTGTGATAGACAGAATATGGGCTAGTGGAGGTGGTGTTGCTGACTTGATCGACCGTGAAGATGTGGGTAACAATTTATTTTTCCTTTTTCATTGGTGGATTATTTTTCCACTCTTCTGAATCAAAGAAGCTCATACTGTTCAACAAAAAACTAAATTGCTATTTTCTTCCTTGTCACTGAAAATAATTATCCATTACAGCATTGTGCTTCTGGTTATTAACCTTTCATCTTCACTTTTCTGAAATAGGTCCCTCTGCCAGAGGAACCAGACACAGAAGATGAAACAGAAATTCGGAAATGGAAGTGGAAAGTTAAAGCTGCAAAAAAGGAGAATAGCGAGAGGCATTCACAGCGGTGCGATATAGAACTTAAACTTGCTGTAAGAGCTACCTTGATTAGTTGAATCTACTTAGAGCTGTTGGAGCTCCCAATCAGATTGTGTATTAATTCTTTTAATTGGGAAGCAGGTTGCTCGGAAGATGAAGGATGAGGAAGGCTTCTACTACCCTCACAACCTTGATTTCCGAGGTCGTGCATACCCCATGCACCCATATTTAAATCATCTTGGATCTGATCTGTGCCGAGGCATCCTAGAGTTTGCGGAGGGGCGTCCTCTTGGAAAGGCAGGATTAAGGTGGCTGAAGATACATTTGGCAAATTTGTATGCTGGTGGTGTGGATAAGTTATCTTATGAGGGCCGAATAGCATTTGCTGAAAACCATTTGGATGATATCTTCGATTCTGCAGACAGGCCCCTTGAAGGTAAGCGGTGGTGGTTGGGTGCGGAGGATCCATTTCAATGCTTGGCAGCTTGTATTAATCTCTCAGAAGCGTTGAGAAACCCCTCCCCAGAAACTACTATTTCTCACATGCCTGTCCACCAGGTACTTTTTTCCTTACGTGTGGAAATGTTATTCTGGGAATATTTTTATTGAGTAAATAATAGCCTAGTATGTACTTGATACTCTGTTTCACTTCAAGAAATAATCAAAATCAACATACTTCTCTGGAAACTTTTTAATCTATAATGAGAAGAAACAAAGTGTTTAATCCCCCAAAAGAGGAGAAGGAAGAAAGTTAAATTTGGATGCAATTGTATCAATTGGAACTAAAGTCAGGATATTATTGCATGCATAAATTTTTGTGCTTCTCTATGTGCACACTACTGTCTGCCTGTGTGAATGAGGTTTGCTTCTGCATGTGTTTCATTTGGTAGAAGTGAATGTGTAGTTTCTTGAGGCTGAATTTTCTTTTTATAATTTACTTTATCAATCTGCTGTTCAGATTGACTGGAAAATTTCTAATAATTATAAAGACTTGAGCAGGCCTTAAGGTCTATAATGTGGAGGCTTTGCCCCTTATAGGCAATTGGCACATTAATCCATTGTTGGAGGCACACATGCTTATAGTACAGTTTACATTTGCGAGAGAGTTTTTTTTTTTTTGGGTAATCTCTTAATAATGGGTTTATATTTGAATCCTTTACACATGCAGTCACACATTCTGCTAAACCCATGCTTTGGTTTTTTGTCCCAATTCTAGTATTTTCCTTATTGTTTTTTTCTCTCTTGATTCTTCTGCAAGGATGGTTCGTGTAATGGCTTACAACATTATGCTGCCCTTGGAAGGGACAAGGTAACAAACTTCTCTAATTGCTTTAATCGAAGAAAGATGCAGTACATATAAGATGCACGATGAAGCTCTCTTATACGAATGTATGATCTAAGTGTGCTTTTAGGACATGTATTCATTAATGAGCCTTTCATATTAAGCTAAAATTCTTTTTGGACATAAATTTGATGCTTTAAAACTTGCAACAAATAAATTACATATTGAGAGAGAGAGAGAGAGAGGTTACATGAGGAAGACTTGGTTCTGCTATATGCATATATGATATATCTTCTCATGGTTATCAAACTACCTCTAGGTGAATTCAAAATTCTCAGGCTGCTTAAATCTTGGCAAATTAATTTCCATCCTTCTTGTCTAGCATGTGTGTTATACTCCTTACACTTCTCTGCAATTTTTGTTTTTTATTTGTTGATTAAATTGCTTTAATTTCATAGTTGGGAGCGGCTGCGGTAAATCTTGTTGCGGGAGATAAACCTGCAGATGTTTACTCAGGAATTGCTGCCAGGTTAACACTCTATCTGTGTGTGTGAGAATATATTAGCAGGGGACAAATTTTTCTGATGGATTGAAAAGAAATCTGTAAATGAAAAACCAAATCAAAATGACAAGTGGAAGGAAGCCCCTTACACGCTAAATAAAAATTCTTCCCTAGTAGTGTGAAATAAAAGAAAATCTCCTGTGAATCTTATTCTTTCAAGGCAGTGCAATGAAATCAATTTTGATGACTTTTATTTCTTCAGTATCTGTTTTAGATAAGTCCTTTGTTGACTTGTTCAGGTTGGATAGCTCTGTTGGATATCAAGTTATTCTTGCATAGATAGGATGGGTTCTAGAAGTGTTTTTACTTTCTTCTCGGTAAAATTTTAAGGGGGGGGGGGGGGGGGGGGGGGAGGACAAATATGCTAGATGATGCCAGGTAAGGTTGTAGCCCACAGTAAGGGATACAATTTAATTGGGGATTAGGAAAGTGAGGGGAAAAATGAAATTATACCATCCTTACCTGTAACCACTTGCCTTGCATATAGGGATTTATAAGGGGAAATGTACCCAGTACCCTCATTGTTTAACCTACTGTCGTCTTGTCATAAAAAATCTGATTGAACTTTGTTGTTATGGTTGCAGAGTACTTGATATCATGAGGAGAGATGCAGAGAAAGATCCTGCAAGTAATCCAAATGCATTGCATGCGAGGCTTTTAATCAATCAGGTTCTCATCATTATTTGTCATTGTATTTTTATTTTTGTAAAATGGATTAGGATCCTTAAGATCTTTTAAGGTAACTCCACCATGAAGTTCCTAAAATGGATTAAGATCCTATGTTTTCATCATTTTGAAATGAATGGATTGAATTTTGCCACATCATCAATACTTTAAATAGATACCAAATTAGTTATTGTCAACATTTGTTTAAAAGTTGGCTCCAACAAGAACTGATAGGAAGATGATATTAATCCTTGCAATGTGCAATGCACATGACTCACTAACCCAATCAACTGTGTGAGTCATGTGCATTGAACATGACAAGTGTTGTTAAAAGTGTGCTTTAGGCGTGCTTAAGCTCAAAGCTCAAAGCTCCAAGCTCTCAATGTTGCGCTAGCAAAAAAAAGCTCACTTAAAGAAAAATGCTTTAGGCATGCTTTTTGGTGCTTTTTGAAAAAGCACAAAGTATGCCTTTTTTATTTTTATTTTTGTTTTTTATTTTAATTTTATTGCTAAAAAAAGTGTGGAACATCAAAATTAATTGCTTGATCTTGAAAGAAATGACATGGACCAATAATTTACTACACAACCACTATCCTTAGGGTGTTGTATTACACAAACATTGTATTATTTTTTACAATTTATAAGTTACAAACAATGTTAATTTACAATTCTTGTGCCTTTTGGTCTTTGACTTTAAGATATATGTTGATTGAACCATAGACATCATTTGACCATAACTATTATGGTTATATACTGTTATAAAGCACAAGAGAATTATACAAAATATTATGTCTAAACTTTATATGACTAGATTATTATGATATTAACCATTGATAATTTTTTTCAATTTACTATATAAAAATTTTAAGAATTGAAATAACTTAGGTAAAATTTGAACTTACAAACATTTTACAATTGCACTAACAAGTAAAATCTACAAATTTTGAGTTATTATTATTTTTTTATTACATGTTAAGAATATTTCTATTAGAAGTTATGAGATATTACATTTGAAAACTGTCTTTACTTTAATCAGGCATGTGCTTGTGCTTTGCACTTAGGCTCCAAAAGGCCTATGCACTTAAGTGTGCTTAATGCTTTTACTAACACTGACGGGACATCTGTCATTTTCCTATAGGTGGTTGGAGCCCGAGGCTCCAAACATATTTGAAGCCAAACCTTTTTCTTGTTTTAATATTGATGATGTGGTAAAATCCTATCCAAATATTTCAAAATGAATGGACAGGATTTTCGTTGCTCCACGATAGAATTGCTCTAATAAATTTAGAGGATCCTAATCCATGTAAATTCTTGTTCAAGATTATGTATTTGGCGTAGAAGACTGACTGTATTGGCTTAGCTAACACTATTATATTTTATGTGAATAGGTGGCTTGGAGTTTTTGAATTTTATTTGGCACTGCTTGTGCTGATTGCTCATATTATAATGCTGATAAATTTTTTCATTACTGGGTATCCAATAGGTGGACCGAAAATTGGTGAAGCAAACAGTAATGACATCAGTGTATGGTGTCACTTATATTGGTGCCCGTGATCAGATCAAGAAGAGATTAAAGGAACGTTGTGCCATTGCAGATGATTCAGAGCTGTTTGCTGCATCTTGCTATGCTGCGAAGGTGTGAGAATAATACTGAACTGTGTGTCTCTGTGTTTGTGCAATGCATGCACTCTCGTGTGCATTGTGTCTTTGAGTCTGCATATATAACTTTGTACTGAATATTTCACTGCATGAGCAGACCACCTTGACTGCCTTAGGAGAGATGTTTGAAGCTGCAAGAAGCATCATGAGCTGGCTTGGCGATTGTGCAAAGGTGTGTCTCATTTGTTTGGTGATCTATTTGTGTATCAAGCAAGTTCTTTTTCTTTTTGGGATACCAACAATTTGCTGATCATGCTCTAAGAAGTAACATGTTCATAAAAGAGAGTAACTGAAATGGGAATTTTAAGTTAAGATTCGAAATGAAGAAATTTTCTTAAGGATAGGGGTGACCACTATTGATAAAAAGAAGTGGGAGAGTCGCTTGACATTTTTTGATCGTGTGTAGAGGAGAGCAATTAATACACCATTGAGAAAAAGTGAATTGATTCAAGTCAAGGGAATGAAAAAAGGTAGAGAAAGACCTTAACTAACATTAGTATTAGTAAAAAAAAATCTTCAATAAGGAGATAATAGAAAATATGACTTTGGATAAAATAGAATGGCTTATAGAATTCATGTGGTTGACTATGATTACTTTGTTGAGGATCCATAGCTGGTCCAAAATATTGGGACTAGGACTCTGTTGTTGTTATCGTTGTTCTTTTATATATATGACAATTTTTTCATGTATGGAATTGGCTTGGACCTTTCAAGTTTCTTGGTCAAACACAGAGCATCATGTACATTTGTTAAAGTGTCTCAAATCCTAGTCTACTAAATGTCCATGTGCCAAATCCTGTTAAGAGGGTAACAAGTTTGGGAACTTTGATAGACCTGATTAGTTTCTACTAATATTGATAATATACCTATTGTCTCAAAAGTTTAAGCTACTAGGAATGATGAATTTAATGATTTAACCATTAGTTTAACGCTTTCCCTCAGATGTAGGCCTAGACTCCCCCTCATTCTTCTTTTTATTCTTAACTTTATAAATGGAAAAATTTATTCAATTTGGGCCCCCTCATTCCTCTTTTTTTCTTCGTTGGTGGCTTTTCCTTTGGTTTGATTCTTCATCGGGCATTACGGGTAATGATTAAGTGCAATAAGAATCCCAAATATGGTTTTCTTGTTGCCTTTTGCACATATCCATGTATGGTATGGTATGGAATTTCTGGTGCTAGAATTTTGTTGCATTATTGTAATCTTGTGGTCAGGAAGCAGTGTAATATTTGTACTCATTGCTGTTGAGCTGCTTACTCTCTGGCAGCTGTCTCTCAACATGATGTTGGCAATGTTAAAGTATATGTTTCTTTTTCAGGTTTTGTGCTTAGTCGTTATTGCTTATGCTTTTGTAGAAATGTAGTATTGTTCACTATTTTGTACAACTGATACCTAAATTTAATGTATAACAGGTGATAGCTTCGGAGAATCAACCCGTGCGATGGACCACCCCTCTTGGACTTCCTGTGGTACAACCTTACCGGCAATTGGGAAGGCACCTTGTATGTTCTTATAAAATTGTGGAACTTCAAATTGGCTGATGCACTTATTTTTAATGTTAGGACAATTTAAAACAAATACAACATTAAAATTTAGTGTGTCATTAAGGCTGTGTTCAATTTAATGCAGATTAAGACCTCTCTTCAGGTGTTGACACTACGACGAGAAACTGACAAGGTAGCTTTCTTCAATCTTTTTCTCATATTTTTTTCCCTAAAGAGAAGTGTTGAATTTATGCCAAATTCTTGTCTGATAAATTAGGGCAGTCAATGGATAGAAATCCAGTTATAAAATCAATCCATTTCTGTCCTGATTTGGATTTAAATCTAAGCTAAAATATCAAATAGAGAGTCTAAACTTAATATATATATATATATATAGAGAGAGAGAGAGATGAGTTCAAGTTATACCTTTGTTAGACCATAGATTTCTAATAGATCTAATGGTTAAAATAACACTACTGGCCATGTTAGCATTGAATATTTATTGCTTGCCAAATCAACTAATCTATTCAATTCAATCACTTATTTTTCTCTCTAGCCTTATCAATTACAACTCTCAAAGCAGAGGGAGATATTTCTCTGCCATGGACGCACAGAAGAGACCTCTTCCTAATGAACTTAGTAGCAAATCATTATTGAATGTAAAAGTTTTACCCTATCAACATATTTTCCTATAACCAACTTACCAACAAGGCCAAGCCCTGTAAAACAGAAAATCTCTTCCTGACGCCAACATCATTCACATGAAGTTACAATAAAGAGAAATAAACAAGAGAGCACTCAATCAAATAGAAGAAAGCCAATATGATTATTGGAGTATATCCAACAGATCATTCAAATCCTTTTTTTTCATATTTAAAAAAAAAAATCTGATGGTTCAAATCTACATCCAATTTTTAGTTTTTTTTTTTGATAAGTTACATCCAATTTTTAGTTAAAAAGCCACCTTTCATTTCCCTTAGGTAACTACTCTTACTGACATAATTCCCTACGAACTCTCATTCCTCTACCCAGTCCCAGCAATACCACCCTCTCCCTCAACTTTTTGAGAGCTGTAATTATTAAGGAGAGAGAGAGAGGAAAAAAAAGTATTAAATAGATTAGTTGATTTAGCAAGCATTAAATGTTCAATGCTGACATGGCCAATGGTGTTATTTTGACCATTAGATCTATTAGAAGTTCATGGTCTAAAAAATGTGTAACTTCAAGTGTAACTTGAACCCATCTCATATGTATATATATATATATAGAGAGAGAGAGAGAAGAGAGAGAGAGAGAGAGAGAGAGAGAGGACTTAGATCTGAATCAAATTAGTACTCAGATTTGAGCTGAAATCCTGTGGGATCCACATGAAGTCAACTGGTTACAGCCAGATACTGATATTTATCCCATAAATGATTTTAAAGTTATCTCATATTGAGTTTAAAGCTATGTAAGAACCAATCCTTTGATAACTATTTTTTTTTTTTGGTCTCACTTTCATAGGTCATGGTTAAGCGGCAGAGGACAGCTTTTCCCCCAAATTTTGTGCACTCCCTTGATGGTTCGCACATGATGATGACTGCTGTTGCCTGCAAAAAGGCAGGCCTGAACTTTGCAGGTTTGTGCTGAATCTCTTCCCACTTTATATATATCACAAACATATGTGCATTAACATGTTTGAAATTTCACCATATGATACCAATGTTTAATTACAGGAGTCCACGATTCATATTGGACCCATGCATCTGATGTTGATGAAATGAACAAAATACTCAGAGAAAAGTTTGTTGAACTATACGGGGCCCCAATACTAGAGAATGTAAAGTATCTTTACTTATAAAAGTTCTTCAACTATGATGGAAGACCTCCCATTTTGTTATTTACTTGTGATTGGTGGTTTGTTATATTACACTCACTGAGGTACGATAATGTTTGATGATTGCTTTTGTTTTACTTTATACAGTTGTTGGAGAGCTTCCAGAAGTCTTTCCCTAAGTTGAACTTTCCTCCCTTACCAGAGCGGGGAGACTTTGATCTTAGAGATGTGCTAGAATCTCCTTATTTCTTCAACTAGTCTGAGCCAAATGCTTACTTCAGTAGTGCCCCTTCTTAACTTGGACTCTGTATCTCTGTCATTATCTGTCATTCAATGGAAGGTGATTACAGCTTAGCTCTTCCATTCATCAGGCATGAGATTGTGAAGGCTAGGTCCTATAGGCCATTATAGAAATAAAGTTGAGAAGAAACTCAAGGTTCGGCTACCCACAATCAGTTTCCTGCAGGAATTCTTGTACATATTGTCAAAACAGAATGCGTTCAGCCATTAGCAGGAAATATCCCAAACAAGGGATTCGGTCCTATCTTCTCCATCTGCTACTTCGAAAGGAACTGAGAAAATGAGATGGATGTAATGTGCAGTATTTTTGGAAAGAACAGGAACAGCTCCAACATTTTTTTGATGAGTAGGGCTTGTTATAAAACAGAGGAAGTTAGAGCTTCAACACTTTAGGAGATTAAAACAAATTAGCAAAGGATGATAGTCCTGGATACCATATCAAGGTTCTATATCTTCAGAAACAATGAGTGCAACAAATCTCAGTGGGCTTCTGATAATTTTGCTCAACCAGTCTATTGGGTTGTTGGCAGTGTCTTTCTTTGTGAGTATAGTTTACCATTTCATGTGCAGAATGTATTCTGATGCTAGTTATTGTCCTCCCTTTTGATTCTTTCTCTGATTCAAAGCAACATTTTCCAATTGATTCTAAAGAAATAAAGAGAGAAAATAATACATTTTGAGTTGTTCAATATGCTTGCAGTACATAACTACATATCCCCCATCAACTGATGCATCCTCTTTTAAGTTTTTTAAACAATGGCCTGGTCTCCCCTCATAATATTACAAAGAAAAGGGCTAAACCAATGACAAGAATTGAGGTCTGATTTATTAGAATATCCATTCTGATTGCCAGCAATGTATATGAATATGATCTATGCATAAGCGTTCATCCTGTCTGTGCCTTCCAACTGATGATTGGCTATGTCAAAATTGTCTGGATGGTAGTGGAGGGAACATGGGGTGCAGTTCTTCGTCACAAAACTGAGGGAAAGTGGTTGAGTTGGAACTAGAATTAGTAGTATTAAAAAGATTAAATATTTTTAGTGGAATTCACACCACGTATCTCTCATGGGAAAAACTTTTTTTTTTTTCTCAAGAAAATAGAACGTATTTGAGCACAAAGGCTGTCGGGGGGGGGGGGGGGGGGGTGGGTGGGTGTGTGGTGGGGTGGGTCATATGGGTAGTTCTAGGGCTACAAATTTTTTCACAACTTATTTGTCACAATTTTAACGTAAACTGAGTAGTTAATCATTACACACATGAATCTACCATTTTTTCTTTGCAACTTACACTATTATGTCACAGTTATGGTAATAAATTGTGAAAAATTATGTAGTTCTAGATTTTTCTTGAGCGATATAGGCAATATTTCACCCTAAGACGATTTTATGCGACCCCCCTCTCCACACACACTTGCGGAACCTACCTACTGTGAGGGGGACATTATATAAAGCTATAAAATAATTTTTCCTAGAAAATCAATATATATATATATATATATATATATATATATATATATATTATATATATATATATATATATATATATATATATATATATATATATATATATATAATATATATATAAAAGCAGAGACCTCATGCAGGAAAGCATGAGGTCTTACCATGTGGTGCCTTCTATAATAGCCATTTAGTTTTTTTTTTTTGTTCAACTTACAACTTATCTATTACTTATTACTTCTCATCACTCTCTCTCATGTGTCAATTGACTAAAATAACTTTTAAACTTTCAAGAATATTGTATACCATTAATTGTTTAATAAAGAAAAAAAATAACATTAATTAAACTCTTCTACATCTAACCCTTCAATTGCCCGCCTGTTGCAATTGCTAAGTTATATAGCTCCTCTATATCTAACCCTTTAGTTGCCCTCCTCTTTCAATTATCTAAGTTATATATTAGTACACTTCCTTCTAGCCATGAGTCTCATTTTACAATTACTTCTCTTCTTTTCTTTTAATGTTTCTCTTTTCTCTTTCTTTTTTTCTTTTTTTGTTTATTCTTTCTTTGTTTATTCTTTCTAAAATCTTTAGCTACACATTTTTTAGAAATCAAGTTTTTATAACTCAAATTCTTGATGTATTGTAGGATAGATTATACTTGAAATGAGTAAATCCTATGGCAAAATTGTGGTTTTGCATTTCGGAATCTATAAAGTTCAAACATGGTGAGTAAGAGTTTGAAATTTTATTCTTTTTCTCCTTTTGAAATTTTATTCTAGAAAAGTAATCACGTTCTTGGCTAAGTAAGAGGAAACACAAATACTTTGCTTTAACTATTATAAACTAAATTAATTTTTGTTTGTTATTATCAATCTAATATTAGAGTTTGCAATAGAGGGTTAGGTTTTAATTGTGTTGTTATCAATTCAATATTAGAGTTTGCAATTTCGACGTGTTGGACATTTTGTTGGAATTATTACTGACAAATAAAAAGAAGTGGTTTATGAGATCCCATGACAAGGGCAATGGCAAGGAATCCAATTGCTTTCTCTCCACACCTTTGCAAATACCACAAACATTTCATCATAATTGGAATGTCCCTTTGAGGTCAATTTTATTTTTAAAGTTATTTTCTTTGGGATATTATTTTTAATTTCATTAATCAACTGGGTTTATTTTTATTTTTTGGGGACAATAATCATCATATGCAAATGTTAAAATCTAGAGCATCTTATCACAACTATTAGTATACGTCCTTTTCTTACTTTCCAACTTCCATTCATCTAACTGAAACTATATGGGGCTAAATAATGACTATTCTCGATTAAAATCTCATTTCAACTACTACTATGCATTTGCCAATTATTGGTGCTACAGTGCTCAAAGGCCCTACAGGGAATTTTTGGTTTAACTATATATTATTGCTAGATACCAACACAGCACAAATTTCATCTTTTGTGCACATTTTAATTTAGTCTATTTTCTTTTTTGAATTTAACTCGCTCTTTATCAATGTACATCTTTGTTGTTAATTAATGAAATGCTTTTGATTCCATAAAACATTTGGATATTAATGTCTACATTCTTGATTAATTTTGAGTGTTATTTGGATGTAGTTAAGTATCAATGTAGTAGACCTCATGTTAGTTTATTTGTTGCTTAATGTACTTTGTGCAAGAAGGTGAATTAAAAGGTTTGAGCTTACATGTGCATGAGATGAACTTTATGCAATCTTCTGTAGGAAGGGGACCATTCACACAATGACAAAATAACACATTAAAGATTGTAAATTCTGTTCATGTTTTCCAGCTATAAGAAACTTTTTTTTTTATCTAATAATAATTTATAGTTTTAGGGTATACAAATGCTTATATTTGACAATTTGCTTTGTAAATTTACAAAGTTTTCTACATATGATGAGGAATTTCATATTTGAAAGCTTTAAAGGGGCAACCGAATATAAATGTTCTTGGAATTACTTTTTAACCATTGTCATTTGTGACTCAAATGACTACATATTGCAAATTTTCATGTTGATATTAGTTTGCGATACTTACAAAAAATAACAAAGAATGTTGCCAAATCTAAATTTGGCAAATTTGGCACTAACTAAACTCAATAGAATTTTTAATTTTAATATTGAGCTTTAATAGGATTTGATTATGGTTAGGAACTAGGGTTTCGTTTGAATTTAGTTTTACTATTAACTTTGTAAATTAATCATGACTAACAATAATTTTATTAATGAACACAAGGGGTTAAAAGATTTTTTTTTTACAAAATATTTCAAAATGCATCGCGCGGGATATCTGCTAGTTAAAGATAAAAACTATCCTAAGCTAGCCCTGTCTCTGTTCCCCCACTCCCGCACAAAAATAAGTAAATAAATAAATAAATCTAAAGCAAAATCGAAGAGCACAATAACGGATCAAATTGAATGTGCGTGCAATTTCAGACCGGTTTTTAATTGCAAAATTAGAGAATTTCCAGTATGAACAACATATTGAAGATGTAAAGATGGAAGATGTATTAAGGTATAGCATTGTCCATGCCGACGAATTCAACATAAGTGGCAGTCACTTGAGTATTTAGGGACAACGTTACACTCAGAAAACAATTGATTTTTGTATAGTGACTTGGTGATGTTTTCTGGATCCATATGGTTGTGCAGTGCAGTATGGGTCCACTATATTACTAAAAGTGAAAACCAAGTGAAATCATACATGTGGGTGATTCTCTTTGTACAGGGCATAGGCATCACTATATATTGCCACCATATTTGAAAACACAGCAAGAGCAATCATGAAAACAGATTGTATCTTGTCCTTCTTTGTTGCTATGCCATGACGATCCCTGAAGCAGCAGAAAAATAGAAAGACAAGGCAAGTGGATGAGAAAAACTTAAATAGCTCTAAGCCATTTGAAGCAAAGTCACGTATAATATCAGCTTACAGCCTGCAAACCATGTTGATAAAAACTCAACCATAATTCATCAATCAGAGTTCATGTATTTCACAGCTAACCTAAACATATTTGACCACTAGCCATCTTAAGTAACTAGGTTCTTAATTTTCCTGCAAACTCAACCTTGCTAAATGTCAAAGCACCAAAATCAATTGGAAAAACCTTGATAGCAGAAGGCATGTGTGCTAAAAAGGGGACTATGTTAACTTGTCACAAGTGGTCAGGAACATTTGGATTCCTTTCATTAGGGATAAGAGCCCAAACATCAAGTGGACATTGACATGTACAGAGACAGCAAAAGAAATGTTGTATATTAGTAAAATATACGATCTTGTCACCTAAACAGCTTTGCGATTTCCCTTCCATCCATATGTTTCAATCATTAGTGTATTTTAGAATAATTTACTAACTCATGTAGACATACCTTTACTATAGTTGAAAATGATAACAAGTACTTCTTATAAAGACTTACCTTAAAGCAATGGCTGCAGGAAAGATAAATCCTATGCAAACTGTAGCTGTTGCTCCACTGAACTGGAAAACATCCCATATGTTGGGTATAAAATTGGCACCCAAGAAAACAAGCAAAAGGAGCCCAATGCTGATCAATCCAAACCTCAGGTTATCTAAAACCAAAGGCCTAGCTGAAGGAAAGAGAAGGCCATCCAAATTGAGGCGCAGTGGATAGAAAAGAATTGGGAAAACAAGCATAAGGTGGAGAGCATAGCTGATGCGAACGACATCATTGAGCAGAGAGCCATATGGAATGCCAAGGTCGGTGTTGAAGTTGGCCAGCACATCATCAAGAGTTGAGTCACCAAATAGGAGGAAACCAAAGAAGCTTGTTAGAACGTAGACAATAGAGCACAGAGCCAATGATGTCTGCAAAACTGGTCGTATCAGGGAAGAGTCTTCAAGCTCATTGTCTATTGTATGTACTGCATAAATCAGAAAATGAAATCTCTCACAAATGTTATCCATTTTTCCTTGGCAAAAAAGAAAAAGAAAAAAAGAATAATCATTGTAACAGAGGACTCAGTCAATTTGGCAAGGATGATAAGTGACTAACACAATATGCTGGCTTACAAAAATTGAACGTCTAGTTTTCTGGCTACATCTTAATTTGGGGTTGGGGGTGGGGAGGAGGAGGAATACCTACAGCTTCTCCCAATTTGACCAGGTCCCCATGAGTAGGACTTCGGCAATAACATAATTGGCAGATCCAAGATGTACTACTACAAGCAAAAGTGGTTCAAATAGATATTGGTTGTGTTTGAAAGGTTATAAATTGATTGACAAGTCCAATCCTAATATGGGGGGGTGGTTTGGAAATCAATAACACAGAAAGGAATCTATAGAGCAGAAATTATAATATTTCTAATTCCTCGTAAGAACCTGCCTTTAATGGTGAAAATCTAGCACATCGAAGAAAGTTTTCAACACCGTAGTCAAGTTACAGAAAAATCATCAAATTAACAAATTATCAATAAATGAATAAAGTAGGCAAGGAAGAGTCTGGAGCCTTCCTATTTGTTGATGAAATGACAAGATTTGAGTAAAATCCTCTACCATAGGGCATCCAAAAAAAAAAAACCACAATTCTGTTATTCTCCTAGCAGGAAGATTAAGGTTCTATTCCAAGATGAATACTTCCTTCACCAATTTTCACAGAGAGCCAAAACCAAAAATTGATCTAGAAAAATATGCCTTCATTCACTATGCATGCAGATGTGTAGAGCAGATGTTTATATTGTAGACTTTCCATTTATGATATGATCAGCAAACATACCATTAAAGTGGCATATGAATGCTGTCACAAGAACTGGGACAACTGTGAACAGATTCCAAATAGATGTCATATCAGTAACGTTAGGCAGCAACCTGGGCATCGCAATACTTCCATTAAAAAATTTGATAATTGTGATTCCTGCAGTTATAACCAGAAATACAACGGCCAGTGCAACTGCTAAAGCAGATGAGTATCTCAGTGAATCTGCAAGCATGAAAAGCTTGAATCATTCATCACAAACATGTCAAAAATGTAGATATTATAAAAATGCTGGAGCTATTGTTCCATTAGATTACTGGTGGCAGAGATGAAGATGATGTGGATTTTTTGAGGAATGTGTATCGTGTATTCGTGTCAGGTATTATTTGCATAAAAAGACATGGAACTTCCAGACTCCTACATTTATTGTGAGAAGGAACAGGATTTGCATTCATGTCTTGCTCAATCTTTTAGTGTTCAGAAACAAGTGATCACATCAAATGCAAGTAGTGTAGGAAGAAACATAATGCTTAGACTTACGAATATAACAGAAAGTGCAAAAGCAAATTAGTCTAATATGTTATATCAATCATGTGCTTTAAAAACTGATATGAGAACTTAAAAAAAGCTGGTGTGGCAA
Source organism: Castanea mollissima (assembly GCA_014183005.1). Classification (NCBI taxonomy): domain Eukaryota; kingdom Viridiplantae; phylum Streptophyta; class Magnoliopsida; order Fagales; family Fagaceae; genus Castanea; species Castanea mollissima. The sequence continues at coordinate 59,709,507 of JACAVU010000004.1, forward strand.
CTCCAATAGATAAACATGCCTTATGAAATACTCATACAATAAAAAATTGGTATTGCAATTATTGTGTAGTAATTTGTTTGACATTGAAGATTACAAATCATACACCATCGATCTGAAAGTGCCAAGTGAGATGGAGAAACTATCATGTAGTCTTACACTTAGGATTTAAACTGGTATTTGTTAATTCTTACAAGATTAGTGGAGTAGACATTTACCCATCCGCTTAAAGCATGCCAATGGAGCAAATACAGAAATAGTTGTAACAAGAAGAACAAAGGTACGCCCATTCCACCAGTGCTCACCAAACCACCCTTCCAATACACCAGCATGGTGAATTCCACTAGAAGATGTCCCAGAGAGAACATCACCTGATTGAAATAGCAAAAACAAACCCACTAATATTATAATCAATCACCGAATTATAAAGAAATCAAGCTATTTCGATAGGTAAACAGAGAATTATTCCCCCCCCGCCCAATTTTTACTTTTATGAGAAGCAGCAGAATTCATCAATCTTAACAATTTCATGAGAAATAAAGAATCAGAAATAGTTATTGCTGCTTCTGCCAAATCAGCTTCTTAAAGCATAACAGGGTGCACCAGCTGACTCTCAGAAATGCCAATAATCCTACTATCTGTAAACACATCTTCTTTACCTTTATATGTTATCAAAATGGAAACTTTTAAAGTTAACTGATTCTTGATCTTCTTGAATAAAGCCCAAACTATATGTTAAGAGTTAAAAAAGGGTAAAAGCACAATAAATTTCTCTTATGGTCTAAAAAAATTAGAAATAAAATATTACCAATGATGATCATGTAAACAATGAGTGTCCCAACATTGTTAACCAAGATACAAATCTGAAGCAGCAACCTCCCAGAGCGGCCAAAAGCATCCCTCATGACTTCCCCATAAGACTGAGAGTTTCCCACCCTACTGAATCTCAGTAGCATTTCCAACGAACCCTCTGTCAGTATAGCCACAAACACTATCATACCAATTCCAAGCCCAAGACCCAGCACCTTCATGGTGGCAGGCAGTGCCATAATTCCAGCTCCAATAATAGAAGTGGATATATTAAACACTGAGGCAGTAAATGATGCTCTCTTCGCATTGAACTCCTCGGTTGCATGGTTCTTTGGCAACAAGGGTGATTCCTCATTGATGGGTTTTCTTGAATTCTTGGTTTCCTTGTTGTCATTGGTCATGGTTTTTCTTTTTGGTGAAGTAACTACTTTTGCCTCCATAAGAGTGGAGCTTTTGTTGTGTGTGGGGGATATGATAAGATATGAATAAAGGAGTGGGGACACGTAATGAAAGGTGTCCCCACTCCTTTATTCAACTTACTATGAGTATGAGAAATGCTAATCATGCCAGCGTTCTTAATGCTCAATTCTTATCCAATCCAAGAGAGTGCAGCAACTAGCAAGAGTTTGATTATAATTTGCATATGAATCACGTGTGTAGTGAAATTCACAACCGACAGATTGTCATTTGTCGTTTTGGCCGTAATTTATTGACAAGAAAAGGTGGTTACTGGTTAGGTTTGTTATTTATTTATTTTTGAGAGGGTGTTTGGTTTCAACTTACAACTGACATAAAGGTTAAAGGTGTCAAGGATTCAAATCCTTCTTCTTATGCTATCGAATTATAAAATAAAAAATAAAAAAGTTGGAAATGTATGATTCACATGTTATGTTTAGTTTTTTTCTCAAAAAAAAAAAAAAAAACATGTTATGTTTAGTTTCTTTGGTGGGTTAGACCGATGTAGTCACATACAATCATGATTTAAAAAAATATATTTGGCTAAGTCTGATTCACAGGCCTAGCTAGAAATTATTTTGAATATTAATTTGATTACTCCATTTCTTTCCATTAGATTTGTTATTATTAAGAATAATGGGCTGACATTTGATCATCCATCACCAATATATATGGACTAGTCAAAAGTGAAAGCCTTATCCACAAAGTAAAAACGAAAAAAGCTTTAATGTATAAAGGGCCTTTTGTTTTTCATTCTCTTTTATAATCCCCCATTGGTTGGGCCTTCAGCTATGCCTCAAGTGAAGTCTTTTGTCCGATTAAGAGCATCCTAAAATCACTATCGGTGTTGAAAAAGTAAATAGAAGAATAATAATTTTTATTTTTCCACCTGCTTCAACTTACGTGTTTGATGTAATATATGACAGCACTATTACCCTAAATTATGCATTGCAAGTTGCAGCAAAGCCCCGATTAGATAATATAAATTACCGTTCACTGAATAAGAAAAAAAAGCCCAGTCATCTTTTGGGCAATATCTACACCTGCCTAATGTTTGACTCTTGTTACTCTAATTCAATCAATAACTTGATCTAATAGTCAGACAGGAATTCAGAAATCAACACTGTTAAATGGGTATCATAACTTCAGAAATTCAATCAACTGAGACTTAATATTAATAGGAATGCTGCTAATTGTTTGCAAGGGACTGACGTGGTTCTAAGTGTAGATTGTTTGCCATGACTTTCAAAAACATAGCAGTCTAGACTATCTCCAATGGAAATTGATTAGTCAGCTTGAATAATATAATTATTCTAGAAAGCAACAAAATTGGAGTTGAAAGCAGACCAAATCCTCCAATGACCAAGACTAGCGTGAAAGTGAACTTTAAGAAAGAAACCTGAAACCAACCAAACGTGATAGTTAGCTGACCAAGTCTAAAGTATAGCACCCCATCAAATTAACACCTTCACTGGGATAATATTAAAGAAGACAAAAAAAAAAAATCAATGATCATTGATCAGTGATAAGTGACTTTCCAATGTCATACTAACCCCTTTCTTTTAATCGTCTTCTCCTCCTAATGAAAGTTACCAGTCCAGGTTTTGCAAGATTGGGTGCTCATAAACCAGAAGGTCTTGTGAGAGCAGCTACAATTGGATGTCGGTAGGAGCTTTTCAGAATTTATTTCCTTTTCCTTTTATGTGAACCTCAGTATGAAAGCTCAATGATGCTCTCAATGTTGTTGAGCCTTTCGTAGAGATAAAGATTGTAGAATGTATGAATTAATTTATAGGGTTGAAGTTCTGATAAGCTTATTGTTGATGTTATCTAGATGAATTCTATAGGCAACATAGTTTCTGTATGCATTTTTTTTTAAAGTGACATTAGCATGATTAAGCTGAGTCTTATGAGAGAATTCAATTTGAACTACTCTGAGTAGCTAAATCGCAGCTCATATAATATCTACAGGTGTTTTACTGCAGTAATAAGAATGGCTAACCTTCATATCTCATATATCTCCTTGGTGGGGAGAATTCCCAAATTTTCATGATTCAGTTTCATATAATTTGAACTGTGAATAGTGTATTTACTACACTGCACTAATCACATGATCTTTGTAGATTTTCAGAAGTTAATGTACTTACAGTGAATAACCAAGGGGCTGCAAGCAAGTCTCATTCCCAATCATTGAAAATAATTTTGAAAGCATATTACTGCCCTACAAGGATAGACATATAGTAATTATACTATTCTTGTCTTTAAGTTTGTCAACTTGTGAAATTCAGAAAACATCATTAAAGATAAAATCCAACATATCTGAAATACTAATAGCTATAACTTATGGAACTTATACATCTGTTTAAATATTTTGTGTCATCCCAGTTTGCGTGTGATTTTTTGGACTTTTTTACATGAAGTTCTGATCTTAATCTGTATTAGATTAATGATTTTTTTAATTTCTGAAGAACACAAGTTACAAATATGCTTTTAGCACAATGTACCATTAGTGGGGAACCTATACCTGACCTTGTTTGAATTGAGTGAAGACAGAATTGGGAAATCTTATCACTGCCTTTGTAAAAATAGGTTCCTTAACCTGAAGACTGATGAGTACAGTGAATGTTTAATAATTTGTCATTCATTTATACAGCTGAAGGAAGATGCAACGCCAATTGTAAATCTTGCAGAATCCTTGTTGGCATCCATTTCAGAGATTATGACAGCGGTTGTATGCATAGAGAAAGAACATGAAAACTTCATTAAATTTGGATGCTACCTTTACAGGGCTTCTCTGGCCATAATGGAGTTGCTCACAGCAGAGAATTCACCAGAAAATGCAATAGAGATTCTACAAGCACTATCCCTAAACGTTGACTTGGCCAGGGATCTTGTGAAGAGATGCCAAGAAGTCATTGATGCAATTTCAGATAATGAACTAGGAAGCATTATAGCACAGCTTGAGGGGGTGATAAATCACACAGGAGAATCCCTGAGCTTGATACCATCTTCCACATTTGGAGACCAAGAATATGTTAAAGTTGCTATCGGGTCATTATCAAATGAGATGCAGAATGCTCAATTTGGAATTGGCCAAACTCTTGCAGTTAAGACCAAGCAGCATGATACAAGGACATTGCCTTTGGAGAAGCAACTGAAGGAGGAACCAGCACCACAGGAGACAGATCTCTATCCCTTGAATGTTGATGTTTCTATAAACGATCATCAGTTCTTGAATATGCCTCAAAAAATTGAGAAATTAAGGAGCACAAGTTCTGACATCACTAGAAAACCTGGAAACATGAACAGATCCTTTACTAAATTGCCACAGGCGACTCAGTACAATGAGCCTCTTTATGAAACTTTCTTTTGCCCACTAGGAAAGAAGATCATGGACAATCCAGTCACCATAGAAACCGGAGTAACCTATGAAAGGAATGAAATTACTAAATGGTTTGAGACGTTTGAAAAATCAGAGGACATTTTCTGTCCAGTTACAGGGCAGAAGCTAGTGAGTAGGGCTTTCAACACAAACAAAGCTCTGAAGTCCACAATAGAGGAATGGCTGGAAAGGAATGAAGCATCCAGGATCAAGGTTGCACGGACAGCTTTGTCTTTAGCCAGTTCAAAGAATATGGTACTGGAAGCAATAAAAGATTTGCAAACTATCTGCCAGAGGAGAAGATACAATAAGGTACAGGTTCGCAGTGTTGGATTAATGCCATCTCTCATTAAGTTTCTGGAGTACAAAGACAGAGATGTCAGATGTGCAGCAATAGAAGTATTACAACTATTGTCAGAGGATGAAGATGAAAATAAGGTTTTAGCTCTTCACTTTGCCCTGATTTCAAATTTAATATTATATCAATAATGAAAAACAGTATGATGAACAGGAACTTAACCTATAGTCTTAGGTATGTTTCTGTATGTCAAAATTATGAACACAGAAATGGTGACTTTACAGGAGACAAAACTTAGTCTCAATCAGTTGTATGACCAAACAAGGCCTGCCATTGTGGTCAGTTATAGATATCCAATGAATTTTTGGAAGTATACTTTGCTACCCTATTAGTGTGGCGGGTAACCTCAGCTGCAATTATCTAGACATGAGATTGAACCAAGCAGATCAATCTTTATCTGCAACTTCCATTCATGAACTTGAAACCTATTTGAACAAGCACTTATTTTTCAAGGATTCTAGATGTGTGTTTGGCTTTCTATTATTGGTGTCTTGTTTATATCTATCTACTGTAAGTATTTGCACTTAATGACTTCACCAAAAGTGAAAACCATATCTTATTCTTAGATATATGTAATCTTTGGTGGTTAATTTTGCAGGAAATGATCGCTAAAACAATGAATATTTCCACAATAATTGATATGCTGTCAAGTAGTCACCAACCAATAAGGCATGCATCCCTGCAGTTCTTGCTTGAGCTTTCAAAATCCCTATCTTTTTGTGAGAAAATTGGGTCAGTTCCTGGGGGAATTCTAATGCTGATCAATATTAAATACAAACATTCAATTGATGCATTTGCTTCAGAAAAAGCAGATGGAACCTTGAGGAACCTAGAGAGGGTGCCAAATAATATTAAGCACATGGCAGAATGTGGACACTTGGAACCCCTTTTAGATCATCTTACTGAAGGTAATGCTCAAAACTTCTTCTCAGTCTTTCCAAGCCACCTCCAAGTAATTAAAGCTAAAAATGTTTTGAAACAGAACAAATAAGACATTCAAAGCTATATTTAAAGGAAACATAGTTACAGAAAAAGAGTAGCAGCTAAACTATACAGAAATTGAAGAAACTGAAAATGTATTTGGACTTTTGTTATGAACCATTTGTATATCTCCAAAGAGATCATATACTAATGGCATAGTTTGCAGAAAGCCATATGCTCTAACCAAAAGTAATGCTGACAAAAAATGAATCCAATAAACAGGTTGTGAAGAAATGAAGATGGAAATGGCAAGTTACCTTGGGGAAATTGTTCTTGGACATGACAGCAAAACCTTTGTGGCTGTGAGGGCTTCCCCCCATCTCGTAAAAATGGTTCAGAGTGGAAACAGTCTGAGCAGAACGGCGGCATTTAAATCTCTGGCTCAAATCTCATCCTACCAGCCAAATGCAAAAATACTTGTAGAAGCTGGAGTGGTAAAAATCATGGTTGAAGAGATGTTCAGTAGGAGGATCTATGATGAGCCTATGAACTCAAAAATAGAAGCAGCAGCAATACTAGCAAATATATTCGAGTCTGAGATTGAGCTTGAGAAGCTCCAAGTGAATAATCATGGCCACACTATAACTTCTGACTATGTGGTCTACAACATCTTCGACATGCTGAAGAACTCAACCCCTGATAAACTCAACATCAATCTTATCAGAATTATCTTATGCCTGACAAAGACCCAAAAATCAATAGCCACCATTGTCTCAGTGGTCAAAACGACTGAAGCAAGCCACACCCTGACTGAACTCATCAATAATCCACATGATAATCTTGCCATAACAGCAATTAAGCTGCTGTGTACACTTTCACCCTACATGGGCCACACACTAGCTGAAAGGCCCTGCAAAACAGGAGGCCAACCTGAGAGCCTAATCCAGAGTCCTACTGAAATAAACCAAATCACAGAGAGACATGCAGTTTCAGCAAAATATGTGGCAAAACTCCCCCACCAAAACCTAACGCTAAACCTAGCCATTCTGAGCAAGAATACAGTCCCTACAATCCTAAAAACAATCAATCAAATCCAAAGAAGTGGAACAAGATCAAGCAGGTATGCAAGTGCTTATTTAGAAGGCTTAGTGGGCACTCTAGTCAGATTCACAACAACACTATATGAACCTCAGATATTGTTTCTAGCAAGAAACTACAATTTCACATCAGTGTTCACAGAGCTGCTCACAAAAACAGCTAGTGATGAAGTTCAGAGGTTATCAGCAATTGGGTTGGAAAACCTCTCATCACAATCGATAAATCTGTCAAAAGAACCTCAAATTAAGAGAACCAAGTTTATGAAGTCGTTCTACTTACCCAAGTTCCTATCTTTTGGTTCATCGAAGAGGAGGAAACGACCGGGTTGTCCAGTTCACAGAGGGGCTTGTTCTTCACAAAACACATTCTGTTTAGTTGATGCAAAGGCAGTTGAGAGGCTGTTGGCTTGTTTGGACCACGAGAATGTTGAAGTAGTTGAAGCTGCATTGTCAGCTATAATTACATTACTTGATGAAAAAGTTGATGTGGACAAGAGTGTGAGCATGTTGAGTGAAGTAAATGCTGTACAACGTGTTCTAAAGTTGGTGAAAGAGCACCAGCAAGAGGGTCTGTGGCAAAAGTCACTTTGGGTGATTGACAAGTTCTTGATGAAAGGTGGGGACAAGTCTGCTTCGGATATATCACAGGATAGGTTGTTGCCTGCAACATTGGTGAATGCTTTCCATCACGGGGATGGCAATACGAGGGAGATGGCTGAGAAGATTTTGAGGCATTTGAATAATATGCCAAATTCCTCTACTTCCAACTATACCATGTAAAATCGTTCCTTTCCCTTTCTCTTTTTTATGGTCTTATTGTAATGCTGCTATTGACAAAGTTGTTAAGAATATAAAGCCAGAAAGAGAAAGACCGAACAGTTTGTATATTGATGTATATTTTGTGTATATGACACTATATAATAGAGGGTCTTATATACAAATAATATGAGTATATTACAAGTACAGTACATTGGGCTAAGCCTTAGGTTAGACTAACTTATATACTAGCATCCCCCTCAAACTTGAGGTGACAAGGAGGAAGCCAACTAGAGTTTAGATATAAGATCTCAAAGATGACTGAATGGGTGAGTTTTGGTAAAGATATCAGCAGGTTGGTCGGTAGAGCAGATGAAGAACAACTGGAGATTGCCTTTCTTGAGATGCTGGCGAGTGATGTGGTAGTCGATCTCAATGTGTTTGGTGCGTTCATGGAAGACACTATTATGAGCAATGCAGATAGCACTACGATTATCACAATAAAGAGGAGTGGCAGTGGGCTGTGGAGCATCCATGTCAGCCAAGAGCCATCGAAGCCAAACAAGCTCGCAAGTGGTGTCGACAAGGGCACGATACTCAGCCTCGGTACTGGAACGGGAAACCATGTCCTGCCTCTTGCTACGCCATGAGATAAGAGAAGTACTTAACAAGAAACAAAAACATGTGATGAAGCATCGATCAGTTGGATCACTTGCCCAATTTGCATCTGAATAAGCATGAAGCTTGAGAGAAGACTAAGAGGAGTAGTGAAGACCATAATAAAGTGCGCCCTTGACGTATCGGAGAATTCAAAGAATGGCAGCATAGTGGTTAGAACGAGGAGCATCCGTGAACTTACTAACCACACTCACGACATGTGAAACATCTAAGTGAGTGACAGTGAGATAGATCATGCTACTAACCAACTGACGATATCGAGTAGCATCTGATATAGGTTCACCATCCAAGGGTGTGAACTTGGCATTAAATTCCAAGGGAGTGGATACAGTCTTGTTGTCTGTGATACTAACTTTGGAGAGAAGATTAGAAGCATATTTGGCTTGGGAAAGATGATATCCATTAGAGGATGAGGTAAACTCAAGCCTTAGAAAATAACTTAGAGTGCCCAGATTTTTTATCTCAAAATGCTGACTAAGGAAGTGTTGAAGAGAGTGGATACTTGTGGAGTCATCTCCAGTAATAATCATGTCATCAACATAAAGAAGAATAAGAGTGATACCAGTAGAGGATCTTTAGACGAAAAGAGTAGTGTCATGAGGACTCAAAGTGCAACCCTACTGAGCAACAACTAAGCTAAAATTTTCAAACCAAGACTGAGCAGCCTACTTGAGGCCATAAAGAGCACGGTGAAGGCGACAAACTTGGCGGTCTGAGTGAGTATAGCCAGGGGGTGGTTGCATGTACACTTCTTCTTGGAGGTCTCCATTAAGGAAAACATTCTTCACATCCATTTGATAAAGAGGTCAATGGCGAACAACGGTCACAATAATGAGATATTTGACAAATGTAAGGAGAGTAACATGAGCAGATGTTTTCTTAGAGTCAATGCCATATTCTTGAGTAAAACCCTTAGCAACTAGGAGAGTTTTGTATTGTTTAACAGATCCATCAACACTGGTCTTGATCTTGTAAACCTACTACAGACTGACCAGAAGGTAAATCAACCATATCCTAAGTGTGATATTTGTAAAGAGCATTTAGTTCTTTGGACATAGTTTGCTACTAAAGAGGGTCAGTATGAGTCTCATGATAGGTGTGAGGCTTATAGAGGGTGGTAAGAGCAAAAAAGCAACGATAATAAGTGAGATAAGGAGGAGGAACACTTACCAGAGTAGAGCGACGAAGGTTAGGACCAACAGGAGGCTCAGGAGACGATGGTGCCATAGGATCCAAGACAGGAGGGTCATGTGCCGGGGACAAAAGCAGATGTAAAGTTGTGATTTCCAACTATGTTGTGTTGACTTTAATTTCATGCCAAATGTGATTGTAATGTCTTCAATCATTTTCCCTGTATGTATGTGGGATTAATTGTAAGGAATGAGTGTAAGAGATCGGTGAAGACTCAAGTTTCAAAGGATGAATAAGTAGATTTCACGACTAGTTCGCGATTGTCTTGGGAGAAGTTTACTTGCGAAAAGAGCCACTTGTAAAACACATGACTGGAAGATGAAGAGTCATGCCAGACTGTATTTTTTGGGAGTGTCAACGGGTAAGACCAACCCATAAAGGACTCGCGAAACTTTCTGTTTGGCAAAAAGTTATGCTTTGCTTTACCATATCTTTACTTACACTATATATACCCTCATTAATCACAAATTATAAGGAGTGTTTTTTAGAGAGAAAACCCTAGAAAATACACTTGACAGTTAGAGATTGTCATATCCATAATCATCTACACATTTCCTTATGGTTTTTCTTAACTCCTACCTCTCCATCTCTACATCCTTGAGAGGTTGCTAGTCCAAACGCTTACCACGCCCAGTGTAAAGTGAGATTTTGGTACTATTAGGAAGCATTGGAAAGAGCCATTTATTTGCAGATGCAATTCGGCTGAATTGCGGAATTTGGAAAGTTAGAGAAGATAAGGTTCTAAGAAGTCAGTTGGTAGCAGGAACTTGGAGGGCTTAAGTACATGGGGTAGACTAGGTTTGTAGGATCTTTTGTTTTTCATGTACTCTATCTTTATTCTCTAGTGGATTGATTTCGACTTAAAGGGATGCTGAGAGGTTTTTCATCGAGTTCTTTGATTTTCTCTTCGATAACACGTCTCGGTGTTATCTTGTGTTTGCATTTCTCTTCCATACTCTTTAAGCTTTCCTTTTATTGTTGATAATGGATGAATATGGCTTAGGGTAGTGATAATGGTTCTTTGTGCTTATTTATTCTTGTTTAGCACTTAGTATAAGTTAGAGTAAAAGCTATCTAGTAGTAATTTTTTATTATGGGTCTGAACAAGCTCTTGTATTTTTTCACAAATCCAAGCTTTCATCAGAGATGATTCATCTAGAGAGGCAGTCGATGTTGAAGAATCCTCCACAATTTTAGGATAAAGAGGGAGGAAAAGATTAGTAAAAATGGGAGACTTTGAGGAAAATGACATAGGAAACTGCTGAAGACTCGTGAAAGGACGATGTTCCCAAAACTCAATATGACGGGAAACATGAAGGCGATGATTTATGGGATTATAGCAATGAAATCCCTTTTGTGATGTACCATAGCCAAAGAAGTAACAGAAATGAGCACTAAAGCTTTGTCCGTTCATAAGGAGGAAGAGAGACAAAACAAGCACAACAAAAAACTCGAAGAGAGGAATAGTCAAGGGTTTGACCATAGAGGAGCTTGAATGGTGATTTGTTGTGTGTGGTCAGTGAAGGAATACGATTAATGATGTAAATAGCAGTGAGTGTTGCCTTACCCCAATAGCACTCAAGAATAGAGGTAGAGATGAGAAGGGCGCATACAACATCAAGAATGTGTCGATATTTTTGTTTTGCATGACCATTTTGTTGAGAGATGTAAGGACATGACCAGTGAGAGACGGTACCATTGCTATCTAAAAAGGATAGGAAAAATTTATCATTATATTTTTATGCATTATCTAACTGAAAGATCTTAACGGTGTGATTGAACTGTATGTCAATTATTTTATGAAATGTCTGATAAATGGGCAGAAGTTCAGACCTATGGTGAAGTAGATAAATCTAGGTATATTGAGAAAAATCATCCACAAATATGACAAAATATTTAGATTCCCCTTTAGTGGAAATCGGTGCAAGACCCCAAATATCAGAATGTATAAGATCAAAAGGTGTAGAAGAAAAAGAGTCACAAAAATTAAAAGGGCGATTTTGTTTGTTTGCCAAGATGACAGGAAGTACAATCAATTTTGGAAATTGAACTGAACCCAAATGACCTTGAGAAAGTAACAAATGAAAATGAGATAATGATGTATGACTAAGACAAGCATGCCATAGGGTGGCAGTAGTAGTAGCAGCAGAAATAACTTGTGAAGGAATCTTCAAGTCATGAACCTCAAACATACGTCCAACTTTACTACCTGTACCATGCACTTGACTCGTCTGGAGATCTTGTGCATCTACACCATGATTAATAAACAGAATATATACTCCTAATTCACAAAGTTGACCAACAAAAAGCAAATAGAGAGAACTTTGGAATATGAAAAGTGTCACTAAGGGATAAATTGGGAGAAAAGATTGTCCCTTTATGACTAACAGGCATAGGAGTTCCATTAGCAGTGTAAATAGAAATGGGATGTGCTAAGGATGCCTTATTAGAGAATTGTGATTCATCAAGGGTTATAGGGTTACAACATGCAGTATCGAAAAATCAAGAATGTTTACCTGAGGTGACAGAAAAGGCAGCAGAAGTTTGGGATAAGCTGTTGAACTACTACCTCTATATTAGTTGTAGCATGTGAGGAAGCCAAAGATGGACCTGTAGGAACCGATAGATATAAGGGACACATAGCAGTTACACAAGGGAGAGCAGCTTTGTTCAGCCATTGCATAAATTTTTGCTGTTTGCGACAAACAGAGATATCATGGCCTTTGACACAGCAAAATTTGCAGTGAGAACCTTTGGAAGATTGAAAGGTGGGACGCTTAGAGGTTATTCGTGGAGGAGCAGTGAATGCAACAATGGGAGGCTGTGGGAGAGGAGCAGAGGCGGCCCAACAAACTTTGAGACCTAAGACGATATATTTAAATGGGGCATTTTTTTGTTATTACTTAATTAATATTTAATGCCTAGAGCTCATATATATATATATATATATATATTTTTTTTTTTATAACAAAAATCCATTCTTTTTATCTTGTAATTTTTTTTTGAAGAAATGCTAAAACTATAACAATTTTTATTACAAAAAACTTACAAACAATGTAGCAATGAATGTGATTAGTAACACTTCAACAAGATAATAAACAAGTATTTGAATGAATGATGTTAGGGATATTATGCATTTTACAACATAAGGCTTATAAAGATTTATCACCAATCACAAAAAATAATTTTAAAGTGTATATAATAGGTTGTTGATGCTCACAAATCATATATTTATTGTCACATTAATTTGTAGAGGTTTTAAGTAAAATTTATAGTGTTTCTAGCATTTTCCTATTTGAATTATATATTGTGATTAGTGACACATATTTGTAAGCCCTATATATTTAAAGTTGTATTATTTCTAGTATTACTCAATTCTTTAGAACATCTTAAAGTAGAGGAAAAATATAAAACTAAATTTTTTTCCTATATCTCATTTTTTTTTTTTAAAAATATTTATATTTTTACCTAAAATTTGGGGCTTTTCTCTAGTGGGGGGTTCTAGGCGGTGGCCTAAATGGCGTAGGCCTAAGGCCAGCCCTAGGTCAACACATGGTCAGAAGATGACATGTGATAAGTAGACTAACAATACTTCTCGGAGATGAACTCCTTGATTGTAGCATCAAGAGGAGTAGGAGATTGGCTAAACAGAGAAGCCATAGTAGGCTTAAAATCCTCACGTAAACTTATCATGAAATGCATAAATTGATGGTGGTCCCGATATTTGGCAAAGAGCTCAATGTTCTTAGGATATAGTAGTAAAGGATCTGCGAAAGAGAGGTGTTCCTACATGGAAAAAGTCTAAGAATAATAATCAGAAATAAACCTGTCTCTTGGTGCATTTGATAAAGCTTTGATTCAATGTGGATCTCTAGGCTTGAATCATTAGTGCAATTGTAGCGATTGGATAGAAATATCCAAGTAACCTTAGCAATACCAAGACAAGGAAGAAGACTATGGATGGAAGGTATAGAGATATTGATAAACCAAGATAAGATCTTACTTTGAATACTCTCCCATTCCTCTAAGCGTGCTTCATAATCATCCTTCATAACAGTAGTCTTGGAGACATCGACATCAGTTGTGGATTTGAACTTAGTTACTGGTACTGGTTTGGGAATCAAACCAGTTACATACCTTTATAGTTTTCCACCTTGAGAAAGACAGTCATATTCTGAGACCATGAATAATAGCTAGCAAGACCATCCAAGATAATTGAGATAGGACGTATAATGTCTTGTTCGTTTTGTTGAGCCATAACGAAGAAAATGACCGAAAGGAGGGATTTAGAGACCTCAAACAAAGAAATAGAACCCTGTGAGAGTTAGTTTTCTGACAGTATCTAGGCCCAGGCTTAAACAAGGACCCCAGACCCTCTAGTTATAGTTTGATGGGACTGGGCTTGGTCTTCTGTAGCTAAATGGGCCGTTTACAGACCAAGTGGTGCACAGGGCAAGAACCCTACAATACACATACACTAGCAAGCGAGAATATATGTATTGATCAAGAAGAAAATAGCAAAGATAGACAAAAGTAATAAGGGAAAAAAAAGAAGATAATTGTTCGGGATCCTCAGGTCAGTAAGAAATATTTCATTAGTTTTCTTAACTGTGGATTACAATGAGCCCACTAAGATGTAATACAAGGTTCAAATAAGCTCAAAAATTACAGACTTAGGTGACTTTCTGAGCCTCTAAGACTTGCAAAGTTTGAATCCTTTTGAATCCAAACATGTGCTGTAGTGGCTATTTCTGGAATACTGGGAGATATTTTCCTGTTTTCTTTGAGTTTTACAAAGTCTTTTCTTAATGATTCTATCTGATTTACTTCTTGCTAAATTCCCTTTAATGTTGGCTACTTCTTCCTTTTATAGTATCACTTTAGGGTTCTAGGATATTGTTGATTCTTCCCCCTTGACTCCCTGAGTACCAGAGCCTCTGTTTGTCCCAGTCCTTTTGACAACTGATTCTTTCCTTATTTCTCATACTTCTCTTCCTTTGATGTTTTTTTCTTCAAAAGTGACTTGCTAACCTTCCATTTTGAGGTGCCTTTTGGGGAGCTAACCTTTAACTTTGCTCTCTCCAAGTTTTCCCTGTCTTCTCTGTTCAGACTTACCCCCTTTTGGCCGCCCCTCTCCTTTTGTCATTTTTCCTGGGAGGCCAAGTTTCCTTTGCCAAATCGAAGGTTCTCCTCGCTATTTCCTTCTTTTACTCTAGGTTCCCCGAGGTGCCAGCCTCTCGCTCTTATGTCATTGCTCGCTACGCCCTCTGGCTTTTGTGCTACATCGCTGAACGCTCGAGAAGGACCCTTTTGTCTTTCGTTCCTAGTACCCTTCTCCTTTGAGTTGTCTTAATCTTATCTTGGCCATGCTGTATGCCTAGAAGTCCCAAGTAGTCCTCGGTGTCTTGGCCCAGCCCCTTTTCTTTTGGACTTTCTTTGTTTCTTTTTTTTTTTTTTTTCTTTTGATTCTAGTGGGCTAAATTATTTTCTTTCTCCTTTTTCTTTATCGACTCCTTGCCTCTTCACGGAGCTTGGGCCTTAGGTCCATTATCATTCTTTCTTTTGTAGCCCCAATCCTATTTTTTTTTCAAATTTTTTTATTTCCCACGTATTGGCCCAATGTGTCATTTCTTTAGGCCTTTTATCATGATTTTTTTAAGACCTCAACAAACCCAAAATCTGAATCTACGTGAAAACTGAGCAAGATAGCCTGTTGAAAATTTTTGACTTTAGTCAACAGTGGCGGTCAATAGTTGTGGTCAAAGTCAAAGGTCAACGTTTGATGACATCACTATGCTGGTGTCACTAGGGCTGATGTTACGATGATGACATGTGCTAACATCACTAGGGCTGATGTGGAAAACTGATTTGAGCGCATGGGTGCATGGGAAAATGTCAGAGCGGGGCAGCAGCTTCTCTGGCGCGTGTCAGCTGGGTGGTGCGTGAGGCAGATGTAGTGCGTGTTCGACAAATAGAAACTTGGGGTGGCACATAAGGGTGTGTTTGAGCTCCAATTGGGTTGATCCTGGCTGGGTTTTGATCGTGATAGTTTGATCTATCATGTCGTAGCTGTAGTTTGATGATTGAATTGATGAATATATTGCATCTATGAGTGTAGTGGTTGGGTTTGACGATGGAGACTTGCTTCCAATAGTGACTAATGGTGAAGACGAGGGAAGTGGAAGGACGTTGGAGAACACCACTAGGTCAGAGTAATGACTTTGATACCATATTAAAAATATAAAGTGAGAGAGAGAAAGACTGAATAGTCTGTATATTGATGTATATTCTGTGTATATGATATTGTACAATAGAGCCTTATATAGGCTAAGTATGTGTGAAGTACAAGTAATATGGGTATACTACAAGTATAGTATACTGGGTTAAGCCCGATGGGCTAGGCTAGATTAAGCTCTATACTAACAAAAGTGTTATGGTAATTCTAAGTATCACAAGAATTGAGTTGCTTATCTTGTTTGCATTGCCTTGCTCGCAAGCCAATTTCTCTTCTTGAATTCTCATATCACCAACTTAACCCATTAACCCACAAAATCCAAGGTACTAAGTTCGGTTGGGTTGGGTCAAATTTACTAGATTGAATGCACAGTTCACAGCCTTATTGGTGACCACCATTTTTTTTTCTCTATTCGTAGCTGAGACAATAATTAGTTTGATTATAGGTTTTTAACAACTCTAAGAGCCAAGCCCAAAGCTCAATTAAATTTGTTAAGTTGAAGTAGGTTCAATGATTTGTTTTAGAACATCCGAACAACTTTCTCTGGAACCATAGAAGAAATGGACTTATTTATATTTAAGGAAAGTATTACTATAAAATGCAACAACTGATCGACCTAGATGAAATGGAGACACGGCAAAAGAAGGCAGAAGGGAGTTTGACCTGCTATGAGTATCAGAGTTTGCGACATACCAATAGGCAATTGGCTTAGCAAGCTGGCCACAGATGTTGGCATTCTTCTAAGCAACTAGTAATATAATATGCCTGTTAAAGATATAGTAGTTTATTAGTATAAGCCCAAGCCTAATTCTATTTTGTGTGCAAGCTAAGCCTCCTACTTGTACTAGAAGTCTATTAGTCTAGGGTTTAGTCTACTATATATACACATGTCATGGTTCATTGTAATACAGGATTTGTACTACACTCTAATATATTATTAATGTAGCCCTTTAGGGTTTCTTTCATAGATGTAGGCTATTAGGCTAAACCACGTAACCCTCGTGTGTTATTATGTTCTATATTTTATGTTTTCGCTTCCGCATTCATACTAGCATATTCGGCATGATGTATCAATGTTAATATTTAACATGGTATTAGAGCCACCTTCCTATGGCCATGGTTTTCTGTCCTTACGGTGTATTAAGAGCAATCTTTGTTTTCCTTAGTGTTTCTTTGCTGCGTTTATCTTCTTTGGGTTCCCACTACTGCCGTTAAATCTCTCTGGTATAGTCATGCCACCGATAGAAGTCGCATCAACATTGCAAGACCATTGCTTTCCTCAAACCACTGTCATAGAGCTGAACTTCATTCAAGGGATCTTCTCAATCTTATCAAATCTCAAGATTTCATCAAGCTTCCATCTTGAATTTGAGAGGGGGTGTTAGAGATATAGTAGTCTATTAGCATAAGCCCAAGCCTAATTCTATTTTGTGTGCAAGCTAAGTCTCCTACTTGTACTAGAAGTTTATTAGTCTAGGGTTTAGTCTACTATATATACATATGTTATGGTTCATTATAATACATGATTTGTACTACATTCTAATATATTATTAATGTAGCTCTTTAGGGTTTCCTTCATGGATATAGGCTATTAGGTTGAACCACATAACTCTCGTGTGTTATTGTGTTCTATATTTTATGTTTTCGCTTCTGCATCCATACTAGCATATTCAACATGGTGTATCAATGTTAATATTTAACAATGCCGTTTTGAGCCAGCAATGCCACAATACTAAGACCGACCTCAAATTGGCAAACATTAACCTGGGCTGGTCAAGAGCATGAGATTACTGACTGAAGACTCCTGTTTGCGTTTAGTTTAAGGAAAGAAAAAGTCCATCAAAGAATATATCCTATCATTCTTTCTTTTACATTGTTTGGAATTTCATACTACCACAAAAGCATATTGTTTAAATCTAACAATTTAGCTACTCAGGAGAATATAAGAGTATGTCAAACAAGCCATAAGACTATAAGAATCCAGCTTTTTCAGAGCGTGTGAAGGCCAAAAAAAAAAAGGTATCTAATGAACAGATCAACGAAGTACACAAAATTGCTATGCTCACACAATGGTATGATTCATATCTATGGAATCCAGCACACGGTATTATAAGCAAAAGAAATTTCCCCCTTTGTATTTGATATCTAGTTAATTATATTATAAGGAAAATAACATCTTTTTGAATTTGATAATCACAATCAAACTTATGTTGGGTGGAATGGTTGATCCTTTCCATACAGGAAACAAACAGAAAAGTTTAATGTAACTGTTACATCGTTGACATCGCTAAAGTTAGAGGTATATTATTTTAAAATATCATTAATTTAATGAGTTAAAGGTAGATTATACGTCTTAAGTGATTAGAGGAGAGCTAACTTTGATTCAATTTGTTCAAGGTCTATTATAAAGGTCATTTGTATATCCTGACTAGTTAGACTAAATTCATTTGGACCATTCTCTGCCTCGGAAGAGTAATGGATGAGTATGTGGGAAATGGAGTTCTGAAGGGACTGCTGCCAAAGCTTGTAGAAGAAGGCTGGGGTGATGTGCCAACCTTGAAGATTATGAATTCAGAAGACATGAATGAATTAAACATGACACAACAGCAAAAGGTGGGTTAACACGTGCAGAATCAGCTTTTTCATCATATATATATTGACACGAATATCAATTCTATCACAAGTTTAAATTTCCAAAAATCATTCTCTTAAATTTCTGAAATGAAATGAAACTATAATATTTGTCATGTAATTGGATTTGATTATTCTTCTCAACTTATATTTTAGAATCATTATTATCAATAATATTTAGTGAGGCATATTGATACATCATTGTTTTCACTTCAGGATGCATTGGAAATCAGGTCATACCTGCATGACCGTGGTTTAATACAATATGGAGATGAGATAGAGTCAGATGGGAGATGCCTGAGTGAGCTGCTTAACTTGGGCCACGAGGAACTTTCTTCTCAGTTTGGTATGAAGAGAGGCCACATAGCCCGCTTCATGGATAGGACCAGTTCATGTGCAGATTTGCTTCCCGAACCACATGCTTTCCCTCCTCCAAATAAAATCAGTATGCCTTCTAGAAATAACAGCCGTGTGTACAAGACATTGGACTCTAGAAATGTCCAAAGTAGTATAAAAAAATCCCCGGGCCTATTGAAAGATTAAAGATGGGTACATGTTCAAAGGAATTGTTGGTGCAGAACCAGCTGAGCCTAGAGTGTGCGGTTGTGTAAAACCTCCTCCTATTGTCGACACAGTCGCTCCTTACTCTGCAATTGAAAGTATCTCCATTCAAAAGCTAACTCCAGAGTATAAGCTGGGGACGGAGCTTTTGGTGAAAACAAAAACGCCGCCTATGAAAGCTTCAGAACTGTGGCGAGATAAACCCGCTGTGCTTCTTTGCATCCGACGTCCTGGGTAAGGACAATTTTTCATTTCTTCTTAGACACTTGTTAATGTACGTCGTCTGTACACCACCAATTTCGCCTTTTAAATGTGAACATTAACCAAAAAAAGAAGAAGAATATGTGTATGCAAAGTATCTTGTGAAATTATGGAGGTTGTGTATGCAAAGTATCCAAGATCTGAGTGTAAACAATATTTCCCACCGGGTAAATTCCCATATTCACACACACACACACACACATTAACACATGAAAATTTTGGTACTGTGGGATCAACCAAGTGGGTGGTCTCATTATATTTATGAAGACAATTTTGTTACAGTAAATACTAAATATATTAGTAAGAGTTACGTGAGGAAGCAGTAAAATGGAACTGTAGAAATTGAGGACTCTTCATATTAATATGCTGATAAAGGCTTTATAGTATTTGTTTCTTAAATCAAGTAACTCCTCTTACACTTGAAAACAGGTGCATCATGTGCAGAGTTGAAGCTCACCAGCTATATGCCAAAAAACCGATATTTGATCTATGAAGCACGGGTGCGGGTGCGAGTACAGGTATGGGTGAGGGTGCGGGTGCGGGACTCGGCAATTTTTGAAAAAGGTGGGTGCAGGTGCGGCAGGACTCAGCAATTAAAAAATTATTAAAAATATTTTTATTTATATTTTCTATATATTTTTACTATTAAAATATTCTTAAAAAACATATTACTATGCTTGATTCACAAAACAAAGAAAGAAGAAAGCAAGAAACACAAAACACAACACAAAACCAAAAAGAAAACACAAAAGAAGCAACAAATATTCAAAATAAAATTGAGGAAGGATAAATTTAGGGTTTTTGGGTCTCATTTAATGCCAATTTCAGCTGTTGTGGCATGATTCAAGGCCTATTTTGGCCTGTTTCAGCTGTTTCGGGACTATTTCGGTCGCTAGCCGATACGGCCAAAACAGCCCGATTCTGGCCGAATCTGCTCAAATCGGCGCCAAGTCGGCGCGATTCAAGCTGCGTCGACGCGAGTCAGCTGGAAAAAAAAAAAGAAAACACGTGGCCGACGCGGCCTGACGCGGCACCGATGCGCGAGCAGCGGCGTCCCTCGTGCGTCGCCGCGTCAGGCATGGGTGCGGCACCTCCGGCGCCGCGTCCATGCTTCCTAGTATTTGATGCACTAGGAGTTCAACTATTTGCAGTTCTTCATGAGCAAATAGATTCGGAGGTATATATATATATATATATATATATATATAATATATATATATATATAGTCAGTAAACACTTGTAGCTCTTCCAATCTGCAACTTCTCTTTATTTGATGTAATTAACTAATTATATATGTTGGTTTTGTGTAGGTAAAGGACTTTTGGCCAAGATATTGGGGTGGAGCCTTACTGTTTGATCGGGGTATGGAATTCTTCGAAGTTCTTGGTGGCGGGCAGGGACGGAGCTAGGATTTTAAGTGAGGGGGGGCGAGATATACTCAAATCCAAATGCTTAAAAAATTTGTTATAACCTAAACCTTCATATTGTAACTCTAGATTAACCCAATGAAAAACCTTTTTTTTTTTTTTTTTTATCCAAGCTACTTATAAAATTATATATATATATATATATATATATATATATATATATATATATATATATATATATATATATATATATATATCTGTGTGTGTGTGTTTATCCCAAACTTTTTTAGGGAACTTCATTGAACACTTAAGTTGCAATTATCTTATACTAATACTTTAAGATAAATTTCATAAATCATTTAGAATCCAGACAGAAACTTATAAAAAGAATCAAAATTTAATGAAAATTTGAATAAAGAAATTGTATTTTTTGTAAAAGCATAGAAATATTGAACAAAAATTAAGTATGAAAATTCAAAACCAAGTTTCATATATTTTATATTTTACTTTTTCTCATTGGGCCAAGGGGGGCCATTGCCCCCCTTGGTCCAAGCATAGCTACGTCCCTGGTGGCGGGAAACTTCTCAAGGAGAAATTCTTATCAGGATTTGTTTTCAACCCGCGAGCAATTGCAAATTACAAGCGTGCAAAAGCAATGGGAATGATAGAGCAAAACTTCAGAGGAGAAGGTGAAGTCAAAGGTGGACTCTTTATACTTGGCAGTGGAAAGAGTGGCATTGCTTACCAGTTTATTGAGAGAAACTTCGGTGATAAGATGATTGCTTTCCATATCATTAATCAGCTATTCATTAACGTTAAACTTATGCAGAACCAGCCGCAAGATTAAGGGGAGTCCATCAAAAAACATCTAGGGAATATGAATGAAAAGTTTCGTCTTTCTTTTACCGCATCAACGGCTCTCTGTTCCTTGTATTTCCTACATAATCAAACAAACTACTTCCTATGAGTGATTGTTCTTGCAAGAGATTTGTTTGTATTGCCTGGTGTAGCAGGTTTTTACTTCAACTTCGCTAATGCAGTAATGGAAATTTGTTATGTAGTAGCTCTTCTAGGATTAACAGTAAAGCTAAAAATAACTCACGTAATACAAGATTTTATGCGGTTTGGCAAATTGTCTACATCTACAGGGTATTAATGAGAAGAACATTTGATGCAGGACTGAATTTATCATTAAACTTTTGTTATTTATGAATTTTTATATTTAATTTGTAATTTTTGGTTTAAAATATTTATTTTCTTATGGTGCATCTAATAATTTTTAAGTTAAACCAGTAAATTACCTGTACTATGCAGGGATAATGTTATAATATTTTATGTAAGATAGTTTTGAAGAATGTTATATATTTATACTTATTATATATAAGAGTGTGGATGAGTTGGGCCAGGGTTAACATGTTTGCCCACTTGATCAAGACTCAACATAAAGCCCAAGGCCATCAAATGAATTAAACTTGGTACACAGGGAGAGAGCTAGCCTTCAGCCTTACCACAATGTGCGCAACTCTGATATTGGGATTGTGGCCGAGGAGACGACAACTTAAGAGATTCATAATTGGTTAGTAATATGTTGACTAGTCGAGGATTGATAGTGCCATTGGGAAACCACCTCCGAACACTATTTGGCGTTTGGAACAAGTTCCAAGAAAATCCTCTAAAGTTGTGAGGATCCCTTAGAATTCTAATGAACGTAGGAATATGTGTGAAGTGAGAGATAATGATTATAACCCCACTAATAATAAACTATAAGAAGGGGAAGAAAGTGGAAGCTAAGGGGTTGGAAAAACTGGGGAGTGACAGAGCAAGAGAGATGAGAAACATAGGGAAACATAGGAGAATTGAAAGGAACCAAGTGAAGTTTGGGGCCTAATACGTAGGATTGAGTCTTAATCCACATATAAATAAATTGTGACCCAAAATACTACGGTTTGATCAGATTTGGGCGACCATAAAGAGGATTCCCCTCTTTTAACTAGACTTTTATGTGGTTTAAAAAATACCCTTATTAATGAAGAGTAACTTCATTTAGAAATATGGTCATAAATATCAAATAACGAATTTCATTTTAAATTCAAAAAGAGAATTTCTAACATTTAAGATTTTTTTTCTTTCATGTTCAAAAAGAAACTACAGTTACTGCTTATCTCTAAATTTTATTCTTTTCATTTATTTGAAAAATAAGAAATATATATTTCTAAATTATAATAGATACAAATTATTAACCTTATCCAAAAAAAAAAAAAATAGAATAGCCTCTAAGTATGCGCAATGCGCATGCTTAGAGACTAGTGTATTATAAAATAATTGTTGTAGACCTTTATTAGTAATGAGTTCGTCATAAAAAATAACAATTATAAATTACAGACATATATTCATTATAATTATTCAATTGAAGTAATGAGGAAAAAAAAAAAAAAAAAAAACTTCGGAGGAATATTATAGAATAAAAATTGCTATTGAATGTGTTTTTTTTCTTTCTCCTCAATTCTAAAACAAAATATACATCCCAAATACCCATAGTCAATCATATCATTTCCAAAACCCACAAATCCACAAACTTTCGACTTTAACACCAAAATTAATTGCAATTGCCATTATCACTCAATATAAAATATAAGCCTCCATTTATTGGTTGTAGCAAACTCATACAGTTTAGGATTAGATAAAATAACAATGCTAAATCTAGGTAGGTATTATCGAAAGATTGAAGGTAAATAATATCATTTTTGGTTTATGCGTATTTGATGTGGGATGACATCAAAGTCTGTGGGTATATATGTATAAAGGGGTAGAAGTGCAAGAGATGAAAATTGTGAATTTAAAAACAAAGAAGAGTTTTGTGTGTATGTATGAGAGATGAAAATACTTGAAATATTGAACCAAAGGATAAAAAGAATATTTATTTTTTAATTATAAAAGTCTTGAAACATTGAACCAAAGAGTTTTCTAATAAGTATTACCATACCGTTTACTAAAAAAAAAAAAAATAGGGATGTTTATCCCACATTGGCTGTGTGTGTCTAGTGTCTACAACTACAAAGATTAGACCTTTTTATAATTGTACTCCCGATTATGTAATTGATGGGGCAAAAATGTATTAACCCCTTGCAAATTAATCAATTACCCAAGCTAATTAATTAGGTTCAATTACATGCAATGGCGTGGTAGCACAAACAAATCACCAACTAAACTAAATGCAGCGGAAATTAAATTTGACACAGTGATTTCTTTACAAATGGGGAAACCACTAAGGCAAAAACCCCACCGGGTGATTTTAAGGTCACTACTCTCAAGAATTCACTAATAAAAAATCAGCGATTAAAAGTAAGAGGAATCTTACCAACTACTCTTGGCCTATCCCAAATTACCAACCTACAGTTGAATCTTCACTCTAATACCCAATTGGACTTGATCTTGTAGTGACACTCTTTCTGTTTAATGCACGAATTCCAGTATGTGATTAACTTCAGCAACTTGAAGAAGGTTGTTGGCCGCAAAGTTTTTCACTTCATGCACAATAAAGATCACGAAGATACTTGGCTACAAAAACCTTTGGCGTAAAAACGCAGTAACCTCTTTTAGAAAGAATAAGGCTCTAGGTTACTCAATGCATATGTGACGACTTTTAAAATAAGCCTTATATATGTTTAGGGTTGTGAGAAAAGAAATTCCACACATGCACATCAGCTTGGGTCGAAAATTAGATTTGAAAATTTTGATTCTGTAAGTCTCAACAAAAATAGCTTGTATGGAGCTTCTGTTGAGCTTCAACATTAAATCTCGATAGAAATGATTTTGTCGAGACTTCTGTCGAGCTTTAGTGAACAGCTCTTTCTTCACTTGTTTCTTGGTCAGATCTTCATGGCTTTAACACTTTACTTGAACTCTTATTTCTTGAAGTACTAAACTTATCCTAGTTTTACCCAATCACAAGTAAAGTGCATTTTGTCAAAGGATTAACCAATTACATAAAATATGTCCTTAACAATCTTTCTCTTTAACAATTCGTGACAAAATCACAACAAAACAAATAATCATGAGAGAAGTCTTAAATCACTTAACTCATAACCACTTGTTGTATTACAAAATAATTCTATTCCTACTACAAACTCTTGAAAAACTTTGCAAGAAGAGATGTCATGGCAAGATAGACTTTCACAACTTGTTTTTCTGAAACACTTAAACAAAACTCATCAAGGTATCATGTGTGAAACAGAAATAAAGATTGCGTACATAAAGAAACATGTGTATAAAGATATAAAAGAAACAACACATGTAGGGGTAGGTGAAGAGAAACATACATCATCATCATATATGAAAAAAGTACAATGTATGTAAATATAATGGTCACAAAACCAAGGCATAGGAGACTAAAGTAATAAAAGAAGAAAATACATAAAGTCCTCACTACATCCTTCAAAAAGATACACACACTCCCCCTAACATAAAAATGTCTTATACTAATTCTCCTCCTAAGTACAAGACTACTCTCAAAATCAAAACTACTTCCCCTTTTTGTTACGAATGACAAAGGGCAAGTCACTGAGAGGTTGTCATCTCGTCATCACCAGAAGAGCTAGCACTATCCTCATCATCCTCATCATCATCATCGTCCTCAGAAGGAGAAGTTGTGGGATGCTCTGAAGAAGGAGAGGGAGCAAAACCAGCCATGCGAGCTTGCCTGCTAGCAATATGACCCACTTGGGCGTTCATCTGACACATCTCATCAGTGAGATAGTCTAAACGACCACCAAAGTCAGCTTGCATCCTCTGCAGCTGCTCCATGATGGCCTCGAGGGAAACACCACCAGTCGCGGAGGTAGAAGGGGCTAAAGAAGACGAAGCCAAAGATGGTGAAGCTGTAGAGGCTGCAGGATCAGTCGTCTCAATACGTGGCTGCTTCGACTGAAGCTGAGCCTCACTCCGCTAGACAGAATCAATGTTGATGGTACCCATGATAATGAAGAGAGGAATGACAATGGAGAAGTGCTGAAGGGTCCATGTGATAGCCAAAGGAAAGATGAGCTTATCACAAGTAGCGGTATTCTAGTAGACATCGATAATAGATGTGATGAAATGAAAGGAAAAATCAGTGGTAAGATCCTTCATCAAAGAAAGAAGAAAACGAGCACGCGGCTCAGTGATGAAGTTATAGTGAGACAATGGTGTGAGAGTGAATGTCATCACCATGTTAAAGAATCTTGGGCCTTTTGCAAAACCCTGGCATGAAGTGTTTAGCTTACCCTGGGAGATGAATTCATCTCTAGACACGCTCCAAAGACGATCACAATCAAGGTAGTCAGGATGCGTTACCCTAGGGTCTCGTAGTACCTCGGTAACAAGATTTGGGGTAATTACTATACGTGTACCTCGGAATCGCATAGCAAATTGAGGCATAAAGGTCTCAATGCCATGTATGTTGGAGTAGAACTCCTGTATAAACACGATAGGACAACGCACAGGTTACTCACATAGAGATTCCCATCTGCGAGTCCGAATGACATCGAGTATCGTAGTGTTGGAGAAATCCAATAGAATGACCTGGCATTCTGAATGAACACCACGGTCCTGGAAGTTCTTAAAGAAGCTTGTCTTAGCCTTCTCATCACGAAACTGAATGTGAGATGGAACAGAAGGAAGAGACAAAGAGGATGACCCAGAACCTTGAAGAGGGTTCCGAGCCGAAATGGATTTTCTTTGTTTGCCAGAGAGAGGTTCTATTTGAGAGAGAGAGGGAAAAGATAGAATAGAAACACAATCTCAGACCATAAAAAGAGAAAAAGAGAAGTATGTATGCATGAAAAGTGCATGAACATGTGACATGAAAATATAAGAGCATCATGGGTAAAAACCAATCCAATCCTAATAGCACTCACACCAATAATCAAGCACACATCTAACAAATGCATGAAACATTATTATAATGTTAATGGAATGCAATGCATGATCATATAGCAACAACATCATAACACCCAACCCAAAAATATTAGGAGAAACTCAAAAACCCCAAAATTTTTGAAAAACCTTGAAACCTAGGTCTAAATGCATGAAAAGAAAGAGGGTTAAAACACTTACCAAGTGTTTGGAGCAAGTCTAGGCCAAAAATCACTTGAGTGTGAAGATTTGAGTGAGAGTGAAGAGTTTGGGTCAAGAGAGAGAGATTTCTATCGAGAAAGAGAGAAAAAATGAAATCTAAATCATGCCTCACCTTTAAATAAAAATCGTAGCTCGATGGATTGAAGTTGGATGCAGCAACTACTAGTATCAATATGGAATTCTACTTCTTACTCATCTAGGAGATGAGATTATTACCTACATAGAAACAATCCCTTGATATTCTCTTTCTATCATCTGCATTTCTAGCCCAGTCGGCATCAGAATATCTAGTTAGGACATCGTTTGTGTCCTTGTTGTACCACACCCCAAAATTAGCGGTGGAACATATTTTATGATTCTTTTTAAAACAATCATATGAGACTCTTTGGGATTAACCTGATATCTAGCACAGACTCCTACACTATAAGTTATGTCAAGTCTACTAGCAGTAAGGTACAAAAACTACCTATCATGCTTCTATAAAGAGAAGGATCAACACTTTTTCCTAGCAAGTCTATAGTAAGTTTAACATTTGGGCTAATAGGAGATCTAATAGAACTAGCTGATTCAAAACCAAAATTTTTCACAAAATTTTTGGAATATTTAGATTGAGAGATGAATATATCTGATTCTTATTGTCGAATCTACAGCCTAAGAAAGTGAGTCAATTCTCCAATCATGCTCATCTCGAATTCAACTTGCATTAGCTTTGAGAAGGTGTGAACAAGATCATCCTTTGTGGAACCAAAGATGATATCATTAATGTAGACTTGTGTTATTATCAATTCTTCATCCTCACTTTTGATGAATAGTGTTTGATTAGCTTGTCCCCTTGTGAATCCATGAGAAATCAAGTACAATGTAAGTTGGTCATACCAAGCTCTGGGTGCTTACTTCAATTCGTATAAAGCCTTCTTAAGGTACAACACATGATTTGGATAGTGTGGATCAATGAAACCTTTAGGCTGAGCAACATAGACATCTTCTTTCAGGAATCCGTTCAGAAAAGCAGTCTTCACATCCATTTGGTATAGCTTGAATTTCAGGTGACAAGCTAGGGCTGGAAGAACTCGAGTGGATTCCATTCAAGCTACTGGAGCAAAAGACTCACCAAAATCCACTCCTTCCACTTGGGAATATCCTTGCACCACCAATCATGCTTTGTTGTAGATCACATTTCCTTTCTCATCTGTCTTGTTGCAAAATATCCACTTTGTGCCTATAATGTGCTCTCTTTCTGGTCTAGGTACCAAGGTCTAGACATCGTTTTTTTGAAACTGAAGCAATTCATTATGCATGGCTTCTGCCCAGCTCTCATCCTGGAAGGCCTTCTCTACCTTTGTGGGCTCAACTTGCGACAAGTAGCAAGAATAAGATACAAAGTTAGCAACACACTTATCAACTGTACGCTTTCTTAGTGTCAGTTCATTCATGTTTCCAACAATGACTTCTGGAGGATGGTTTGATTTGATTCTGGAAGATAGTCCTTTACCTTTAGCAGATTACGGCTCCAGAGATAAGGTGTTCTCCACAATGGCTTCCGCTATAGTTAGGGAGTTTGAAGTATCTGAGACTTCTGCAACACTTGGAGTACTCGGTGTACTAGGGAATAAAGGTTCCTCAGCTAGCTCTTTATGATTGACTTGTGGATTCGAGGTAAGAGTCATCTTGGGTATCTCCTCAACACTTCTAGATAGATCCGATTAAGATGCTTCATCAATAACAACATTGGTTGTTTCCATAACCTTCATAGTTATTTTGTTGAAAACCCTATAGGCTTTTCTTGTAGAGGAGTATCCCAAAAATATCCCTTCATCATTTCGGGAGTCAAACTTTCTCACATTCTCTCTATCTTTGAGAATGAAACATGTTCTTCCAAATATCCTGAAATACTTCACATTTGGCTTTCTTCATTTCCACATCTCATAGGGAGTCTTCTTTGTGCCAGGTCTGAATTATACTCTATTAATTGTATGACATGTTGTGTTGACTGCTTCACCCCATAGATTTCTGGCAACATCCTTGTTGTGCAGCATGGTTCTAGCCATCTCTTAAATAACTCGGTTTTTCCTTTCTACCACACCATTTTGTTGAGGAGTAATGGGAGTGGAAAATTCTTGAGATAACCGGCCTTAGTGCAAAATGTCTCCATGTAAGAGTTTTCGAATTCTTTACCGTGGCCACTGCGAATTCGATCAATTTTCATACCTTTCTCATTTTGCAATCTCGTACATAGTGCTTCAATGTGCTCAGGAGCATCAGACTTGGATTTGAGAAGAACTAGCCAGGTGAATCTAGTGAAGTTATCTACAACAGCCATGATGTATCTCTTTCCTCCAAGAGACTTTGTCCTAGTCGAACCCATGAGATCAATATGTAGAAGTTCTAGAGGTCTAGATGTGGTTGAAGTCTAAGTACTAGGATGTTTGGCTTTGGTCTATTTCCTAAGTTGACATGGACCACACACAACATTACTTACTTTGTTGAGCTTTGGCATTCCTAGAACTGATTCATGCTTGGACACAATTGACAGCTGCTTGTAACTAATATGTCCCATCCTTGGGTGCCACAATTCTTCATTAGGTAGCTAAATACTGTTGCACACAATATCTACATTAGGTACCAAACTGTAGCAGTTGTCCAAAGTGCGAACCCCACTTATGAAATACTTTTTGGATTCATTTAATACTATGCACTTCCCTTTGGAGAATAGTACCATGAAGTCTTGATCACAGATGTGACTTATGCTTAGCAAATTTACTCTTAGACCTTCTACATACAATACATTAGTAATGTTAGGCAGTCCAAGAAAGGAGATAATTCGTTTTCCTTTTATTTGTGATTTGCTGTCATCACCAGAAGTAACATGACTACCCTTCTTAGAATCAAAAACCTTAAAGAGAGATTGGTCTCCAATCATATGCCTTGAGCATCCACTATCAAGATACTATAAACAAGTGTCCATTACTTTGAATGCCAATTTCAACATAAAGCATACATCTTGCTTTTTTTAGAGATCACTTGGAATGGTTTTCTCCTTCAACTGCCATCTTCTTGTAAGATCGTTGGTTTTCACCTTTCTTAGATGAACACCTCTACACATGTGCAATTTGAGACAATATAGTCTTTTCTGGGTTACATTAAGATTCTCTTCAATATTTAATAAAAGAGCTTTCAAATAACTTTTAGACTTGCATTTTCTGAAACACTTAAGCAAACAAAGGTTAGAAAAGCAAGATTTATTTGAAACATAAGATTTTTTCTTACTGATTAATGCCATGACAATAGGGGTCAATGGATCTCACAGCAATGATTAAAACCTAATCAGAATGTGTCTGCTCTGACACCATTTGATGAGGCAACAATGTGTTGACCCCTTGCAAATTAATTAATTATCCAAGTTAATTAATTATGTTCAATTACATGCAATGGCGTGGTAGCACAAACAAATCACTAACTAAACTAAATGCAGCGAAAATTAAATTTGACACAGTGATTTATTTACAAATGGGGAAAACCACCAAGGCAAAAACCCCACCTGGTGATTTTAAGGTCACCACTCCTAAAAATTCACTAATCAATAATCAAACAATTACAAGTAAAAGGAATCTTACCAACTGCCCTTGGCCTATCCCAAATTACCAATTTACAGTTGAATCTTCACTCCAATACCCAATTAGATTTCATCTTGTAGTGATACTATTTCCGTTTAATGCATGAATCTCAGTACGTGACTAACCAATGATGCACGGATCCTTATATGTGACTAACTCCAACAACTTGAAGAAGGTTGTTGGCTGCAAAGTTCTTCACTTCATGTACAATGAAGATCAGGAAGCTATTTGGTTACAAAAACCTTTAGCGTAAAAATGCAGTAGTTTCTTTCAGAGAGGATAAGGCACTAGGTTACTCAATGCATATATGACGGCCTTTAAAATAAGCCTTATATATGTCTAGGGTTGTGAGAAAAGAAATCCAACACATACACATCAGCTTGGGCCAAAAATCAGATTTGAAAATTCTAATTCCATAAGTCTCGACAAAAACAGCTTGTGTCGAGCTTCAACATTAAATCTCGATAGAAAGAATTCTGTCGAGACTTCTGGAGAGCTTTAGTGAATAGCTCTTTCTTCACTTGTTTCTTGGTCAGATTTTCATGACTTTAACACTTGACTTAAACTCTTGTTTCTTGAAGTATTAAACCCATCCTAGATTTACCCAATTACAAGTAAAATACATTTTGTCAAAGGATTAACCAATTATATAAAATATGTCCTCAATAACAATGTATTATAATCTCGGTTTAAAACACTAATATTACTATTTTCGTGTGTATTTTAATAAATATTACTATTTACTAAATAAATAAATAAAACAAAAATTCAATATTTAATTCGTTCTTATCTCAAATGTGGCACTTGAGAATATTTCAAATTTTTATTTTTGGCATAGAATTGAAATATGTGAAGAGATGATGAATTAAAAAATAAAGAGTTTTGTGTGTATGTGTGAGAGATGAAAAGTCTTAAAATATTGAATCAAATGATACAAAATAGATTTATTTTTTAATTATATAAGTTTTGAAACATTGAACCAAATGAAATAAAAAGTAAATGTTTAATTTGTACTTATCTCAAATATGGTACTTATAAACATTACAATTATCTTTACATAGAATGCGTCACTTGGCATAATCTCATATTTTCTCACTTGAAATCTTGTGCGTACGTTTTGTGATATTATATTTTATGTAGTTAAATATGTTTGACTAATAAGCCAAACTCAATACGGCATAAGATTTAAGAAGTCCAAATGATGGCAAAACAATAAAAACGCAAATCTTGACCTCATACTTGCATTTAAATATGTTCATACACATTTCTGTAGACATGTAGAAATAAGGTCATGACATAAAAATAGGCGTTTGTATTGTAACTTCAATGATTTGAGTGGCATGGCACCTCCCTTTAACCCGTGCATAAACTTCTATTATATAGACTAGTCTCATCACATGCGCTTTACGTGTGCAATAAGACTTTTTTTTAGTGGTCCTATTTTGTAGCAAAAAAAAAAAATTGTGTTTTTATTTTATATATATATATAATTTTTATTTTGAGAATTAAATTTATAAGTGGATAAAGGAATTTGAAAATCTACAGAAGAATGATTTTATTTTTAGGCAATATTTTAGTAGGAGTTAGAGTTGCATTTTTACCGAATTGTCATTTAGTTTGTCTCTACTTAAACATAAGGGTGTAGGGGCATTTTTGAACTAAAAAAATGAGGAATCCAAATAGGGTAAATCTCTTAAATAATAGTATAGATAAAGAAAATAAATAAATAATATATTGGGACGAAACTTATAAATGTTTTATTGAACTCCACCTAAAAGAATATATAGTATTATACGTGAGCAATTACTTAAACAATTGATATGTACATCGAAATACAAAGCAAAGTATGGTGTGCGACTCAAATACCCACTTTCAAAACAACTAATGATCAATCTAAACTTAAATTAAACCAAAGTGATAAGAGACAGGACCTATGATAGGGAGTTAAAACACCAAAAAAAAAAAAAATCCAAAATAGATTTGACAAAAAGCAGTAAATGCATCAACTTGAAAAGGAGTTGCTAGAAAAAGAAAAAAGAAAAAAAAAAAACCACCGCATAGATGATAAAAACAAAAATAAAAAACAACTTAAAAACTTATGTATTTTTTTAAAAAAAATAATTGCAAAATATATTTATTATTTTGATGTGATGCATTCATTATCATGTCAATTTCTAATTTTTAAAAAAAAAATGTATTTATCACAAACTGCACATAAAAGTCGCATTAACTTTTAAATAATGTGAGACAATGGGAGAGGGAGATTCAAATCCTAGTTCTCCCAATAAAGAAGAACAAGCTATGTCAAAGAGTTACAAAGTTCTTGATCAATTTATGAGACTTTTTAAATCAAATTGATAACAGTTTAGTATTTACTATTTTGCATAAAAATTCTCTTTGGAAGAACATTTGCGAAAAATGTATTCAGCTATTTTCTGTTGATCAATCTATCATATGCTGCTTTGGCACACTCTAGACATAATATAAAATTACAAATGGTATAGTATACAGAAACCAAGAAACTGAGTACAATTACACCAAACAATCTAAAGTGGGAGAACAAAAACACAAAAAAATCATAGGATATAATATGTGCACTTGGAATACAATAACTTCTGGTGTTAAGGCCATGAGGAAAGTTGGCCATCAAAACCAAATTGGAAATTCTTTTTAAACAAATATATTGCAGACACCGAAAGTATTAAGACAAATATTGCCATAAATATACAAATTCGGCTAGAGTGCCTGGTCTCAACCTTTTTCAGAGCCTTGGACTTTGAAACCTTGACATCAGCACTGTTTTCAGAAACGGATGACCTCATTTTGGTCTCACAGATAGGTGCTTTTTCTGATGGTTTATCCAACTGATTTAAGAAAAATAACAAGGGGGAGATCTTTTAGAACATCAATCTGCAGTTAGTAAATAAATCATATAGGTACAATAAATGTCAAGTCACAAACTTTCCATCTAAACTATATAACAAGTCCAGAATTAGAATGTTTAATATCTGTATGTATCTTAAAAATAGCAAGGTTAAACATTTAATTGTGGATAAGTTATTGATGAAATAAAATCTTTAATAGTTAACCAATCAACCGAATTTTTCACTTGACCTCAAGGTGCATCATTGTTGCAATCAGGTAGTGCACAAAGCTACAAAGGACCCATCAATCTAAGTAACGAACAGCGGCACGGTAAGAGGATTAATTTTGTCAACAGTTTTATATACATTTTCAGAATGATGTATTCAATTTTTCACTACTAAAGTGACAGAAGGAAGAAAAGAGGAAAAATAAAAATAAAAAGAAGCAGAAGAATCATACTGAGGAGCAAAACTAGGTTTTAGGAATCATTTGTTTTGCTTTATTTGGTTGACTCCAGGAGTAGCATCTCTTTCTAGTGTTTCATACACATTATCATATTAATGCTTCTCTACTCGAAAATATGTTTTCTAAGTCAAAGAAGCCAGCAACGGATGACCCATTTGAAGTTGAACAATAAAGTGTTAAACAGCAGAGAAGCAATTGAATAACAAGACCAAACAGGGGTAAAGTGGAAGGCTGAACTATACAAGCACTGATTTTTAGCTAGCAATAACAAAGAAGTAAGAGACAATACTCTGAAGTTTTTCAACAGGCCCTGAAATTATATTGGGCTATGTTTTGACAAAACCGGGCACATCATCAATCTTGAACTGTGTACACACATACACACACACACAGATTCAGACATATCATTCCAAACCAGCACTGAACAAAAATGTTTGTTTGTCTTTGCTGGGAAAGGTCTTTTGGTTACAATTTACTCTCACCATGCTCCCCCAGGAACCTTTTTTAAATAATCAAATAAGAAAAAAAATGTTAACCGTTCTTGAGTAAAACAATATGCTTGCCAATGAGCAAACAAGAATACTTAAATATAAATGATGTGAGGTTCCTCGAAGGACCAATTAGTGAAAAATAATTACAACAACCTTGGTATAATGTATATGGTCATGTCCCAATTATGCAGAGTTCAATCTTCCCAATGACGGAGACATAAGTACATCAAACAAGCAAAGTGAAACACATTTTTGCAAGACAATAACAATCAAGCATTAATTAATTTATACAGATCAATATATCATAAAAATTACAAGCTTTCACATATTATGTGAAGTAAGTGCTATTTAGTCCAGTGTGCACCTAAATCAAGGCCTATTTTCTGTCTCTGGCCTAAACCCGTGGCTGTCTATCCTGGCACATGGCCAGTTTTAATCTATTAACTATGAAAGAACATTGCAATCCCTACTTTCCTTTCAATCTAAAGACATACAAAGCCACTTATCATACAAATTAAAAAATATCCAAGGAATACCTGCCTGGAAACTTTTATCCAATGACCCTGTGACTGCTTCCTCATATGTTTTTGCACAGGTAGCACTGATAGCATCACTCTTGGAAAATAGAATCTCGTTGTTGTCACCATCTATGTTGTTGTACATAATCTTAGCAATACGTAACTTCTCAACTAGAATTGTGTTCTCCTTTGTTAAATTATTTAGCTGCACAGATCATATTGCAATTGCAAACATTGAGATGAATGTTCAGTAAGTTTGCTATAACTATTAAAATTTATTTATAAGAAAGAATAAAAAGAACTAATAAAACTATAAAAAACCATTCAGGAGCCCCATGGGTTTCTCACAACAAGTGGAACCAAATCCTATTCTATACATTATCAGAAGCTACAGATTCATCATTTAAAATGGATTTATAGGAACAAATTTGAACAATCACCTTGATAAGGTTTCTCATCCCATGACACATGGCCATTAGGTTTTTCTACCATTATTTATGATGAAGGATGCCATTTTCTTTAGCATCCCTTTTCAGTTACAGACAGAACATAATGGAACAATTCAATGTCCATTGGAAATGCAAAAACACCTTCAGCAAATGTAGTCACTTCAACTTTTAAGT
Source organism: Castanea mollissima (assembly GCA_014183005.1). Lineage (NCBI taxonomy): Eukaryota > Viridiplantae > Streptophyta > Magnoliopsida > Fagales > Fagaceae > Castanea > Castanea mollissima. Next base: position 59,744,898 of record JACAVU010000004.1, read on the forward strand.
GCTGACGGCAGAAAGAAAATTAATGAAATGATTATACGAGAATGTTGTACCTGCTTCTGGATGCGCTCCCTTTCAGTGGCTAGTTGCATTGCCATATTCTTAATAAACTTGGTCCTGACATTAATTTCTTTTGCACTTTCTAATTTTGTACTGTTAGCTTGATCGAGAGACGTCTCCAAGAATTCTATTCTACCTCTCAGGAAACTTAGTTCGTTACTAAGGTCTAAGTTACTTTTGGATAGTAGAGAACATTGCTCCTCTGCAGTCTCAATCTTACTTTCAGCCTTTGAAACCTTGGATTTTAGATCTTCAATCAAAGTCTCCATATCCCAATTGCAGAATATAGCATGTTCTGCTGCTCTTGACTTGCTTCAGAGGAAGCTTTTGCATGCTGTAATTGGATCTCTAATTCCCTTGACCGCTTCTCAAGTAAACCTATCTTTTTTTCTGTGTCACTTGTACTTCCTTTATGAAAATTCAGTTCATCAGTGAGCTCTATGTTTGTCTCTGTTAGCTGAGTAGCCTTGGCTTCTGCACTTTCAGCCCTACTTTCTGCTTTATATATGCTTTCTTTTAATGACTCAATTATATTCTCCATTTCACTAAGTTGCTCTTGACTTGCTTCATTGCAAGCATTTGCATTATTCAGCTGGAACTGAGATTCTTTCAGTTTTTCCCCAAGAAAAACCACTTTTTCTCTCAAAGTGAATACTTCTGCACTTTGGGCAATATATTCTGCATTGCTGCTCTCAAGTTTCTCTAAAGCAATATCTTTTTCTTTCAGCCGTTCAATGCAATCTTCAAGTTTAGCTTTCACCTGAGTTTCCCGTTGAATTGCACCATTCATATTAAATTTAACTAGCTGGAGTTGACCAACCAACTCCTTTGAAATGCCCATGAGTGCCACAGAAGCATTTTCCGCCTCTAAAAACCTTCCCCAAACAACTTCTGCTGCTTCTTCCATGTGAAATGCTACTTTTTCTGTATGGTGTAACTTTAATTTTAGTTCTTCTTCATTTTGTCTTGCTTCTACTAATTTCTTCTCAAGATCTATCTCCCTTGCAAGTGACTTTTCCAGCATCCGCAGCAAATGTCTTTGTTGTTTGGCCATCTGCATGTTTGATTTTGCATTTAGGTTTGACAGTTGACCATTTTCTGATAATTCCAATGCCTTGTCAATATCACCTGTGAAAATGCATGTTTCAGAAAGGTAAGAAATTTTATAGGAAAAAAAAGAAAAAGAAAAGAAAAGTGCATCTTCATTATCTGAGGCAACCATCTAACTAGACAAGAATGTTAACATACCATTATCAGATTTGAAAGCAAAGACAGTTCCCTGAAACTTGGCTAACTGCAGCTTCACCTCCAAAATCTGCCGTTGAGAATGCTTTAAAGATTCTTTGGAGTCATGCAATTTTTCCTCCATCTTGGTAGAAAATTCTCTCAAATGTCTGCATGATGATATATTATTATGGGCATCAACAATGTCTGCTTGAAGATTATCCATGAAACCACCCAGCTCTCTTACCTCAGAATCTAAAATGCCTGACAAGAGATCAAACATCAATGCCTTCTCAATAGACTCTGTCGAGACATAGTTCTTCTCTAGAGCCATAGCTTGAAGATCATTTTCGTGAGCCAATAGGTACATCAAAATTATGTGTAAATTTACCAACTTCTCAGAAAAATATGCCAAGTCCAAGTCTACATTTGTTAGAATTTTCTTGGACCTCTCTATCTCTTGTACACCATTTTCATTAGATGAGATTCCTAAATGTACATAAAGTTTTTCAGACTCCAAAGCCCCAGCATAGATGTCACCAACAGCTTGACTGTCCATTTCCACCGTTTAGTTCTTGGTTCAAACCTGCTAAGGTAAGAAACAAAGAGGAAGGAAAAGTGAGGGAAAAAAAAGGCCCAACAAAATTAACCCCAGTAACTCTTCTTCTTCTTCTTTTTTCTTTGTTTTTTCTTCTTCCGGGTGGGTTTGTGTGTGTTTTGGGGGGGGGATGTTAGTATGCTACTTCCTTTTGGTACTGCACACAACATAGCAGACTGTAGGGAACTAATAAAAACTAGAAATGAGCAATTTACTGTCTAGCATTAGTTCATTGCGGACCAAACACAAAATGGAATTCAACCTTAGTCACCAATGGCCCTGTGATTACTAACTAGTTAATAGCCAAGACCAGTAATATGCAATAATAGAACGTGGTAGAAAATTGACCTCTTCTATCGTTGTAAATTCCAATACATTAATATTCTATGCAGTGAATTCTTAGATCCAACATTAATGTCTCAAATCATTTAGAAAAAAATGTGATCATTAGTTTACCATTCACATTATAAAGAATTTCAATTATGATAATTAAGTATCCCTCTCCAACCATAAAATCTGAAAACTGAGTAAGATTCTGACTTTCATAATAAAGTTCATCAAACAAAACTGACTAGAAACTAGTAGCTGAATTCACCCAAAAAAAGAAAAAAGAAAACTACAGCTTAATACATTAGTTTCTAATTATATGCCTTTTAACTAAAAATATAAAATATAAGGGATTAGCAAGGCACCCAATTGGGAAAAAAAAGCCACTAATCCATGATGTATTATTTTTCAGAAATTACATCGAAGTTTCCAAACTAATAAGTAGTCCCAAATGTAAATGAGAATTCAAAACCCTTTTGAAGGTAGAACGCTCTAAACAAACACAGGAAACAAAAGTGGCGGAAATGCAATTACTATGATGAATTTCCGGGGAAAACATAATCGATGGGGTTAAGAAGAAAGTACCTGCGGATTCGGAAAAATGTTTGGTGGATGTTGTTGGCTCCAGCCTCCGGCTCCACAGGCAAAGGCAAGCAGGGTCAATGATTGGTGAGAGTTGAGAGAGAGAGAGGAATAGAAAAGGGAAATTCTTAACCAACGCCACTCATTTCCAAATTACCGTTAATCCAAAAGGACAAAGCTGTTGTGTAATACGGATGGAGCTTGGAGTTGGAACTTGGAAGACTCTGTCTTAACTCTTAACGCTTACGCTAACGCTAACGCGTGCCGGTGGGTGGGTACAGATTTTTATCATTAGTCAACCGTCAGTTCAGTAGTATTTTCGCTCGCTACCGTTTAATGCCAGCGCACGTTAGCCACTCCACTTCAATTATTGAGGTTTTAACATTAAATAGTACAAGCTGAGTAAACCTACCATTTCTTCTCTTCTCCTCGGAATGGAAACTTGGCATCTCGTTTCCCTTTTTTGTTCTGGTGGACTTTTATATGGTTTAAAAATACTTCTATTAATAAAAGGTAATTTTATTTAAAAATAAGATTATAAATATTAAATAATAAATTTTATTTTGAATTCAAAAAGAAAATTTTTTAAATTTAGAATTTTATTCCCTTCAAGTTCAAAAAAGAAATTACAATTACTATTTATCTCTAAAGTTTATCATTTTTATTTGTTTGAAAAATAAAAATAAAATTTTTTAAATTATAATAAATGTAAATAATTAATTTTTATCCAAAAAAATAGAAGAGCACACATGCTCAAAGGCTAGTAGTTAATAAAAGATCAAAATCTCTTAGGCCTCGTTTGGGAGGAGTGAATAGAATGGAATGGAAAGAAATGTGAATAATTTTAGAATATTATTCCCTTTCCTTATTTGAGAGTTTTAATGGAGAGAATAGAAATTTCATTCCTTTGCTTGTGGGAGTTTAAGTGGGAGGAAATAAAATGGATAAGAGGGTACACTCATTCCGCTCTATTCCCTTAAAACCTTAAATTTTTATTTTCCCTAAAATTGGGAGGAATAAGAGAGAATAGAATTAGATTTAATGATTTTTTTTATACTAAAACTCCCAAAATACCCCTATATATTTAATCATTTATTTTAAAATAGGGGTCTAATAGTAATATTGTCAGAAAATGATTCCATTCTATTCCCTCCATGTTACTCCCAAACAAACTTACTAACATTCCATTCATTTTCACTCCTTAATTATAAAATATCCAATCAAGGTTACTTAATTCCATTCCATCCATTCTTTTCCATCACTTTCTCTTACTTAAATACATTATATTCCCTTATGATCATTTTTATTTCATTCTCTTATGAACTTCCAAACAAATCCTTAGAGAGTAGTAATTCATAATTTGTGTGCATGTGAAACTTTCTACTTTACTCTCATCTATAAGCCTTTTGTATTTTTGTCTAATAAATAATTAATGCATTACCTACTAGAGAAATGTTACGTTCATAATAATTTTATACCAAATTCTAGGTAACTATGGGGGGTGAGATTTATAAAATAAACAAATGGGTCGTGGGCTTAATTAGTTGGTATCAGTTTGTTTTTGTCGTTGGGCTCCTAAGCCCATGGGTCAGCCTACGCTACAGGCATCCGAGGAACCGTCCAAGGATGAATGTCTCCTCGGATGGCCCAGCGAACACCCTGGGATTCGTCAAGAAGATTAAAGGCAGAGTTCTGGAAGAACAATTGGGTAAGAGGGGGATCCAAGTACCCTCTAGAGGCAACGGTGTGATAGAAATATCTGAGAAAAAGGCTGTTACCTCCACATTAAAGACCCTGCACCTACCTCCCTGGCCGAATTAATGGGAAAATGACCCCTGAATAGTAGAATTGAACTTTCCTGTTACTATTTAAAGACTTCAAGAAGGTGGTGGAAAGAGGACATCAGAGGATAAGATTTGTGAGACACGTAGATGTGGGAAGGAAGAAAAAGAATATTTAAGGGGAGAAAGAAAAAAAGAAAGAAAGAGGAGGATCAATCAGTTAGCCAAAAAGAAACTAAGAACTGTAATTTTTAGCATAAGAGAAAAATAATATACAAATCGTCATCGGCTCACGTTCGAGGAGGTCCTTTTGTCATAATTGTTTATTATTTGCAAGGATTGTGGTATTCTAGCCTGCTTACCAAGTTTCCAATACCCTTAAACTAGATTTCAAATCCACGCTCTACAAATCTTATTGTTTAAAGCTCATTGGGCCTGAGTCCACGTCTATCTTTGGGTCCAGATGCAATTGTGCACTTACAGTAACAAATTATTATTGGTTCCAATCTGAGCCCATCAATAATATTATTTTTTACCTATCACTAACAACTTGCCATTTAAAATTTGTTATGCAATCATTGGAAAAAATATTGTAAAAATGTAACATTTTCCCAGTTTTTATATTTTACTTTACACTCCATCATGTATTTTATTTTCTTTTTCCATTTTAAACTTTGATTATTTTATAAGGGAAAAAAAAATAGAAGACAAAAAATGGAACAAAAGGTTTATATTCAATACCTAAACATCCCAAATGCCCCCCCCCCCCCCCCCCCCCCCAACAAAAAAACCTGAATGGAGATTGCATTTAGCTATGAAATAGAGATTTCTAACTAAGCAATTAACTAGGCAAGCCCACTATTCAACCTCCTATCACAAATAATGTATTTCACTTCCAAAATTTCTCAACAAATTAATTTACAAGGTATGTACTCCCATTATACTCATAAATCATTCAAGGTGTTATCTTTAACATCAAAACCTCAACACTTTATGAGTAGTTCCCACAAGATTTATATAATATCATTAAGAGACCTATGACACCAAAATCATAATATTCTCCAAGACGACCATTAGAATCTTTAACTAGCTCCAAATAATCAATAAAAATTATATTCACCATCTATTTCACATCAAAAAATCAAAACCCCCAAATTTTGCATCATTTAAATAACCATCATTGTAAAAACTATAAACCCACTCATCAAATAATTCCACCAACACAAAACCCATACATATAAACACATGAATATTACTTCCAAAGCCCACAAATTACATGGGTATCATTATCAAAGCTTAGATTAAAGAAGCTCAAGCAAAAGCATATAAACCCACCAAAAAAATTAGAAATTTTACCTAATAGAGATGAGTGAGCCTTAGCTTTTTCCTATGACGTTTTCCAGTAAACCTTGCCGGAAAAATGATGGTGGAGGCGATGGTGAAGAGTGTGTACCAGTCGGAGTGTGAGAAAGGAGTTGTGTGAAAAGAAAAGAGAAAGAAGACAAAGGCTGTTTTGACTTGTTAGAGCTTACAATTGCCTTTCTAGAATGAAATTTCGACACGGGTTTTGGTTTCACAATCCTTTTATTTTCGGGTTTGGAATCAAATGTGAGATTTGACAATGCAGTTTCTTTGACTTTGAGTTTGGAATTGAATTGATTAGGTTCAATGTGTTCTACACAAGATACTAGCTTTTTAGAATCCTTAGTACCTTCTTGGCATACAAATTCCATAAAATAAAACTCTGAACCCTAGACTTGAATTCACGGGTTGAAAACTCAATCCCCAAATTGCAACAAAAAAAAAAAACCCTTATTTTGACTCAAACCCAGATATTGTTTTTTACCCAAAATTCTTAATCTAATAACAAAAATGAAGGACAACCCAATTGATAAAACTAGCTGCACTACACAAAAATGATAAGAACAATCTGAGATAGTCAACAAAAAAAATAAATTGAGAATTAGTATGATCAAACTAAGACCCATAAAATTTTGATTAGAGCTAAAAAGTAAACTAGAAAAATGAAATTGAAATATAGGTGAGAAAGATCTGAGTCTACAAAGATACCTCAGAGATTAAATTTCTTCTATCTTTCGAGTTTTCTATCTTTTCTTCATTTTCTATCCTCCTATTTTTCACCATTCCAACCAAATGGACTCTTAGGGTGTTGCTCTATTGATTTTCCACTTTATCACCATATGCTTCTGTTCTATACTTTATTGCTATTTCTTAACATGTAGTGGTTGTTAATCTGTGGTAATTAACCTATACCAATCGATTTATCATAATTATTTAATTTAAGTTGATTTATTTCACTGTATAATCAACCTAGGGGTCTAAATAAATTATGAATAGATTAATTGCTTGAGTATGATCTTTGATCCTTGTTGTCTTGGATAAATATTTGAGTTTTTATTCACATGACCCTAAAGATTTGACTTTTGAAGACTTTAATGGTGAAGATGGCCTTGTAATTGTATAGGGTGAATTCCCTCGAGATTATCTTAAATATTAGAAAATTGCTAAGAACTCTCTAGAAAAATTAAATTCAGACAAACTTAAAAATTAATTATAAAATTAGATGAAAGACCTAGAAAACATGTTAGGTCTAGTTAGTCAAGGTATAGGTCATATTAGGTTCGGGTAGTCAGAAACAAGTCATCCTAAATGGGTTTTGAAAGGGTCAAGTTAATTGGGTTGTGGGTTAGGTTGATCAGGTATGGTAGCGACTCCTGTAATTAAGTGAACCACTAAAAACCCCAAACACAGTGCATTCATACGGTTCACACATTCACCACGCGCTTATTCATACAATCGTTCTCTTTCTTCTCGATGGAAGAAAATGAGGGAAGGAGAGGTCGTCGTTGCCTCTCTCACCCAATACTTCTTGGCAATTCTTTTACTAGTACTTATTAGAAGAACGAAACTTCTAGCACTCAAACATAATTGTGCTTTTTTTTTGTTGTTGGATAGATACAATAGTAGTTCGATCTATAAATGTTTGCTCCATGACAATTATGATAAAAGCTTTTACCAATCTATATATATAAAAATAGATGAAGTTGAGAGAAACTCAAATTAAAATTTCAAATTAGAGTTCCAATTGTGCACCATGTGTTCTAAATTATTTATTCTTAAAGAGTTTTGTTTCTTAATTTTAGAATCAAATGTAGGACCATATCATTAATATTCATCCAAGTGAGTTATTAAGTACAAAAACCAAAGGGTCTAGAATAAATGAATTGTAAAAAAAAAAAAAAAGTGCTTCAAAATAATTATAAAAAAAATATGGACAATTTACATTTTATACCTAATAATATTTGTAAGAACACGTTTCCTTAGTTACCCAAGCTCACTTAAAATAGTCAAATTGATGTTCCTAAACCCGGCCCAAATCAATAGATATTTGTAAAGAGAGTGGGATGAACAAGTTTGGGCTTCGCCTAAGGACACAGATAGAGTAGAATGAATCAGAAGTCTAAGATTTAAATGTATAAATAGATCTTTACAAGCTTGCCCAAGGACAATGTTCTTGGTTATTACATACACTGTTCACTCTCTTTCTCTTAGTTACTGTTCTAGCTTTTATCTCTTTTTGTTGATTCTTTTTTCAAGATCCCTTTTATTTGAGAGTCCCTTTCTTTTATATACTCCATGGCCTATTGTATCCTAACCCTTCATCTTCAATCCCCCCAAATCTCCTTAGGACACTTCCCCCATTAGACTTCTAGTGAAGGTGGTGGAAGGAACTGATGAACTGTAGATCTATTGTTCAAGTCACTTCCTCATTAATGCAGCTGATAAAACTGTTGCTAGCCATTTAATGAGGAGAAGTAGGCGAGACCTTACAAGAAACCTCCCACAAATATCTTGCTTATCCCCTAAGGTGCCCACCTTCACCTCTTAAATCCCCTGAAGACGCTCTGTTACTTCCCATTCTTTCCTCAGACCACCTCACTCCTCGGGCCATGGATGCTCCCTCATGAGGAACAAATGAAGGCTATAATGGTGCTTCCCATCTTCAGTCATCGGGCCCCTACAATAGCCCCCTAAAATCTTGCTATTGCCCTTGAAATGAACCTGAGCTCTTCTAACCTTAGCAAGATATCCCTGCATTCATTTGTCCCAAGCCTCAAACTCCTTATTGACTTGGCCCACCACTAGCCGTGAATTTGAATATAACTCTACAACTTCTCCTTTCAATTGATCAACCATTGTCATTCCAGCCAACAAAGCCTCATACTCAGCTTCATTGTTCGTAGCTAGAAAACCCAAACGCAGTGACTTTTCCATTACCAGCTTCTCGGGGGTTACCAGCACAATCCCTACCCCTGCTCCTTTTTGGTTGGCTGCTCCATCAATGTGCACTTCCCAAGTGGGAACAATAGAGGCTGAGGCTGGCATAACATCAATTGTTCCTATTCCTTCACTTGCCACACTCTCAGTAAACTCTACCACCAAATCTGCTAAGACTTGTCATTTTATGGTAGTACAAGTCATATATCTGACATCATAGGCACCCAACATGGTTCCCCATTTAGCAATTCTGCTTGTGTAGTCTGATTTTCATAAAAGTGCTTGCAAGGGAAGTTAGGTGAGCACCACCACAGCATGCGCCTAAAAATAATGTGGAAGCTTCCTCGTGGCATGTACAATGGCTAACACTGCCTTATTGAGGGGTACCAATGGCTAATACTTTCTCTTTCTTGAGCCTAAAAAGGACTAAGGGCGTGACAAATATTGTTTGAGCTCCTCAAAGGCCAACACACACTCCTTAGTCCATTGAAAGTCCTTCCACTTGTGGCGAAGTTGGAAAAATGGATGACACTTATCTACTGATCGATAGATAAACCTATTGAGAGCTGCTGCCATTACTGTTAACTTTGTACCTCCTTAGGGTTCCGAGGATGATGCAAGCTCTTAATGGCCTTAATCTGATCGGGATTGACTTCAATTCCTCGGTGTGCTATCATGTAGCCTAGAAACTTTCTCGAATTGACCTCAAAAGAACACTTAGATGCATTTAAGCACAACCCATGTTCCCTCGACATTGAGAACACTTCCCCCAAATCTACTAAGTGCTCTATAACTTGCTTGCTCTTTATCACCATATCATCAATGTACGCCTCCATGTTCCTTCCCATTTGTGACTCAAACATCTGTGTCACCATTCTTTGATATATGGATCCCGCATTTTTAAGGCCAAAGGGCATCACACGATATTGGTAATTTCTAGTGGGAGCGTGAAAAACAGTTTTTTCTTGATAAGATAATGCTAAGGGTATTTGATGATACCCTTAGAAGGCATCCAAGAAACTCATCCAAGGATGTCCAACTGTGGCATTCACCAATTGATCAATTAGAGGAACGGGACAGAGGTCCTTCGAACAAACTTTATTCAAATCCGTGAAGTTTACACACACACGTCACCTCCTGTTCTTCTTCTCTACCACCACGGTATTTGCCAACATTCGGGGTAAAAGATTTCTTTGATTGCCCCTACTTGTTTAAGTTTCTTCACTTCTACCTTTATTGCCTCAGCATGCTCATTTGATGAATGCTAAGGAGGTTGGTTTCATGGGATCGCCTCTAGACTCACGTTTAACCAGTGACATATAAACTCAAGATCTATCCTGAGTACGTCATAAGTACTCCATGCAAATACATCAATATTATCTTCCAAAAATCTTATCAATGCTGCCTTTTCCAAGGACGGCAATTGAGACCCTACCTAAAAGCATTTTTCTTCATCTCGTCCAACCATAACCCTTTCAAGTTTCTTAGACAATACTTCATGTGACTTGGTCTCGAGTCCTACTTTGGGACCTTCTAGTTGTTATGGGATTCGTTCATCTTCCACCACAATAGGATCCGCAGGATGCTGTGTAATGGTTGCCACCAAACATTGCCTAGCCATTGCCTAGCTACCAACTAGTTCCCCTACTCTTCCTTGTGTAGGATACTTAACTTTCAAATGCAGAGTTGAGGACACTACACCCATAGCATGAAGCCATGGTCTAGCTAAAATAGCTGTGTAAGGAGAATAGGCCTTAACTACAATGAAACTGACCTGCACCTCCTCGTCTCCAACCCGCACAGGTAACCTTATCACCCCACGAGGGATTACCATCCTCCCATTAAAGCCCACCAATGGCAAGTCATATTTTTCTAGGTCCTTGAGCCTTAGGTCTAACCCTTTATACAAGCCAGGGTACATAATCTCCGCTCCACTTCCTTGGTCTACCAGTATCCTTTTTACATCATACCCACCAATCCTAATGGTAACTACCTAAACATCATCGTGCGGCTGAAATGTTCCCTCCTTATCCTCCTCTGAAAAACCCAAAGTGGGGGTGGCCACCACCTTGGCCTTTTTGAGAGCCTAGCCCCTATCACTTTAATCGAGGCCCAAAACCATAGACATGACCCCAAAACAAGTCCTAGGATCGCCCCTAGGCTTAGCGAAAATCACATTAATTGTGCCTAAAGCTGGCCGAGGAGATACACCCTTCTGGTACCCTGCTCCTGAATGCATGATTTGACCTGTTGGCTGGTGCAAGAATTGACTTAGCTACCCTGCCTTCACCAGTAGACCCAGGTAGTCTTGCAAAGTCCTGCAATCCTTCGTTGTATGTGCTTTTTCCTGATGATAATGGCAATAAAGTCTCTGGTTCCTCCTGGACGGACCCCCCCCTCTTATTAGGCCACTTGAAATATGATTTATGTTTATCTTGTCCAGTATTTGATAGCCTGGCTCTTTAAACAATGAGTTGACCAATTGAGCTCCCGTTGATGATATTTGATTGGGAAAGTCCCTTCTAGGATGGTTATTATGATATCTTGCTCCCCGATGACCCCTTTTCTCTGGGAACAACTTAGCTTTGCCCTTTCCTTGGGTCTGATCTTCCTCCACTCATTTATACTTATCAATGCAATCCATAAGCTAGCGCATACTGAGGGCAAACTTCATGGTTAGTGACTTCCTCAACTCATTCTCTGTTGGGAGTCCTACCTTGAAAGTTCTCATTGCTACGTCCTCGAAATTTCCATCTATTTCATTGTTCATTTCCTAGTACCTATTTGAATAAGTCTTGAGAATCTCACCTTTCCTCATTGCCATGGACAAGAGAGAGTCTCAGGGCTTGGGAACTTTATTGCATGTTACAAATCTAGCACCAAATGCCCTTATTAGCTCTTCAAAGGACCTTATTGACCCTTCTTCTAGGGTATTAAACCACTGCATAGTGATAGGCTCGAGGCTGGAGGGGAAAACCTTGCACATGAGGGCTTCATTGCTAGAATGAATTGCTATCTTCTGATTGAAGTGACTCACATGCTCCATAGGGTCAAACCTTCCATTGTAAATAGTAAAAGTTGGCTGTGAAAATCAATAAGGGAGCTTGGCCTTGTTGATCCCCCCAACAAAGGGTGACTTAGAGATTTGTTAAAGGGCTTTGTTCATTGCATCATTCCCTATACTATGGTGAGATGACCCTTGCCCGTGCTTGTACTTGTCCTTTTTCAGTTTATCCCAGCTTGAGGAGGCTGAGAAGGACTCGCTAGATGGAGTTCTTGACCTATGGTGATATGAGTGATCCCTACTCCCCCCGATCCATCACTTGATGAGGGTGAAGGGCTCTTTCTATCACGCTCTCTTTGCCGTAGCTTCCTACGCAGGTGATCTATCTCACGCTGCAACTTTCACGTCTCTTGATCGTGTGAAACTTGGCTCCCTAACCTTGAATGACTCCTCTCTGTGCGCTCCATATGGTATGACTCTACCATAACACTTGGAGTATAATGCCTATCTCTCCTTTGTTCCAAGTTAACAAATGGATTCGCCCTCTGTGAAGCCACAGATTGTTCCCTATTTTGCTTCGGGTTGGCCATGACTTACCAGAACAAAGCCACAACAAAACCTTGTTTCACACAAATGGAGCCAATTGTAAGAGCACGTTTCCTTGGTTACTTAAGCCCACTTAGAATAGTGAGATTAATGTTCCCAAATCTGACCCAAATTAATAGATATTTGTAAAGAGAGTGGGATGAACAAGTTTAAGCTTCGCCCAAGGACATAGATAGAGTAGGATGAATAAGAAGTCTAAGATTTAATTGTATAAATAGATCTTTACAATCTTGCCCAAGGACAATGTTCTTGGTTATTACATACACTGTTCACTCTCTTTCTCTCAGTTACTATTCTAGCTTTTATCTCTTTCTCTTGATTCTTTTTTCAAGATCCCCTTTATCTGAGAGTCACTTTCCTTTATATACTCTATGGCCTCTTGTATCCTAACCCTGCATCTTTAATCCCCCTAAATCTCTTTAGGACACTTGTTCCATTAGACTTCTGGTAAAGGTGGAAGGAACTGAAGAGCTGTGGATCTACTTTCAGGTTACTTCCTCATTAATGAAGCCAATAAAGTTGTTGTCAGCTATTTAATGAGGAGGAGTAGGTGAGACCTTACAAGAAACCTCCCACAAATTTCTTGTTTATCCCATTAGGTGCCCACCTTTACCTCTTAAATCTCCCCAAAGATGCTCTGTTACTTCCCACTCTTTCCTTGGACCACCTCACTCCTCGAGCCATAGATGCTCCCTCATGAGGAGCAAATGAAGGCTACAGCGGTGCTTCCTATTTTTAGTCCTCGGATCCCCACAATATCCTTACAAATTTTTTTAAAGAGTTAATAAAATATAAAAATGACTATCAATAGTATTTAAATTATATATATAAGAATTATATTATGAATCTTATTGTAAATCTTTAAGTGTATCTGTAAGTGCACAATTGCACCTGACCCTAAAAATAGTGATGGGCTCAGGCCCAATGAGCCTTGAACAATATGAATTTGTAGAGTGTGGGCTGTAAAACCCAGGTTAGAAGCGTTTAAGGAATATAGGACAAGCTAAAAGGCTGTAAACGCTCAAAAGTAATAAGAAATGTTATAATTCCACCTCCTCGGATATGAGCCGAGGACTGTTCTTATATACAAATTTCCTTTTCTTTTCTTCTTTTTTTCCTTAGATTCCAAAAAAAAAAGGGAGCCCCTGTTTTTGTTCCGGACCCCTCCTTAAATACTACTCAATTTGATAATTGTTACACGTGTTGCCTTCACCTCCCTTTGACCTAGATATTTTTCTTCCTAGTGCCCTTGAATAGTAACCAGAAGCTTCACTTCCACTGTTCAGGCGTCACTTCCTTATTAATGCGGCTAAGGTAATAAGTGAAGGGTCTTTAATGTGGAGGTGGCAGCCTTTAGTGCTTTTCAAACACCGATACTTCCAGGACATCCAGGGGTTCACCCTTCTCAACCGTTGGTCTCCATCGTGTCGTTTATGAACTTTTACGATGACGTTCCTGACTCTTCTATGCCCATCCGAGGGTAAAACCGACCTCGAATAGGTCCTCGGGCCCTCGGCGCATGGGCTGACCCGAGGTACTAAGAAGTTTCGAACTCAAGGGCAGGTCGGCCTTCACTAGTATGACCCAGAGGCCCAGATACCCACCAGGACCTTTTTACTCCCCACAGTATCCGTGCATATGCATGTGGTTACATGCTACTTAAGATAATTGGAGCCTACAAATGTAATTGTGTTTTAATTTAACTAGTGTGTAACCCTGTGCATATGCACAGGTACAATTAAAAACAATCACAATTACATGGTTTAAATTGTAATGTTTTTAGAAGAGGTTCAACTCTATATATGTATAGGGAAAGGTAAGAGAAAGTCCAATTAGATTTTAAATTGAAATTCAATTAAAGTCTAATTTTGCGCCATATGTCCCATCTAATCTAAGTTTTTAAATTTTTGTACCAAGTGAGTTAATTCAATGTAAAAAATAAGAAGTTCAATAAATAAACCTTAAGAAAAACCTAATTATATATATATATATATATATATATCTATATATAACCTATGCTTAGAGAAAATTTTATCGGGAATTGAAAAAGTTTTGATAGCTTTTTCAATTCTTGATAAATTTTTTCAAAAACGGATTTGTTAATGTATGATTAACCTGACTCTTTTTTTATTAAGATATTTTTTATGTCAGGATCTTGAATGTAACAAATTTTAATTGAGCTGAACGATCTCATGCACTTATTTTCATTCAATTTAGGAGATACTATTGGACCAAATTATTCTTTTATTTTGTGTTGTATTTAGTAGAATCCCACGGACGGTGATTTTGAATAGATATTGTATATGTAGTATCCAATAGAGATTTTCAAAATTATATACACAATAGCAGTGTAATGAAAAATTTAGTGAAACTAATACTATGAAAATTGCAAGAAAAAACTATTATAGTATTTTCTGAATATCCTGGTTAAACTGATATCCTATATGTTTTATAACCCAAGTTAACATCAATAGTACTACTACAATTCATCAATTTTGTGCGTAAGCATGGGTTATATGCTAGTTATACATAATATTAGCTTACAACTTTTATTTCTAAAATATGTAATGCTTTTTCTATATATAATATATATATATATATGATTTAGAATTTAATTGAATTCAGACTCTTTAATTTTTGCATCTAATAATTTACTTGCCACAAATATCAAAAAAATTAGATATACATATACATAACATTAGACATCAATTGAAATCCAATTTAGATTTTAAATTTTTTAATTTTTACCGTCAATAATATACTTGGCACAAAAATTTAAAAATTAAATAAAATACGTGGTAAAAAAAAGAAAAAAAACTGAGTATCTCGCCTTCACATAATAAATGCATAATACACAGTGCATTACACAAAATACTTTCTTTATTGAGTAATGAGAAGCGAATATACTAGTATATAGCGTGTGAATATGAGTTAGATTTTGGCATTGGTTTCTTGACCAAACAAACCATATTAAAGATCTAAGCTCTTCTCCCAAGGTGTATTAAAGAGCGATACAGTAAGATAAAGGAAAATCCCCGAGGAAATAGTTGGCAATGTCAGTTGCTGGCTCAAACTGGTATAATTATTATCAAAATAAAGTTCAAAGATTAAAAGTAAACTAAAGTAATATACTAATAAATACATCAAATACTCTACAACAACAAACAATAGAAATGGCGAAGAAAGTGTTTATTATATTAAGCAAAAAAAGCTTGGGGGAAGAGCTTGGGCAGGTGTGTTTTAATTAATATATTTACAGTAGCAGTGGCGGTGGTTAATCATCAAGAGCTCTCATTTTTATGTAAGCGTGGGTATAAATGCAGGACCTTTGCCATTACTCTTTTCTCTTTCAAAATACTACACTACATTACGCTACTCATCGCCTTAATTTCTCTTTGGACCGCCTCTTCCAGTCTTTATCTCAAGACTGCTTTTTTATTTTTATTTTCTCTCTCTCTCTCTCTGTAGCGTGACAGTGTACAGCAGGGTTTCTGAGCCAAAAGGACAGGAAGGGTTTGAACAAACAAAAGCCCAAATTCAATAAAAGTTGGGAGTGAAAAGGTTGAATGGCGGGCAGAGTACCAAAAGTAGCTCAGAATCTCAAATGGGTATCTTTCTCTAGCCACTTTTTAGCTCTCTCCTCTCTCTCTCTCTCACAGAGCTGGTCTGACTAGGGTTTTAATGTGTATTTATTATACTGAAATCAATGTTCTTTGTATAATTGACTGCTTCCACAGACCTTTTCTCAGCTCTCCTTTGAACTGTCTTTTTTAGTTTCTCTGTCTTGGTTGGGCTTCTTTCGAGTATTTTTGGTACTTCCAAGTTCAGTGGTGGCTTTGGAAATAGTAGCTTTTAAAGCTGTGGTTTCAGTGTTTGAGCTCAGTACTAGTTGATGTGGGTCTTTCTTGTTTACTTCTTCTAAGCTGCGTTCCGTGTAGTCAGTTTTACAGACTTACATGATATGGTCCTCTTTTGGTGGGAGTCATTGAGCTTATTCGGAAGATCTTACGGCCAATGTGAAGGTTCCTATGTTGTTGTAACTTGTAAGTATCAATTATATGGTTGAATTGAAGCCTGTTAATTTGTGTGGTTGAACTTGTCTCGATTTGATTTGAATTTAGTTTTGTTCTGTTTTTCCTCCCGTTTAGTTAGGTCTTTGATCTTTGGGTGTTCGTATCTAGGATTGGGCAACCAGATTTTTGTTGAGGGTGGACAAAATTTTACGTTTTTGTTTGATTTTCTGAGGATTGATTGCCGGTTGTTTGAGAATAGTTGTAAAGAGAAAAAGGTAATTTATTTAGTATTTAGCACTCTGGATGCTTTTGGTATTCTCTTTGTGAAGGTGATCAGATGGATATGGTGGGTGGTGACAAAGATAAATTTGAGCTAGAAAGTAGGAATGAGGAGGATCCTATGAATTTTGCTGCACCTAGTCCTAGTCCTAGTGTTGACTGGCGATTTGGTGGTTTGGTTCCCACCGGAAATCCAATGGCAGTTAGCAAAGGATCTACTTCAATGGTGGTGGATTCATTCGGGCCAACCCTTTGGGACCAAAGCCAAACCGCAAATCCACAAAACTTGGGGGGATTATTTTCTGACATTAATAATGTCCAGAACAGTGCAGGCAATTCAGACACATTAGGAATTAGAAAAGGTACTCCTGCAGCTGTGGTCACTTTACCAAGTATTGATCATAAAACATTTGACATGGGTTGGAATCCTACAAGTGCAGTGTTGAACTTGAAAGGAGGAGGGGGAATTTTCTTACCTGGAAATGGAATGCTCCCACAGAGCTTATCTCAGTTCCCAGCAGATTCTGCCTTCATTGAGCGAGCTGCTAGGTTTTCATGCTTCAATGTCAATGGTGGGAATTTTAGTGATATGGTTAACCCTTTGGAATCTATGGGGGGTACTAATTATTTCAGGGGTGGGGGAATGATGCAAGAGGTTTTTGGTGGCAATGGACAGTCTCACTCTCAAAAGAATGAGGTGATGAATGTGGATGAGGCTTTCAAAGATGTTTCTATGTCTGTTGGTGAGCATGAGCATGAACATGGGGCTACTGGAGGTGGAGGGAGCCCACTAAAGAATGTTAGATCTCATGATGAAGCTAAACAAGGCATTGGTGTCGGTGGGTCTGGACCTGGTAATGATTCTGATGAAGCTGAGTTTAGCACTGCAGGTGGTCAAGACGAGCCATCTGTGTTGGAAGGTACTACAGGTGGGGAACGTTTTGCTGGGGGACTTGAATCAAAGAAAAGGAAAAGGAGTGAGCAGGTAAACCATGCTTCTCAATTTTTCTTCTTTAATCTGTAATGACTGCCTTCTTGTTGTTATTGTTTAGTTTTTTTTCCTCACAGTCATATTAAAATCTTGTGCTAGGATACTGAATTGGATCTAGCCAAAGTAGGTCCACAACAGCCTGGTGAATCTGCAAAGGATGACACTGAAATTCAACAGAACGGAGACCAAAAGCCAACTTCAACTACTAATAAGAGCTCTGGGAAACATGGTAAACAGGGTTCTCAAGCTTCAGATCCACCAAAAGAAGAATATATTCATATCAGAGCTCGAAGGGGCCAGGCCACAAATAGCCATAGTCTTGCAGAAAGGGTAACATTGGATTAATCTTTTTCTCTTTTAAAAAAAGCCAAATATTTTGCGTTAGCACCTGGGTTAAAATTACATGATTCTGATTATAGGTAAGAAGAGAAAAGATCAGTGAAAGGATGAAGTTTCTTCAAGATCTTGTACCTGGTTGCAGCAAGGTTGGTTTGTTGAAATTAATAGTTTTGAGAACGTGATTATTTCAAATTCGCACCAGAATTGAGTCTATGCTCTTCAAATTATGAGAATTAGGTTTGTATCTGCAGGTCACTGGTAAAGCAGTGATGCTGGACGAAATCATTAATTACGTACAATCACTGCAACGACAGGTTGAGGTATGGGAGTAGCAAAATTTTCCTTAGCTTGAGTTTATTAATTGTTATTGCCCTTTCATGTGTCCTGAGTTTCTGTGCAGCGTCAACTTTTAATTTCATCAGATGTTCTAAATTTCAAGTATAGATGCATGAGCTACCTAATATTGTGTGACTTGTCCATCCTGACACAGATCTTGAATGATTAAGCAAGCATTGCAGCCGCTTATATGGTCATTGTTATAAGATATCACTTTTGAGTTGATGAAAATTGATTAACTTTACACTAATTTACCTATCTCTTGCCTTTTAACTAAATTATTGCTTCACCTGTCTATTGGAAACATGTTTGTTTCAATGATTTCAAGGTTCTTATAGTTTAACACTAAGTAACTTTTTTGCAGTTTTTGTCAATGAAACTTGCCACTGTGAATCCACGGCTAGATTTTAATGTTGAAGGGCTCCTGTCAAAAGATGTAAATAACGTGCCAAATATTTTGCTAAGATGCAAAATCATTACAAGTGCCTTTTTATATTTCCTAAACGTATTCTACAATTTATGCAGATCCTTCAATCACGAGCGGGTCCATCTAGGCTGGGATTTTCACCAGATATGCCCATGGCTTATCCTCCACTGCATTCCTCTCAACAAGGACTCATTCGAGCAGGTCTTTCTGGCCTGGGAAGTTCGTCTGATTTGCATCGAAGAACCATTAATTCCCAGTTGACACCCATGACTGGAGGGTTCAAGGAACCTACACGGGTATCTTTAATCCATAGCTAGATCTATAGTTTCTCACCACCAGCTTTGATTCTAAAATGTTCTTATTTAGTTTGTATAAACATTTTTCTTGTATTATATCTTACATAAAGGTAACGGTGGAACCCTAAGTTGGGCATCTTTATGTTATATTGAGATTCAATTGCACTCTGTCTAATTTCTTGACACGTATATAACTATGATTAACCTTTCTTTTGATATATATGACTTTGCAGCTACCCAATGTCTGGGAGGATGAGCTCCACAATGTTGTCCAGATGAGCTATGGAACCAGTGCTACCCCCAATAGCCAAGATGTAGATGGTATGATTAGCTGATTTTTGCACAAAAGCTCTCCCATGTTATACACCCAAATGTTCCTGAGGTTATTACTGAGTTCGCTTCTGTATGTGCAGGGTCTCTGCCACCTGGCCATATGAAAGTTGAACTTTGATAATTATTTTGGATTTTATGCCATATTAATATGCGTGGTATATGCCTGCAATGCAATCTTAAGGAAATAACAAAGCTCACAAGGTTATCTCTTTCACTGAGAAAGATTTATCATTGCCGTATTTACTACAAGCTGTGTGTTAAATGAGATGCTACTAGCCGGTGTAAAAGCTTACAGTCACATGACCCAAAAGTAGGGAATGTTTCTCTAACTTGGAGGATTCTCAGAAATATGGTGCGGCAACACCAGTCACTATTGTTTCTTTTGTTCAAACATTGCATATAATCCAGAAGTTAAAATGCTATATTCACAACGAGTGAGGATGTTTGTGAATCAAGAAGCACAGATTGAAGTTCGGACTCTACTTGTCTGCGTGTGAAATAAGCTGGGTGAATTTAACGAGAAGATTGGTAGGGAAACGATGGTGATGCTCTCTCAAGTTGAGTTAGGAGCCTTTTGTTTAATCATAAGCTGACAAATGTAATATTATTCCTTTTTCATTATTCCATTCTTTCACTGGCTCTGGTAATATTGGAGTAAAAACATACCATTTAAGTGAGTAAATTTAAAAGCCTCTTCAAACTTGTTTGGTGTGATGCAACTGAAATTGAACTTGAATCATAATTGAACTCGTGGGAGTTATACTTGATGAATTTCCACTTAATATAATGTATAATTTGTTTTTAAAAATTTGTTGAAGATAATTTTTTTTTTCTAAAATAATTTTTCATCTTTTTATCTCTATGATTATATCATTTTATTATTTTTGGTTTAGTGTTTGATTGATATTTTTCCTTTAAGAGTTGGTCCATATTCTTTGAAATTATGTTACTGTGTTATGTTTTTCTAATTTATTTTTATTTATTTTTATCTAGAACTAAACTTTTTAAATTTCAAAAAAAATTATTTAAATTTTTAATTATCTTAAAGGAGTTATCATGATAATCAATTCTCATAACAAAATTAATTTTAATATTACTCAAATACTTAATAGACGCATTTGCGTAGCTAATATTGTTTTTTTTATACAAATTTAAATTCTCACTTATGAAATAACTAAGTATTAACTTAAACAAAAATTAAATTAAAATTATAAGAGGGAGAGAGACTACTTGTGTTGGGTATTAAAAAATACAATCTCAAAATGTATTAACCCAAAATAGAGTTATAAAAAAAAAAAAAAAAAAAGATTCATCAACCATGATGATGCAAAAAATCAGCAGTTGAGCTCCTTGTCATAGCGGAAGGATGAAGGTGTGATTAGGGTTGTTTCTGTTAGAGGAAGACTTGCAAAATGAACAGGGTGGTAGAGAAACATGCCAATATGGCGTTAGCCAAAGCGCCTCCGATGCTTAAGTCAGTAAGGGAAAAATATTTTAGAGAGAATTGACTAGAGAGAGATTTTTGTAGAGTATTTTGTGTGTACCTTTAACTTCTGTTGCCTTCTCTTTTTATAGTTGCATGCCTCATTGATGTGTAATGAATTATTGCATTTATGCTCAACGGCTAGTGCATTACAAAACCTTTGTTTGAAGTTTATAGCTCTCTCCATTTGTTACGCTTTGTCATCAATGAGTGTAATAAATGCGTAACGTCTTCTCCTAGTTAATGACGATCTTAGTTTAATGACGATCATAAATTTCCAACTCATCAGTTGCCCCTTGTTTGGATTTTTGTTTGTTAGACAAGATGTAAACATAGTTGTCTGATGCTTCGTATTCCGTGTACGACGCATTTATGACGAGTTGATGTTTGACATGTTGAGTGCCACGTGTACGATCAAGATGTGTTTGACGTGCAAACTTTTCTCTATTTTCCCGCGCACGTTTTGGCCATTTATCTCGGATTTTTCCCTCCTATTTCCTCTTCTTCGTAATCTTTCCTTGTTCAGTTGGCGTTTTAGGGTTTTTTCTTTTCTTCAAGCTTTCTTTTTCAGTTCTGCGTTTCCTGGTAAGTTCTTCGTGCTCATCTCTCTTTTTCTGCTCTTCCATGGTAGATTACTCCTTTGTTAGGGTTGATTGTCCCCCAGTATCCTTTCTTTTTGCTCGCTTAGGTTGTTTACTTGAGATTGTGGAGGGAGAGCATCTCAAGGGGGTTAGTCTCTTCGTAGGGGAGGATTGTCCATATAGGTTTGTCCTTTCTTCTTTATTTCCCTTGGTTTCTCGTTATGCTAGAGTGGCTAGGTTTCTGAAAATTTTTGGGGAGGTTAGGTCTAGCGAGTTGGAAACAGGTTTATATTCGTTTGATGATCGCAAGGTTCTCGAGGTTACTTCCCCTTCAACTCCCTATAAAGCTTGGAACATCCCATGTGCTCTCTCAGGGAAAGATGAGAAGCAAATCAGGGATAAGTTTCAATTTCTTGATTCGGTTAGAATTAGGATTCCGAGTGACGAGGATAGGGCCTGTCACTCATATGTTGATAAAGTCTATTTCTATGAAGTAGATTTCGCTAGCGGTCGTCTTCCCATTCACCACTTTATTAGGGAACTTTTTGCGAATTTGCACCTTGCCCCAACACTGTTAGTGCCTATTCTTGGCAGATCGTCATTTCTTTTATAGTGGTGTGGATGTCTGCCAATGACGGGGACGTCATCAAGAAAAATGAATTTCTCCACTTTTATCATCTGAGAAAGTCCAAAGACCTAGCTACTATGAATTTAAGATCGTCTGAGAAAGTCCAAAGACCCTTGCTACTATGAATTTAAGCCGTGGGATAGGGCTTCTAGGTTAATACTCGACTCTTCGTTGTCCCTCAGAATTTGGAAACCAAACTTCTTCTTTATTTCGGGCAGTGGTTGGGAGCTCGTCCCTGGTAAGGGCCTAAACGAAGCCCTTAAGTTTTTTCGTAGTTGGGGAACTCTTGTGTCTGGTGCGTCCTTCTTGTCTGTTCTTTCTGTTATTTATTTATTCTTTGTGAGTGATGATGATATGTGATATACTTGCTTTTTGTAGTTCCTCAACATCCTCATCTGAAGAAAAATATCACGGTCGTGTTAAGAAGGTGAAAGAATACTTGGAGACCGGCAAAGATTTTGACGAGCTCATCCCTCCCCAATCGCTATTCCTTCATTTTCTGGGTCTAGAACCGTCTAGTAAGGTTTGGAAAAACCTTAAAGTTTTGAAAAAGAGTGAGTATTCCATCTTTTTATTTATTTATATTTTCTCCTTCCTTTTAGGAATGACGACCGGATTTAGTAAACAAAAGCTAGTTGAAGCTCAGGAAAAGAAGGCAAAAGGTGGCCTCATCAGTGGCCTCCTATCAAGGAAACGTTTGAAGGTAGGCGATGCGTCTAAAGACAACCCTGTAGTGAGTCCTCCCTTTGCCCATTCACTTGCTAAGTGTCTTGCCTTCCTTACCACGTCTCTGGAGGCGATTGCTTCCGCAGAGGAGGAAACCAAGAAGAAGAAGGTTGCTGGCAAGTCTTTTCTCCTAACTTTCTGGGATGATGCTGATGCTGCTGCCCTAAAGGCTCACGAGGCGCTTTCTGTGGACGACCTAAGTCCTTTAATGGTGAAGTTGTCTAGTGAAGTGATGTCGTCTTATATCCAGAAGCTTGTGCAGGTATATTTTGATAATGTAGGTTGCTCTTTTTTTTTTCTTTTTTTTTTCCTGCTTTTGCTAAGGGATATTCTTTTTCATATGTAGGCTTTGGGGGAGTCCTTGTTCATCTCTAGGAAGCTTCTGGATTTGGAGAAGAGGGTGGCCATGGCTGAGCCTATGATCAAATCCTTCTTTGCTGAGAATGAGACGCTCAAGAACAAGGTTGCCATCCTTACTGTCGAAGCTAAGAATGACAAGGAATGTGTGGTAGCTTTGGAGAAGAGTCTTCAAGTGGAGAAGGACTTTTGCAAGCTAAAGGACAAATAGATAGGTGATCTTCAGTTCAAGTTGCAAAAAGCTAGGGCTGCTGTGGTGTAGGAGTTCAAGGACTCCGACTTTTTTATGTTTAGTTGTGTTTGAATAGATTTTTTATGTTTAGCTATGTTAGTTGTGTTTGAACAACTTTTTTATGTTTAGTTGTGTTTGAATAGATTTTTTATTGATTCATGTTTGAATGATGATGTTAATTGTGTTTGAACAACTTTTTTATGTTTAGCTATGTTTGAATAGCTTTTTTATTAAGACATGTTTGAATGACGATGTTAGTTGTGTTTGAACAACTTTTTTATGTCTAGTTGTGTTTGAACAGCTTTTTTATCGAGTCATGTTTGAATGACAATGTTAGTTGTGTTTGAACAACTTTTTTTATGTCTAGCTGTGTTTGAACGGCATTTTTATTGAGTCATGATTGAATGAAGATGTTGCATTGTACGCATGACTTAAAGTCATGCTATTGGAGTGTCTTCAGGTTAACCATTTTTTGTTCATTCATAATAGTTGTGTTTAAACAACTTTTGATTTAGTCGACTTTGGTAGTTATGTATTAACAACTTTGATGGCTATGACGATGTCGGCTGTGCTTTTGATTTGAAATTTTCACGACGGAGATCCTTGTGACGTCTCCTAAGAATAGCTCTTGAGTGTTGCACATGTTTTTGTTGATAAATAACTCATGGATAATCATTAATAAATACGCATGGATAATGCTTTCATGTATTATTGATCTATGAATGACGAAAGTAAAAACTGTCGTACATGCTGAGATGAAGATTAGGCAACATTAAATGTAAAAGATTCCTTACTGGTAGTACTTCTTCAAATGTTCTATGTTCCATAGTTGAGGTAGTTCCGGGTTGTCTAAAGACTTTAGGTAGTAGGTGTCTTCTCTAGAGTGATGGATTACTTCGTAGGGGCCTTCCAAGTCTGGTCCTAGTTTTCCTTGGGACAGGTCCTTTGTTGCCTGTGATATCTTCTTGAGGATGAGGTCTCCTGTGTTAAACCTTCTTACCTTGACTTTTCTGTTGTAGTATTTGGCCATTGCTTCCTTGTGTTTGGCCATTTGCTTCATGGCTGCCTCTCTGACTTCATCAATTAGATCTAAGTTGCTGTTAAGCTCCTGTTGGTTCTTCTGACCTTCATAAGTTTTGACTCGGAGGCTCGTCCATCCCACTTCCACTAGTATGATGGCCTCAATGCCAAATGTCAATTTGAATGGCGTTTCTCCTGTTAGAACTCTTGTGGTCATCCTATATGCCTAAAGGACATTTGGTAGTTCTTCAGGCCATGCCCCCTTTGCCTCCTTAAGCCGAGTTTTGATATCACATTTGGTAGTCCTTAAGTTTTGGCAAAATTTTCAAAACTTGGGATTGTCGAACTCCTTTCCATTGTTTGATATTATGACGCGTGGGACTCCAAACCTGTAGATGATGTTCTTCCATACAAAGCTGGTGATTTTAGCCTCTATTATCGTTGTTACTGGTTCTGCTTCTACCCATTTTGTGAAGTAATCAATTGTGAAGATCAAAAATTTGTGTTGCTTCTTCCCTAAAGGGAATGGACCCATAATTTCAATCCACCATTAGACGAAGGGCCATGGTGAGGATATGGGTTCATCATCTCTCTTGGTCTCGTTTGGACATTTGCGAAGCATTGACACTTATCGCATGCTCTAACGAGGTCGTGTGCATCCTTCTGTAAAGTCGGCCAGTAATATCCTACTTTGAGTGCTTTTCCTACTAAAGACCTTGCTCCAAAATGATTTCCATAAACTCCCTCATGTGTCTCGCAGAGCACATAATCTGCTTCTTTTGAGTTGGCACATTTTAAGTATAGGAGTGAATAACCTTGTCTGTACAGTACATCGTCAATAATGAACAAGTGAGTTGCTCTGATTTATATCTTCTTTACTTTCGTTTTATCTTCTGGGAGCCATCCTTCTTTCAAATAAGGGACGATGGGAGTCATCCACTCGTCTTGTTCTTTAATCTTTAGAACCTACTCACCTTCTGTACTTGGTTGCCCCTTATCTCTACACATAGTTCGGAGGTCGCATTGTAGTAATCTGACGAGGCTAATCTTGCTAGGAAGTTAGCTTCTACATTTTTGGCTTGGGGGATTTGCACAAAGTCTAGGCTGTCAAAGTGCTATGAGAGTTGTTGGATGATGTTCAGGTACTTCAGTATTCTCTCTTCTTTGGCTTTATAATCTCCCTTCACTTGTCCAATTATTAGCTAAGAATTAGCTTGGACAATAAGATGCTTCGAGAGCTTTTACTAGATTTAGTCCTGTTAGCAATGCTTCATACTCTGCCTTGTTATTCGTTGCTAAGAATTGTAGTCTAACTACATATTTCAGTATTTCTTTTTCTGGAGATATGAGCACTACTTTTGCCCCTCATACTTTCTTTGTGGTAGACCTATCTATTTGAACCGTCCATGTTTCCATGGGGGAGTTCTTCTTCCTTGTAGAAGTAAGTGAATTCTGCGATGAATTCCGCTAGTACTTGGGCTTTGATTATTGCTCGAGGCTGATATTCGATGTCGAATTGGCCCAGTTCAATTGCCCATTGAATGAGTTGTCCTGTTGCATCTATCTTGTTCATCATCTTTCTTATAGGTTGGTTTGTCATTACGACGATAGAGTGCGCTTGGAAGTAAGGATGGAGTTTCCTGGAAGCAACCAACAATGCGAAAGCTATCTTTTCCATCCTTGGGTAATTTGCCTCTACTCCCTGGAATGCCTGGCTGGTATAGTATACTGGCTTCTGGACATTCTCTTCTTCTCTAATCAATGCCGAACTTACCGCAGTGTTAGACACTGCTAAGTAGAGATACATCTTTTCCCCCAACACAGAGGGACTTAGCAATGGTGGCTTCATCAAGTATTCTTTTAATTTTGCAAGGGCTTCTTCACACTCGTCAGTCCACTGAAAGACCTTTTTCAAGACCTTGAAGAATGACATGCACTTGTCCATTGCCCTAGAGACGAATCTGTTTAATGCTGCGACCTTTCCTGTCAAGCTCAGAACCTCCTTTACTGTTTTTGGTGATTTGACCTCGATTATTGCCTTTACTTTGTCTGGGTTTGCCTCTATGCCTCGTTAGGACACCATGAATACTAAGAATTTCCTTAAAGCAACAACAAAAACACATTTTGTAGGGTTTAGTTTCATATTGAACTTATGTAGTGTGCTAAAGGTTTCTTTCAGATCGTCCAAGTGGTTGGCTTCGTCCTTGCTTTTCACTAGCACATTGTCTACGTATACTTCCACATTTCTTCCAATTTGGTGAGAGAACATGTGCTTTACCAATCTTTGGTATGTGGCTCCCGCGTTGTTCAATCCAAAGGGCATAGCTTTGTAGTAGTACAACCCTTGGTTTGTGATGAACGAGTTCTTCTCTTGATCTTCTTTGTCCATAAGGATTTGGTTGTATCTAGAAAATGTGTCCATGAAACTTAAGAGCTTGTGTTTAGTAGTTGAGTCAACTAATTGATCAATCCTTGGCAAGGGGAAGCTATCCTTTAGGCTAGCTTTGTTTAGGTCTGTGAAATCAATGTACATCCTCCATTTTCCATTGCTCTTTTTTACCATTACCATGTTTGCTAGCCAATCTAGGTAGAATACTTCCCTGATGAAACCAGGTTCTAGCAGCTTCTCTACTTCTTCAGTTACTGCTTTGTTGCACTCTAGTGCAAATATTCTCTGCTTATGCTGTACAGGTTTGCATTCTGGGTTGATGTTGAGACAATGTTGTATGATCTTCCTATCAATTCTAGGCATATCTTCGTGTTTCCAGGCGAAAACATCTTGGTTTGCCCTCAAGAAGGAAACCATCTTCTCTTTCTCCAAAGTTGGGAGTGTTGATCCTATCTTCAATACTTTTGTAGAATCTTCAGGGACGATCTCAACTTCCTGTGGTGTTTCTGACGGTTTAGGGATGGGCTCTGGTTCATTAATTATTCTTGTGTGTGGTTCTCCCTAGATTAAAGTTCCCACCTGGTCTTTCAAATGTCTACACTCATTGGTGCGATGCCTGTGGTCCTGGTGGATCCTACAATACTTGTTCTTATTTCTTCTTTCTGCTGGAGTACTGATTGGATTCAGCCATTGTAGGGAGGGATCATTCTTTATCTACATTAGGACTTGATCAATTGGCATTTTTAGAGAAGTGAAGTTAGCGCACTTTGGCTTCCTATCTGGAAGTTCCTTCTTTTTCCTTGTGGTCTGCCCAACATTTCATGTCTCTTTCTTCTTATCGTGATTGTTGCTTGTTCCTTCGTCTCTCTTCCTTTTTCCTTTCATTTCTTTTGCAAGCACCACGTTCTGCATTCATGTACTTTTGAGCTTTTCAGAGCAATTTAGCGACTATTTTTGGTGGGCTTTTAGTTATTGAGAAGAAAAAAATCTCCAGGTAGCAACCCTACTTGGAAAGTTGTTAGGATGACTTGATCTTCAGCTTTGTCTACCTATAGTAGCTCCTTATTGAATTGGGTCACATACTGCCTGAGCGATTCTCCTTCTGCGTGTTGAATGTTGAGAAGATGACCGGTTGGCTTCTTATGTATTTGCCCTCCAATGAAATGACGAACAAAACCCTTGCTAAGTTGTTCAAAATTTGCAATAGTTCCTAGGGGTATCTTGTTGAACCATACTCTGGCGACTCATTTCAGCGTCGTTGGGAATGCCCTGCATATCACCTCGTCTAGGGTCATCTGCAACAGAATCAATGTCTTGAATGATTCAATGTGATCCAAGGGATCCTTGGAACCGTCGTATGATTCCAACTTTGGGAGACAAAATTTCAGTGGGAGGGGACTGTTTAGTACTTCAGTGGTGAATGGTGAGTCCGTCCTTCGAATCATCCCATCCAAATTCTCCCCGCCTTTGTCCTTCATGGCATTTTTTAACTCGTCCATCTCCTTCCTCATGTTGCGAAGCTCATTCTACATCTTGGAAGAATCTTTTCCTAAGGTCTTGTACCTCAATTTGCTACAACATTTAGAGGTACACGTATCTTAGTTACCCCGGATCTTATATCCGAGGTACAACACGTTCTGTGAGTAGCGCATCCTGACTACCCCGATTGTGAGCGTCTTCGGACTGTGTCTAAAGATGAGCTTTTGTCTCACTTTTGTGAGACACCTTCCACATGGGGTGGTAAGCTAAACATCCCATGCTCGGGCTTTGCCAAAAGCCTGAGATTCCTTAACATGGTGATGGCATTTACTCTTAATCCGTTGTCTTACTATAACTCTATCACTGAGCCACATGCTCGTTTTCTTTTGTCTATTCTTGAGGATCTCTCTATATATACTTCCCTTCTCACTTCATCACATCTATTTTAGATGTGTATTTGGATATGGCGACCTGTGATAAGCTTATCTTTCGTTTAGCTATCATGCGGATCCTTCGCCATTTCTCCATCCCCATTCTTGACTCTCCTTACTTCACCACTATGGGTGCCATCAACGCCGGTTCTATTCGGCGAAGCGAGGCATAACTTTGATCGAAGTGGCCACGGATAGAAACGATCGATCATATCGCTTTTGCAGCACCCTCTTCTTTGGCCCCTTCCACCTTTTTTCCTTCTTCTTCGGTAGCTGGTGTGACGTTAGAGGCTATCATGGTGCTGTTTCAGCGGATAGAGGCTAACTTTGGTGATTAGCTTGACTATCTCACTGATGAGATGTGTTAGCTAGACACCATAGTAGGTTGTATCGCCCGTTGATAGGCTCGCTTTGGTGGTTTCTCTCCCTTTGTATCTCCTTCTCCAAAGGCTTCGGCTGATGAGAATGACGGTACTGGTGATGATGAGAATGAGGATGCTAGCTCTTCCGGTGATGACAAGATGATGACCTCTTGGTAACTTGCCCTTTGTTATCTGTGACAAGAATGGGGAGTAGTTTTGGATAAGAGTAATTTTGTACTTAGGGGTAGAGTTAGTATAAGACCTTTTTTTAGGGGGAGTGTGTATACATTTTAAGGGATGTAGTGAGGATCTTATGTATTTTCTTTTCTTTCTTTTCAGTTACATTAGCCTTATGTATACTAGTTTTGTGACCCTTTTTTTTACATACATTGTACTTTATTTTTTAGATATATATGATGATGATGTATGTTTATTCACCTATCTCTACATGTAATATTTCTTTTCTCTCTTTATACACATGTTTCTTTTTGTATGCAATCTCTATTTCTATTTCACACAAGATACCTTAATGAGTTTTGTTTAAGTATTTCAGAAAGACAAGTTGTGAAAGTCTACAATGCCATGAACTCTCTTCTTGCAAAATTTTTCAAGAGTTTGTGTTAGGGTTAGATTTGTTTTGTAATTCAATAAGTGATTACGAGTTTAGTGATTTAAGACTTCTCTCATGATTTATTTGTTTTGTTGTGGTTATGTGAATAGAATTGGATTCTATTAAAAGTCTAGAACTTGTAGGGGCGTCTAGTGGAATGAAGCCTATTGTTTTCAAATGGGTCTACAAGAAAATGAGATTTATAGATTTGAAGGTGCAAACCTTCAAAGTCAATACTAGTGGTGAAAAGATTTATTCAAAAAGAAGTGATTTGACTATGAAAAGATTTTTTTACCAATAGTCAAGTTTGACTCTGTCTAGATTCTCTTATTCATTTTATTTCATTTGGATGAAATATGACAATGGATATCAAGAAAGCTTCTTTTAGTTGCGATATTGAGGAAGACATCTATATGATATAACTAGACTTGATCATAGCAAAGAACTAGTAGTGTTTAGTATGCAAGTTGCTTTAAGTCTATTTATGGACTAAAGCAAGCATCTGATTCATAAAATATCATCTTTGATCAAGCAATCAAATTGTTTGATTTTGATCAAGTATTTAAAGGCCTTGTGTGTGTAAAATTTATACAGAATAATAAATTTCTTAATATATGTTGATGACATTCTAATAATTTAGAATGATGTAGAGTTATTGTCATCAATGAATATTTTTTTGTTGTCTAGTCCAGTTTGATATAAAGTACTTGAGAAAAATTGGTCACATCCTAAGAATTAAACTTTGTTAAAATTCAGAAATTAGGATGTTGGGTCTATTTCAAATTGCTTAAATAGATTAGATTCTAGCCAAGTATAGCATGTAATACTTAAAAAAAAAAGGATTCTTTCCTTTTAAGTTTGAATTTCCTTTATAAAGGACTATAGTCCTAATACATATAAAAGGAAGAGCATATTACGACGGTTCCTTATTCCATATCAATAGGAAGTCTTTATGCTATGCTATATACTAGTCTAAATATTTATTTTGCGGTGGGCATGGTAAGCAAATATCAGTTGAATCTAAGATCACTTAATTTAGTGGGAGTAAAGCATATATTCAAATATTTTAGGAGAATAAGGGATTATATGCTTGCTCACCAAAGTGAGGATTAGATGGTTACTGGTTGTACAAATACTGACTTGTTGTTTGATTGTGATTCATGAAGTTGGACTTCAAGATATGTGTTCATCCTAGGTGATGAAGATACATATTAAGCGTAAGTATTGTCTCATTAGAGAAATATGAGTATGTGATTTATAGTAGTAGAAAAGATAATTTATGCAATAAATCTAGCTGAAACTTGTTTCCAAACCGTGCCTTAGAGTAACTATGAATCACTCTAAAAGGAAATAAGTGTCGGATATATGATAAATTTTCTTTGAGGGCAAGTGGGAGATTGTTAGGGTTTATGCTTTAAAATCCAATTTATTAGCATGTCATAAATAATTAAATTGCTTAATTATATGAGACTATTTAATGAACTAATGAGACATTATTATAGTCCATGAGATGCATTGTATGTGATTTATGTGATTTAATCATAGAAGATGTAAATCACAAGTTCCTTGTAAACTCAAAATGTAGTTTGTAGTCGGTAATGAAATTGGGCATTTTATCTGTGAAGACTATAACACATCAACTAAGTTGATTTATCTTGATCATCGAAGTGGAAACTTTTAGTTGATGTGTTGTTGTGTCTCAAGAGTTAAGACATATTGAACTGGATCACTATGAGATTAATTATTCAACCAACAACTATCACCTGAATAATTAATCCCACGACTTCTAATTTCATAGACTCTCAATCCTGAGAGGGTAGTGAACTCGATCATGAAATGTAGGTTACTTTGATATATTAGGAGTGAGATCTAATATTCACGGTCAAAACCTCAGTATGTTAGGTAACCACACGTAGTGTTGAGGGAACACATATTCTCAAGATAGAATCTATAATCTCTTTTAGTAGAGACACGAAATTGAAGGAAATATGCAAGTGCGTAGTGGAAAAATAATGGATCTACTTCATTCATAAAAGTTAACATGCACTATGTAAGTTTCAGAATTTGAGAACAAGAGAATATACCTTGGAGCGGTGAATTTCAAAACCGAAGATGAAAATCACTTGGAAACACTTTAAATCTTCACTCCAATTCCACTAACGCCTAAGATGTGTGGTCTCTCAATCAGTTCCAAAGGAAGAATGTCAAAGTGTCTGACACTTACATGCAACACTTCACAATAGTTCTTACAAAAATCTCTACAGAAAATTCTGTATGTTTCTCCTTTTGTGTAATCGATTATCTAATTGGGCTGGCCTTTTGGGCCTTTCCAATTGGGCTTAAGTGTGTGGTTTGAAGTGGGACCAAAAGGGACCAATAAAACACTAGCTCCAATGGGCATTGAGATTTTCGGTCAACTCTTAACAAATCTAAAATTACCATTAACTATATTTAATACCACTATATAAATATAGTTGCACTTTAGGCCTTATCTATAAATTATATCCCAAGACTTTATTGTACAAGCAACCCTTTCATAAAATATTCGTAGTAATACAAAGTTATGAATGTAGACTACTACTTTGTAAATTATTACATCTTATCATTGAGTACCCGGTTTAATCCTTTAAGTTATTCATCATATATTTATCAAATCCAATTTCATAAATATATATTCTAGTAACTATTTACTAAAGTAGTTAGGCCCAACATTCGGAATAACAAACCCATTAAACTTATCTCAAGGAAATATTTTGTATCTCCGTTAAGAGACTATGAATTCCATCTTGAGAATATATGTTCTATCAACACTAAATGTGGTTGCCCAGCATATTGAGATTTTGACTGTTAATCTAGATCTCACTCCTGATATATTAAAGTAACCTATACCTCATAATCAAGTCCATTATTCTCTTAGGATTAAGAGTTTATGCAAATATAAGTCGTGAGTTTATTATTCATATGTAGTCATTGGAAGAACAATAAATTTCACACGGTCCAGTTCAATATGTTTTAACTCTTAAAACATATCAACATACCAACTAGAAATCTCCATTTTTATGATCAAGACAAATCATCTTAGTTGATATGTTATAGTCTTCGCAGATGAAATGCCCAATTTTCATTACCGACACGAACTACATTTTGAGTTTACAAGGAACTTGTGATTTACATTTTCTATGACTAAATCACATAAATCACATACAATGCATCTCATGGACTATATGATAATGTCCCAATATTCATGTTACCATTATGTTTAGATAATAATAATAAAACAACTTTATTAAGTCATACATAATAAAATATATAACATCATACAATAGGATTTAAGGGCATTAATCATAACAATCTCCCACTTGCCCTAAAGACTATTGTGCACTAAGTTAACTCCCATCTCCTCCAAATGAGACTTGAAAGTCCTTTGGGGCAAGGCTTTGGTAAAGGGATTCGATAGATTCTTTGCACCATCAATATTTGCTACAACCACATCTCCATGAGCAACAATGTCTCGAATGATATGATACTTTCTCTCTATGTGTTTTCCTTTCTTGTGATTCCTTGGATCCTTGGATTGTGCAACCACTCCATTATTGTCACAGAATAATGTAATGGGAACTTGCTCAATTCTCATAACACCAAGATCAAAAAGGAATTTCTTGAGCCAAACAGCCTCTTTTGCTTCTTCACAAGCAGCAACCTACTCGACTTCCATGGTGGAGTCAGCAATACAAGATTGCTTAACACTCCTCCAACTAATGGCTCCACCTCTCAAGGTGAAAACACATCCCGACGTGGATTTTCTGAAATCTAAATCTGACTGAAAATTCGAATCTGTATAGCCAATGGGAATCAAATCCTCACAACGGTAAACAAGCATATAATCCCTTGTTCTCCTTAGATACTTGAGAATATGCTTTACAACTTGCCAATGTTTAGGTCCTGGATTTGATTGATATCGACTGACCATGCCAACTTAATAACAAATATCCGGTCTAGTACAAAGCATGACATATATAAGACTTCCCACAACAGAAGCATAGGGAACTTGTCTCATCATGTGTTCTTCCTCTTGAATCTTAGGCCTTTGGTCATCAGACAGAGGAACTCCATGTCTAAAATGAAGTAATTCTTTCTTGGAGTTTTGCATGCTAAACCGTTCTAGAACCTTATCTATATATCCAGCTTGTGACAAACCTAACATCCTATTCTTTTAATCTTCCCAAAGCTTGATCCCTTGAATATAGTTAGCTTCACCCAAGTCCTTCATATCAAAGTTGCTTGACAACCAAACTTTAACCGATGATATTACCCCTACATCATTTCCAATGAGTAGAATGTTATCTACATAAAGCACTAGTAACATTACTACTTTGTCTTGATGTCTTTTGTGTACACATAGTTCATCAAGATTTTGTTCAAAACTAAATGATTTGATTGCTTGATCAAATCTGATGTTCCATGACCTAGATGCTTGCTTAAGTCCATAAATGGACCTTTTTAACTTGCATACCATATGCTCTTGGTTCTTTGCTATGAAACCTTTCGGCTGCAACATGTAGATTTCTTCTTCAAGATTGCCATTAAGAAATGCAGTCTTGACATTCATTTGCCAAATCTCATAATAATAATGAGTAGCAATGGATAAGAAAATTCTGATAGATTTAAGCATGGCTACTGACGAAAAGGTTTCATCATAGTTAGTGCCTTCTTTTTGTGTATACCCTTTCACCACTAGTCTTGCTTTAAAGGTTTCAACCTTTTCATCTATCCCTCTCTTCTTCTTGTAAACCCATTTGCAACCAACAAGTTTGATGCCGTTAGGTGCCTCTACAAGATCCCTAACTTGATTGGAATACATCGAATCTGATTCAGATTTTATAGCTTGGACTCAATGATGTGCATCTATATCATTTATTACTTCATCATAAGTGTAGGGATCCAATTTAGCCTCTTCTGAAATGGCTTCATAAGTTTCTCCCAAACCTATGAATCTCATAAGAGGCCGAACAATTCTCCCACTACGATGAGGCACCTGTATACTAGACATCTCATGAATAGTATCTTGTGGTGTATCCAATACATCCACATCATCCCTAGTTTCATCCATTGGTTGTTTAATTATAGGTTCATCTATTTCACCAAAAACAACTTTACTCCTAGGATTAAAATTATTCACATAATCATCTCCTAAAAATTTGGCATGAGTGCTAACAAATACTTTGTTATCCTTATGATTATAGAATAAATAACCATTGGTTTCCTTTGAATACCCTAAAAACATGCACACTTCCATTTTAGATTCCAACTTATTAGACTTCCCTTTCAACACATGTGCTAGATATCCCCAAATGTGGAGATACGTCATACTAGGCTTGCGCCCACTCCACAATTCCTTGGGTGTGTTAGGAACAGATTTTGATGGAACTAAATTTAAAATATGCATGACAGTTTTTAGTGCATATCCCCAAAAGGAAATCGGTAAAGTTGAATAACTCATCATGGACCTAACCATTTCCAAAAGAGTCCTATTTCTTCTTTCTACTACACCATTTTGTTGAGGAGTTCCAGGTGTAGTCAATTGGGATACAATCCCATTTTGAATTAGGTAATCCTTGAAATTCCCAAGAAGGTATTTGCCACCTCGATCAGATCGAATGGCCTTTATGCGTTTGCCTAATTGATTCTCAACTTCAGCCCTAAACTCTTTGAACTTTTCAAAGGTTTTGGACTTTTGTCTCATTAGGTACACATAACCATATCTTGAGTAATCATCCGTGAAAGTGATGAAATACTCATAACCTCTTTTTGCTTGGGTTGACATAGGAGTTAAGAACATATTATCTTTCTTTATTACTGTTAAGGACATATTTTATGTAGTTGGCTAATCCTTTGACAAAACGCACTTTACTTGTATTTGAATTGATCGAGGATGTGTTTAATACTTCAAAGAACATGTTGTTCAAGTCTAGTATTAAAACCATGAAGATTGGACCAAGAAACAAGTGAAGAAAAGGTGTTTACTAAAGCTGGACACCTGCTGGACACCTGTGGATAGTTGATGGACACCTGCTGGACACCTAGTAGACAACCGCTCGACAGCTGCTCGACAGATGCTATCTATCGAGGTTGTGAAAATCAGAATTTTCAGATCTGATTTTTGGGCCAAGCTTTTGTATTTGTGTAGGGTTTCTTTTTTCACAACCCTAGACATATATAAGGTATATTTTAGAGGCTGTCACATAAGGAAATACAAGGAGAACATATGCAAAAGGTGACTGAAGTCTTATTCTCTCAAAAAGAAGCTACTGCGTCTTTGCACCTTAGGGTTTTGTAACTAAGTGCTTCTTGATTGTCATTGTTGATGAAGTGAAGAACTTTGCAACCAACATCTTCTTCTCTAGTTAGTGATTAAAGTCACATACTAGAATCCGCCCAATTGCTTAGTCACGTATTGGGATTCGTGCATTAAAGGGTGGCGTTCATGTATTGAAGAGTTCAGAGGTTCTGAAGCAGTAGAAGGTTTCTCCTGTGAGTTCATCTATGGAGATTGTAGAGTCTAAGGACAAAGGTTTTGTACTAGATCTGAAACTTCTCTTTACTATAGTGAATTGCTTTTTGGGAAGGTTTTCCCTCAGGTTTTTTACTGTGAAACTGGTTAGTTTCATTGGTTTTCTTGGGTCATCATATCTTGTTTTATTTATTTTTTCGCTGCACTTAGTTTTGACATGATATTGATGTTTATTTGTTTTAACAAGTTTTATGCATAATAAATCTAATTAACAACTTGGGTTTAAAACTTGTTAATTTTATCAACCGGGGTCTAAATTTCCCAACAATTACAACATTGTCTTTCAGGATAATACAATACCCATGTTTACCTAAATAAGTTGCAGAAATTAAATTCCTACGAACATTAGGTGTTGGGGTTTATGCCCTAAAATCTAATTGATTGGCATGTCATAAATAATAAAATTGTTTAATTATATGAGACTATCTATAAATGAACTAATGAGACATTATCATAGTTCATGAAATGCATTGTATGTGATTTATGTGATTTAATCACAGAAGATGTAAATCATAAGTTCCTTGTAAACTCAAAATGTAGTTTGTAGTTGGTGATGAAAATAAGCGTTTCATCTGCGAAGACTATAGCATATCAACTAAGATGATTTGTCTTGATCATGGAAGTGGAGACTTTTAGTTGGTATGTTGATATGTTTTAAGAGTTAAGACATATTAAACTGGACCGCTGTGAGATTTATTATTATCCTAACGACTGTCAAATGAATAATAAATCTCACGACTTCTATTTACATCAACTCTAAATCCTGATAGAATAATGGACTTGATCATGGGATGTAGGTTGCTTTGATATATTAGGAGTGAGATCTATTAGTCACGGTCAAAACCTCAGTATGTTGGGCAGCCGCATTTAGTGTTGATGGAACATATATTTTTAAGATGGAATTCATAATCTCTTAACGAAGACATAAAATATTCATTTGAGATAAGTTTAATAGGTTTAGTTATTCAGAGTGTTGGGCCCAACCAATTTAGTAAGGAGTTATTAAAGTATATATTTATGAAATTGGATTTCATAATTATATGATGAATAATATAAAGGATTAAACTAGGTATTCAAGGATTAAGATGTAGTAAGTCTATATTCATGACTTTGTATTACTACGAATATTTTAATGAAGGGGTTGCACGTATAATAAAGTCTTGGAATATAATTTGTTAACAAGGCCTAGAGTGCAATTATATTTACATAGTGCACGTTATCAATCATGAATGAAATAGACCCTTATTTGTTGCTTCCGCTATATGTTTTGTATGAGATACAAAATCAGTTTTTCCTACAATTGGTATCAGAGCCAGGTTTTCATCTCATGATTGTATAATATGTGATTGAATTTTAGAATTTATGAAAACTGTTATCTTTGTTTTTTCAATTTTTTGCATCAAATTATGGTGTTGTGTCATGGTTTTTTAATTTTCCTGGAATCCGTATATATATATTGCAAGTGGAATTGAATAGTGCCAAATCTTGTTAATGGTGTTGTGTCTTTGTCGTTGCTTGGATACAGTTATTCATTGTTAAAGTAATTGTAATGCTCATTGCACCGCTTAGACAGTAAATGATTGCACCATTTGGTCTTTAACGTATGGCTTGCATGTTTTGCATGTTTGACAATTCCATATTAATAGTCTATACGGATTTGATGACACATGCACACCAAGGCCGTTGTTGCACTTTTTGGCTTGGAATGGGAGCTTTGGTTGCCAACTTGCATGCATATATAAAGGAGTCCATTTACATATAGAATCCTTATATTATGATTCTTGATGGCAGTGAGTTTTATATTATATATATATATATATATATATATATAATGTAATAATTATATATTACATATATTAATTTATATAGTATATTCTATATAATACAATACGGATTTTTATATGTAATAAGGGTTTTTATTACGTTATATATATTTATATATATTAATGATAGGATTATGAAATTTATTCCTAATGAGATTAGGATTATGTTTTCAGAGTTTTCTAGCATTATTAGGGTTCTTGATAATGATCTTGAAAACCTTAACATTTGATCTGTAAATCTTCGTTGATAAAATCAAAAGTGTTTTTGATGGAAGGACAATGAAGATGCCAAAAACGATTACCTGAAAATTCTGAAAAAATTCAGTTTTGTGAGTATCGATTGATCGAGAATTCCTTTCAACCGATCGAAGGCACTGAATTTTGAATTTTCACTTGTTTTTTACTAAATATTAAAACTTTGATAAAAAGCAAAGCTATGTGATTCATTTTATAGTCCTTAAAAGTTAAGGATATTTATTAATCATTATCTAACTAAAAGATCAAATGAGATCAAAGATGTTAGTTAAATAGAACACTTAATCTTAAATTGTTTTATGATTAAAAGTCCTTAATTTATTTTAATTAGAGGTTTTTAATGAGATTAAAATTCTAATTAAAGTTATATAGTTTCTAATGAGATTAGAATACTTTATCTAGCAAATTAAGGATAGAGTTCTTTATAACTAATTTTTGATCCATTAGGGTTTAAGGAATCCTAAATAGTTTAGGACTTCCATTTTAGTTAGTGATTCTAATGAGATTAAAGTCGTCAACAAGTGCAAAGTTATTAGTTATGAGAGATCGCAATTATTTAAGAAAAACCCAAATAACGAGTGGGAGTGTTGAAATGACCATTTTGTTAAGTTTATTGTAATGTGAATAGATACCTTGTCTTGACTTCGAGTCTTGCATTCCATGCGGAGGGTATTTACTTCACGGATTACAAGGTTAAACTTCTTTGTGATTGCGCGAATGTTCGTTACGCTATTATGACGTGACTTAGTTACATCACATTGAATTTAAACGATTTAACACATTTGATGTGTAGGGTTAAAATTGTGATTAGATCACAATGATTTCAAAACAATCCACGTGTTTTAAAATTTCTAGTGGGAGAGAGATATAAGGGTTGGATCTCACGGCCTCCATTGTTGGTTCATAGTAATGTGAAATATATACTTTGTCTTTGCTTCGAGCTTAGCATTCCATGCAGAGAGTATTTATTTCATGGTACTACAAGATTGAATTTCTTGGTTTATAGTAGTTTGATCAAATACCTTGTCTTAGCCTCGAGCTTTGCATTCCATACGGAGGGTGTTTTGTATCATAACACTGCACAATAAGCCTGTTAAAGGGATGAAATGTGGCTACACATGATTCTAGGCAATGGTATGCATTAGACTAAGTTTGATAGTATCCTCTATGCTGAGTTCTTACTATTATTACTTAGAGGCTAAAGGGAAAGCGGCAAATTATTTTTGTTTGGCAAGAATTACCATGATAGCATTAATAATGAGAATATTTCTTGCCTGATCATAGTGGTTGGTATTCACTCTATGCTGAGGAATATTAATTGCGGGATTAATTTGTCGTTGCACCTAGTATAGTATGTTTTTCGGGTTTTATACTATATGGTTATGGATGCAAAATATAATGTCCTTGTTATTATGTTCATAGTCTCAAAATAAAGTTGTCATAAATTTTGTTCTCTAGTTACTATTTTTATTGAATCACATTAACTAAGATATGATTTTGGACATGGTGCTTAAAGGAGCTGAAGTACATATATATATATTTCGATTTAGCATTATCATAATTTTCTATACCTGATGCATTTATGGAAGATGACTTATGATATGATCATAATATCCATTGAAATGCTAATATGTTATATTGGCTTTTATCTCAAATGTGCTACAGCATGAGATGCAAGAGTTAGTACTAGACTTAGACTTTGTATTAAGTCTAAATGAGATGTTTGGTATGAAATATCGTGCTACTAGACGATATTTAATATAAGTCATATTGAGTGCCAAGAAAAACTTAAGCAGTTCCAATTCTATATCATTTTATGAAAATATATTCATTTTAAAATGAATTGGAATTTTTGGATGTAGAGATTAAATGTTAATCTCATATGGATGTGAACCACAAGTCCTTGTTAGAATGATTTGATCAATTCAGATTGTTTTGAAAATAAATTTCTTTTATATTATCTGAATTGATGAGTGGGTTCTACGCAAAGGAAGGCATCCTAAAAGCTAAGGTTAGGATCAATATGATTGAATTCAAATTCTTAGCCTAGACCGAAAGGTATGGGTGGTAAGAAGAGGAATTATAATACCAAACAGATGGACAAGCTAGTTGTCCTAGTAGTTGCCAAAAGGAAATTAGACTCAAAAGCATTACCAAAAGGAAAGTGTTTTCGGTTTTGGTAAAGTTAAGCATTGTCCATGATTATTTTCTAGATGGAAATTTATATGTTTTACCTTTTAAAGAGAACGTTTTCGTCCTTTAGCAATGTATGTTTTGGAACTTATGTCTAGATCTTATTAATCTAAATTATATTCAAGATTTGTGAAAGATGGGCTTTTAGAACCATTATTTTGTTATATTCCCAATCTATGAATTCTATTTAGAGGATAATACGATTTAGAGTTCCTTTATTGTAAAGGAATATAGTTTCAATGACTTCTTTAAGTCAATGCATACATGAAGGAGGAATAAGACTCTTTTAGAAATAGTAAAGTACATGATAAGTATTTCCATTTGCTTATTTCTTTTGGAGATATATACTATGTATTGCTATACATTTTCTAAAATTTATTTCAAAAGTTTGTTCCTAGGACATTTGTCAAATTGTGGATTGGGTGAAAACCTAGTATATGATACTTTCACTTCTGGGGATGTCCAGCACTTGTGCTAGAAAGGAAGTCTAACAAATTGAAATCAAAAGGTAGAAAATTGTGTGTTTATGTTGTGTATGCAAAAGGAATTTCAAAAGGTTATTTTGGTAGTCATGAAGATGACAAGATGTTTGTAAAGTACAATTACAAAGTTCTTGATGGTGACTATATGAATAATCTTAAAGCTAAACGGAGATTTATTCTAGAAGACAAATGTCAGAATTTGTTGTAAGACAACTATAAAATACATTTAGAAATGAGATTGTTCTATTAGATACAGCCCAAGGAATTATTCTAGATATATAGCTAATACACCGATACAATATCGTAGTGGGAAGATTATTAATTATTAAATAAATTCATACTTTTAGAATAAACTTTTGAAGTCATTCCACAAGGATATGAATTTGATCATCGGTCCTATATAGAGGCAATAGATGATATAAATATGAATTACTGGATCAAGGTTATGTAAATAGAATTAGATTCTATTTAAAGTCTAAAACTTGTAGAGGAGCCTAATGGCATTGAGCCTAATGGCATTAAGCTTATTGTTCTCAAATAGGTCGACAAGAAAAATGAGATTGATAGATTTGAAGGTGCAAACCTTCAAACTCAAGACTAGTGGTGAAAATATTTATTCTTAAAGAAATGGTTCGATTATGAAAAGATTTTTTCACCAATAGTCAAGTTTGACTCTATCTAGATTCTCTTATCCATTATATTTCATTTGGATGAAATATGACAATGGATATCAAGAAAGCTTCTTTTAGTAGCAATCTTGAGGAAGACATCTATATGATGTAACTAGACTTGTACATAACAAAGAAACGGTAGTATT
This sequence comes from Castanea mollissima, assembly GCA_014183005.1. Taxonomy (NCBI): domain Eukaryota; kingdom Viridiplantae; phylum Streptophyta; class Magnoliopsida; order Fagales; family Fagaceae; genus Castanea; species Castanea mollissima. The sequence continues at coordinate 59,786,829 of JACAVU010000004.1, forward strand.
TAGATTGCAGGTTGCTTAAATTTCATTTAAGGATTAAAGTAAGCATCTAAATCATAAAATTTCATCTTTGGTCAAGAAATCAAATTGTTTGATTTTGATCAAGTATTAAAAGGCCTTATGGTGTAAAACTATATAGAATAATAAATTTATTAATGTATGTTGATGACATTCTAATCGTTTAGAATGATGTTGAGTTATTGTCATCAATAGAGTTTTTGTTGTCTAATCCAGATTGATATAAAATACTTGGGAAAGACTAGATATCCTAAGAATTTAACTTTGTTATAATTTAGAAATTAGGATCTTGGGTCTATTTCATACTACTTAAATAGATTAGATTCTAGCCAAGTATAACATATAATACTTCAAGAAAGGATTCTTTCCTTTTAAGTTTGAAGTTCCTTCATATATAGGCCTGTGGTCCTAAGACATAAAAAAGGAAGAGCATATTAAGACGGTTCCTAATACTATACTAATAGGAAGTCTTTATGTTATGCTAAATACTAGACTAAATATATATTTTGCGGTGGGCATGGTAAGCAAATATCATTTGAATCAAAACTTATTTAATTTAGTGGGAGTAAAGCATATACTCAAACATCTTAGGAGAATGAGGGATTATATGCTTGTCCACAAAAGTGAGGTTTTGATAGTTACCGGATGTACAAATACTGACTTGTAATTTGATTGTGATTCATGAAATTGGACTTCAAGATATGTGTTCATCTTAAGTGGTGAAGATACACATTAAGTATAAGTATTATCTTATTAGAGAGATATGAGTACTTAAGTAGTAGTAGAAAAGATAATTTATGCAATAAATCTGGCTGAGACTTATTTCCAAATCTTCCCTTAGAGTGACTATGAATTACTCTAAAGGGAGATAAGAGTCAGATATATGGTAAATTGTCTTTGAGTGCTAGTGGGAGATTGTTGGGGTTTATGCCCTAAAATCCAATTGATTGGCATGTCATAAATAATAAAATTGTTTAATTATATGAGACTATCTATAAATGAACTAATGAGACATTATCATAGTACATGAGATGCATTGTATGCGATCTATGTGATTTAGTCACAGAAGATGTAAATCACAAGTTCCTTGTAAACTCAAAATGTAGTTTGTAGTCGGTGATAAAAATGAGCGTTTCATCTGCGAAGACTATAGCATATCAACTAAGATGATTTATCTTGATCATGGAAGTGGAGACTTTTAGTTGGTATGTTGATATGTTTTAAGAGTTAAGACATATTGAACTGGACCGCTGTGAGATTTATTATTCTCCTAACGACTATCAAATGAATAATAAATCTCGCGACTTCTATTTATATCAACTCTAAATCCTGAGAGAATAATGGACTTGATCATGGGATGTAGGTTGCTTTGATATATCAGGAGTGAGATCTATTAGTCACGGTCAAAACCTTAGTATGTTGGGTAGTCGCATTTAGTGTTGATGGAATATATATTTTCAAGATGAAATTCATAATCTCTTAACGGAGATATAAAATATTCATTTGAGATAAGTTTAATAGGTTTAGTTATTTAGAGTGTTGGACCTAACCAATTTAGTAAGGAGTTATTAAAGTATATATTTATGAAATTAGATTTCATAATTATATGATGAATAACATAAAGGATTAAACTGGGTACTCAAGGATTAAGATGTAGTAATTTTTAAAGTGGCAGTCTATATTCATGACTTTATATTACTACGAATATTTTAATGAAGGGGTTGCATGTATAATAAAGTCTTGGGATATAATTTATTAATAGGTCTAGAGTGCAATTATATTTATATAGTAGTATTAAATATAATTAATGGTAACTTTGGACTTGTCAAAAGTTGACGGAAAAGCCCAAGGTCCATTGGAGCTAGTGTCTTATTGGTCCCTTTTGGTCCTACTCCAAGTCACAAACTAAAGCTCAATTGGAAAGGCCTAATAGGCCAGCTCAATTAGATAATCAGTTAGTTATAAAGGGAGAAACATACATAATTTTTATGAGTGAAAATAAGAAATAGGTGTGTATATGAGAGTGAGACGCACTTTCATTCTCCCTTTGAAAACTGATTGAGAGACCACATATCTTGGGCGTAAAGTGGAATTGGAGTGAAGATTAAAAGTGTTCCCTAGTGCTTCTAATCTTTGCTTTGAATTTCTCCACAACAAGGTACGCTATCTTGTTCTTAAATTCTGAAATTTACATAGTGCACGTTATCAATCATGAATGAAATAGATCCTTATTTGTTGTTTCCGCTATGTGTTTTGTATGAGATACAAAACCGGTTTTTTCCTACATTAGGTACATACAAACAGTCTTCCAATATTAAAACCCTAGAATTGAAACACAAATTAAACACTCCAACAGATACAACTGGAACTCTACTCCCATTCGCTAAGGTAAGAAACAATTCTCCTTCATTCAGCTTTCTGGTCCCCTAGAACCCTTACAAAGAATTACAGATATGATTAGTATAACCTGAATCCACACACCAAGAATCCATGGGATTCTGTACCAAACATATTTCAAGAAGAAAAGAACTTTTCATACCCTTGTTCTTGGCAGCTTTAAAACTTGGACAATTCCTCTTCCAATGTCCTTTCTCACCACAATGGAAACACTTTCCTTTGAGCTTCTTTTATTTATCGGCAACCCCTAAGGCAATTTGTTTACCTTCTTGCTTAGTGAAGTTCTTCTTCTTCTTCTTCTTCTTCTTCTTCTTACCCTTGCCTTTCGACTTTGGTTGAGAAGTAGAAGCTTCACCCACATTGGCTTCTACACTAGAAGTACCAAGGATGCCTTCCGCCTCTACTAACTCATTCATTAATTCCAACAAAGAATAAATCTTTTTGTTCATATTGTAATTGAGTCTGAATTCCTTGAATGATTCCGGTAATGACTGGAGTATCATATCCACTTGGGATTCTCCATCAATGTCGGCACCTAAAACCTCTAAAGTATTCAGATTAGAGATCATTATAAGACAATGCTCTCTCACTGAACTACCTTCAGCCATTTTGGTGTTATAAATTTTCTTCATGGTTTCTTGCCTTGCTGAATGGCCTTGCTCGCCAAACATCTCCTTCAAACTATGTGCAATGTCTAAAGCTAGTTCTACATCCTGTATTTGATCTGTAGAACATTTAAGATAGATGCTAGGATATAGCACTTGGCCATTTCATTAGATTTCTGCCAACAATCATATCGTTGTTTTTCCACAAAAGGAGCATATGAAGGAAAGCTAGGACATGGTTGAGTAAGCACATATTTGTGCTTTTCAGCAGTTAAAACAATGCCCGAATTTCTGTTCTAGTCAACATAGTTGGATCCAGTCAGTTTGTTTTGATTAAGAATAGAAACAAGTGGGATAAATGATGCAAGTTCAAATCTGAAAATAATAAATATGAATACAATAAGTAAACTGGACATTATCAATTTAGCATATAAGCATATAATATGGAACCTTAATAAAACCATAAAATAATATATGCAACGACAACTCAATCCATGTCTATAATTCCTTGGTAGTAAGTTTATTATAAACATATTAATTGGTTATTCTCATTATTAGTGCTATCATTATAACTCTTATCAAACACTAATAATATGCCGTATTACTTTTAGCATCTAAGTCATAATGACATAGCTGCTTTGGGAGGTTAACATTACACATAGTCTAGTGTACACCATTATCTAGAATCATGTGTAGCCATATTTCATCTCCCTTTATAGTGTTTAAACTTGTAGTACCATGAAGGTGCTTGTCCACACTACTTTAAACAGGTAAGTTCAATCTCGTAGTATTATGAAATAAACACCCTCCTTTGGGATCGCGAGGCATATACGCTAAGACGAGGTACTTATCCCACACTACTATGAACCGATAATGGAGGCCGTGAGATCCAACTCTTGTATCTCTCTCCCACAAAATGTTTTAAAATAAAGGTTTTTAAATTTAAAACATGCATAAACAAATTACACATTGTCTTGCTTTTTATATATGTAAAAACACTTAGAAAAATTTTGAATCTACAGTCCTCGATCAATCCTTGACAAATTCTCGCTCAATCGAGAATAAGTTCTACAAAGCTCAATTGATTCTCGACTAATCCTCGATCGATCGAGCGTTGCGAATTTTGAATTTTTCAGAATTTTTCTAAGACAGTGTTTCTACGTTTTCATGTACAAAACAACCAGCATATGATCATAATGAACATAAATTGATATCAAAACTGAATTACATTGATGCTATAGCCGTAAAGTTCAGTTTAACATACTTAAACTAAAAATTAAACAACATCATAACATCAAAATCAATTTTTATCAAACAATAATTTCAAGAACCATGCAGAAAATTTTTTTCTAACAACATGAAACTATTTTTTATAATTCCAAAACTATAAACATGTTAAACAGATACGACATGAAGACCGCTCTGATACCATTTGAAGAAAATATGCAATGCGCAGTGGAAAAATAACGGATCTACTTCATTCATAAAAGTTAACATGCACTATGTAAGTTTCAGAATTTGAGAACAAGAGAGTGTACCTTGGAGCGGTGAATTTCAAAACCGAAGATCAAAATCACTTGAGAACACTTTCAATCTTCACTCCAATTCCACTAACGCCCAAGATGTGTGGTCTCTCAATCAGTTCCAAAGGGAGAATGTTAAAGTGTCTAACACTTACATGCAACACTTCACAATAGTTCTTACAAAAATCTCTACAAAAAATTCTGTATGTTTCTCCTTTTGTGTGCAACCGATTATCTAATTGGGCTGGCCTTTTGGGTCTTTCCAATTGGACTTAAGTGTGCGGCTTAGAGTGGGACCGAAAAGGACCAATAAGACACTAGCTCCAATGGGCCTTGGGCTTTTCTATCAGCTCTTGACAAGTCCAAAGTTACCATTAACTATATTTAATACCACTATATAAATATAGTTGCACTCTAGGCCTTATCTATAAATTATATCCCAATACTTTATTGTACATGCAACTTTTTCATAAAATATTCGTAGTAATACAAAGTCATGAATGTAGACTGCCACTTTGTAAATTACTACATCTTATCATTGAGTACCCGATTTAATCTTTTAAGTTATTCATCATATATTTATGAAATCCAATTTTATAAATATATACTCTAGTAACTATTTACTAAAGTAGTTAGGCCTAATATTCTAAATAACAAACTCATTAAATTTATCTCTAGGGAATATTTTGTATCTCTATTAAGAGACTATGAATTCCATCTTGAGAATTTATGTTCTATCAACACTAAATGTGGTTGCCCAACATACTGAGATTTTGACCGTTAATCTAGATCTCATTCTTGATATATCAAAGCAACCTACACCTCATGATCAAGTCTATTATTCTCTCAGGATTAAGAGTTTATGCAAATATAAGTTGTGAGTTTATTATATATATGACAGTCGTTGGAAGAATAATAAAACTCACACGGTCCAGTTCAATATGTTTTAACTCTTAAAACATATCAACATACTAACTAGAAATCTTTATTTCCATGATCAAGACAAATTATCTTAGTTGATATGTTATAGTCTTCGCAGATGAAATGACCAATTTTCATCATCGACGTGAACTACATTTTGAGTTTACAAGAAACTTGTGATTTACATCTTCTGTGACTAAATCACATACAATGCACATCATGGACTATATGGTAATTTCTCAATATTCATATTACCATTATTTTTATATAATAATAATAAAACAACTTTAATAAACACAACATTAAGTCATACATAATAAAATACATAACATCATACAATAGGATTTAAAGGCACTAATCCTAACAGAAATATCCCCTTGAGATAAGTTTAATGAGAACTGGTTATTCAGGGCTCACACTTTAGTAAGGAGTTACTAAAGCTTATATTTATTAAAATTGAATTTCAATAAATGTGAATAATTAAAAGATAAAACTGGGTACTGAAGGATAAAATAGTTGTTTACAAAGTGACGGTTTTTTATGACTTTGTTCACTATGGATATTTCATGGAGGGGTCAAGTGATATTATTAGAGTCTTGAGATATAATTTATTAATAAGGTCTAGAGTGCAATTATATTTATACAGTGATATTAAATATAATTAATAGTAATTTTGGACTTGTTAAGAGTTGATAAAAAAGCCTAAGGCCCATTGGAGTTAGAGTCTTATTTGTTCCCTTTGGTCCCATCTCAACCACAAACTAAAGCCCAATTGGGTAGGCCCAAAAGGCTAACCAAATTAGATAATCAGATTTTATTTAATAAGAGTTATTAAATAAAGTAACTACCAAGGTAGTTTGAATGTACGTATGATGAAAAGAAAGAAAATAGTTTTTCTCTACAAGGAGAAGAAAAAAGGATTTTTCTTTGAAAATCAACGTACAAAAAGACTGATTGAGAAACTACACGTCTTGGGTACTATGTGGAATTGAGATGAAGATTAAATGTATTCTCAAGTCTTGGTTTTAAATTTCACTACATCAAGGTACGCTTTCTATTCTTTATTCTAAAATTCAAGGCTAAATGTTATCTCTCATGAATGAAGTATATCTGTGTTTATTGCTTTCGTTGTGTATTTTGTATGAGATACAAAACTAGATTTTCCACTAGGTTCAACTATAAGTTGGTATTAGGTACTGAGATTTGTTTTACTTGTAACCACTTGTAATTGATAATAGTGGATTCTTGGGAATGGTGACCTTAAATTCAACCGGGTAGGGTTTTGCCTTGGTGGTTTTTCCCATTCGTGAAAAAATCACCTGTGTTAAATTTAATTTCTGCTGCATTTAATTTAGTTGGTGATTTGTTTGTGCTACCACGCTATTGCATGTTAAATTGACTTAATTAATTAATTAATTAATTTGCCAAAGGGGTCAATCCATTTTTGCCCTATCAGTTTCAAGTCATAACACTCGTCTGTGTCATGCTCGTGGTCTTAGTGGAAACGACAGTACTTGTTTTTGTTCCGTTTGCTAGGATCTCCTTTCATCTTCTCTGGATGGGTCATCCTTGATTTGCATCAACACTTGGTCAAGTGGAGCATTCAAGGGAGTGTAGTTGGAATATTGTCTTAAGGACAATCCTACCTTCTTGCCATCCCGATCTCTTTTTTCTCCCATCTTGGCCTTCTTTGGAGGACGACCTTAGTTTGGATGGTGTACATAACCAGCTTCCACTCGTTCAATATTCTTCTCTTTATTGGCAATAATTGCATCATCAGCATTTATGAAATTTTGGGCTAATTGTATTAGCTCGGCCATCGTTTGTGGCTCTTGGTCATATAACTTATGGATGAACAATTCCGAAGTAACAACATTGTAGAAGGCTGTTAAGAGAATTTTGACGTCTATCTTGTATACCAATAGGGCTTCTTTGTTAAAACGACCGATGAAAGTTCGAAGACTCTTGTTTTCTCCTTGCTCTATGTTCAGTAAGTTGGACGAGTATCGCTTATGCCTTTGGCCACCAATGAAGTTGTTGACGAACTATTTACTTAACTCCTGGAATAAAGTTATGGTATTTGGTGGTAGCTTACCAAACTACACCCTAGCCGGGCCTTTCAACATGGTAAGGAAGGCTTTATACATGATTTCATCTGGAAAACCTTGGAGATGCATAGTCATCTTGAACGTGGCAATGTGATCACAAGGATCTCACTTTCCATCATATAAGTCCAAGGTAAGAATTTTGAACTTGGAGGGTAAAGGATGACTCGTGATGGAAGCGGTGAAGGGAGAGTCAGTTCTATGGATAAGATCATCCACATGGTTCACTTTTCTCATGGAGTCCTTCATCTAGTCCATTTCTCTCTCCAAGTGGGCACCCTCCAAGTGACAATACCTCTGGATTGATCTCTTGCATCAACACCATTCTCCGCTCCTCCATTCTCTGAATTTTTTGTGTTCCTCGGCGCGTCACTATTGACGTTGTCTATTGACTTCTCTAGTTAGCTTTTGGTTTTGTTACATCAAGTCTACCATTGCAGCTACCATGGATTGTAGCTGTTGCTGGACGGACAGTAGTGGTGGTGCAGGTGCACAATTTGGATGACTAAAGACATTTCCACTCTCCTGGTATTCTGGACTTATGGCTATTGACCTAGTTCGAACCATACAACCTTTTTGTCTTGGAAGGCAATCAACACTTAGAAACTTTGCCTACCTTTTCCTCAAATGGTGCTAATTGACGATGCACGAGAATCAGTAGGCTGAATGCTCTGAGCTATAATGACAGCTTGATGACCTGAAGAGAAAGAAAGAATATCAAGGGTGACCAGGGTGAACTGACCAAGGACCCTCCGACGGTTAATTTGGTTTTCTCCTAGAACACAAGGATAATGAATCAGTGCATAGTAGTACGTACCTTGGGCTGATGGGGTCAGATCCTTTTTATAGAGAGTTCTTAGTGGGTCTACTTGTTTGAATCCACTATCATCATGGGAGATGTATGTAGTTAGTGGAGAAAATGGAGAAGATTTCAGGGAATCCTCCTAAAATGATTGATCGTGGTCTGATTGCTTGGTATTTGTAGAAAAATCCTTCAAAATTTGTTAAGTGCTATTTGCTCGTCCATGCTCCCATATGACATGGATGACTGGACTGCTTTGGATGATCATGATACTCATGGATGGATTCAATTCATATCCGTGATGCTTTTGTTGGGCTCCCTTTCTTGTGAATTGTTCTGGAAGTGCATTGGTCAGGGACATTTACCATGGACAAATTGAACTTAATTTAGACCATCATCACATGTAATGAGAAAGATACATCAAAACCTCACTACATCACTTAAAGAGCTTTCCCTCTAACTAGTCTATCCCTATGTTAGCTCTCCTCTTAACGACATGACTACTCTTATATACAAAACTATTCCCCCTTTTTGTCACTCGTGACAAAGGGTGAATCACTAAGAGGCAACCATCTTATCATTAGTCACAAAGCTAGAAGCATCATTATCATCATCATCATCTACACAATTCGATGAAGGCTCCTCAATAGGCTCGAGTGTGGAAGGGGGAGCAAAACCACCAAGGCGAGATTGGTAGTGAGCAATGCAAACAATCTTGGTGTTCATTTGGCACATCTTATTAGAAATATGGTCAAGATGACTACCAAAATCAGCATACATGAGATGAAATTGATCCATGATGGTAATGAGAGAGACCTCTGCTTTAAAAGAAGAAGAAGAAGAAGCAAATGAGGAAGATGGTTGAGAAGCAGGGACAATATCCGTCAAAGTAGACTCCACATGAGGCCGCTTGGCAGCTAGTTGTGCATCACTCCTCTGAATAGATTCCTTATTGATGGCATCCACAACATAGAAAGGAGTACTGAGAGGAATGGTGACGTGCACGTGTGAGAGGATGTGTGTGATAGCTGAAGGAAAGATGAGCTTATCACGTGTAGCAGTGTCTTGATAGATATCTATCATATGTGAAGGAAAATCTATAGAAAGATCTTCCAGGAGAGAGAGAAGAAAACAAGCATATGGCTCAATGATAATATTATAGTGTGACAATGGTGTGAGAACAAAGGTCATCACCATATTTAGGATCCTGGAACCCTTAGTAAACTTGGTTGTGGAGAAATTTAGAGTTTCTCCCCATACCACAACTTTCTCACAAAATAAAGAGGCCATCTCATCTTAAGATACAGAATGGAGATGAACGTAACAAGAGTAGTCCGGATGATCAAACCTAGGAACATGTAGTATCTCAAAAATGAACTCTGAGGTGACTACCACACATGTATTTCGGAATACCATAGTAAACCTAGGCACAGAGGTATCGATGACATGCATGTTGGAGTAGAACTTCTGAATAAACACACCAAGACACCTCTTCGGTATCTCACATAGAGAAACTCAACCTCAAGAACTAAACGCATTGGGTAGTGGAGTGTTTGGAAAATCTAGCATTTTGAATGAATCACCTAGTTAGAGAAGTACTCATAGAAGTCCGCCTTGGCCTTCTCATCATGAAACCTCACAGAATCAGGAAGAGAGGGAGAATAAGAAGAAGAAGAAGAACCACGGTGTGAGATTGGGTTCTTAGAAGGAACAAACTTTTTGGGAAACTATACATAGAAAGTGGAAAAGAAAAAGAAAAACCACAGCAGAAGATAAGGCACTGGAAAGAAGAAAAGGTAGAAGTGCAATGCATGAGCATGTTATGTGCAAAAATAAATTGCATCATAGGCAAAAACTAAATCCAAACTACATCACTTACATTGTTTAATCAAGCACACAACTTAGAATGCATGAAAACATGATTATAATGCTAGAGAATGCAATGCATGAGTATGTGAGAACAAAACAACAACACCCAACCCAAAATTTTCACAAATAACTCAAAAACCCCCCAAAAAATTCCCAAAATCTTGAAAACCTAGGTCTAAATGCATGAAATGCATGAAGAAAGAGAAAAGGAAAGAGATTTAGAACACTTACCAAGGAATTGAGGCTTGGTTTAGGCTGAAATCTTGAGTGGAAGAAAGTTTTTGGAAAAGAAATGGTTTGGATCGAGAAAGAAGAGAGAGAGATTGAGATATTTTGAGTTTGAGCAAAACCGAGTCTGACCCTAGATAGATATATATATATATATATATATATATATATATATATAGAAAAACGTAGCTCGATAGATCAAGAAGGTATCGAGCAAGTATTGAGAACAAAATCTTGATAGATTGAGAGGTATCGAGGAGGTATTGATGGAAAAAAGATATTGATAGATCGAGAAAGTATTGAGCATCTATCGAGCAAATAGAGATTCCAAAGAATTGACTCGATGGATTGAGCTATCTATCAAGGAGGTATCGAGCATCTATTGAGAAGCCTGAAAAAAGTTTTTTCAAGGAGGTAAAACAACACTAGATGAATGCAATCAAGATAAACACCAAAACAAGCAATCAAGAAGCATGTTAAGCACTCAAACACGTCATCAACTCTAGATGCAAAGCATTCCTAAATCAAAACACACTAAACAAATCTAACCAATTTTATTTTCAAAAACAAGTTTAGACAGTTTAGAAAGCGTATACTACCACATGTATTCCTTGTGATGGCAAAATCACATTGTACTTGTACAATAGTATCAAGAGTAGCGAAGAATATGCGTGTTGTGTGTGAAACTTTTGCAAGAGACCATAAGTAAATCATTATATGATGAGTAATGATATAAGAAGATCAATTACATCCATACATAATCATAACCGTTTGATGGGGACCATCACCTTTGAGGGGAAACACGCTTACAAACCATAAATCAAAGCATTTTGATTCTTTTTGCTTTTCATGTTTTTTGCGTATTTTTTCTTTGAAACATAAAGTGGCATAACATGCATGAATATATAAGAGAGAAAAGAAATACTCAATTATGTAAGCTAAACATCTTGTTTTTAATGTGCAAGTGCTACACCTTACCGATCATGACTTTTATGAATTGCACATAGATGTTTTATGATTGACGAGTTTTAGTGGTGAAATGGTTATTTATGCCTTTCTCTTAGAATTTCTTAGTCCTTCCTATCAAAAAGAGTGATTTAAGATATGAAGATAAAAGATCAACCAAATCATACAAATCACATAAAAGAGCCATACGTCTCACATTGCTTAGTTGTGCATGAAGACACTGATCTAACCTACAAGCGATACAAAGTTGAGAAAATTTGTTTTAAAGGCCATCCAAGGTACACAAGTACCAGTATACACAAACACACATTGTTTTTGTATATTTCAAAATTTTCTTCTTCTTTTTTTTAAAAAAAGAAACATAAAAAAAAGCATTAAAACAAACAAACAAAGCATAAAAATCTAGACTAACTCAAACCACAACAACCAACCATGCATGAGATCAAGAAAGTGAAGGAATCACTTAGAATCCTTTTCATTCCAGATAGGAAACCTGGATGTAGAACCTTTCTTTTCATAAACCTTTGATTAGATGGATAAGAAAGAGAGTTGAATCCATTGAAAATTGAGAGTAACATGACTTCCTTAAGAAGTTCTCTAATAGGGGTTAAAAAAAGTTGGAGTTGATTTTGGCTCTCAAATGATGACACACTATTGCTTGGTTGAGTGACTAACCACTTATGACAATTTAGACAAGTGTGCCAGGATGCTCCACAGTAATGCCAGAAATGAGGCTTCTTTGGTTGAGACTTCTTGTTGGTAGAGGGATGATTATTACGCTTAGTCTCTTTCCTAACAACTTTAGGGGGGGCTCCTAGAATAGATTTTCCTTTATCATCTTTATCCTCACTCACATTTTCAATTTTAGGATCAATTACCTCAGAGTTATCATTATTAGCAGGGGGACAAAAATGACTCTATTTAAAGCATTAGAAGAGGTACTGCAAGAAGAGAGAGAATGATCATACCCGAGACCTGTTTTGTAAAATGTAGACTTCTAGAAATTAAGCATTTCATCCAGCTTGGCACTTAAAGTTCTTTCTGTTGATGACCATTTTTGACAAAGAGCCCAATAGCAAAAGAATCCCAACAATAGAAAATGTAAGAAGGAAATGAGGAGCAAAATGGTAAAGAAATAAGGAAACAAGCCCAGTAGGCTGAAGCAATAGGATTGATGGCCAGCAAGCCCATGAAAATAAAAAGAGGTAAAGAAAGAGTAAATGGGCCGAGGAAGCCCAAGGGATAAAGTAGTAAACCTATGGGAGTAATGAGAGGTAAAGAAGAAGTAAATGGGTCGGGGAAGCCCAAGGAATGAATTAGTAAACTTAATGGGTGGGCTTAAAGGCCAAAAAGCTTAAGAGGGTAATAAAAGGTAAAGATGTAGTATATGGGCTGAGAAAGCCCAAAGAATTAAGCAAAAACCTCATAGAAGTAAAAGAGGTAAAGAAGAAGTAAATGGGCCGAGGAAGCCCAAGGAATGAAGTAGTAAAATGTGCTGGCACAGTAGGAATGTTGGTTAACAAACCCAAAAGGGGTAAAAATGTGGAAAGTGGATTGAGGAAGCCTTGAGCAAAAGATTGATGGAGGAATGGGTTGACACAGTAGGAACATCAACCCACAAGCCCACGAGGTAATAAGAAATAAAAAAGAGAGGTAAAGCTGTGGCAGACATAATGAAGTGATATGGCAGGATTAGTGGCCAAAAAGCCCATGGTCATAGAGAAGATGAGCACGGGTTTAGCAGGAAAATGAAGGCTTTTTCCAAGCTATACCTAGTCCAAGAAGGGATGAAAGGAAGAAAATATGAGCCCAAAAGCCCATACACCTTTCATGCCACAAAAGATAAACACCAACTAATACGTACAGTAGAATCAAACAAACAAAAAAGTAGCAGAAATGGTGTGAAGGCCAAAAAGAAACAAATTTAGACAGTGTGGAGCATGCATAAAAGGCCAGAGCACCACCTATTTGTACTCAGTCAATACATGGGGGGTGGACCATAGGTCAAGGCTTTCAGAGGGTGTGGTTTGGCGGTGGGGAGAAAAGGGGGTCTATTTTAAGGTTCTCACTTAAGCTTCTTTGGGAGAAATGTCTTGCTGGGATAGCATCTCACCCAAAAGAGGTAAATATAGGTTGAGACTCTTTGATGCATGTCATAAAGGTAGGTGATGAGGTAGCATAATCTAGATGGGTGAAACAAAATAAAGGGAGGTAAGAAACAAGACAAGTACTTTGATTGGGAATGGAGAGTGGTGCAACTAATACAATCTGAGCATAGGTAGTGGCTGGGTAAAAATGGTAGATCCCACAATGGCAGATGGTATAAAAAGGGGGTAGCTATGAATAGTGAAAAGGGGACGAAGGGGAGGTAGAAGGAAAAGAAAGAATAGAGAACAATAGGAATACACGGAAAAACTAGAGAGAAGAAATAAAGACTGGAAAGAAAACCAGAGAGGGAAACTGAATGGTAGGAATAGAGGCATGCATCAATAGGCCACTTTTTCTCTCCCCTCTATAAACCCACTCCCTGAGGATTGAGAATCAAAGCTCAAACCATTTAGGTCATTTTTCTGAAGTGTGTAACTTCCATGACAGGAGCCTTTCTTGAGATTACTCATGTTGGAGATTGGCTCCCTTTCTTGAGACAGGCTTTTTTTTTTTTTTTACTATTCATATTTATTGGGTGATTTGTCTACTATTCAGTCATTGGGTTATTTGTCTTTTCTACAATAGTTTCATTTCTATTTGCTGTATTGTTTTGCCATAACTTTGTTAACTATCTTTCTTCTTAGTGTTAGTTTTATTCATTTCGTTTAATACTGTAGTTATCTTGTTGTACTGTATTCCTGCCGTAGCATTTGTAATAGTTATTCCTGCTGTGGCCATGCCATATGCTTGGTCCACAATGCTCATGCTAGGACATGTCTACATTGGGTTAGTTCATCTTGTGCACAAGCTAGCTTGAATTGTAGCCCTAGTAAGACTAGTCCCAACTCTCTTACCTTAGACTTACGGGCCGCAGCATAGTAGGTGGGGTCAAGGCCCAACAACACAAAAAAGGCCCACCACACTTTCCAATTGTGCTCTCACTTGAAACAATATTGCATTTAGTTTCCTGGTCTTTTCTGCAAGAAATTTGTTTTTAAACCTTAGTGCTCTGATGGTTTAATTGGCTTCATCAACCTTGGTGGAGAGTTCCTTTCGTTCCAACTCTACTTCAATTAGCTTCCTTGTAACTAACTTGTAAAGCTTGTCATGCTTCTTAGAGACTTTGTACAACTTATAGTAGGTAGTGTGGATGTCATCTTGTTCATCCATCTTCTCTAACATGTATTCGATCATCTCTTTTTCCTCATCAACCAGTTCTACTACTTCCTCAGGCGACTCAATGGTAGCTGTGAAAGCACTCACTATCCATCTTGATCACTATCATCAGAATTTGCCTTTAGTTTTGTATCACTCAAGGTGGCAGCTGGGGCTTTGCTCTTGCCAATAGATTTGAGATATTTTGGACATTCTTGCTTCTCGTGTTCATATCCTTGACACCCGTAGCACTTTGGCCCAGTAAGAACATTATTACTTTGTCCAACATCTTTGAATTCTCACTTGGCTTTGTCTTGGGACTTGAATTGAGAGAATCCGAATTATTTACAATCCTTGTCTTTTGCCTTGACATTTGCATTCTTGATGAACTTCTTGAATTGTCCGGTGATATGATTTGAATTTAGTGTCCTTGTCTTCAGACGATTCATCGTCATCATCATTCTTGACCTTCAAAGCCATGTTCTTGCTTTTGCTACTCTTGCTAACCCTTACTAAACCTAGTTCATAGTTTTGTAAATTGCCAATCAGTTCTATCAAAGGAATAGAGTCAAGATCATTTGATTCTTCTATATCAGTGATCTTAGCATGAAGTCACTTTGGAAGAGATCTAGGAATCAACTTGACAATCTTGGACTCTGGAATTTGTTCTCCAATATTAAAAGTAAAATTCACTATATCCTTGAGCTTGGCATAGAATTCATCGAATGACTTCTCATCATCCATCCTTATTTACTTAAATCTGGTAGTAAGCCTTTGGAGTTCAAAGTTTTTAATAGCTTTTGTGCCGTCGTAGGTATTCTGAAGAATATTCCATGCTTCCTTTGCATTGTCAGTGGAGGAGATCTTCTTGAATTCCTTATTGGTCATAGTGCTAAACAGGGCATTTAGTGCTCTACTATTAAAATTTTGTAGTTTTGATCTTAGTATCATCCCATAATGATTGTGGCTCATTAGGCTTAGTCCAACCTACTTCAATTGTAAGCTAGAATTTCTCATCTAAAAACTACAAAATGGCTCTCATGTGTACTTTTCAGTATGCATAGTTAGTACCATCAAATAAAGAAAGAATAATTAGGGATTGCCCATGATCTATAACAACAGGGGTCAATGGATCACATAGCAAAGATTAAAATCTAATTTGAATGTGCTCGCTTTTATACCACCTGTTGGGTTAAGATAGCTTGACCCTGGTTAATTAATTCAATTACCTAAGTTGATTAATTAGGTTTAATTGCATGCAAATCGTGAAAGCACAAAAAAAGCACCAATTAAACTAAATGCAGCGGAAAGTAAATTGACATGGTGATTTGTTGACAAATGGGAAAAACCTCTTGTAAGGCAAAAACCTCATTAAGTGATTTTAAAGTCACCACTTCTAAGAATCCACTATTCAACAATCAAGTGATTACAAATATAAGAAATCTTACCACTACCCTAACCTATCCCAAAATACCAACTTACAGTTGAACCTTTACTCATATACCCAATTAGACTTGATCTTGTAGTAGTCTTCTTTCCCTTGATGCACAAATCTCCAATCTTTGACTTACCCTTTTGATAGGCCAAAAATGTATTGACCCCTTTAGCAAATCAATTAATTAATTAAGTTAATTTAACATGCAATAGTGAGGCAGTATAAACAAATCACCAAATAAGTAAATGCAACAGAAAATATATTGCACACGGTGATTTGTTTACAAATGGGAAAATCTCTTATGTGTACTTTCTAGTATGTATAGTTAATGCATACTCGTATTTTGATAATAGTGGATTCTCAGGAGTGGTGACCTTAAATTCACTCGGTGGGGTTTTGCCTCATCATTTGCTGCTACAATACAAATTTGAGCTCTCACATAGCAAAAATTAAACCTAATCAGAGTATGCCTGCTCTGATACCACTTATTGGGTCAAAATAAATTGACCTCTTACAAATTAATTAATTACTGATGGGCTAAAAATGTATTGACCCATTGTGGTAAATTAATTAATTAGCCAAGTTTATTAATTAATTAAATTAACATGCAAACGCATGGTAGCAAAAATAAATCACCAATAAACTAAAGTGCAGTAGAAAATAAATTGACAAGACAATTTGTTTGTGAAAGCGGAAAACTAACACAGCAAAAACTCCACCGGGTGATTTTAAGGTCATTACTCCCGAGAATCCACTATTATCAAAACAAGTAGTTACAAGTAAAGGAATCTCAGTACCTTATACCAACCTACAGTTGAACCCTTACCCTAATACGCAATTGGACTTGTTCTGTAGTGACAATTTCTCATTTTCAATGCACGACTCCTAGTACGTGACTAACCAATTGCATGGATCTCAATACGCGATTTTAATCACCAACTAGAGAAGGATTGTTGGCTGCAAAGTTCTTCAGTTCATCACATGATGAAGATCGAGAAGCTCATTGGTCACTAAACCTTACGGTGTACAAACACAACAGCTTCTTCACAAAAAAGATGAACTAGGGCAAAACTAGGTCTCCGGTCACAATTTGCTTGAACAAACTTTGCTCAACACTTGTGCAACTTGTGTCACTTTTTATGGCTCTTAAAATAATCCTTTTATATGTGTAGGGCTGTGAGAAAAGAAAGCCTGAACATGAAATCATGGATTGGATGAAAAACAGACTCGAAAATTTGAGTTTCATAAATCTCGATAGATACCCTATCTGTGGAGCTGTTGTTGAGCCACGGGCTAGAATAGCTCTTTAAGACTCGATAGATGCTAGCTGTTGAGTTAGTTGTCGAGTTTTAATGAACAACATTTTTCATACTTGAATCTTGGATAGACTTGCATGGCTTTAACAATTGGTTTTGAAACAAGGTTTCTTGAAATATTAAACACATCCTAGATCTACTCAATTACAAGTAAAGTTCGTTTTATCAAAGAATTAGCCAATTACATAAAATAGTGACATATGTTCCTAACATGTGAAACACATATGTCCTAACAATCTCCCCCTTTGGCAATCTGTGACAAAACCACAACAAACAAATGAACATATGAGAGAAGTCATAAATCACTCAACTCATATTCACTTGTTATGTACAATAAAATCAATCCTAATACAAACTCTTGAAAAATTTTGTAAGAAGAAAGCTCATGGCAAGTAGACTTGGACAACTTGTTTTTTTGAAACTCTTAAACAAGACTCATCAAGGCATCTTTGCGTAAAACAGAAATAAAAGATTGCATACAATATATAAAGAAACGTATGCACAAAGAGAGAAAATAAACAACATATGTAAGGGTAGGTGAAAAACATACATACATCAACATATAAAGAATATAAGTACAATGTATGTCAAAATTGTCACAAGATCCATGTACAAGAGATAATGTATATAAAGTAGAAGGAAAAGAAAAGATACAAGTATCCTCACTACAGCCCTCAAAATCAACACTCCTCCTAAAAAAAATCTCCTATACTAACTTTCCCCCTAACTATGACTACTTTCATAACCAAAACTACTCTCCATTTTTGTCACGAGTGATAAAGGGTAAGAGTGTCTAGTAGACATCTCGTTAGCACTAGAAAAGCTAGCATCACCATCATCTTCATCATTTGAAGCAGTAGCATCCTCATCCTCATCCTCATCCTCAGAAGCCTCTGGAGTAGGTGGAGGAGAAGCAATGAAGCCACCCATGACCACCTGTCGTCGTGCAATACGACCAACACAGGTGTTCACCTAACATAACTCATCACTGAGAGTGTCGAGGCGAGCATCCATATGCTGAAGTTGGGCCATGATGTCCTTGAGAGTCACACCGCTTGTAGAAGGAGAGGGAGTAGATGTGGATGAAGCTGAAGGAGTGGGAGGAGCTGCTGACCAGGACCACCTAGACCAAAACTGTGCCTTGCTCCTTTAAATGGTAGCGGCATCTATAGTACCCATAGTAGAAAAGTGGTTGGACACGGGAAAGGGAACAGAAAAATGGCGTAAGATCCTCGTAATAGTAGAAGGGAAGATGAGCTTATCACGGGTCACCATATCCCTATACACATCAATGAAAGAATGAAATGAGAGGGAAAAAATATACTAAGATGCTCAAGAAAGGAAAGCAAAAACCAAGCACGGGGCTTTGTAATAGAGTTAAATGAGATAAAGGATGTAACACAATATTCATAACCATGTTAAGAAAACGCGGACCTTTAGCAAAGGTCAAACAGAAAGTGAACTGACGCTTACCCCAATCAAAAGGGCGCTCACAGAAAGCAGACATAAGCTCGTCTTTAGTGTTAGGACATATGTGGTTCAGTTGTTAAGAACATATGTCGTTCTTTTATGTAATTAGCTAATCCTTGACAAAACGTACTTTACTTGTATTTGGATAGATCTAGAATGTGTTTAATGTGTCAAGAAACTGTGTTTCAAGATCAAATGTTAAAGCCATGCAAGTCTGTCCAAGAAACAAGTTGAAGAAGTGCCTATCATTAAAGCTCAACAACTTCATCTATCAAGCTTTAATAAGCTGTTCCAGCTTGAGGCTTGACAGCATCTCGACACCTCTAGCTATCGAGATTTAAGAAAAAAAAAATTTCAGATCTATTTTGATTCCAACCCATGGATATGTCTGTGGGCCTTCTTTTAAGGGCCGTCAAAGTAGACATAAGTTGCACAAGCATTGAGCAAAGTCGGTTCAAGCAATTTGTGATTGGAGACAAAATTTGCCCTAATTCATCTCTTTGTGAAGAAGCTATTGTGTCTTTGCATCATAGGGTTTTATAACCAAGCATCTTCATGTTCTTCATTATGAGGATGAACTGAAGAATTTTGCAGCTAACATCTTTCTCAAGTTGGTGATTGAAGTTGCGTACTGAGATCCGCGCAATTGGTTAGTCACGTACTGAGAGCCGTGCATTGAAAATGAGAGATTGTCACTAAAGAACAAGTCTAATTGGGTATTGGGGTAAGGGTTCAATTGTAGGTTGATATAAGGTACTAGGATTCCTTTACTTGTAACCATTTATTATGATAATAGTGGATTCTCGGGAGTGGTGACCTTAAAATCACCCGGTGGAGTTTTTGCCTTAGAGCTTTTCTTCTTTCATAAATAAATCACCGTGTCAATTTATTTTTCGCTGCACTTTAGTTTAATTGGTGATTTGTTTGTGCTACCACGCATTTGCATGTTAAATTGGTTAATTAATTGAACTTGGCTAATTAATCAATTAATCAATCACAAGGGGTCAATACGTTTTTAGCCTATCAAGTGGTATCAGAGTGGGCACACTCTGATTAGGGTTTAATCTCTATGTGTGATCCATTGACCCCTGTTTGTCATGGATAGAGGACAATCTCTTATTATCCTTCCTTTATTTGATGAGACTAACTATGCATACTGGAAAGTACGTATGAGAGCTTTTTTGCAGTTTTTAGATGAAAAAGTGTAGCAAGTTGTTGAGATTGGCTGGATCGAGCCAAAGGAAGCGCTGGCCGATAGGGATGAGGCTAAGATCAATGCGGCAAGCTTTAAAAGCAGGATATTGAATGCGTTGTTCAGTGCAGTCACAAATGAGAAATTCAAGAAGATATCCTTCATTGAAACTGCAAAGGAAGCATGGACCACCTCTAGACAACCTATGAGGGAACAAAGGCTGTCAAGGATTCGAAGCTGTAGAGGCTCACTACAAGATTTGAAGAGATAAAGATGGAGGAGGATGAGTCGTTTGATGAGTTCTATGCTAAACTCAAGGACATAGTGAACTCTGCCTTTAATCTTGGAGAAACTATCTCAGAACCCAAGATTGTGAGAAAAGTGCTTAGATCTCTACCCGAAAGATTCCATGCCAAGATCACTGTGATTAAGGAATCAAAGGATATTGATAAAATTCTTTTGACAGAGCCGATTGGAAATCTACAGACCTATGAGTTGGGTTTGTCTAGAATTGGAAAGACGAGTAAGAGCAAGAGTATGGCATTGAAGGCCAAGAGCAATGAGACGGAAGAGTCTTCAGACGATGAATATTCTAAGATGAAGTCCTACATCACTAGGCAATTCAAAAAGTTTATGAAGAATGCCAATGGGAAAGGCTTCAACAAGGATCGTAGGCAATCTAGTTCTTCTCAATTCAAGGGTCAAGACAAAGGGAAGAAGGATGCTAGGGATGGTGGTTAGTACACTGTTCCTATTGGACCTAAGTGTTTTGGGTGCCAAGGCTTCAGACATATGAAACAGGAGTGCCCAACATATCTTAAGACAATTGGGAAAAGTAAGGCACTTGTTGTTAAGCTAAGCGACACCAAGCCTAAAGACAATTTCGACAATGAAGATGACGAAATCTTGAATGCCTTCACTGCCACAATTAATCCTACTGAGGAGATTGTTAAAGATGTAGATGAAGAAGAGGAATTGGTGGAATCCAAGTTTGAGAAGATGGATGATCAAGATGATATTCACACAGCCTATGCTAAGCTATATAAGGTCTTAGAAAAGCACGAGAAGCTGTATAGGTTGACCACCAAGAAACTTAGTGATGTGGAGCTTGAACATGAAGAGCTTTCCATAAAGTTTGATGAAGCAAATTAAACTATTGGAACACTGAGGTTTGAAAATAACTTTTTGGCTGAGAGGACTAAAAAGCTTGAGGTAGAAGTTCCAAGTCAGAGCTCAACTGGAAAGGACTTCAAGCGCTAAGCTCGATGAGATGCTCAGTTTTCAAAAATCTGTTTCAGATCGAACAGGTTTAGGGTATGATTTCTCTTTATCTAATATTATTTCTTCTAGTACTACTATTTTTATTCCTCCTAGCAATAATGTTGAAATTGAGAACACTAATGTTAAAACTGAATTAGGTAGTGAGAACATAGACAAGGGTAAATCTATCTTAGGAGCACCCTTTAAGCAGGATAAGAAGGAAGCTAATGTTAGGATGTGTGCCCTTAAATCCTATTGTATGATGCTATGTATGACATTATGTATAACTTAATGTTATGATTAATAAAGTTATTTTATTTTTATCTAAAATAATGGTAACATGAATATTTGGACATTATCATATAGTCCATGAGATGCATAGTATGTGATTTATGTGATTTAGTCTCAGAAGATATAAATCACAAGTTCTTTGTAAACTCAAAATTTATAGTTTATAATCGGTGATGAAATTAGGCATTTTATCTGCGAAGACTATAACGTATCAACTAAGATGATTTGTCTTGATCATGGAAGTAGGGACTTCTAGTTGATATGTTAATATGTTTTAAGAGTTAAGACATATTGAACTGAACCGTGTGAGATTTATTATTCTCTTAACGATTGTTAAATGAATAATAAATTTCACGACTTCTATTGGCATGAACTCTTAATCCTGAGAGAATAATGGACCTGATCATGAGGTGTAGGTGCTTTGATATGTCAGGAGTAAGATCTAAAGTAACGGTCAAAACATCAGTATATTGGGCAGCCACATTTAGTGTTGATGGAACATATATTCTCAAGATGGAATTCATAATCTCTTAACGGAGATATAAAATATTCCCTTGAGATAAGTTTAATGGGTTTGGTTATTCAGAGTGTTAGGCTTAACCACCTTAGTAAGAAGTTACTAAAGTATAAATTTTCGAAATTGAATTTCATAAATACATAATGAATAATCTTAAAAGATTAAACCGGGTACTCAAGGATAAGATGTAGTAATTTACAAAGTGGCAGTCTATATTCATGACTTTGTGTTATTACGAATATTTTAAGAAGGGGTTACATGTATAATAAAGTCTTTGGATATAATTTATTAATAAGGCTTAGAGTGCAATTATATTTATATAGTGATATTAAATATAATTAATGGTAATTTTGGATTTGTCAAGAGTTGAAAGAAAAATCCAAGGCCCATTGGAGCTAGTGTCTTATTGGTCCCTTTTAGTCCCACTTCAAGCTACACACTAAAACCCAATTGGAATGGCCCAATAGGCCAGCCCAATTAGATAATCAGTTAGTTATAAAGGGAGAAATATACAGAATTTTTATTAGTGATATAAGAAATGGTGTGTATGTGAGAGTAAGACACACTTTCATTTTCCCTTTGAAAACTGATTGAGAGACCACACATCTTCGGTGTAAAGTAGAATTGGAATGAAGATTAAAAGTATTCCCGAGTACTTCAATCTTTGGTTTTAAATTTCATCATACCAAGGTACGCTATTTTGTTCTTAAATTCAGAAATTTACATAGTGCATGTTATCAATCATGAATGAAATAGATCCTTATTTGTTGCTTCCGCTATATATTTTGTATGAGATACAAAACCATTATTTCCTACAGCTAAAAACCCTAGGGTTAGGAAGGCTAACTCTTAAAGGCCTAAACAAAAGAAGCAGCATTTCTGTCATTACTGTGGAGCAGCTGGTCATACTCGACCAAATTGCTATAAGTGGTTAGCCACTCAACATAGCAACAACATGTTGGCGTCGAGAAACCAGAATCAATTTCCGTCCTCGTTTGCTTCTATTGGAGATTTTCTCAAAGCTCTCATGTTCCTTTCGAACTTGAACAGTATCAATTCTTTCCCTTCACTGCCGGTTCAAAGGTTTGCAAAAAGGAAAAGTTCTTCCAAGGTGTGGAAGGAAAAGAGTTCCAAGTGACTTAATCACTTTTTTCTCTCTCCATCTGTTTTTTTTTTTTTTTTTTGCATTACTTGTATGTTTTGCTTTAATGTTTTGAGTCGGTTTAGTTTTATGCATTGCTTTGTTTTACATGTTTTTGGTTGTTAGTTTTTCAATTTTAGTTATTTTGCTTTTGTTTTCAAAATAAAAATAAAAATAAAAATTCAAAAATTCAAAAAAATAAAATAAAAACAGTGTGTGTATGTGTACATCGGATCTTGTGAACCTTAAAATGGCCATTGAAACAAAGTTTTCTAAACTTTGTATTTGTTATAGCTTAGGTGAGCATCCTTATGCACTACTAAGCAAGTGAGCTCTGTGGTTCTTTGTTTGTGATGAGTAAGGTTAAGTGACCGCTTGTACTTAACACTCGTATCACTCTTTTTGACGAGAAGGACTAGAAAACCCTAAGAGAAAGGAATATATAACCATCTCACCATTGTTATCTGCCAATCATGATATGACATCTGTATGCTTCAGCATAGCAAAAGTGCAATGTCAATGACATCTGTATGCTTCAACATAGCAAAAGTGCAATGTCAAAAAGCTTAACATAATTGGGTATTTCTTTTCTCTCCTTTGTATACCCATGCATGATTTGCTTAATAAAAGAAAATATGCAAAAAAATAAAAGCAAAAAAAAAAAAAAACTTTAAAATATGATTGCAAGCATGTTTTCTAGGAGATGTGGGAGTTATAGGATGTACCTCAATGGTGATAGTCCCTATCAAACAGTTATGATTATGTGTGAGTTAAAGTAATTTTCATATATCAAATTGTCATAACACTGAAATACTTATGTAATCTTGCAATGTTTTTCACACACAACTCGCAATATTCTTTGCTACTTTTGATAAATGTACATGTACAATGTGATTTGGCCATCACAAGGTTTAAATGTGTTGATGTATGCTCACTAAACTGTCTTAGCTTGTTTTTGAAATATAAAATTGGTTAAACTTGTTTAGTATATGTGTGAGTTGTTGAGAGCTAAATGTTTAACTCTTTGATTGATTGAGAGGTTAAAATGTTGGTTGGATCATTGGCTGAGTTGCATGATTGATTGCATTCATATCTATGTTTTTCTCCTTTTTGAAATACTGTTTTTAAGCCATCTCAACACCTTCTCGACACCTCTTGATACCTGGCTTCTGTTGAGCTCCTCTGTTGCATTTTATCGCAATCTCGACACCTCTCGATAGCTAGGTGGATTGATCGAGAAACCTCCTGGCCTCTCGATAGCTTCTTGACAGCTGGGTGGATCGATTGAGAAACCTCTTGGCCTCTCGATAGTTTCTTGATAGTTGGTGGATCGATTGAGCTTCTTTTTCGTGTCTAAAGCTTTGTTCCTCGACACCTACTCGATAACTGCATTTATCGCCACCTATGTTCTCGACACGTACCTCGATACCTATCTTATACCTCTCGACACCTCTATCTATTGAGATTTACTGAGGTTCTATATAAAGGTTCTCACGTGATTTAGACTTCATTCTCTTGATCTCTCTCGATTTGTCTGCGCCTATTCCTCTCCCAAACACTCTCTTCTCTATCAAAACCTTCCACCCACGTGATTTTCAGCCTCTCTTGCTTCAAATCACTTGGTATGATCTCTCTTTCTCTCTTTCCTCATGATCTTTTCATGCATTCATACCTAGGTTTTGAGTTTTTGAAAAATTTTGGGGTTTTTCGAAATTGTTGAGTTTTGGTGAAATTTTTGGGATGGGTTTTTATCAAATTGATTTTCAAATCTCATACATTGCATTCCATGAGCATTATCACTGTATTATCATGCAGTTTGATGTGTACAATTTGAATGTGTGCTGGTAGGATTGGATTGGGCTAAGCCCATGATGTCTTTTATATTGCACATCACATGTTCATGCATTTTTCATACATACGTTCTTTCCTTTCAATATACTTGTTATATTTGAACTGTGTTGGGACTTTTCTGAGTGTTTCTTTCTTCCCCCTCTCTCTCTAGTTTACATTAGTGCGTCAATGGCACCAAAACGCAAGTCTACTCCGTCCCAAAACCCTCTGTGTTCTAAGGCCTTTTCATCCTCTGATCTTACTCCTCCTTCTGTTCGGTTCCGTGATGAGAAAGCCCAAAAGGATTTCTTAGAGAAATTCTCTAAACGAGGTGGTCATTCGGAATGCCAAGTTGTTTTGTTGAATTTTGTCGACACTGACCTTCCTAATGTCATTCACAGACGGGAATGAGAGTCATTGTATGATGTCCCGGTCACTTGTCCTTCTGTGCTAATCTAGGAGTTCTAGTCCAACATACATGGAATTGATACTTCAGTGCCTCTCTTTCATACTCGCATTCGAGGTACGCACATAGTAGTCACATCGGAGTTGGTATCCGATGTGCTTCGTGTTCCGGGGGTTGCGCATCCTGACTTACCCGGTTGTGAGTGTCTACAGACTGTGTCCAAAGACGAGATGATCTCTGCTTTCTGTGAGCGCCCAACTAATTAGGGTGAGCATCAGTCTACATCATGTCAACCTTTTGCTAAAGGTCCTCGTTTCTTGAACATGGTGATGACTTTTGTTTTGTATCCTCTCTCTCACTACAACTCCATTATAGAGTCTCGTTCTCGTTTTCTGTTGTCCCTTCTAGAGGATATTTCTATAGATTTTCCTTCACACTTCATTATTTCTATCATAGATGTGTATAGGGATATGACTATTGGTGATAAGCTCATCTTTCTTTTTGTTATCACGCGGATCTTTTGCCATTTTTCTGTTCCTTTTCCCTTATCCGACCACTTCTCCTTTATGTGTGCCATTGACTACGCTACCGTTAAATGGAGCGAGGAGCAGTTTCGTTCGAGGCAGTCCAGTTCAGTAGCTCCTCCCATTCCTTCGGCTCCTTCTACCTCCGCTCCTTCTTCTTTAGCGGGAGGTGTGACTTTGGATGTGATCGTGGCGTAGCTTCAATGCATGGATGCTCGTCTTGATACACTTTCTATGAAATTGTATTAGATGAACACCCGTGTTGGCCATATTGCTAGATGGCAGGCCCGCCTTGGTGGTGTTATGGAGTCTCCCTCTCCTCCTCCCGTGGCATCCAAGACACCTGATGATGATTCCAGTGATGATGATGATGAGGATGGAGATGCTAGCTCTTCCAGTTCTGACGAGATGTCTACTTGACACTCTTACCCTTTGTCACTCGTGAAAAAAAGGGGGAGTAGTTTTGGATATGAGAGTAGTCATTCTTAGGGGAAGAGTTAGGATATAGGGGATTTTTGTTAGGAGGAGAGTTTTGTGTTTTTGAGGGATGTAATGAGGATTACATGTATCTTTTCTTTTCTTTCTTGTTGATGATACATTGTTCTTATACCTAGGTCTTATGACGATTGTTGACATACATTGTACTTATTTTCTTTATATGTTGATGTATGTTTTTTTTTTTCACCTATCTTTACATGTGTTGCTTCTTTTCTTCCTTTATACACATGCTTCTTATTCTTGTATACAATTTATTATTTCTGCTTCACACAAAGATGCCTTAATGTGTTTTGTTTAAAGT
The DNA here is from genome assembly GCA_014183005.1 of Castanea mollissima. Lineage (NCBI taxonomy): Eukaryota > Viridiplantae > Streptophyta > Magnoliopsida > Fagales > Fagaceae > Castanea > Castanea mollissima. The sequence continues at coordinate 59,813,744 of JACAVU010000004.1, forward strand.
GTTTCAGAAATACAGGTTGTTAAAGTCTACTTGCCTTAAGCTCTTTTCTTGCAAAGTTTTTCAAGAGTTTGTGTTAGAATAGATTTTATTGTATTCAACATGTGAGTATGACTTGAGTGATTTATGACTTCTCTCATATGTTCATTTGTTTGTTGTGATTTTGTCACGGATTGCCAAAGGGGGAGATTCTTAGGACATATGTGGTTCACTTGTTAAGAACATATGTCATTTTTTTTTTTTTTTTTTTATGTAATTGGCTAATCCTTTGACAAAATGCACTTTACTTGTATTTGGATAGATCTAAGATATGTTTAATGCGTCAAGAAACTGTGTTCCAAGATTAAGTGTTAAAGCCATACAAGTCAGTCCAAGAAACAAGTTAAAGAAGTGTCTATCATTAAAGCTTGATAGTTGGCTCAACAGCTAGCTCGACAGCTTCATTTATCGAGCTTTAATAAGCTGTTCCAGCTCAAGGCTCGACAGCTGCTCGACAGTATCTCGACAACTTTAGCTGTCGAGATTTAAGAAAAACAATTTTTCAGATTTATTTTGATTCCAATCTGTGGATATGTTTTTGGGCCTTCTTTTCTCATAACCCTAGACATATAAAAGGATTATTTTAAGAGTCGTTAAAGTAGACACAAGTTGCACAAACATTGAGCAAAGTCTGTTCAAGCAATTTGTGACCGGAGACAAAGTTCGCCCTAGTTCATCTCTTTGTGAAGAAGCTGCTGTGTCTTTGCACCATAGGGTTTTGTAACCAAGAATCTTCTTGTTCTTCATTATGAGGATGAACTGAAGAACTTTGCAGCCAACATCTTTCTCAAGTTGGAAATTGAAGTTGCGTACTGGGATCCGCGCAATTGGTTAGTCACGTACTAGGAGCCGTGCATTGAAAATGAGAGATTATTACTACAGAATAAGTCCAATTGGGTATTGGGGTAAGGGTTCAACTATAGGTTGGTATAAGGTACTGGGATTCCTTTACTTGTAACCGTTTGTTGTGATAATAGTGGATTCTCAAGAGTGGTGACCTTAAAATCACCCGGTGGGGTTTTTGCCTTGGAGGTTTTCCCCATTCGTAAACAAATCATCGTGTCAATTTATTTTCCGCTGCACTCTAGTTTAATTGGTGATTCGTTTGTGCTACCACGCGTTTGCATGTTAAATTAGTTAATTAATTAAACTTGACTAATTAATCAATTAATCCATCACAAGGGGTCAATACGTTTTTGGCCTATTATTTAGACACAGTCTTAAGACGCTCACAACTAGGGTAGTCAAGATGCGCTACCCTAAGGACATGGAGTACGTCGGCTACAAGAGCCAGAGTGACCACGATGCGCGTACTTTGAACGTGAGTAGAAAACTGAGGTACTGAATAATCTAATCCATGCATGTTGGAGTAGAACTCCTGGATCAGCACGGATGGATATGTGCTTGGGACGTCACATAGTGACTCCCATTCCCTATTGTGGATGATAGTGGGAAGGTTAGTGTTAGAGAAGTTTGATTGGATGACTTGGCGTTTCGAATGAATGCCTCGTCGAGAAAAGTTCTTAAAGAAGTCTGATTTGGCCTTCTCATCACGGAATCGGACGTGAAATGGAGTAGGATCGGAAGAGGAAGATGCCCCAGAATGTAGAGGGTTTCGGGATGGAACAGATTTATGTTTAGGTGCCATAGAAACAGACTAACGCAAACAAAAGAGAGAGAGAGGGAGAAAACAACAATTAGAAAAGTCCCAAGCATTTCAAATATATCAAAATATATTGAAAAGAAAGGACGTATGCAAGGGAATGCATGAACATGTGATATGCAAAGGTAATTGCATCATTGGCTCAGTGCAATCCAATCCTACTAGCACAGAATCAGATAACACATATAACACACATCTAAATGCATGAAAATATAGTTATAATGCACATAAGATGCAATGCATGAAGTGTTAAGATCACATAAGCATAACCCAACCCAAAAATTTCCACCAAAACTTCATCAATTTCGAAAAACCCCAAATTAAAAAAAAAAAATCCCCAAAATCTAGATCAGAATGCATGAACATGTATGAAGATAGACGAGAAAAGATATCATACCTATGAAAATGCAAGCAAATGATCAAGGAAAGAGTAGGGAAGATGAGGTGGTTGAGTTGAGAGTGTTTGGGAGTGAGAGAGATGAGAAAATGTTGAGAGAGATCGAAGAAATGAGATCAGAAATCGTGACGAGCATATATATAGAAGCCTCATAAAGCTCGATCGATCGAGATGAATTGAGGATCTGTCAAACTTTAAAACGCGTCTTCAAACTATCAAGCCAGCTATTGAGGATCTATCGAGGATCAAATAAAAGAATTCTTCACAAAGAAGCTCGATAAATCGAGGATCTGTTGAGGAGCTATCGAGGGGACAAAAGAATTCTCGATCGATCCACATAGCTATTGAGAGGTGTCGAGATTGCGATAAAAAGCAACTGAAGAGCTCGGTAGGTAAGCTAGGTGTTGAGGAGCTGTCGAGATTGCTTAAAAATAGTTTTTCAAAGAAGGGAAAAATACAGACATGAATGCAATCAAACAAGCAACTCAACCAACGATCCAGTCAACATTTTAAGCTCTCAAAATCATCTCCCAACAAAAACATTAAGCATATAGATCCCAACACACACACACACACACACACACACACACACACACAACCACTAAATAAGTCTAACCAATTTTATATTTCAAAAACAAATTAAGACAATTTAGTGAGCATACATTAACACATGTAAACCTTGTGATGGCCAAATCACATTGTACTTGCACATGCATCAAAAATAGCAAAGAATATTGCGTGTTGTGTGTGAGAACATCGCAAGATTGCATAAGTGTCTCTATGTTTTGATGATTTGAGATATGAGTAAATCAATTTAACTCACACACGATCATAGCTATTTGATGAGGATTATCTCCTTCAAGGTACATTCTATAACTCTCACATTTCCTAGAATACACACTTGCAATCATATATAAAGCATTTTGATCTTTTTGCTTATTATTTTTCTTTGCATATTTTTTCCTTTTAAGCAATCCATGCATGGGCATATAAAAGAGAGGAAAGACATACCCAATTATGTTAAGCCTTTTGACATTATACTTTTGCTATACTGAAGCATACAGATGTCATTGACATTGCACTTTTTCTATGCCAAACCATTCAAATGTCATTTTATGATTGGCAAGCAATAGTGGTGAGATGATTATTTATGCCTTTCTCTTAGGATTTTCTAGTCCTTCCCGTAAAAAAGAGTGATACGCGTGTTAAGGACAAGAGATTACTTAACCTTGCTCATCACAAACAAAGAGCCATAAAACTCACTTTCTTAGTTGTGCATAGAGATGCTTATCTAAGCTACAAGAGATACAAAATTTAGAATTTTTTTTTTCAATGGCCATCCAAGGTGCACAAGCACCAATGTACACAAACACACATTGTTTTTGTATTTTTCAAAATTTTCAATTTTTTTTTTCAATTTTTATGAAAAAAAAATAAAACAAACTAAAAATAACCAACAAAAACATGATAAACAAAGCAAAGGAATGCATAAAATTAGACTGATTTAAAAACAAGAAAGCAAAAACACACAAATAATGCAATAAAAAACAGATAAGGAAAGAGAAGAAGTGATTAAATCACTTGGAGCCCTTTTCTTTCCACACCTTGGAAGAACCTTTTCTTTGAGCAAAGCCTTGAATCGGGGGTGAGGGGGAAGAATTGAATCCATTCAAGTTCGAAAGGAACATGAGGGCTTTGAGAAGATGTCCAAGAGGTGCAAGAAAGGATGGAAACTAATTCTAGTTTCCCAATGCGATCATGTCGTTGTTCTGTTGAGTGGTTAACCACTTATAGCAATTAGACCGAGTATGACCGGCTGCTCCCCAGTGATGATAAAGCACCCTTTAGAAGCAAGAACGTGTGAGAAATATTTGAGGAAAAAATTGCTACCACCATATTAAAGGCCTTGCATCTACCTCCCTGGCTGCATTAATGAGGAAATGACCTCTGAATAGTAGAATTCAGCCTTCCTGCTATTATTTGAAGACTTCGAGAAGGGGAAGATTTGTGTGACACGTTGATGAAACAGGGAAGAAGAAGAAATATATAAGAAGACGAGAGAGGAAAGAAAGGGGGATCTGCTTGTTAGCTGAAAAAGAACTAAGAACTGTAATATTTGACATAAAAAGAGAAGTATTGTACAAATTTTCCTCAGCTTACATCCGATGAGGTTCTTTTGTCATAGTCATTTGTCATTTGCATAGATTGCGGCATTCTAGCCTGTTGATCAAACTTCCAGCATCCCGAACTTAGGTTTCAAACCCACACTCTACAAATTTCATTGTATAAGGCTCATTGGGTCTAAGCCCATCACTTGTTTTTGGGTCTAGGTACAAATTGTGAACTTACAAGAAGGTTTCCCCATAGTGGTTTTTCCCTTAGATAGCTTTCCTTGTTGACTCACTGTAATTGATTTTGTGCGATTTGTGACATCATATATGATACGCCATAAATTCTTTAATTGTTTTAACACTAGGGTCAAAACAACCTCATAGCCTTCATCCACCCAACATGACTTTGAGGGGGGTGTTAGAATATAAGACTTTGAGAGAGGGGGGGGGGGGGGGTGTTAGAATATAAGCTAAATAGGCTTAGGCCAAAAAATGTATTGTTGTACTTGTACTACACTCATATTTTTTATACAACACATAATATGTATATTAAAAAGGCAGTCACTTGTTCATCTTAGAGTATTTCATTGTTTACTATAATAAGACTTCAGTCTTTTACTAAGAGTACACACTCACAACTACAATCATGTATTATGGTGCCTCTTCTACACTAATAGTTAATTCCGTATATGTTTCCGGTCTACTAGAAGAAGAAGTGCTAGATTGGCCTCTCCTTAGAACAAAAGCTGGCTGTTTAGGAGTTGCAACTGTTGCAGTTTCACTATCAAGCATGGTAACAACATTTGACATGGTGGGTCGATCAATTGGGTCTTCTTGTATGCATAAGAGTCCAACATTTACGCACTTCATAAATTTTTCTACATTGCAAGATTCATGCAGAGTTTGGTCTATTAAATCCAACACCTTGTTTTCTGTCCACAATCTCCATGCCTAAGACAAATTCAAAACCAAAATTATGAAGTAGAAAATGACAAAGGAATGAATGGTTATAAAAAAAAATTCATCATACTTACATAACCTATAAGGCTCATGGCTTGTTCTGATTGATAAAATCCAGTGTTCTTTTTTCCACTAATAATCTCAAGCAAAACTACACCAAAACTAAAGACATCGGTTTTAATTGAGAATACTCCATCCAATGCATACTCTGGAGCCATATAGCCACTGCAGTAGAGGGGATTTTTATTACATCAAGGAATTAGGTTGGCACATGTATATCATTTGCTAAACAGAGTTAGGAGATTGAAAAAAAAAATTGTCAATATAGAAGAATCAACTTTTATACTATCCACTATAAACTTACTAGGTTCCAATTACTTTAGTTGTGTTTATCTCAATTTCTTTGCCTCCAACAATCCTCGCTAAGCCAAAGTCAGATATTTTGGGGTTCATCTCATGATCTAGAAGAATGTTGCTAGTTTTCATGTCTCTATGGATGATCCTTAATCTGGAGTCTTGGTGAAGATAAAGAAGCCCTCGAGCTATTCCCAAGATGATGTTAAAGCGCATCTCCCAATCCAAAAGCACGCTTCTCTTTGGATCTTGCATGGTTTTCCATTTTCCATTAAACATAACAATATTAGCAACACTAGCAAGTAAACAAGATATAATCTATGAATTACTTGTGGATATTAAGAGCTTGGTTTGGGAAACCAACCAAATATAAATAAGTCTAAGCTTTTGTTTGGCATGAACTCATAGAGCAAAATCTTTTCAACCCCTTTTATGCAATATCCCCGAAGTCTAACAAGATTCCTATGTTGAAGTTTTGCAATCAACACCACCTCATTTTTAAATTCCTTTAATCCTTGTCCAGAGGCACTTGAGAGCCTCTTTACTGCCATTTCATTTCCTCCTGGAAATGTACCCTGCGACCAAATTCACCATAAACACGATGTTATGAATCACTACTAACCAGAATCTATTTATTATGAACATAAAATACCAGGCAGTGTTGCTGAAATTACCTTATAAACAGGCCCATAGCCCCCCTGTCCAAGCTTGTTTGCATCTGAGAAGCTATCTGTAGCAGCTAGTATGCTTTCCAAATCATAAAATGGCAGATCTATGTCTGTTTCACCTTCTTCTCTAAACTCACCCGAGTCTATAAAGTCCTTAACATGTCGTTCAGAGTCCATTGTGCGAAGTACTCTATTTCTTTTATCCTTGTTTCTGTTTTCTGAGTTAGGATGACAGCGATATACGTTAATTACAGGAAAGAACTAATAAATGGTTTTATTTTAGTTAAAATGGACAAAAGCATAGATTATGCATATATAGTGAACAGCATGCAAAGCAATTACCTTGCCTCTTGGCCATCTTTCTTCTCAATATATATATAAATATAATGGTACATGAGAAAGCAATCACACTCATAAGAGATACCGCAACAATCAAAGACAACGCCATCTTCCTTTTTGAAGCCTCATCTAATGACCCAGGTTTACCACGTACTATTGACGGAGGAGTAATACCTTTACAAGAAAGAAACAGAGCTAAAAATAGGTAAAATATGAATACGACTCTCCATCATTATGCTTTTGACATTAAACAAGCTCCGATGGCAATCGAAATGATAAAAATTCAAATTCAAGAAATATAATGTTTATATTGATTGTTACAGACAATCGATTTATTACATCTTTTTTAATCAATTTTGGGCATTTGGAATCCATTTGAAGGCCCAAAAAAATATTTTTATTTTTTTATTTTAATTCTCCTTTATATCACAGGATCTTTAGTATCGCTATAGGATCAAGATCTTATAAGATCTGGATCGGGATCGGGATCCCACACGAATTTGATCTTGGTAGAGATTCTAGTGAGATTCAGGACAGTTTAAAGATATCGGATCTTAGGATCTAAGATCTTAAGATCCGGATTGATATACTGATAACTATGGTTACAGTCATATATAATGTTAATATTGATTGTTTCAATTATAATAATGTACATTATTGCTGTAAGATAATCATTAAAAAAAAATCACAATTTCTAAGCAAGGTAAATTTAGAATTTATTATAGAAGGACAATAAAAACTTTTGGGAAATTGGATAGTGCAAATTTTCCTAGCACTATGGTGAAGAACAAGTGCAACAAGGAGTGAAATTTTAAATTAAAAAAAAAAATCCAGTATGATAGAAGGGAATCAAAATCTATATAGAATATTTTTCCATTATTTTGTTTAGGAGTTTTAATTGAGAAAATGGACTTTGGGAGTTTAAGTGAGAGAAAATGGAATGAGAAGAAGGGGACACTCATTCTTCTCTATTTCCTTAAAATCTCAAATGTCATTTCTCCCATAATTGTGAGAAATTGAAGAGAATGAAATTAGATTTGACGAATATTTTTACTAAAACTCTCAAAATACCACTATATATTCAGCTATTAATCTTAAAATAGGGGGTCTAATAGTAATATTGTCATAAAATGATTTTATTAATTTCTCTCTATGTTACTCCCAAACAAGATTATTTACATTCCATTAATTTCTATTCATTTATTTTAAAACATTCAAATAAGATTACTTAATTCTATTTCATTCATTTCCCTTGCTTAAAATACATTTCACTCCCTTCCATTTCTTTGATTATTCCTATTCATTCTATTTCATTACCTTATGAACTTCTAAACGAAGCCTTATTGTTCTATTTTGTGTTCCACAATTCCCAGCTGTCACTCATCACTTCACCTCTCTCTCTCTCTCTCTCTCTCTCTCTCTCTCCTCTCTCTCTCTCTCTCCCCCCCCCCCCCCCCCCCCTCTTATATAGTAACCAAAATCTAAAGTAGGGAAAAAAAAAATGAGACACTACATGTTGCAATTGGCAGAACAATATAGAGTGGAATTTTAAGAGTGAGATATAAAAATTTTATTAGGTAAATGCCTCCTTAACATTACCAGCAGCCTAGTCTAATTCTTTCTTCACTATAAAAGCAATATTAATTTGTCAGTGGCAAAAAACATAACATCCTAACCTTGAGTACAATTCAAATTTGAGACATCCCATCGGAAGTTTGGGGCACATTGGCACCTCTTCTTTCCATCTTTTGTCGCATTGCAAGTTGAATGTGGCCAATCGTTGCACTCCGCGGTTGAAATACAAGTAGGCTCCAGTGGTGGCTCCCAACTAATCTCTACACCTGTAATTTCAGAGCTCAAGTTGCCAGGGTCAGGTAACCAGTAGTTCACATAGTTCACACTAAATGGCAAGGAATGATTGAGCCCCAGATCCGCTGAATTTCTATACTTGAAATTATCTGTATAGTTCTTGACTAGAATGACAAATTTTTGTTCCATTGGATGGATACTATCGACTCGGTAGAGGCCACTAGGTGCCTTGAAGCTAAGCTGGCCTGTGGATATGTCACAGAGAAAGCTAAAGTACATTGGGTCACCGCAATTTGGGCTTGTGCTCAGCGGATAGGGGATCACGTTAGTGCCACAAGGCTCACAGTTCCGTGCACTTGATCCTGCAAAGGTATAGAGTGAAATAGAAACATATATAGTAGCTAGCTAATACGGAATTATAAAACATGGTAAAGGGTCTATTTATTTAATTATTATTTCTGGATAATTCACTAGTTTGGAGAGGGAGAATTTGATCCCTAAATATCTCGATTGGTAACACTAGAACTTGTCAATTAAACAACAACTTTTGGCACTTGCTAAATGTTTTAATTAGTATCATGAATTTGTCTAGCAACACAATATGGCAATGATTTAATTCACATGCCATCTACTTCTATAGACACTCTCACAATTCACAGGTGACACATAAAATTATGTATAGAAATAATAAAAAATTTCCAATCAACAATGCTACTAAAAGAAATTTCACAATTCATTAAAGTGGAAAATTGTAATTAATGCAATATCACTTTCACTTAGACCATCACATATATATTTCTTGTTATATAGCAAACACAACCTAACTAAATAGAATGTATAACTTTTTGAAAGATCACCCTATTCAATGTACAACTATATTTTTGTAGGTTAGCTAAATAAACTTATGAAAATAAGTTCATCGAAACACACTAACAAACTTTAGATAGAACTATGCTCGTTGTAAAATTCATTATCAATAATCCTTTTAAAAAATTTCTATTATTATTGCTTTTTGAATACATACAAAAAGTGTGACTTTGTCTTAACATCTCTGTATACTCACTACAACAAACTTGAGCTTTTTCAATGTATTTATATCCAGGCTTTAGTTTCACAGCAAAGGGTATTGCTTTAGTTTTTTTTTTAATACTTATTTCACAGCAACATATATTTCAATAGTTTTCAATAATATTTTGACATTTAATAATTGTTGATAAAGGTGAGTCACATTTTTCAACGGCCACATAAGGTGTAGGATAATGATGAGTTTGAGTTTAAGTTGAACTTGTTAGAAAGATAGAGTTTCACTCCTTATTAAGTTTAGACTAAATAAAAATAATTTTATTTAAATAAAATAATAATTTTATTTAAATATGATGTTGACATGAAAAATTGTAAAAATTTCAAAAATTTCAGTTATATATAATAATAATAATAATATAATATAATATAATATATATTTATATAGTCTAAAAAATAAAAAATAAAACTATATCCAATTAGAGACTAGAGTCCCAAAACTATACCTTTCCTAATTACAATACTCATTATATATCGGATTTGTACAAGGAGTAGATACCTATATCGGATTTGGCAACGCGAACGGAGATGTTACGACCGATTTCATACTCCTCTTGAAGATCGCTTAGATCTTCATTCCAAATCCAACATTTGTTGGCACTACTATTAGAAGTACCACCTCTCTGCGTGCTTTCAGTTACCTCATATGAATAAGCCTGGCACCGGCAGTCCCCAACGCACAATTTTTTGCATTCTTCTTTATCTTTTACCTCGGAATCTGTGTCTGGATCGCGCACTTTCATCCTATGTAAGCTCAAGAATGTCCCACTCATGTCACATGATGTCGAATTTTTGGTGCAGCCATCAAAAAAATTTCGAGAATTCCAGTTCTCAAGATCAGTAGGCTTGGACCCAGGCAAACATTTGCACCTTAACCAATTGTTGTTGTTACAGCTCCCAAGTTTCCCACAAGCTTTGTAAATGCTACAGCTGTTTTCTGGCTCCCACCATGGCAAGGACCAATTTTGATTCTTTATATCCCAGACCAGAAACCTTAACTCCCCAGAGTAATGCATCACCAGCCTTGCGTTACTATAATTCTGAGAGAGCAGTGTTTTTGTGTTTCTAAAATATCTAGAACTAGTATTTGTGCTGAAATTTGATAACAAGTTGGCTATGTAATAAGGCATTTTTTCCGATTTCATGAACTTACCTGGACTTTTCCAGTAAAAACTTGCCTTTTCTTTGATAGCGTAGGTACCCTCTCCCGATTCATTTTCATCTTGCATAAATGTAAATTGACCAGGTCCCGGGTCACTGGAGCCCTTCCATGCGACCAAATTTGTCTTTTCGTCCATCTTCATGCCTGAAAGAAATGTATCAGTTGGATATTTGAAGCTCTCCCACAGAATCATTGCTGACTGAACGTCCTCGCTTAAGACCAGGTTTCCAGAATCCATGAGTCTTACAATCTGATTTGCGGACGAGGATTTCTCAAGACCTGGAGACCAATATTCTCTTCCGAAACTAGAGTTATCCCATACCTTGAGCTTGCCATCTTCTGCAATTCCAAAAACTCCAGTGGAACCGTCAAGTATTGGCTTATCTCGGTTAGCAACCCATACAACTACTTGTTGACCCCATGTGTGATACCGTATCCCCACGAACTTTTTGGGGCTTGAGCTTTTCGTAGGGGTGAAGAATCCAAGTTCAAAAATGCCTCCAGCGGAGACAAGAGTTGAACCGTTGTCAATGATCCACTCGCCATGCTTCAAAATATCTCTAGTGGAGCAATATACAATAGAGGAACAAAACAAGAATATATACAAGAAGAAGATGGAAGATGGCAAGCGATTTGGAGACATTTCATTGATAGTTTTTATCATGATTTGTGAGGAAATTAAGCAGGTGGTTGGAATTTCTCTTCTCATTTGAAGCACACATTCTGTGGATGGTTGCTATAGTCCAGTTGCAAAAAGTTTTGCTGCTATCGTCCACACTTTGCGATAGTTCAGTTACAGAAAGGCCCTCCATGTTCTTGCTTTTTAACCGAAATGCTTATGCTCAGAAATTTTTTCGTTTTAAAAAAATGTTGCGCATAAATAATATATATATATATATATATATATATATATATATATATATAAAAGGGGCTTTATTTTTCAAGGGTCTATTTAAGATTTATTTATTTTGTTGATACTGAAAATTTTTTGTTAAAGAAACTCTAAATAATGGTAAAATTAGCTGAAATAATATAGTGAGACCTATGAATAATGCTAAAAAGCGTAGTGAGCTCATGAATAGTAGCAAAAGTAAGCTGAATAGTAAAATAGGCTAAAATAAGCTGATTTTTTAATTTTTACCAAACACACACTTTGAGAGGGTTTGGATAGAGATTATTTTTTCTGCGTTTACCTTTTTGCGTTTTGGTTCTTTTTTTTTTTTTTTTCTTCGTTTGCTGCTGCGGTGGGGGACAAATGTGCAATGTACGCATTGTTTACGTACTTTTTTAGCAATTTTTTATTAAAAATGGGTCCCGCAACACTATTCACACATTTAAAAATTATTTTGCTACAGTGTTTTCAGTTTTCAGTTTTCAGCAATAAGTCTTATCCAAACGGACCATTTGTATGTAAAGTGTAAACTTTAGTTCTAGTGCAAAGAAACTTCTGTTCACTATTTGCCTATTTTAACGGTTTTGTACTTAAATATGAAGAAAACCAAAACAAAACAAAAAGAAAGAGGAAAAAAGAATGGTCTTACTGCAAACTGCAAGAGCCTAAAAGTTTAGGGGTTAGTGCAATTTTGTTAAGCATTTGATACCCAAAAATAAAAATAAAAATAAAAATTGAAAGACGGGCAGAATGAGTATATTGGTATAAAAACAAAGTTTATGTACTAAATTAGGGGACAAAGTTTAAGAGGGTCAAACTACAACAACATAACAATTCTAAGGGTTTTAATGCATTTTACCAAAGAATATTTGCAAAGATGCATGAATGAGTTGAACAAGACGAAATTGTCTCTTTTTTTTTTTTTTTTTTGATAGGAAGACTAGAAAATTTATATAATAAAAGAAGAAATTACATCATGATGAAGACCTTGTTCAAGAAAATAAAGACTTTCTTCGATCCAAATAGAAAAATTAACAATGCTAATAACATGCTTTGCTAAAAGGTGGGCTGGTTTATGTACATTGGAGAACCTTAGACTACAAAACTCATGACAAGTTACCCCAATCCTATAAGTAATAGGAGCCACCAAAGCAGGAGAAGGAAACATAACAACAAAAGCACGATAAATAATAAAAGAGTTACCTATTCCAAAGTGAGATCATAGATACCCACATCTTTAGCCAATTGAATATCGGCGTCAAAAGCCTTTGCCTTAACCTCTAAGGGGAGTACTTATCTTCTTACTCAACGCAGCTACCATTAGCCCCTTGTCATCTTGGATAAAATCCTTGGCACCTGATTCCCTTTGATGCGAGAAAATAGTAGCATCCACATTCAATTTGTACAATGAACTTGATGGGGAGAACAACTCCCTGTCAAATCTTGAGTAAGCTTTAGAGGCACAACATTAGCTACCTGGTACTCTTGTAGGTATTATTTAGCCCACTATACCATGTTGAGAAATTTAGAATTCTGGAAGATTTGGGGGGTAAAGGTGTGATCTAAGCACTCTTTAGAAGCAGGAACGTGTGAGAAATATCTAAGGAAAAAGCTGCTACCACCGCATTAAAGACCCTACATCTACCTCCCTGGCCGCATTAATGGGGAAATGACCTCTGAATAGTAAAATTTAACCTTCCTGCTATTTATTTAAAGACTTCAAGAAGGTGGTGAATGAAAAAAGTATCTAAGGGAAAGATTTGTGTGATACGTGGATGAAATAGGGAAGAAGAAGAAGTATTTAAGAAGACAAGAGAGGAAAGAAGGGGGGGACCTGAAAATTAGCTACAAAAGAACTAAGAATTGTAATCTTTGGGAGAGAAAGTGAAGTATTATACAAGTTGTCATCGGCTTACGTCCGAGAAGGTTCCTTTGTCATATTCATTTGTCATTTGCATAGATTGCAGCATTATAGCCGGCTAATCAAGCTTCCAACATCCCTAACCTAGATTTCAAATCCACACTCTACAAATTTTATTGTCTAAGGCTCATTGGGCTTGAGCTCACGTTTGTCTTTGGGTCCGGGTACAATTGTGCACTTACATCTTATATATTAATTATTTCTTGTAATTATCTTATCAAGTATTACAATAGTTTAGTTTAAGTAAAATTCTATAAGATACATGTTTTAAGAGCTTGAAAATTTTCAATCAATGCCAAACATTCTAATTAACCTAATAAAACGGCATGAGATGAGATTATCCCAAAGCAAAATACATTGATAGCCCCATAGGGTATTTACTTAATGAAGTTCGGAATTCATATCAAAGATTGTGTAACCTGCAAGAGATGTAAAACTTTTACATTCCATTAATTATACGCTACTCTTATTGGTTCTTATTGTGATAAATTAAATTTTCCACCATGCTCAACAACCTCATATGTTTTAAGAGTTTGAAAATTCTACTTCAACTAAAATTTTATAACAAAAATTGCCCAAAGTTTGCCACATCATCATTATTTTTTAAAAACAAAATTATTAAGAAAAATTGACTTGCACGGAACTTTTTTTTGAGAAAAATTGTATGGAAGTTTAAACATGTGTATGGTGGGCAATATATATTTTATTCTATCTACAATTCTACATTATCCATCTAAAAGTTGAAAGAGATTTCGTGTTGATAAAGTAACTGTGGGGTTGGGTTTGTCAGATTAGAGCAAGCTCACAAAACATCAATTATTAAAAATGAATTGTATGAATTTTTTTTATGTCCTTATTAATCTATATATTATTATCATTATATATATATATATATATATATATATATATAATTATCATTATATATATATATCTGAAACCTTTGACATTTTTCTCTTATATTTTTCTGTAGTCATATATATTTTGTTTTGTTTTAATAATTTCTAAATAGTGAATAATCTAATTTTTTAAATTTTTTTGTAAGCCTTTGCATGTGTAAGTGCACAATTGTACCCAGACTCAAAAACAAATGTTGGATTCAGGCCCAATGAGCCTTATGCAATAAGATTTGTAGACTGTGGATTTGAAATCTAGGTTTGGGATGTTGGAAGTTTGATTAGCAGGCTAAAGTGCCACAATCTATGCAAATGGTGAACGAATACAACAAAGAAACCTCCTCAGACGTAAGCCAAGGAAGATTTGTATACATATACCCTCTTTCTATGCCAAAGTTTACAACTCTTGGTTCCTGTTTTTTTCTCAGTAGAAAGTATAGATCCCCCCTCTCTTTCCTCTCTCGTTTCCTTATATACTTCTCCTTCACTGGTTCATCCACATGTTATACAAATCTTCCCCTTGGATACTTGTCTCATCCACCACCTTCTTAAAGTCTTTAAAGAATAGCAGGGAGGTTGAATCCTACTGGTCATAGGTCACTTCCCCATTAATGCAACCAGGGAGGTAGAAGGGTCTTTAATGTGGAGATAACATCATTTTCCTTAGATATTTCTCTCACATCCTTGCTTCTAGAGGGTGCTTGGATCACCCTCTTACCCATCAGCTTTTTCAGAATTCTGCCTTTAACCCGTTTAGCAAGTCCTAGGGTCATCGTCAGGCCTGTCCGAGGATACATTCCTCCTCGGACAACTCATCGGACCTTTACAATGCAGACTGACTTGTGGGCCTGGAGGCCATGATCAAAAACAAATTAGTACCAGCCAATCAGGCCCAAAACCCAAATGTTTATTCAGGAGTTTTTACCCCCCACAACACATTTCTTCTTCATCAAATTGTAACACAAATTGAAGTTGTATAAGAGCAAATCATGCAATGATGTAATTTCTTAATCAATTTACGATTTTATAAAATTATTTTAGTTTACCTCACAAATAGGTAGGTTCTAGTGCATAGTATGGTTTAGCGACTAGTAGTTCTTTATTATTGAATTAAGACACCAATAAGTTTTTAGCATATGCGGGGATTTCAATGAATGGGTTAACTCAATCTTAAATATTACCTTTGAAAAATTTATGCCTTCTCCTTAAATTACCCTTTACAATTTCTGTAAAATCCAATTTTACCCCTCTACTCTAACAACAAAATACGACGTGATTTCAACCTTTCTAGAAAGTCTCTGCTCTATATTTGTCGATGGCCTTTAATAGAGCACACTTCTCTTCAAGGTAGCCCGTGCTGCTTGCTTTCCTTTCCAAATCTCAAAGTTCACACCTCTCGTCAACAAAAATCCAAAATTCTATTTGTGCTGCTCTTGGTCTATTTCTCTTCTTTCTTTTGGTTTTACCTCATTATATATATATGAGATGAGTTTAAGTTATATATTTTTCAAACAATTGGATTTAAGTAGATTCAACAGTAAAAAAAAAAACCCTCATTAATGCTAATATTCTGATTAAGATCTCATTAATTATCCATCATTTATTATATTTTATATCTATCTCTAAACCTAAAAAAGAGTGTTATATTTGACTCACTCTCTACGTTTCTCTCTACCTCTTTCTCCTCCACCATTGTTCCACCTCCATGGATAAATTGTTGGCAGAAGTAGGAAAAAAGAAAAAAAGAAAAAAAGATCTCCACCTTTGTTGTTGCCAATATTCTGTCTTTGTAGTAGTAGACAAAGCAACTATGGACTATAATGTCGCCTTCCAACTGATGATACCATTACATAATGTGGAGACATAGCCTGTCAAAGATCTCCATTTATCTAAATCACCGCTAGAATCCATTTAATACCTTGTCAATATACTTTACCAGGATTAGCCATATATCTGGTAACCACACTAATTGCATGTGAAATATATGAATAAACGCAAACCATAGAATACATTATGCTACTAGTTGCACTAGAATAAGAAATATGAACCGTGTGCTCCTTTTCCTCCTCAAATTGTGGTGACAAAGTCGCTGAAAACTTAAATTGCATTGCTAATGGAGTACTCCTTGGTTTAGTCGATTGCATATTCAGCATTTGAGTACTTTCTCAATATAATTTCTTGTGACAAAAACAACTTGTCCAAGCTCATACTCGTTGACGTCTTTGATATGGACCATAAGGTCCATAACAAGTGTGTTGGGGTTTATGCCCTAAAATCCAATTTATTGGTATGTCATAAATAATTAAATTGTTTAATTATATGAGACTATTTATAAGTAAACTAATGAGACATTATCTTAGTCTATGAGATGCATTGTATGTGATTTATGTGATTTAGTCACAGAAAAAGTAAATCACAAGTTCTTCGTAAACTCAGAAGTTTAGTTTGTAATCGGTGATGAAATAGGGGGTTTCATCTTCAAAGATTATAACATATCAACTAAGATGATTTTGTCTTGATCATGAAAATGGAGATTTCTAGTTGGTATGTTGATATGTTTTAAGAGTTAAAACATATTGAACTGGACCGCTGTGAGAATTATTATTCTCCTAATGAATGTTAAATGAATAATAAATCTCACGACTTTTATTTATATGAACTCTTAATCCTGAGAGAATAATGGACATGATCATGAGATGTAGATTGTTTTGATATATCAGGAGTGAGATCTATTAGTCACGGTCAAAACCTCAGTATGTTAGGTAGCCACATTTAGTGTTGATAGAACATGTATTTTTAAGATGGAATTCATAGTCTCTTAACGGAGATACAAAATATTCCCTTGAGATAAGTTTAATGGGTTTGGTTATTTAGAGAGTTGGGCCCAACCACTTTAGTAAGGAATTACTAAAATATATATTTATAGAATTGGATTTTATAAATATATAATGAATAACTTAAAGGATTAAACCGGGTACTCAAGGATAAGATGCAGTAATTTACAAAGTGGCAGTCTACATTCATGACTTTGTATTACTACGAATATTTTATGAAGGGGTTGCATATACAATAAAGTCTTGGGATATAATTTATAGATAAGACCTAGAGTGCAACTATATTTATATAGTAGTATTAAATATAGTTAATAGTAATTTTGGACTTGTCAAGAGTTGACAGAAAAGCCTAAGGCTTTTCATGAGACTTTTTCATGAGTATTTTCATTAAAAACATACAAAGAATGAAATGGTTTGTATGTGAGTGTTGGACACTATTCTATTCTCTCTTTGATGAAAACTGATTGAAAGACCACACATTTTAGGTATTAAGTGGAATTGGAGTGAAGATTAAAAATCTTCTCAAGTGCTTCTAATCTTCAGTTTTGAATTTCACTGCATCAATGTACACTTTCTTGTTCTCTAATTTTGAAACTTACATAGTACATGTTTTCAATTGCGAGTGAAGTAGATCCGTTAATTTTTTCCACTGCGCATGTTTTGTATGAGATACAAACAAGTATTTTCCATGCAATTTGTCCAACAAAGTGTTCCACTGTTTGTTTTTGTTTTATTATTATTTTTTTCTTGCTAGCAACCTATTCGTAGAGGTGGAACAACGGTGGAGGAGAAAGAGACATTGAGAGAAACGTAGAGAGAGAGAGTCAGACGTAACACTTTTTTTGGGTTTAAAGACAGGTATAAAATATAATAAATGGGGGATAATTAATGAGATCCTAATCAAAATATTAGCATTAATGAGGGTCTTTTTTAACCGTTGAATCTACTTAAATCCAATGGTTTACATCAGGTGTAATTTGAACCCATCTATATATATATATATATATATATATATATATATATATATATATATTGAAAGTGGAGTTGTTAATCAAGAAATGGACCATTGCGAGCAATGATTTAACTTTCTGCATCTTGAATGGTAGCTTTTAACAGAGTCCAAATCTTTTGTCTCATTAATTGTACTCCACTTCATGCTCCACCAATAAAACTTGAACAGCTGACCCCACTCATTAAATAAAATAACTCTAACTTTAACACTCACGTTACTCACATTACTAGCGTTAACGTTAGAATCCCTTTTTTATTTTCTTCCACGGCTTTTGTTTCTTCTCTCTGTTTCCGGCTTTTCTTTTTTTTCTTTTTTTGTTCATGTGGTTGACATTAACAAGAAAGGCACTTTGAGTTTTGTCTCTTGCTGTAGCTTTTGTTTTTGATTTGGACTCTTCCCTTTTTTTTCTTTTTTTTTTGGGTAAACTTTGGACTCTTGCTACAGCTTTCTCCCAAAGCATAATGTTTCTGTTTCTACAAATTGGTATGGTTTCCCTGTTTTTGTTTCTGTAGAAACTATTTTCTTGCATATAATTTTTTGTTCCTGTAGAATAGGTCCGGTTTCATAAAATTAAAAAAAAAAAAAAAATCTATTGGGACATATCTAAACTTATTTCAATTGAAACAAAAAACCAAAACATATTAGTCCAAGCATTCTCAGTAGATATCCATTAATCCAGTCAGTCCTTATCAAATAAAGTTTGATAAAATAATAAAATCTGAAATTTAAATAAAATGTTATCTATATATTCAAATCAAGTTGTAATCTCTACAATAAGATATATATAATAGAGTTTCTATGGAGGAGCTTCCCGTCCCAATCACTCGTATAAGAATTTTAACAAACATTTAAGAATTTCAACAAAAAGTACCTCTGTGGCAGTGGAGTAAAATTTTGGGAGAAAGTTGTAGCAAGAGTCCAAAGTTTACCAAAAAAAAAAAAAAAAAAAAAGAAAAAAAGGAAAGAGTCCAAATCAAAAACAAAAGTTGCAGCAAAAGACAAAACTCAAAGTCCCTTTCTTGCTGACGTCAACCACGTGGAGAAGAGAAAAAAAAAAAAAAAAAAAAAAAAACCAAAAGCTAGATACAAAGAGAAGAAACAAAATCTACAAAAGAATTAAAAAAGAAAAAAAGAGATTCCAACGTTAACACTAATAAGGTGAGTAACATGAGCGTTAAAGTCATAGTTATCTCATTTAACGAGAGAGAGAGAGGTCAATTGTTCAAGTTTTATTAGTAAAATATAAAGTGGAGCATAATTAATGAGACAGAAAATTTGGACTCTTTTTAACACAAAGCTCAAATAATGAAGATGCATTTCACGGAGTTCCCACTTCCCAAATCAGTCCACCTTATTAAAACTACCACTTTTCCAAAAATTACTGTTTGAAATAGTTGAACCAAGCTACCCCTTGGAAACTAAAAGGAAAATTCTCCACGAGGGGAATCTTTAATTCCCAACTTAGTGCATACCTACCTCCGTCAGTGTCAATTCCCAAATGGACCACTATCTTTTATCTCAAAACAAAAGAAAAAAAAAAAAAATCAAGAAACGGACCATTGCGGGCAATGATTTAACTTTCTGCATCTTGAATGGTAGTTTTTAACACAAAGCTCAATTATTGAAGATGCATTCCACAGGGTTCCCACTTCCCAAATCAGTCCACCTTATCTTTTATTCTTTCTTAGCTAAGGCTTTACTTTCTTGTTCTGCTTTTGAAATCAATAATTGACATCATTACGTGGGTCTCACCTAAAAATAAAATAAAATAACAAACAAACTAACAAAATAATAAGGAAGACATATTTGAACGTTTCCCTTCAATACTGAGGAGGCTCCAGCTAAGTTAGACTCGTGAAAAAAAAAAAAAAAAATTATACCGATTTCAATATATATACTGTAGGAGCATTGTTTTTTGGAGCGCAAACCCAAATATTGTTGGGCCATAGGCAATAATAAGCCCATTACAGACTGGCCCGCTTTAAAACTGAGCCACCCTAAAAGAATCAAACCTCAAACCACGGACTAGACAGAGTGCCACCCTGGATCTGAGGATGAACTGACTGAGGACTACATCCAAAGCCAAGATCCATGCCAAGCTAATAGAGACAAATCACGTTCTTCGAGCTTCCAAGAAAGAATTCTAGAAGATTTGAGATTGTTTGTGGAAGTTTGCTGAAGCATTCTGATGAAGTTACAATCACCTTAGTATTAATGAAGGCCACCTGCCTAGTACAATTATATTTAATGCTGAATGACTAGCTTGAATAGTACAAATAGCCCTAAAAGTCTCCATTCATTATGAAAATGAGGAAGGAAGAGCCTAATGGGATATAAATTTATCTAGTTGTGCAGAGACAACACATCCTGGAAAAGTAGGAAGGGAAAATATAAAGAAGGATAAGGGCAAAACGAGGGGGACATAGAAAAAAGACCAGAGAAAACTCTAGAGAGAATTGTAGAGAGAAAGAAAGGATTCCTAGAACATCTTAGTGGTTTTGTTCTTGAGAAAAAGTTTGTAACACTTATAGGTTCTAAAGATTTAGGATTGAATGTTTAGAATTATATTTTCTATGTGTTGGCAAACTAAGAACAAAACATGTTTAGTCTATGTCTTAGACAATGCTCAAAAGTGTATATTTCAAGCTTCAAGTTCGAGTTGACTACAAAAAAGAGGAGTCAGAATCTGCCAAGCTCGATTGATTGATAATTAGGCCCTATCGATCGAGAATTGCAGAAAAATATTTTCTGTAGAATTTTAAATCAGGCCCAAGCCCACGAAAACGTTTAGGGTTTCAATCTAACTCATCCACATATGAAAGGGAAACTCTAGCAACGTTTTTCAGACTTTTGGAAGACTTGTGTGTTACTCTTTATGAGATCTGAGAAGTTTTGTACCTTCTAACTACACAAGCGTCTACCGAAGCAAAATCTATAATCAAGCGGCGGTAGAACCCAGTTGTTGCCACAAAGATCAACAACTGAGGGTGATTTGAAACCTTTGAATGGGATCTCAAAGTCGCAAGCATGGGTGCTTGTGTTGTAGTAAATCCAAGAAGAGAAGGAGTTCGTGGATTCAGAGCTTACACTTGATCGTGTCAGTAAGTTACTACTTGAGGTAACAATAGATTTAAGATTGAATCTGATTGTAAAAGCTTCAATTCTCTTATAATAGATTTGCTTTATCCTAAGGATTGTTAGGTTAAATCCTCCCCATGATTTTACCTTGAAACAATTCGTTTTATTGATTTTCCCAGGTCATCATATTGTAGTGTTATTTACTTTTCGTTGCTTTTTATGATATGATTTATTATTGTTCAACCTAGATCTGAATAATTAACCTAAGTAATCACTCGGCTAATATATTAGGTTAAACAATCTGGTTTAAGGGGTCTAAACAGAACAAACAAGTGGTATCAAAGCGGGTTAGCTCTTGTTTATAGGTATCTATACTTTGAGTTGATCCTTGACCCCTGCTGTCATGGAATATGACCACTCTCTTGTGATTCCTCCTCACTTTGATGGAAATAAATATGCTTATTGGAAGGTTAGAATGAAAGCCTTCTTGAAATCAATTGATGAGAGAGTATGGCTTTCTGTTGAGAACAGTTGGGAAAGACCAACCATTGCTACTGGTGAATGGACTACAGCCTAAAAAGAAGCAGCAAACTTTAATAGTAAGGTTATGAATGCAATATTCAATGCTGTTTCTATGGAAGAATATAAGAGGATCTCAAATGTGGAGATTGCTCACACTGCATGGAACATTTTGCAAACAGTGCATAAAGGCACTATGACAGTAAAAATTAATGAACTACAACAATTGACCTCTAGATTTGAAAGCCTTAAAATGTCTGATGATGAGTTTTTTGATGAATTTTATGCTGAGTTGAATGATATTGTCAATTTTGCTTTTAATTTGGGTGAAGTTTATGATCAACCTAAAATTGTGAGGAAAATTGTTAAGAAAATTCTTAGATCATTAACTGAGGACTTTAGACCAAAAGTGACTGTCATAATTGAAAGTAAAAATGTTGATTCCATTCCTAGAGATGAACTTGTGAGATTTCTTTAGTCCTATGAATCTGACTTACTAAAAACTAATAAATCCAAATATATGGCCTTGGAATCTGTTATTGATGTTAATTGTGGATTTGATCATGAACTATCATCTACTGAGATTGTTTATCTTGTTAAGAACTTTAGAAATTTTTTGAGAAATAATAACAGAAGTGCAAGAAATAGAAACAATGTTGACCTTAAGATTGTGAAGAAGAATGAAAACTAAAAATAACAATTCTGAAAAATCAAAAGATAAAGTTATTTAATCTTCTAACAATTCTTGAGGACAACAGTGTTTTGGTTGTCAGAGGTATGATCATCTAAAATCTAAATATCCAACATTTTTGAGATCTAAAGGAAAAACTATGGTTTTCACTTTAAGTGATGATGAAGTTTTTGATTATGACTATGAAAGTGATTAAGAAGGAAACTTTATGACTTTCACTACTACTGCTGTGGTAAATGAAACTGAGACTACTGATGAGAATCCTTTTGATAAGGAACTCTCTGAGAATGCTTACTTGTTGCAAGAGGCTTATAACAAGCTTTGCAAGACTGCCGCAAAAGATGCCATGAGTGTTGATCTAAGGCTAAAAATGATAAACACCCAAGAGAAGATTTTTTTTTTTTTTTTGGTTCAAATTGAGAAATTTTTTGAAGCTAATGAACTTTTAAATTCTGTTAAGATTGAGAACCTGTCTTTGCTTGAAAAAGTTAAAAGTTTAAAATTAGAATTATCTGTTGCTAGAGAACAACGAGATAGGTCTTCTACTTCTAAACTAGATGAAATGCTAAATGTTTAGAAATCTGTTTCAGATAAGATAGGATTAGGGTTTGTTGAGAGTGGTTCTTCTTATGTTGTTCATCCTCCCAAGTTTGTACCTACTACATCTACTTCTATCGTTCATCCATCTTTGTCTGAACTTAAGGTACATAAGGAAGAAGTTCTAGCTTCTAGAAGAACTAGGGTAGATCTAAGTGAGTCAAAACATAAGAATACCAATCACTCTGGAAGTAAGAAACAACACAAACCTCAATAAGTTTTTTCATTCCTACGGTGGAGTTGGGCATACTCAGCCAAATTGCTTTAAGCTGCATGCTTCAAAGCAAGCATCCAAACAAAAGTGTCTGTGCCAAAAGCACAAGATCCTATGGCATAAGGTCCTATGACATAAGATCCAATGACACCTATTCATGAGTTGGTAAAGGTTCTTAACCTTTATGCCAATATTGGAGCTAAGATTAGGGCTAGTTCTAATAGAAACCAAAACTCCAAGTTTGCATCTAAAAGATTCAGGATGTAAAAGACTCAATCTTAGTGAGTCTGTCTGACATGATCTTTGTGTTAATTCTTTCAAGCTCACGTGACCAAAACTTTTTTTTATTAGGGTTTGTATTTGCATTTCATTCTAGTTTTGTTTTTGATGTTTTTTAGTTTTTACTTTAAAAAAAATTTAAAAATTAGAAAAAAAAAATAGGGTTTTTGTATTATACATCTTCAAGATGTGTAACAAAGGTTGACCTATGAAAATTACATTTCATGACTGTGTACTTTGTTTAGCTTTGATAAGCTTTATTTTTTTTTTCTAGACTTTGCTAATTTGTGCTATGTAGTGCTTATATTGTGTGAGTTGTTTATGGTTTTTAAACACATGCTATTGATTTTGAAGTCACATTATTTTGATTGTAAGGACTAAAAAATCTTATGAAAAAGGCATAAATAACCATCTCACCAGTGTTACTTGTCAATCATGAACACTTGCGTGCAAATCATAAACGCCGTGCTCAGTAAGTTATAGTACTTGCACAGCAAGATATTTAAGGTGTTGCTATCAAAATAAATTAAACAAAAAGAAAAAAGTAAAACAAAGAAAAATATGCTTCAAAATAAAAAGAAAAGCAAAGGCAATTGTTATAAAAAAAATTGCATGGTTGCAAGCGTGTTTTCTAGGAGATGTGAGAGTGATATGATGTAACTCTTTGGGTGATAGTCACTTTCAAACTTATGTAATTGATAATGTAGAAATTGTGCTTATTTTCCATCTAAATATCACCTTTGGGGTAACTCATACGCTTAATATTTGCACACACCACAACCAAGTCTTTGTTAAACTCTGTACATGTGATTGCGTGTCAATATTTGTGGCCATCCACGATTTAACTTCTTGATATGTTTAATACTTTTTGAGGGTGTGAGGAAAGAAGTATATGATGAAATTTTTTTAGGTTTGGAAAATTTTCTCTTGAAATTTTGTTTTTGTAAAACATTTGAAATCATGAACATGCATTTCATATCATAAAAAACTGGTTTTCAAATGTTTTCGCACAAAAGTTTCTAGATTTTTCAAAATTTCTAATTCTTCAACATTTGATCGATCGAACCTTTTTTTCGACCAATCAAAAAGAAAAAGAAAATTCTAGTTTTAAGGCTAAAACTCTCGGGTTGTCTCAATTCCTCTTCTATTCCTCTCAATTAGTCAAATATGTTTTTAAATGATTTTCAATTCTTGTCTCGATTCCTTCCAACCGATCGAAACTTGTATTTTAAAAACAAATAGGAATTAGATCAAATGTTCTTTAGTGTTTTTGTCTTCTTCTTCGTCGATTCCTCTCTCGATCCCTTCTTACTCAAATTTTTTTTTGTCTTTTTCTGACTCAAAATTTCAAAGGTTTTCTTCCTCAACATTAGGTAAGACTGTTTTACCCTTTCTTTTTGTTTAAATTACATGCATTCTTGCATTTTTTATAAATTTTTTCAAAATTTTCAAATCAAAGAGATTTAGGGTTTTTGGAGATCTTGAGTATTTTGATCCATGCATCATATAAACATGATTCTCATGCTTTAATTTAAAAAACTTCATGTTTTCTTCAAAAGTCTCAAAATTAGGGTTTATGTGTTCTTAAGAGAATTGTGAATTTTGTTCAATTGGGCTAAATTAATTCTAATTGACTCTTGATATTGTTTAATTGAGTATTTATAACATGCTTTATACTTTTTGTGTTGTTCAATTGTTCAATATGAGAACTTTTGAAAATTAGGGTTTTCAAAAATGGGGTTTTTGATAAATTTCTAATTTTCTTTGTCAATTTTCACAATTGTCATGAAATTGAACTATTTTAGAGCATTAGATCATGCATCATCTATGTACTGGTGTCATGCATCATATAGTTTTTCAAAAATATCATGTTATCCAGTCTCTAACTCAATCTAATGCAATCTGCTCTGTTTCTATTTGTCCTTTGTTTAATCTTTAAACATGGTTCCTAAGGTTGGTAGGAAATTCAAAACCAAAGCAAATAGAAACACTGCTTGTTCTTCTTGTACCTCTCCCTTGGTTGACAGGGTTAGGTTTCTTTCTACTAAGACTGAGGAAGTCTATGAGACCTTAACAAAGTATAGGTCTATTTAGTGGAGAGAGAGAGAGAGAGAGAGATTGTTTTAAGTGAGTTAGTTCTTTCTATACGTAGGAATCTAGTGTCTAGGTATTGGGTTTCCTTATGTGATGTGTCTAATCCTCCTTCTGCTACTTTGATTAAAGAGTTTTAGTCAAATATTTTGATTTATTCTAAGGTTACAGGTGGTCATTAATTGACTTCATGGATTAGAGGTAAAGAGTTTAGGTGTTTAGTTTTTGAAGCTCTAGGTGTACCTTTATTTGCTCTGTGGTAGGTCAGTTTTTTGGGAATTTGAACCAAGAATAAACTCATGTGAGTTTACTGAGCTTAATTATCTTTATTTAAGGATATCTCGCCATAATATCTATCATATCTCTCATGTTCATACTATTCCTATATATAGGTGTGCATTCCTTTATGCTCTCATCACTGATGGATCTATGTGTTTTCCTTCTCTTTTCATTCAAACTATTGCTAATATTCATAGGAGTAAGTGTAAAGCACAAAAGCTGTTCTTTCCTGTGTATATATATAGGGTCTTGAAAATTCTAGGGTCATCAGGTTTTACTCCTCTAGAGTTAGTTCATATCACTACCCCTATAGGAGCTACTTTTTTTAGAAAATGACAGGCTCAGATGAAGAGTGCTGAACCAAGCACTGGGACTTCAAAGAGACCAAGAGGTGAGGCTTCTATTGCAGCTCCCGCCTTTGGTGATATGACTATTGCTGAGGAGATACATGTGGATCCTACTGCTGCTATGGATCCTTCTGGTGATAATGATCCTTTTTGGTGATATACTATCATTGACTATGATAGTATATTTGATGTTTTTTCATTTGATATTTTGTTTATCTCTGAAGTTTTGTGAATTCAAGTTCAGCTTTTATTTATTGGATTTCTATTGTATTTTCCTCACTTGCGTTTATGGTTTGTTTTTAGTGTTTCAGGAATTTACAGGTTAATTCTTTCAATAGCTGTTGTTTATACTAGCAACTAATAGTTAGTAGATGTGATAGAATTGTATTAGGGGCAATACATTGTATTTGGGTTGGTGTTTGATTTGAGCATTTCATTCTGTATGAATGTTTTGTCATTGATTGCCAAAGGGGAAGATTGTTAGGTTCTAAAGATTTAGAATTAAATGTTTAGAATTATATTTTGTATATGTTGGCAAACCGATAACAAAACATGTTTGGTCTATGTGTTAGACAATGCTCAAAGGTATATGTTTCAAGCTTCAAGTTCGAGCTGATTGCAGAAAATAGGAGTCAAAATCTGTCAAGCTCGATTGATCGAGAATTAGGCCCGATTGATCAAGAATCGTAGAAAAAGTTTTTCTGCAGAATTTTAAATTAGGCCTAAGACCTCGAAAATGTTTAAGGTTTTAATCTAACCTTGTTCACATATAAAAGGGAAACCCCAGCAACGTTTATCAAACTTTTGGAAGACTTGTGTGTTACTCTTTGTGAGATCTGAGAGGTTTGTATCTTCTAACTACACAAGCATCTATCGGAGCAAGATCTACAATCAAGCAATAGTAGAACCTAGTTGCTGCTACAATGATCAACAGCTGAAGGTGATCTAAAACTTTTTAGTGGGATCTCAAAGTCATAAGCGTGGGTTGTACACACCGCATTTTGTATCCCTTATGACTCAGACCCTTGTTTCCTAAAGATGCTCGAACTCTAACGCCCAAGGCCAGTTTAAAGCCCAATCAGATATCAATTTGACTTGAGGAGTGTTAAAATGGAAATAATATGACCAAATTGGCCCTCGGCTTGCGCATAAGGGTCGCGGCCTACGTACGCAACCTTAAGCATGTGTAAGCAAGCACATTCCTACGTATGCAACTAAGGTTTCAGAAGCATAAGACAAATTTTCTGCAATAATGGCTGAGGTTTGGAACGAATCCCACATCATCTGGGAACCATTCTAAACCCCATTTTTTCCACTATAAAAAGTCTTATATGGTACATTTTAAAAGCACACAAAAATCCCACGAGAAAAACCTAAGATTCATTAGAAAATAGTTAATCGAAATGGAGTTTTTCACAAAACACCCTAAAGTCAATTTTATTTGATTGAGACATTTTCTAGCCCCAATCCTTTTAGTTCAACATTGCTTATCACTTTCTTATTTGTTTGTGAATAAATTTGACTTGGGGGAACGGTAAAAAACAAGCTTGGAAAGCTTTTGTTTAAGGTATTAAGTCTAACCCTTCTTTTCTATTTTTCTTCCTTTTTTTTCTTTTCTTTTGGGTTTTAATCTTGTTTTTTTTGCTTAGTTTATGTTTGTACATGTTGTATAGTTTAGCCCCTGATTTTTTTTTTTTTTTTTTTTTGTAAATTAGGTTGTTAGTTTGTTCTTTTAAAGTCCTTCTTTGTTTCTGTGCTTTTAGGTTTTTGAGGCAAGGATCTGCGCATGCATGATCTAGCCTACGTACGTAGGCTTGATTCTACATACGCGGACTTTAATATTTGAAGCTCGACAGCTGTATTTATCGAGAATTACGAAATTTAGATTTCTAGATCTGTTTTTCACGCATATCCAAGCTATTTGTGTAGGGTTTCTTTTCTCATAATCCTAAACATATATAAGGATTATTTTAAGGGACGTAAGATGTGATGCAACTTGATGCAAAGTGATTATTCACTCAAATTGTGACCGAAGATAATTTGTCATAGTTCATCTTTCTCTGGAAGAAGCTGCTGCGTTTGTGCGCCAAGGGTTTTGTAACGAATGAGCTTCTAGATATTCATCATATGGATCAAATAAAGAACTTTTCAGCCAACATCTTTCTCAAATTGGTGTGTTAGTCACGTACTTGGATTCGTGCATCAATTATTACTCACGTAATTGGATCCCTGCATTAATTGGTTAGTCATGTATTGGGAGTTGTGCATTGAAAGAAGAGATTGTCACTACATTACAAATCCAATTGTGTGTTGGGGTAGGGGTTCAACTATAGGTTGGTTATAAGGTACTGAGATTCCTTTACTTGTAACCACTTGTTTTGATAATAGTGGATTCTCAAAAGTGGTGACCTTAAATTTACCCGGTGGAGTTTTGCCTTAAAGGTTTTTCCCATTCATAAACAAATCACCTTTGTCAAATTTAATTTCTACTACATTTAGTTATTTGGTGATTTGTATGTGCTACCACGCATATTGCATGTTAAATTGACTTAATTAATTCACTTGACTAATTAATTGGTTAATTTACCTAAGGGGTTAATACATTCTTGGCCTGTCAAGGTCCTTCCTTGAAAGGATGTTATATTCATGGTTCTTAGACCATATAACTAGGTAGTGACTCCCCCCCCCCTCCCGCCCTGTGCCCACATGGGTGCTTGTGTTGTAGTAAATCCAAGAAGTGAAGGAGTCTGTGGATTCGAAGTCTGTGCAAACGCATGGTAGCACAAACAAATCACCAATTAACTAAAGTATGCAGCGGAAAACAAATTGACATGGTGATTTGTTTACAAATAGGGAAAACATACATGGCAAAAACCCTATCGGGTGATTTTAAGGTCACCACTCCCAAGAATTTTCTATTATCACAACAAGCGGTTACAAGTAAAGAAATCTAAGTACCTTATACCAACCTACAATTGAACCCTTACCCCAATACCCAATTGGACTTTTTCTATGG